>OY986436.1:109798812-110998812 GCA_963920525.1 Dichetophora obliterata | reverse complement strand
TAAACAACAACGCCAATAACAAACGTAATCCCATCATTACTTTAACAACAATAACAACAATCCAACATCATAAGAATGCAAGAAACAATAATCAACAAAACTACCACCAACAGTAAAAGTAAAAACAACAACAAAATATCCCCATAAGCAATATCCCCAAAATTTAATTAATTGCTTGTTGTTACTTAAAAATAATTTTATTTTTAATTCTTTAATAACTTTTATTGAATTAAATATTGAACAAATTAAAAAAAGCTTCACTTCAAAATATTAATTTTTATAATAAATAAAAAGTCTCTTATTATAATTTCAATAAATAATAAGAAAATCACTTTTTTTGACGTTTTAGATAATTTTTACTTCAGAAGGAAATGCAGAAACTATGAAACCTAAACAACACATCATAACTCCAAGTTCTGCTGTTCATCACATAACTTTCAAGTCATTTCGTTCTGTTGCGCTCTTCTCTGTCGACTCAAGCATAACATTGATTCGGTTTTCTTTTGTTTTTGTTCTGCTCACGCGACGAGTGCTCTCTGTAGTGTTACGTTTGTTCTAATTAATGAAAGCCGAACATAACCAACGCTTGCTCCACAAATCAGTGTTCTGCAATGCATTTCAAGCGCACTCGTGCAGAGGTTTACTATGTACTTAAAATTGTGAGTTAGTAATTTTGGAACATGGGTTCGAATAGTTTTTGTGTATTTTTATTCACCGAATTTGTGTTGTTTTGTTCTGTGTTCAAACTAAGAATTTTTTTTGGTAAAAAATTGTATTGAATTACTTTTGGTATTGCTTTTATACTGTTTGTATTTTTTTAGGCTATCATGGCAACCTAACCACTATTGCTATAAAAAAGGGCGATATGTGCAGCTTTATTAAAAATAAAAATTTGGTTGAAAAACTTAAGGATTTAGAAAATCATCTGATTATTGCTAGTTCTTGTAGCGATTCGTCATTTAATCAAATAAAAAGTGTTATGACAAACTTCAAATCTCAATTCACATCAAAGTGGGTAGCTATCGCAAGACATTTGGAACGTTTTCTTGAAAATGAAAAAGAATGGCTTGAGAGTTTTTTTGAAATTCAAATAAAACGTAAGGAAAGTTCTGGCAGACGTCAAAAGGAATTCGATGAATGTAGTGAACGATCAAAGCGCAGAAAAACATCTGAATTAGAATTTAATTTATCTTGGAAAAATTTTTGTTTTTTTTTTTAAATTTATATTTTTGGTTACGGTCTTTACATTCTGAGAAAGAATCAAGCTCTGCAGCTCAAATGATAATGAGGTTATCAGGGAAGTTAGACGAAGCTAGTATTATTAAGCAAGCTTCAGAATCTAGAGAATTTGCAAAAGAGTGTATAGCAGCGCTGGGCGCCCCATAGCTCACTGAGCGCTCTCTGGGCGTAACTTTTCACATATACATAAAGCTCACAACAGAAGAGAATGTAATCATTGTTGCCACTCACTGCATTTTCTTCGTAGCAAAAAATGTATCAAGTCTTGCTGCAATGTAGCCAAAAAATTTTAAGCCTAGCTTAACACGAAAAAATGTATCAAGTCTTGCTGCAATGTAGCCAAAAAATTTTAAGCCTAGCTTAACACGATTCAACAGTCATTTTGCACTTTTGAAATGACCTAGTGTTGGCTGTAGGTCTGGTCGAGTACAACACAAAACAGCGCATAAAAGTTGTCTAACACCCTGAAAATTTAGACTTACCGTCAAAAAACTAGTTTTGCGATCATTCATGCACTTTCTACCAATTTACTCAATCGGTTATCAACTGCTTCAAGATTTTATGCCAGTTTCGTAAAGATAGTATATAATTTTTCATTTTAATGTATTCAACTTTACAATTTATTGGAAACAAATAAATTCAACAAGTTAAATTAAAATTTTTAAAAAAACGCTTTTAAATAAAGTTTTATAACTTTGTCAACTTTTGGTCTATTTTGAATAACGAACACTCAATTTACTCGTAAAATAAATGTACGTTATTTTTTAATATTTACACGATTGCTATGCTTTTTGAAAAAATTTATGTTTTTTTCGACAAAGGTAAATAAGTTGGAAAATATATCAAAAAATAAACATTTACTTGATAAATTACGTAGTAACTATACAAATTCCACAAATTATTATATATCATTTGAAAGATCTGTATTATCTTGAAGGAGTGCAAACGCAGTTTTTGACGGTAAGTCAAAATTTTGAGGATGTTAGACAATTTTTATGCACCGTTTCGTGTTAAATTCGACCAGACCTACAACTTACTCTAGGTCATTTGAAAAATGCATGCTTTTAGTAAATAAAAGGCAGCTATTTAATAGAATTTGTTTTTATCAAAAAGTTAATTCATTAAATAAATATTTTGTTATATCTCATTAAGTATTTCAAAACCCTAATGAAGTTACGATAATATGACAGTGGAACTACAGCCTACAACATAAAAATATTTAACAACAAAAATTTAAATTTCAGTTCTTTTTACATAAATTCTTTCTTGGGCATTCATACAATTTTATTAAATAATTCCTGTCATAATAAGTCATGATTTATTTCTTCCAATTTATTTCTTATATTCGTTTTTTCTCTAATTGTCGAAAGGACAAAAACTGTCTTTCTGCGACTGCAGAACAATGAGGCAAATATAGTAAATTAAATACGAAACTTGTAAGATCTGGGAACATTTGCTCGCCTTGTTCATTTTTAATGAACGAGACTTTTGCCAATAAGAAATCAATATCACATTTTAAATTGTTTACTTAATTAAACGATATTATCACAATCAACATTACATAAGTCTTCAAAGTGCAAAATTAGATCCAAAATTTAATTGGCATTGTATGATAAAACTTCGATTGAAGTTATTGTTTTAAAAGTTCCAAGTATTTTCTTGTCAAATGAAATCTTAATTTGATTTGCTCTTTAAATTAAAAGCAATTTATTTAAGCCTGTTGATTTAACATTATATATCAATTAATTTATTTTTCCATTTCACATCAGCTAATAAGTGCTTCAAGCGTCCCACATAATCCTATTGATAGTTTTGACATATGGAAAGGAAAATTTAAAAAATGTTTAATTTGACAATTGATATATGAGGTAAAGGTTAAATGCAATGCAATAAAGGCATGAACACAATCTTATTTCTGTGTTTTTACATAAAAGTGTTCCTTTTACAATTTTTTCTATTGAAAATACAAAGAAATTATTGAAACTATGAGAATGTAGCCATTTAAAAAGCATCGTAGCATTGTAGCTTTTCATTTTAAATGTAGCCAATTGGCCACAATTGTAGCCAAACGGCAACGCTGAATGTAATTCAGTCGTTCGCTGACAGTGATGCTGTAAAGACCTATGTCGGATATTTTATGTACACTCTTAAAAAACTAAAATTCTTATTTGTAGATATTTTAATACCTTTGCATATATTTTTTATTTTGTAGAATTTCATATTATTTGTATATATTAAGGTTTAATATAATTCATACATATTACCTATTAAGATTTTTTGCATTATTAATTCAAATTATTTGTATTAATGTATTTTTTGAGTTTTTAATTATTTGTGTAGATTAAGCTTTCATAATATTTAAGGGAGGGTTCTCCTGGATTTTTTTGGATTTGGCCGAAAAACAAGCAAATTTGAGAATGGTTTGTGGGAAAATGAAAAGACATACGAACTTATGCTTTTGAACTTTGATTCGTGGTTTATTGACGAGTAAAAAAAAAAGTTATTTAAAAAATTCAAAATGGCGGCTTGAAAATGGCGGATCTCGTCGACCTCTGCGTGCAAAACATCGACCTCCCGCGGACAGTGTGGGGCCTCAGGTAGTGAACTGAAATGAGAAATGTATAAAATTTATTAAAATTGATAACATTTGCCTGGAACCTAACTTCAATTAAGTTTGGTAAAAAAAACCAATTTTATGGACTTTAAAAAAAAAATTGAAATTTTTTGCTTTTTTTTTAATTAGATCTCGTTTAAAAATTATAAATAAACAATTTTTTATGCCAATGTTAGGTTCCAGGCGTACAAAAAAGTATATACTTTCAAACATTCTTTGAATGAAGGAAATCGGATCAATAGAACAAGCCCTGTGCTGTCCGTTAGATTAGAAAACATGGTTCCGAGAAAAACGCGTTTAAAGTTTTTAGAAAGTTGGTACGCGCGCGTGACATGGGTACGTTTGACACGCTCTAGCTCGAGAAATACGCGTCGTATTGAAATATCCCTTGGCACAAACATTCTACATATATGTAACTTTCATTTTATGTAAAAAAAAAAAAATGGATTTTTTCAAAAAAATCCAGGAGAACCTTCCCTTAAATAACAAAACAAACATACTAAAATTTTTGACTCTGAATTGGAATGTGATATCTTTTCCGCAGAGAATCTTTCTGGCGAACCAGAATGTTTAATTTGCCACTGCAAGCAAACTAATATAATTTACTAAAATAATATGCTGGAGCTTTGATGTTGACATAGCAGAAATAATGAACAATACCGATGACAAAAATAAAAACATAAAATAGAAAATAATCACATATTATTAACATACAAACTTGCAAATCTAGATAATTGTGACAACTATTTCGTTCAGTGTGCAATATTCAAGAGCGCACCAATACTAACAAGTCAAAATAAAATGTGACTGTGTTAGAATGCCCAGCCCTGGTGTATAGTTAATAGGTCTTTTGCAAAAGTCTATAAACTAAGTGCTCTCGAAGCTCTCTCATTGATGATGGTTGCTCAGTTGACCCGTGTACAATACAATAAAATAAGAAACTACGCCAAAGATGTTTTCCCATCGTACAAAAAAGTTCAGAAAGAAAAAAGAAATTGCTATCCTAATGGTACTAGTGTTACGGAAACAGAAGCAGTAGTTCCTCTTCACTCTTTGCTAGATCACACACCGTCGCGCTTGTTAAAATCGCAGATGACATCTTCAATAGTAATTTTTCATTGAAATTTGTTTTGTATTCGAAGTGGGGATTTAGATGATAAATACATGTTTTTATCATGTTTAGTTCCACTTCAATTAGCAAGTGAAGAAAACAACCAAAACAAATTTTATGGCAGAACCCACGCCCTTCATCAAGACGATTTTGTAGGCCAATAAAACTACAATATAAGAAAGTAACCGATGAAGTTGTGAAGCAAGAAAAAGAATACATGGTTCTTCAAATTTCAAAATTAATTCCAACTGAAGTTTCTTTAAATAGCAAGGATTATCAAGTCACCCATAGACCTCTCTTCACTATGGTTGATGGAAAAATATGCAACTCCTTATCCGAGACTAAATCAACCCTTGAATGCTATTTATGTGATGCTTTGAGTATGGATTTTAATAATATTGAGGAAATGTTATTACGACCTACGAAAAAAAAGTATTTATCATTTGGTATATCAGTAATGGATTCGTAGATTAGATTTTTTGAATGTGTATTGCATATTTCATACAAATTACCAGTGAAAACATGGCGCATAAACAAACAAAACAAAGATATTGTAGATAATAATAAAAAACAATTCAAAATTAGTTTTTAAGTAGAATTTCGCTAATTGTTGATAGACCCAAGCCTGGATTTGGGAACTCAAATGACGGAAATGTCGCTAGAAAGTTTTTTTCAAAACCACGAGGTAAGTGCTGTTGAACTGGTGTTCTATACAAAGCAGCTCAACAAAAATAAAGTTGTTTTGCGGATTAAAAATGCTAAATAGTTAAAATAATTACTTAGCTTGAAAATTTGTTAAATGTTTTAAATTTAATATCCAATTTTTATGGTAGAATTATTTGTGATTAATTAATTGTGATTAATGTTACGTGTATTTAAAAAATTGTTTAGCCCTGATAAAGGCCCACAAAAAGTGAGCCGAAATATCGGAAATATAGGAATAAAAAAACAAAAAAGCTAAACATAAAAGTTTTTGTCCTTTTGTACACGGCCACAGCCCAATTTTTATTTTTCAAAATATTATTATAGGCTGTATGTAAAGTGCCACGCCCTTTGTTATATTTTCATTTAAATAAGTTTATAATGTTAAGAGGTCCCGAAATTACCCAAATACCAATTTTGGTGAAGATACATTAAGATTTGGAGTTTTGGTCAACCTTCCCATACAAGCGGCCCCAGTGTGTGACGGTCGAACCAGCTAGAAGCAACAACGATCGCTAAAATTGAAATGGTTTTTGATCTGGTTTTTGGTTTTGTCGAATCGTTTATTCTCGCTTAACGAGTGACGATCTATTAAAACTTTCTTCAGACCTTCGTACTGATTTGTCAATTTGGAGGCTTTTGAATAAAGTCAAGTACTGTGATAATAACCTCTTGTAGTAAAGCAGTTACTAGGTATTCGTACTTAATTTTATCTACTGTAATCGCTTTGGACTAAAACTGAGGCTCTTATTGCGATTTGCTTTCGACGTTCGATCTTCGCTGGTTATCGAACAATGAGTATCGAACGTCAAGTTCTTATTATGAGCAGTGCAACCCTGTTGAAATTTTCGTTGTTCATCGAATTTTCAGTCGAATAGGATTTCGATGCGGTGTGTACTGAGCAATAATTATTAAAAATATAAGTATTATCTGATTGTGTTTTGAGTTTTAAAGACTAAAAACTAATTTTGAACTGTTTTTGCAAATTTTATGCAGGTCTAAGGTGTTGGTGAACAACAAATCGCAGTTAAAAAAAGATGGTCTCAGTGATGGAGGTAAGCTTTAACTGCAAACGGTATTTGTTCCAAAGTTTAGGTGACAAAGAAATGGGAAGAATTCACTCTGGAATTAAATTTTTAGGACAGCAAAGTGGCTTAAGGATAGCTAAAGAAAGCGTCCCTTAACCGATTTCTGCTTCTAGCCAGGTCAAGCTTTCATCCTCTTCTTACGAATCGTCGAACCATAATTCCGACGTAGTCGTAACTTTTTTCCTCTTACTCTTTGCAATCAACTTTCAAACAAATCGTATTTAGTGTGTAAATAAAATGATGATCAGCTGATAAATATATACCGTGAATAAAACAAATTAACGAAAATCACAATAGCGCTACTCTTTATCGAAAGCACGTTTTAATACCAAATGCAAATTCGTTCGATAAAGCTATTCGACTACAGTCAAATATCGAACTCAGCTCATAATAAAGGCCTGAATCTGCATGCTCGAACCAAGCATCTATACAACTGGTCCAGACTTGCAATAACTTGACCGGAGTTGTATGAATTTCAGTACTGGATGAAGTATCGAAAGGATTAGTAAGTAAATCTGCCTCTAAATTTGTTAAATGTGTGTGCGTATTACCTTCTCCGTGGTGGGAAAGGTGTGGGAGTGTAAGTTTCAGACTCATATTTAAAAGAAATTTGGTAAATTAGATTAAAAATGATCTGAATTTCCTATCTGTTCTTTTATGTGAAGTGAAGTGCCTACGGAGTAAAACGATTGGTTTCTTCCGACCCAATCGTTTTAAACCGTATAAGAAGCTTAGTATGTAGTGTAGTGTATATTTAATGCTACTGGTAGTAATGGTATTTCTTTAAGATTTATTAAAATTATATTGCCGTGCATTATAAAACCACTAACACACGTTATCAATCATTGTTTTACTGTTGCATGTTTTCCTAACACTTGGAAGCTAGCTACTGTGGTCCCAATTGCCAAAGTCAGTAATGCCTCCTCTATGCAAGATTTCAGACCCATTAGTATTTTATGCTCGTTCTCTAAGATCTGTGAATCTCTGATATGTAAACAAATTAATGAATACATTGAGTCTTTAAAACTGCTTTCTCTGTACCAATCTGGTTTTCGTAAAGGGCATAGTTGCGCAACTGCTATGCTTAAACTTCAAGACTATATTCGCATTCATTATGATGCTGGTAATATCACACTCCTATGTCTTCTTGACTTCTCAAAGGCTTTTGACAGTGTCAATAATTTTCTGTTAGTTCGTAAACTGAGCGTTTTATTTGGGTTTAGTAATTGTGCTGCTTCTTTAATTGCAAGCTATCTTGATGGTAGAATGCAAAGAGTGAGCATAGGCAGTGCTATGTCTGACTATGCAGTAATTAAAGCTGGTGTGCCACAAGGATCTATTCTTAGACCTCTGCTGTTTAGTTTATTTATCAATGGCATTTTTATTACATGTAATGATATGACGATGCACGATTATGCTGATGACATTCAGCTATATTTTTCTAACTGGATTGGACTACTTGAGGACTTATGCTGCAGACGTAATGATGACTTAAGTGCTATTTCTAAGTGGGCCTCTGAAAATGATCTTTATCTGAATGCCAATAAATCGTTTATTCTTCCTATATCCAAGGATAAGCTGGACTTAAACCAAATTCCGACAATTAGTCTCAATGGTAATCGTCTACAAATTGTTGACAACGTAAAAAATTTAGGATTCTATGTCAATTCAAAACTTACTTGACTTGACCATGTGAATAACATAATAAAAATTATATGTTATACGCTAAGATGTCTGCGGTTAACTTCAAAATTAACCCCTACTTTGACTAAAAAAAGACTTGTTGTTCAACTCATTTTGCCTATAATTTCTTACTCTGAGCTAGTTTATAGTAACCTTGACTCTCATTCTGAGCACAAAATTCTTGTTGCGTTTAACAACTTGACTAGATATATATTTGAATAAACTGTTAAAAGCAAAGAAATTCTAGGATGTAGCTTGATTGGATACCAAAATGCGAGAAACTGCATATTTCTGCACAAGTTGATTATTAGTAAAACTACGTTATACCTTTTTGAAAAACTGCGTTTCTGTGTGTCGAACAGAACCTTCAATCTTATAATACAAAGATATACTTGTTTACAATCTAAGCGGCTCTTTTTTATCAACGCCATTAAGCTCTGGAACTCACTTCCTCTAAACTTTAAAACCATAACCAGCACGAACAAATTTAAATTATGATAAGCTAATATTTAAATAAGTTGTGAAATGAACTGTAACTTTTTTATTTCTCCAAATTGGTTGGTTTTGCAAAATTATAATTATATTTACTAGTTTTAAGTTTTATTCTCATCGTTTTCTGTTGACTATTAATGTTTTTAACTGTTGTACGCTAAAAGACCATTTAAAATCTTGCTGTACTAATTCTTAATTTAAATAAAATCTACAAAATCTAAAGAAAAAGATGTAATTCCGTATGAAATTAAATATTACCTTTGCTGTTCAAGCGTTTGGCAATGTTAATCCAAATCTTTTCCTTCAACACACCATTTTTGTAATAGGCACAAATTGAATAAGCATTGATTTTGCTTTACTTCCTCAATTAGCTGTTCTTCAAAATTCAAATTATTTTCCACTTTTTCAATTTCTATCAAATTAGAATTTATAAATAAATTCAAATAAAAGTAGACATAAATGGAATGTCAAAAACATATTTTTTTCCATAAAAATTTGGCATCACTTTCACGTTTCTGACGACTTCGCCACCACTGTTCTCGCTCAGAAGAGACAATGACAGCGGCAAACTGAAAATAGAATTAGATTTTATTTCGGCGGCCGACGGCGAGCGGCAAGCGTTTCATCTTGAATTCATACATTTTGTTCAATTTTGTTGAGGCTAGCCGCTGACGCCGTTCTATCTGTTCAGGCAGAACGTTGGTTACTGCCATTTTTGGTGTTGGCCGTTTTAGTTTTATTCTCTGATCAGATTGAGACTGGGAGTCTCTTCTGTTCGTTGAACTCGCGTTGGTTGCCGCCATACGCTTAGCTGCCGGTTTTAAATGGGGTCTTACCTCCCTGTTCTCATCGGATTCAGCCTTGCGCTTAGGGTGGGGCTGTGCCTCCGTCTTCCCTACATCTTTAACACTGACTTGTATTTGTCCGAAGTTTAGGAGGAGATTTCCACCTCGAGCTATAATTTTGTGTCCAAAGAGGCCTCATCCACAGACAGAGTTATGGTTTCACCACCTGTACTCCTTTGCTTTTTCAAAACTCGCCAGCCAGATGTTGTAAGTCCCATATTACAACATTGGACATAAAAGTTTTTAATTCTTTAATCCCCCTCCCGTCCTTACTCTCGTAGACTTCGCCACTATTAACATAATTTGCTATATCAATACCTTTACCATGTTAAAGCTTTAGATTGTTACTGCAATACATTCGTGGCTGAGATGATATAAGAAGCGCAACCATCAGATCATAATTACGTAGTTTTCTTGAAACTTCCTTATGTCTTTGTGAGTTGCTTTCAAAAACTCTTCAGAAAAAATTCCGATCGGCAATTTAAAATTTTTGATAATTGTACATCCGTGCACAAGAATTTTTTGGACTGTTGGTGACATTCGGTACCAGGAATAATCGTACCATAAAATTTCTGTATTAAATTTATAAATTAAATTCAGATAAATGCCCTTTTTTGAAACCTGAAGTTGTATATCTTGGCCATCTTATAACAAATGAATGTATAAGAACTGACCCAACTAAAAACAAAATAATTGTAAATTACTCAGTCCTAACAAAATCGGATGAAGTAAGGAGATTTGTTGCCTTTGCCAATAATTATAGGCGCTTTATACCATAAACTAAATTGATAAACCATTCGTGCTAACTAACTACTATTGGGGGTTGGAATTAGTTTTAAAGGTTTTCTAAGAGATGGCGTAACTATCAATAGATCGCATCGGGCACACCTGTGACTATATTCATTTCAAAGCACATTGTCTAAGCTTCATTTTTTAGTATGTGTCATTCCACTGAAGTGTAAACAACATATATTTTTTTCTCTGTGAACATGTCGACTTTCGTTCCAACAAAACGCAATTTGCGGGAAGGTTTACTTTTGTGCTTCCATTTGAAGAAAAAAGCGGTTGAAGCACAACGCACGCTTACTGAGGCTTACGGGGACTATGCTCCATCGATTTCTACTTGTGAGTACTGGTTCCGTCGGTTTAAAAGTGGTGATTTTGATACGGAAGACAAAGAGCGTCCGGGCCAGCCGAAAAAGTTTGAAGATGAGGAATTGGAGGCTTTGCTCGATGAAGACCCGTGTCAAACCCTTCAAGAATTGTCAGAATCATTGGGAGTCGACTTATCAACGGTCGGCAAACGCTTGAAGGCCATGGGAATGATTCAAAAGCAAGGAAATTGGGTGCCGTACCAGTTGAAGCCGAGAGACGTTGAACGGCGATTTTGCATGTGCGAACAACTGCTTCAACGGCATAAAAGGAAGAGTTTTTTGTATCGTTTTGTCACTGGCGATGAAAAGTGGATCCATTACGATAATCCTAAGCGAAAAAAATCGTGGGGACCACCCGGCCATGCATCAACATCGAGGGCCAAGCCGAATATTCATGGCGCCAAGCTTATGCTGTGTATTTGGTGGGATCAGAAGGGTGTCGTGTACTATGAGCTGCTAAAACCTAACGAAATCATCACTGGGGAACGCTACCAACAACAATTGATGCAATTGAGCCGAGCATTAAAGGTTAAACGGCCGGAATATGCCAAAAGACACGACAAAGTGGTTTTTCAACATGACAACGCACGGCCACATGTTGCAAGAACCGTCAAGGAAACGTTGGAGGCGCTGAATTGGGATGTGCTACCCCACCCGCCTTATAGCCCAGACATAGCCCCTTCCGACTACCACCTATTCAGATCGATGACGCATGGCTTGGCTGAGCAGCGCTTCACTTCTTACGAGGATACCAAAAAATGGGTCGATTCGTGGATTGCCTCAAAAGACGAATCGTTCTTCCGGCGCGAAATCCATATGCTGCCAGAAAGATGGGAAAATGTTGTAGCTAACGATGGACAATACTTTGAATAATATACATTGTACCGTTGTTTCTAAATAAATGCTCAAAAACCGAAAAAAAACCTTTAAAATTAATTCCAACCCCCAATAATTTTAGAAAATTGGTTATTGGCCATACATTGGGCGATAAATTTTTTCAGGCCATATCTTTATGGTCGCAGATTTTCGGTTGTAACAGACCGCAGACCATTGGTGTCTTTTTTTTGCATAAAAACCTATCATGGAAAATGACATGCATTAGGTTAGACCTATGCGACTATGATTTTGTGATAAAATACAATACAGGAAAAACTAATACCAATGCAGACGAATTGTCTAGAATCATCATAAAGATCGACTCCTTAGAGCAATGATTGAAACCGGATTAGAAACTGAAGATACAAAAATACTAGCAATAACAAAAAGTAGGGGTAAAGATAACTATTCAAAAAACTCAACAAGTAATCATTTAGAATGTATTCCAGGTAGGAAGATTAAGCATATTTTTGTGTGGGAATGTACATCACTATCGGACGTAAACAAAATAAGAAAACTAAAGTTTATAATAGAGAAACCTGAGGTCTACACGAGACAATTTTTTAGAACAATTCCAATACACTAACACATTTTTTGCAAACACTCACATTTTCTCAGTCGGCAGCTCAATTGTCTCAACCACAGATAACCAGATAGGAAACTTTATGTCAAAAATCAACTGATCTGAGATTTGCGTTTTGCATTTTTTGTATAATTTGTGAACGTGAACGTATTGTGTACATGAGTTCACATTTTTCACCTCATAGCTGTCAATGTTGTGACTGTCAGATGCTAAGAATCGAAGTTTCCTAAATTAGAAAACTTGTGTTTATTTGCAAAGTTCCAAATTAAATCCTTAAGGTAGTTTTCCTGGTTGGCAAACACTTTTTCGATTTTTTTTTTTGCATATTTTTATAGCTTGGATATTTGAGAATATCTTCCTAAGAGGGTTTTTAGAAATTCTAAATACTTTAGGAGATATGGCCTTTTTTATCCAGCAATGTTTTCGCCAAAATGCGATTTGCTTAATTTGGCTACTTTTTAAATGCAACGGTTTGAAGCAATCACCGAATTTCGTTCAACGCGTTCTTTAGTAGGTTATAACTTGTTTGTATACACATTTTAAAAATAAATTAATACACATTTGAAATGAAATGTTCGTCATATCAGTCCAAAAGCATTGCGTAAAATACTGCAAGTACACAAAATCTCTACTAATAAACAGCACCAAAACTGCCCGACCGGTGTGTCAAGGGACAATTGACAGCTTCAAGCATACGTATGCACCACTAAATCAGAGAGTCCAGGAAGAAATCAAACCTATTTACGAAGATCTGTCAGCCGATGTTTTATTGAACAGATGCCTTGGCTCCGAAACTCAAAACAGCAACGAATCTTTCAACACAGTGCTGTGGTCATTCGCACCGAAGCATTTGCACACCGGCGCACGCACTATTGAGATTGCCAATTATATTGCAACTGTCATATTTAACGAAGGTTTTTTGCCAATACTTCAAATAATGAATCTAATGGGCATCCCGATTGGCAACGTCACATATGATTTCGCCATGTCTCGGAACGAAGAACGTTTGAAAAGGTTCGAAGCCAGAGCTCTGGCCGCATCAAAAGAAGGTAGAACTGCCAGAAGAGCACAAAGAGCCGCCGAGTCCTCATTTTTTGAAGAAGAGGAAGGTGTTCTTTATGGGGCTGGCATTGCAGATTGATATATGTAAGTATTTCACAAAAAAAAAAATGTTTTATTGCCTAAAATTTTCTTTTAAGTTTTTTCAAAATCAGAAGCGTGGAAACATGAACTTCGAAGTCACTTTTCTCCGGTTCTACTGAACTAAATGAAACCAAGTGCAATCGACGCAGAATTGTCACCATTCTGGTCCCTACCTCAATCACAATTTTAAACAATTTTTACTATTTTTTTTACACTGAACTAAAAAAAAGAGACCCAGAATAGGTTTTTCATTTTTCAATGACCGCCATTTTGTAAAAAATAATCGCAAAATTATGATTGAGGTAGGGACTAGAATTACATTTGTACTGAATCTAAAGCCGTTTAGTTTTTCCATTTCAGATGATCCGAAGTCGAGATTAGCTATGTGCAGAAGCGTAAATTACTGCACTGCATATCACTGAAAATAGTTGCCAGCATGATGGCTCTTAATTGACTTTTATGCCTATGATGTGCATTAGGGTGTATCTCAATATAGAAGAAGGAAGAAAAGACAATGCAGAAAGTATTTTTTAAATGAATTCCTGATTCCCCAAAAAGCAGTTTTCTATGGAAATCGTGTGTTTTTGTACTGGAGCCCATCTTACGGTAAACTTTTTTAAAACCCACCATTAGGGATGCAACATCGCTCTTAAAAACATCGATGTTCACTTGACAATTATCAGTGTTTAAAAACATCGTTAATAAGACCGATATATCGATGTTTTTACGATGTTTTCATTTTTGTATTAGGCCTAGTATTGAGGTCGAAAAATATAAGTATTATTTTTATAGATTACATTTTTTTTATTTGCACTCTATTATAAAATATGAAAGAAAGAATAATTTCTTACAATGTATGAACGTAGAAAAATTAACAAAAACAAAATATGAAAAAAAAAGAATCGGCAAAATTTCTGTATTTCGTATGAAAAATTTATTTTTTGTCATTTTTCTTCCGACCTCAAAAAAACGGGGGTTTTTTTTCTTCATGCAAAACACAGTTATTTTTATTTATACAATTTATTATTGTTGTTATTTTTGTTTAATTTTGTGAGAAAAAATCTCATATGCGTTTTTGTTAACTTTTTTGTGTCCGTTTTTTTAATGAATTTTTTCTTCATATTTGCCTACCTCAAAATTAGGCTTTATAGCAAAAATGAGCATCGATGGCGTCAAACGATGTTTTTCGGTGGTAAACTTCGATAGTTTTGCTTCAATACTTAGCCTTACTTTATAGCACGGGTAATCTGCTGGCATCACTGATTGCAACAGCAGGCTCATAAGAACATCGCTGTTGACATCGATGTTTATGAACGATATATCGTCGATGACGATACTATCGATGCATCGTTTGCATCCTTACCCACCATAGATTTCGATTCACCATTAAAAACAATATGTGCATGCAAATTTTCGAAGAGATCAGACACATACAGCCATAGAAATAAAACAATTATTTACAATATTTTCGACTTCTTTTGTACTGGAGCCCATCTTACTGTACAATTTTTGACATAAAACACCAAAGATATCAGTTTTTCATTGAAAACAACTTATGCGTGCGAATTTTCAAAGAGACCAGACACGTGTAGGTGTGCCAGCATAGAAATAAAAAAATTTACCATATTTTAGACTTCTTTTGTACTGGAGCCTATCTTATGGTATAATTATTTACATAAAACACCATAGATATCAGTTTTTAATTAAAAATAACTTATGTATGCAAATTTTCAAAGAGATCAGACACGTGGAGGAGTGAAATAAAACCATTATTTACAATATTTTCGACTTCTTTTGTACTGGAGCCCATCGTACGGTACAATTTTGTACAAAAATCATCATAAATATCAATTTAACTTTAAAAGTAACTTGAGTATCCAAATTTTCGAAGAGATCAAATTCGTAGGAAGTGGCCGCATAGAAATAAAGAAACCACTATTTTCAATATTTTCGACTACTTTTGTTGTGGACCTATCAAAGAGAAAGAAGTCTTATTCGAAAGCACATCAACATTGTTTTCATCAACAAATTTATAGAAACAAACTTTCAAGAGATATCAAAACATGCCTAAGGAGTCCATCAGGGGCAGTTTTGGTTTTGCGATTTCTTGACTACTTTTGCTCTGAAGCTACTTTAGAACTAAAAATACACTAAAAGTTGATTATGTTTTTATACCTTAAACTGATTCCCTTAAAAAATTCTCGAATAGCCATAATTAAACTTTATTTAGTTTATTTGAAAACATATTAATTTAACCAAGTTACTGTAATGATAGGATATACATTTGAAATTCAATTTAAAAAATATAAAACAAAAATATTTTTGTGTCAAATTTAGGACGCTTCGATCGTGACTCCAGAGTTGAAAACATTCCTTCTCGACGTTCCTCTGAAGAGGCCGCGGTTGATGACTGTGAAGAGTTTAACATGTCTTTCGCTGTCTTGAATATGACAAGGTATATCAATTATTTCGTTGTCCAAAATGGCATCACCCACCAGTCTTTGCAAGTTTTACGATGCTTTCGTATGACATTTTACGGGTGGTATGGTGGTTTGCAATCGACCCTGATGCTTGAAGAACGATAAGCGCAAATTTCTCCGAATTCTTCTTCGGACTTCTCACGTGCTTGCAAAATTTTTGTACAGCCCATAAATCGTACGTTACGATCGTCATCAAAAATCATAGCCAACAATACATTTTCTGGGTGGGCAAAGTAGCGATTGTTTTTACAAACATTGGCCCCATTCAGCAGAAAATTTTTTTTACGTAGCTGTTCCACAACTTTCGGGCTGAATTTTATGCTACTGTGGTTGAGCTGCTTATGCTCCTTGCATTTTGACAGCTAAAAAAACATGGCTGCAAATTGTTAATTGTTGCTGAAATTGTGCTGTAAGTGAAATTAGATAATTATTATTAGAAGGTTATTCTATCATTCTTCAAAAAAGCTGTTAATTAATGATTTCTTGTGTAAATCGAATGCACAATAGTATAAACAAATTTTAGATGTTAAAAAAAAAACAACGAATGGCGAACAGCTGTTTGACGTTTTGCAAAAAAAAACCCAATCAGCAGAAAGTATCATTTTATGCTACTTTCTCTACCTGAGCACTTTTTCGGCAGGAATGCGGCCATTATCAACAATGTTGTTATAACTTGAAGATAAATATCTAGAATTTCTTTTTAGAAATTGAAAGAATGAAGGCTGCACGTGACCCGATTGGCACTTAGACCCGAATAATGTATGTTGACAAATCCTGTAACTGTTGCTTTGGTTTTGTTTGTGACACGATGTAGCTCAAAACTCTACTGGCTTTTGTAAGGCAACGCGCGTGATGTATTTGTCTCGATTTTTTATTAGCTAAAGTGGTCGAACAAATGCCTGTCGATACAGCAGTTGCTATATCAAACAAATTTTTTTGATCGGTTGAACAGCACCACGAACTTAAAAACACGTCTGCTGCTCTTGAATAACTATTTTCTTCTCTCAATTTTTCAAAAATACATTGCACTTATAACTTTAAATATCTTACCCTAAAACTGATCATATCTACCTTACCTCATTACTGATGTGATAACTATATGGCATGATAATTAGCACTTTGCTAAAATCATTAACAACTTCATCCCTTTACCTGCGTTTATTTATGCACTTAAAGAAAACATGTTCATAATTGAACATCGGTACTCTCGACCGTTATTCTGATATTTGGTGGCATACTTCCCTCAACAAATGGAATCGCTTTAAAATTGGCAATTTTAAGAAATAAAAAGAAATATGAAAAATATGTAAGTTAGTCAGTGAATGAAAAATAATTGAAAAAAACTTCCTTAATGCCCTACTTTGTGTATACAGAATTGCAATACGAATATTGCATACAGGTAAATGTGTTAAACTTTAAAAATTTTAATTAAATACGTACCGTATTTTCTACGCTTTCTTTTGCTTTGGAGATCTTGCCGGTAGTTGTAGCTAGTCCAGGTGGAATCGAAGAATCAACCTGAACGATGTAACGGTTTATCCAGACCAACCTCCAAACAGCGTAAAATTCCATTATTCATGCTGTCGTTTTTCACTTCAATATAAGAACAAACACTAATTAAGTCTATATGTTGTGATCCTTCGTTTTGAGAAAGTTCAAAAGAATTTTAAAAGTGGACGGTGCTGTTGAATTACCACGATTTGAAACAGCGCCCAAGAATTTTGAATAGGGCTGCTTTCAAATGGTTAAATGCGTTTCGTCGATTATTCGCGGATGGCGTAATTCATCATACGTTTTCTCATGGGTTTCTTTCCGTCAAATGAAAAAGACTGTTTTAGAATTACAAATGTTTTTCTGTAGAAGTTTCTATTGGTTTGCTTCTCGTTCGCGTACAACTTTATTTTTATTTATAATAACAGGGCTCTCCAGTTATTTCCAGTTATTACTTTTAATTTAAAATTGGGTATCAGTGACAAAACCTTTATAAGCGATGATGCTATAGCAGCAGCTACTCTATGCGAAATTTTGTATCGATCACATTCTAATTCAAAGTTTGGCAAACATCTAGCCGGAAGCAGGCGCTGTTGATGAACGTGATGTAGGGTGCTAAATACGCTTGTGCTTGGTAAGTAATCGCTTTCTCGAAATCTGCCGATATTAGTCTCTCCATACGTGTTGAAATAATGGTATTTTATTTTCTGGAACTTGGTACCGAACGATGCACGTACACTCATTTTTTGCACATTTGCAATGAGCAATGTCAAATAATTCTTCATTAAGACTATTTACTAAATGTGGGATATTCGCACGGGTTTTGTGCTTTATTATATCCTGATAAATATCAACGACTTTGTTGACTTTTTTATGCTTCCATTCGAAGATATAATTGGTATTGTAGTATTTTTCCATATATCGACAGTTTCATATGAGACGAGACTAGAATAGTTTTTCAACTATTACCATTGCTTTGATGTTGGGCCGCGAACCTCACTTGATGCCAGTTTAATTTGACGTAAGACATTTGCTTTAGTAGGCAGTTTTTCTTTGCTTAAAATAATCTACTATTTTTTTTAAAAAAAAGATCAAAGAACCAAGGCATGCGCCTTATAAAAACAAGGTTTGGTCTTTGACCAGAAAGGACAGGGATAGATTTATTTAGATGAATTGATTGGAACAATACGTGAATTATTGATTAGGCGAAACAACCCGGAAAGACAATTTGAATTACTTTTAACCGAGGCTAGTGCTATGCCTTTACCTCGGCAAGCATTTTCAGCACTAAAGTTATTCCATTCCTTTAATTCCACATTTTCTTCAATTTAGTTGTGGATTTTTTTTTAGTTTTCCATAATTCTTAAATGTTGGAAAGAACAAATAAAGCGAAAAGAACCATGCCCGAGCCCGGATTCGAACCAGGGACCTCTGGGTTAAGAGTCTAGCGCACTCTCCACTAGACTACAAAGGCCGACTTACCCAAAATAAAAGTATCTTCACAGAGAATAGTTTCAACCTTTGTTGCAATTGTTCCACTTGATGTCGAAGCCATTGATTCATTTCTTTCAGTGTTAATAATTTCTATTTTATTTTCCGCCATTTATTATTTTTAACACACTACTCTGTAAACATGCAATAACAATAACAATAGAGTTCAGCTACTACAGCTTTCTCGCACTTTCTCCGCATTAGATCATCTTAAGAACCAGCCCAAATAACATTTAAAATATCTCAACGATATTGATAAGAGTGGTCCAAAACAATCTAAAGTGAGAAAAATTTACCCACCATAATATGGGTTGGGCTCAGGGACAACACAAGACATAACAACTAACAATGCGTTTACATAGATCTAATCATACATTAGTTTTCAATCTACTTATGAGTTGACCTTTCGATAAGTTAACATCAAAAAAGCTACAGTTGTTACCAAAGGTACTCATGTGATTTAAAGGAGCAGTAGCCATATAATTTGTTTTACTAAAAAGTAAGTAAATTAAATTGTTAGCGTTTCTACTGCTTCTACGCTTAGTGTCAAAATTTATAAGAGTTAGGAGTTCTGGTGAATAGAACACACCAGTTATGAGTTGGTGTAAATAGACAATATCTGCAGACTTCCTTCTCTCATGTAAAGATTGCATTTTTAATAGTTTTAAACGATCCTCAAGGAGAAAGGCTTATAGTGTCAATTCCACTTAATCCCCTTAGAGCAAACCGAACAAAACGTTTTTGGATTCTCTCTATACGTTCAACATTTACATTGTAACTTGGGGTCCAAACTTGACTTGCATACTCTAAGTGAGGTATCACAATTGCATAATACAGCGTTGTAGTTGTGATCATACTATTAAATTCTTTGGTCCAGCATTTTATAAACCCAAGCATAGATGATGCTTTTTTACAAATGTAATCAATATGAACGTCAAACGATAGCTTAGAATCCATGCATATACCAAGATCTCAAAATTATTCCTTTTTCGCGAAAAGGTCATAGTTTGGCATTTATCTGGATTTAGAAACATATTATTTTTAGAACACCAAACTTCAAAGGATTTCAAAGCAGACTGGAGTAGATCTGAATTGTCTTTAGCATCTATTGTTCTGTATATTTTCATATCATCTGCATAGATAAGTAGATGAGAGTGTTTGATGATGTGGGTTACATCATTAATGGCTAGAACAAACAGAAGTGGACCAAGGTCCACTTGTACCTTGAGGAACACTTGATTCAGCAATAAATTCAGTAGACAGTACGCCTCGAAATCGTATTTGATAAGATCGCTCTGTCAGATACGATTGAATACAGCTTACAAAAAATTGTGGAAAACCCATTAACTTTAGTTTAAATAGAATTAAGTTGTGTGGCCGTTTATCAAATGCTTTACTAAAATCAGTGTAAATATAGTCGACCTGGTTACCTGAATAAAATGAATTTAAGCAAAACGTTGTAAAATCGAGGAGATTAGACACCGTGGATCCGCCAGTAGCAAATCCATGCTGACGAGTTTTCATGACCTTCCCACAGTCAATTTTCACACGATCATACACGAGCCGCTCAAAAAGTTTTGGAATCGACGAGAGTTTCGCGATAGGCCTGTAGTTGTTTATATCGTTCTTACAACCTCTTTTATAAATAGGACTTATAAAAGATTTTTTCCAAAAAAGTGGAAAAATACTTTCGCTAATTGATTTATTGCGAAATTTATGGCGAGGCCAGCATAATCTTTGTGAAATCGCCTCAAGTCGACTCAAACCTCCACGTGGTGTTTCCTGGGCAACGTCAAAACTGACAACCGTTAGTTTGGCGGCTAATCTGAGCGGCGGGCCTCCCTAGGCTTAAAATAGGTTGTGCGTCGGGTTTGAAGCCCACCCGTAAAAACCAATTTCAATGAAAACATACAAGAATAGAAGAAAAATGATCCCCAAATCTGATGACGACTACCGCAAACGAAAAACTGAAAATGATTTACTGATATGCACCTGGAATGTCCGAACCCTTAATTGGGAAGGTGCATCTATCCAACTGACTGATGTCTTGGAAAGATACAAAGCTGATATCACTGCTATCCAAGAAATGCGATGGAAGGGACAGGGTTGCATTCGGCATGCACCCTGTGATATCTACTACAGCGGCCATGCGGAGAAGCACGAGTTTGGATGCGGATTTGTAGTTGGCAAGAGACTACGGCCCCACGTCCTGCGATTCACACCTGTGAACGAACGACTTGCCATAATCCGCATCAAGGTTAAATTCTTCAATATAAGCCTAATATGTGCGCACGCTCCGACAGAAGACAAGGACGATGAGATCAAGGAAATTTTCTATGAGCGCCTTGAAAATGCTTATGGGCGCTGCCCCCGCCACGACGTAAAAATCGTGCTTGGTGACTTCAACGCTAAGGTGGGCAAGGAAAATATTTTTGGTCCAACAGTCGGAAAGTTCAGCCTCCACGACAACACCTCCGATAACGGAATGAGGCTGATTGACTTCGCCGCAGCACGAAACATGGTCGTAAGTAGTACTAGATTCAAGCATCTCAATATTCATAAAGCCACCTGGATGTCTCCTGATCAAAAAACAAAAAATCAAATTGATCACGTTTTGATCGACGGAAGGCACTCTTCCAGTGTATTGGATGTACGCACGATCCGTGGTGCAAACATTGACTCGGATCACTATCTTGTTGCAGCCAAGATCCGTACACGTCTGTGCGCAGCTAAAAATACACGCAACCCTACACAGAGAAAGCTAGACGTCGACAAGCTGCATTCGAAACAGACAGCCGATGCTTTCGCCACCCGACTCTCACTCCTGCTTTAAAGCACTCCTCCAATCGATGATATATGCGCGCAGTGGACACACATTTCCAACTCCATGCGTGCGGCTGCTGAAGAGGTGATTGGCTACCAACGCTCTCGCCGAAACCAGTGGTACGACCAGGAGTGTCGCGACGCCACTGCAGAGAAAGACGCCGCCTACAAAGCCACCCTGCAGTCGGTTGTAACGCGCGCTGCTAAGGAGCGATACAAAGAAAAGAGGAGGGAAGAGAGACATATTTTCAGGCGGAAAAAAAGAGAGGCAGAAAAGCGCGAGCAGGAGAAGATTGAGATGTATGGTGACAGGAATGAGGCCCGAAAATTTTTCGAAAAAATAAGACGCCTTGCCGATGGTTTTAAAACCGGGGCCTCTTCCTGCAAGGATGAAAACGGGAATCTAGTGACAGATGTCCAGAGTACACTGACGTTATGGAGGGAACACTTCTCTAAGCTTCTAAATGGCGACGCTGACAACAATCCCGCCAATAGAGATGATATTCCGGAAACCCCAATTGCGGATGACAGCGTCGAGGTTCCGCTGCCCGACTATGATGAAGTTCTGACAGCTATAGCTCGGCTTAAAAATAACAAAGCCGCGGGAGCTGATGGCTTACCTGCTGAGCTGTTTAAGAACGGAGGCGAAGCTCTACTTAAATGCATTCACGAGCTTCTATGCAGAATATGGTCGGAAGAATGCATTCCGAACGATTGGAATCTCAGTGTGCTCTGCCCAATCCACAAGAAAGGCGATCCCACTATCTGTGCCAATTACCGTGGGATAAGCCTTCTTAATATCGCATATAAGGTCCTGTCGAGCGTTTTATGTGAAAGATTGAAGCCCATTGTAAACGAACTGATCGGACCTTATCAGTGTGGCTTCAGACCTGGAAAGTCCACCATCGACCAGATTTTCACGCTACGACAAATCTTGGAGAAGACTCAAGAAAAACAAGTCGACACCCACCATCTTTTTGTCGACTACAAAGCCGCCTTCGACAGCCCAATAAGGAAGCACCTGTACTCCACCATGTCTGAATTTGGTATTCCTGCAAAACTAATACGACTTTGCAGGATGACACTGAGCAACACCAGCAGCGCAGTTAAAATCGGGAAGGACCTCTCCCCACCATTTATTACCAAACGAGGTTTCAGACAAGGTAATTCCTTATCGTGCGACTTTTTCAACCTAATGATGGAAAAGATCATCCGAGCTGCTGATCTGAGACGTAGTGGCACAATATTCTACAAGAGTGTTATGCTGCTTGCGTATGCTGATGACATCGATATCATTGGCCATAATACGCGCGAAGTCAGTGCAGCATTTTCCAGATTAGAAAGAGAGTCAAGTCGAATGGGTCTGGCAGTGAATGCAGATAAGACGAAATACTTAGTGTCAACAAACAAACAGTCCCAGCGTTGGAATTGCAATGTAGTACAACCTTAACGCATAAAAGTTTGATGTTAGCAGAGCAGGGAATAACAATAATGGAACTAACGATGGAGTTCCTTACAGCTAATAAGACACCTCCACCGACAGTAGAAGTATTATCAGCGTGTCTATCCCTTCTATAAACTTCAAAACTGTTATCAAACAATTCTAAGTCAGTAATGCTTCCGTTTAACCAAGTTTCAGTCAATTTGATAATATCCTCAGAGACATTCTGAGACATTAAAAATACGTCTCGCGTCTTAGAGCGTAATCCGCTTACATTTTGATAGAAAAGGGACAGCCTATTCAGTTTTTTTGGGATTGACGAGCGGCTTGAATCGTCCCCCTAGGCTTATTCTTAGGCTGAAACTCTGTAACGAGTATATTATCAGTCCACAAGTTAGAGTTTAGAACAGTTGCAAACTCTTCAGCTGGAACTGTGAGAATAAAGGAAGCGTGGGAAGGTTTGTTAGCTATTTTTTTGTATGAACAAAATGCATTTTGACTCAACAAGTTATTATGTTTGATAAAGGTCAATACATTTTCAACAGTTGTGTCGGGCTGAAGACGCGAAATAAATAAATTTGCCAGCTCAACACTGCTTAAGCTTGATAGATTTCTAGGCTCAATAGGAGTCAAAACTGAACTATTAGTCTAAGAAGGAATATTAGTAGATGACGAGGAAGTAACTGGAGGGTTCCTGTACAAAAGCGGTGCTGAGGGCTGCTTGGCCTGAGAAGTAGATCCAGATGATTTTTGCTTCTTATTATTTAGTTTATTTTTTCTCTTTCCTTTTGAGACAATGTGGTCTTCTTCTGATAAAAGGATTGTTTGTGTTCCGGAAGAAACAGTCTGTGACACAGAAAGCGCGATATTTTCCGAAATAGAATTTTCACCATAGACTCTGGTACTGGGTGCGGCCCTAACTTCGCTAAAAATGTTACAATTTTTCGAAAATTTTTGTTTAACGAGTTAAGACTTTCCCCGAAAAGCTTAATTTTTTAATAAAGTTCATCTGGAGAAAGTGCCCTACACGAAGCATAGTACCAGCGAAGCCCTGATCGTAGAGAGTTTAAGTCGTCAAGGCATGACTTAGAAATACCGGCATAAGATACATGAAACATTTGCTCACATGGACCAGAACAGCTGATCATGGGGTTCAGAATGTTTTGGCGTTTGCAAAGTTCGTCTAAAGAACAAGCAACGATATTTTCTACAGAAATAATCTATTTTTAATTTTTTTAAAAAATTAGCAGATGCAAAATGTGCTTTTATTGTAATTATATTCAGGCAGTGTGTGCACAGTTTAGTAGAAAAAAAAACAACAACATTCACTGAGCTGAAGATAAACAAATCACCGCAAAAATAAGAAACTAAAACACAGAAAGCATGCAAAAACAACAACACTGCATTAAGTAAATAAGTTAAACAAAGTTAAAATGCATGAATTAAACTTACACAATTTAAATGCACAATTATTTTTTACTGAAACAGTTTTATATTAATGTTATTAGTAATGTACAATTTAATATTTAAGTAAATTACGATTTTGAAATATATTTTAAAACACTCACGAATATAACAAGATAAAACACAACCGACACTAACTAATAGACTAGATCAACTGAAAACTGTACACAAATGAATAAGACACTCGACTTTTTGAGTGATATTTTATATACCAAAATGCTTAACAAGTAAAACTTGCAATGAGAAAACTGCAGGCAAATACAAGCAATAAATATTAACGATCAGGGGGAAAAATGCTTACCAACGAATAGATCATACGACATTGTCGATAGCAGGTAGCTGGCGTACTTTACGTAAAAACTACTACACGTCCAAAAATATGAAAACCCCAGACGAACTTCTTTGTTTTACCACTAATTTACAAGTAATAAATTTTAACGATCTGAAAACAAGCTCCTCAGTTACCTGTTGATGATAGTGGGTAACTGGTGCACTGTATCGTCGCAGCGCTTATGAAGTCATTTATAGGGCATTTCACAATAACAGGCAAACAACCTTGCATCGTGGCATTGATTATAAATATGGCAAATACAACAACAAAATGAGGCTGTTCCCAATTACTGGCAAATAATCTTACATTTTGGCATTTGCAAAAAGTGGTGGCAAATATTTTGAACACAAAAACAAAATGTATAGGTTTGCATTTGTACGACTGTAAAGAATTTGCTACACTAAAATCATATTGTATACAGTCGTACATGGGCAATAGGGCGCACGATGGGATTTTGGTGTCAGAAACCCTATTTTTCGACCACTTAATTTAAAAAATCTAATGATTCAGTTTTATAGAGAAACGTTTGAATATAAAATGTGCGTTTATGGTTTTTTAGAAAAATTGTATTTCATTTTTGAAAAATTGAAGTGAAGTCGCTGCAAGGGTGCTAAGCAAGAAATGACTTTTATTTTCATGGAATTCAGTGGTCTACATATCGAGGGCGATTTTTCAAAACGTGCTATTTGCAAAATCACAATTTTTCAGGAGAGCAAAAAACTGTTTCTTTAGTTAATGTAAAGAGTAAGAACTAATCTTTCTTCTACAATATTATTACAATAAAATGATTGTAGAAATAATTTTTCACTTTAAAATAAATATAATACATGACAACTAAATCAGCGAACACATTATCATCAAAAACTCATTTTTGACAAAAGTGCAAATAGCACGTTTTGAAAAATCGCCCTCGATATGTATAATTTTCTTCATAATACCATTTGAATTTAATATATTTTAAATTTATAGTATTTCTCCATAAATTAAAAAAAAATTATGGGGATATCATAAACCGTTAAGAAGATATGCCCAAATTTGTAAGCCTCTAAAAATTAACTTTTTTTTTATTTTCAATGGAAACAAACTAATGTAGCTTCACTTTCCGTTCAGCTGCTCTTTTAATAAAATAAATGGTGGGAATGTCTTCTTTCGATTAAAAAAAAAAATTAATTTGCGGTAATTTGTGGAACAGGAAGAAAACTAAATTTCTGGTAAAAGTCATAAAATTTGTCATAAAATCTTTGAAAAAAAAGTATTGCATACTTTTAGGCCAGCTATGTATTAAATATTGAATATAACAACAATTTATTGACAATTGGGCGAAACAGTGCATAGAGATAATCAAAAACAAAACCAAATGATGTGTGATATAAGCAAATTATAGTGCATAGAGATAATTCAAAACAAAACCATATGATTTGTAGGATTTTGTAGTGAACAAAATGAAGAATAACAACATTTCCGACTTTAATTTTAAAATATTTAAAATTATTATGTACATATTTTACTTAAATTATTATGTACATGTTTTCGGTTTTATATGATGAACTGTGTAAAGAAATAATTAATTGCAATGGAGAAATTGATTTATTAAACACTTTGGGGGCGTCCATTAATTACGTGAGGCATTTAGGTGGGTGGGGGAGTTAAGCAGAATATCACTAAATCTCATGTGGGGAGAGGGGTTCTCGCAAAAATGACGTAATTTCTTATCAGCAAGAAGCAGTGTAGAATTATGAGATAACTGGTTAAATTGAGTAAAACGTGTTTCTCTACTAAAATATGACTTTTTTGTTTTTAAATTTGTAATATTAATTTATATTTTGTTAATAAATTATGTACAACTGCACTCCTTAAAGTTTAGATGCACAATGGGAGTTCATATTTTTTAAGCAATACTATTATGCATGCAAGGTTCATGCCTTAGTACTAATACAGCATAGTACTAATAGTACTACTGTGTATAAACAACACGCATACTGCTAGCATAAAATAACGGCAACACAAGCATTTCAGCGAATTTGGATAATTGTTGGTTTTTTTTATGACCATACATGCCTTGTCCATGCTTCTACCTGCATACAGCATGCAGCTTTCCTGTTCAACACAAATGTTCAATACAATCCTTGGTTTATGTTATAATGATTCCCCAAATATTTCGACTCTAGCGATAGCCATCCGTGAGCTGAAATGGTTTGAAATAACCTCTAAAAATCGAGTTATTTTGTAACTATATTGGCTTGTGTAATTATTGTTAAAAATAAATTGTCAGAAATTATAGCCGGAAAAAAGTTCTTCCAATCTGCATCAAAAAAATTAAAATTTTTGCAATCGGATTAAAAATAATGCTGTTTTTCATGCATTTTTTCAAATTTATTTTCACTAAAATTAAAAATTATTTCTAATGCGATCCTCTCTTTCAAGATATCGTTGGAAAGGTTTTGAGTGCTCGCATTGATTCCTAGTCAGAATTGCTTAATTTGATATATATTAAAAATAATAAATCTATATATATAAAAAATAAAGGCGGGCTGTCTGTTTGTTTGTGCTTTATAGGAGGCCAAACCCTTGGACCCATCTTCCTGAAACTTTCATAGCATGTTACTGTGACTCAGAAAGGAATACTAGGCTATATGAAGTTTTGATTGGACAAAGGGGCGTGGCACCGCCCATATAACCCATAAATTTAAATCGCCATATTTTGGGCATTTTTTGACCTACGTCGATGATATTTGGTACACGTGGTACTGGCATAATTAGGAATACGTACCAGGAGAAAAGTGGGTGGGACCACGCCCCTTTTTAGGAAAATTAAAAATCGTAGTATAGTCTTAATACTGGACCGATCGTCATTAAAGTTTCACAATAGGATATTCTTACGAAATAATAAATTCTTGACTCAACATCAAGGGCTTCCTAGACTGCTGTTCACGCGAAAAACGCTTAAAAATTCAGCGATCTCGAACCTCGACATCAAGGGCTTCCGAGACTTCTTCTTAACGTCAAACACGCATGCGAAGTGACCGATCGCGATCTTCATTATCAAGAGCTGCCCAGACACCTGAGCAACGTGAGGCACACCGTCTACAAGATCGTAGTCGAAGAGCACAGCACCGTCGAAGCCATGCATCATATCATCTGATTGCATTCCACTACACATCAGAAATTGATTGCAGTGAAGATGAGGTAGTTGCCATTGGACCAATGAATAAAGTTTGCCAATACTGCAATGCTAAGAAATATTAAAATGAAGCACCTGGAATGTGCTACGCAAATGGTAAAATTGCTTTACCCGAACTGCTACCACCACCAGGTCCACTATTATCGTTAGTTTCAGGTAAGAACAAATAAATAATTTGCCCTAAGGCATCAAAAAAGGAAGAAGAGAAAAAAATAAAATGATTATTATTCAAAATAATATTCCACTTCATAGGAACAACACCGGATTCCTAACATTTCTTAAGCAACATACGAAAATACAATTCGTGTTTTCAAATGACATCGTTTGGTGCGACTAAAGTGGTTCGAGACAACTTCATGCCAACATTTAGAGTTCAAGGCCAAATTTATCACCGAATGGGATCAATATTGCCAATTCCGCGCAACAGCGCGAAGATCCTAAGTGAAACAGCACGAGGGGGGGTAGCGAAACACACCGGGTTCAGCTAGTTAATTATAAAATAAACACCTACTGGAAAAATATCGGAAGAAAGTACAAAAAAAAATATATTAAAATAATGAAGATAATGAAAATAATGAATTTTGAAAGTTTTTGTAATTTGTGTTGAACAAAATTTTTTTTTCTATGGAGCGTGAGGCACCTTAATACTGGGGTGCTTTGCCAAGAGTCACGCGTATTCTTATGCTCTTTCACTATCAATAATTAACTATGCTCTTTCAATAATTGATTTAGCTTTTTTGTGCTGAGAAGCGGTCGCTGTGAGATAGTTCGTACTGTCCATTCGACTTCAGAGCTAACTGATAAACTAATTGAGCTGGGGTTCAATATCTCACGAAGTGCAACATACATTCGACTGCTACCTAGACGGGCAGATATGCGCTAGGGTAAGCGCACTGTAGTGACTGTCCCAGTTAAACTGAGAAGTCTTGAAGCTGATAATCACAAGCACATCAAGACCAATACTTATGTGTGGCCTCCATAAGGTCGCTGGAGACAGTAGCTTCAGTATTTAGTCCTTACTTCGTGACTTTTTTATCTCAGGCTGATAAACCCCGTATTCCCATAGGGATCGTTGCGGCAAACAAGAAGCCGTCTCATGCAGTGGACCAACTTATATAGCAATTAGCAAGCACTCTTCGTCAATTGCAATCAGCCACGCTCAAGACTTGAACACTCTTTTAACCCTTGATCCATTTAACAATTTTATGAATAACGAATACGGTAAAGTTAAGCCTGTCCTTATCATTTAGAGCGATGGGGGTCCCGATGAGAACCCACGATATCGCTAAGTGGTTGCACACGCCATAGAACATTTCAGACAATATGATCTGGACACAATATTTATTGTGACTAATGCTCCTAGCAGAAATGCTTTTAATAGAGAAGAGAGGTGTATGGCTCCCCTCAGCCGGGAGCTAACGGGAGTTGTTTTTCCCCATGAGTTTTTTGAGACACATCTTGACACCAATGGCAGAACAGTAGACGTTAGCCTGGAAAAGGATAATTTCAAAAAGCCAGGGGAAATTTTGGATGAAATATGGTCGGCAGTGTGTTTTGACGAACACGAAGTAGTTGCTATATACATAGACCCTAACAATGGCACTTATAACGTTCCAGATCTGCCATCTGAAGAATGGTACGCTGAGCACATTAGAGAGAGCCAATGTTTACTTGAAATACGCGGTAATTTATTTTTTTCATTTATTTATTGTTCATGTTGTAACGACCAAAATAAGGAATTATGTTCAATTATTATTTCATTTTCAACTATTATTAGGAGGTTTTCTGTCACCTCCATACCCTATCACGCAGATTTATGGGCATCTGACTATCCCAGATCCTGGTGAGCATGACGGAAAGTTATTTGCTCCCTTTTTGATTCGCCACTGCTTACCGATTCTACCTTTGCATGCCTTCATGGACTTGCCCTATGACCTTTATTGCCCCAGTGTACGTGGTGATCTAGAAAGAGATGCTGCAATACATGCGGTATTAACTTTTCATCCATCACAAGAGCTGCAGAGCATCGGCGCGCAGTCCACCGTGCAGCAGCGCATAAAGTGCGACCTTCATGGATTATCACACGTCGAGCTAATGAGCTTCTGTGTGCAAGCGATAACGGTTTAGAGTGGCTAACTCAGAGCGAGGTTGAAGGAGCAGATGATTTTACTGAAAATCACATAGACATGCTGGTTCCAGTAGTCACTCTCGAGACAGCACATGAGTCCCCATGGACTGAATTAAAATGAATATTCCTTCACCAATTTTAAAAGTTCTCATTTTAAATGACTTACTTTTACTTAATAAGTATTTTATTGCTCGATTTTTTTCATTGTAATTTTAATCTACGGTAATGGTGGCTGAGCCGATATACGACTCGTACACTAAGGCCAGTGCAGGCCCGTTGTGATACCACATGATCTCTTTAAAACCTAGTAGATATTTCCCTCCTCAAACCAGTTCGAGCGGATAATGAATTTAAGGATTTCCAGGCATGAGAGTTCGGCAAGTCCATTTAAAAAGGGATGGTCCAGAGTTGCCATTCTCCTTTTACCTAGAGCCGGACATTCGCAGAGGAGGTGCTGAACGTTTTCTACCTCCTCACATCTGCAGCTTCTGCAGAAATCGTTTGATGCAACTCCCAACCGAAGAGCATGCGCTCCGAATACGCAGTGACCCGTTAGGATTCCTACTATTTTTGACAGGTTTACCCTGCTTAACTCAAGCAGTGAGTTGTTGCGTCGTAGGTAGGCCATGTTAGCTTAGTTATCCTACATGTATCAAAGCGTTCCCAGCGTTCTTGTGCAAGACCTAAGGATCTGTTCTTGCACTGGAGTTTATAGGAGGAAATGGGTATACCAATAAAGTCCTCATATAAGAAGGTGTTGGAGGTCGTACCCTTCCTTGCCAACTCGCCGGCCAAATTGTTGCCCTCGATATCCCTGTGTCCGGGTACACATACGAGGTGATTCCTGAGTAGCCTTGCCATCTCGTTAAGAGATCTGCGGCACTCAGTGAAAGTTTTAGAGTTGTCAATATTTGAGTTCAGTGCTTTCAGTGCAGCTTGGCTATTTGAAAAGATGGAAATACTTTTTTCTTCAAGGTCTTTTTGACCTAGAATCCTAGTGGTTTCCGCTTGGTAGACACTACAATAGTTAGGAAGTCTAAAGGACGCTTCGATTTCGAGATCCTGGGAGTAGATACCTCCCCCCACTTGTTCTCGAAATTTGGATTCATCTGTGAAGATTTTTATGGCGGAGGTTTAAAGGGGATTTTGTTTGCCCAGTCTAGCCGTGAAGGGATGAAAACTACGTAGTTCTTTTCAAGATTTAAGCACGGCACACAGTAGTCTGTTTTGTCGGGTGCTAGTCCTAAATAAAATAATAAAATAAATTACGAGTGTTTTTAATAAGTCCAACACAATGAAGCATAGATTAACATATTTACACTGAAAACACGCATTTTGAACAATCTCACGTAAGATTAGAGGGGGGGGGGGGTCGAGCAAAATCTCACGAAATCTCACTAAGAGGAGGGGGGTCAAAAAATCGCAAAAAACAACTCACGTAATTTATGGACGCCCCTTTTCATAAAAGATAAAAATTCGCAACTTTCTTTAGATCAAGATGTTAAAAAAGCCAGTTTTTAATAAACGATGGCATAAATGTCGAATAAATAAACAAGATTTTTTAAAACATATGAAATATGGCTGAAAGGTAAGTTGGGAACGATATAACATTTATAATAGAAAATAATATATATAAAAATTATAAAATTGTTTAAATTTGGCATTAATATAATATTTCTAATTAGGAATATTTGAAGTGAGTGCTGAGGTGCTTGATGATCTACCAAGTTGTTCCAAAAAAGGAGGAAGGCCAGCTAAAAACTTTGAAGATTGCAGCGATCGTGTAAAAATATTTAAAGTTGCTGATTTGGCATCGCAGTAAACAGAGGAGCATTTGCTTATGGCGAGTAAAGTATCGGATAGAAATGTTGCAACTCCAACTTTCATTCCGTCATCGATTGTAATAGCAATAATGATGGATGCAGAGCTCACGAAATTCCAGTATGAATGTATCAAAATGGTTTTAAAAAGCAAGGATACAATTTTTTACCGCCCTATATAAAGGCTGCTGAAGAGAAAGCAAAGTGCTATCCAGATGATATGCAAATATCCGAAAAAGATGCTTCTGTTAGCTTGCAAAGCTTATTGGACCACACAATAAGGCGTTTGTTTCAAAGTTTTTCAAACGAAGAAGTAAATGCTATGACGGATTCCAGTTGCACGCTTACGTCTAAATAAGATTGTGATGGTTCATCTGGCCATGTGGAATATTGTTGCATCCTTCCACTTGGATGCCCGTAGATCCTACCGCTCGTCTAAGGCCCTACTGGTCAGACCGGGAACTCGTCCCAAATCCTAGTTATATTTGCTCACCTTATTTTATTAGGCATGGTGTGCTATGCCGGTCAGTAGGCAGCCGTGAGGTTGCCGGAAAACTACCTTTATTATACTTACCGTGGTTATCCATGTCTGCTATGTCCTTCGGTCTGGCTAATTTGTTGAAGAAAACACGGTTTTGGGTCCAGGTCTTATTTCTTGATCACACTTGGTGACTGTATTTTTATTTTTTAGTTTAAATGACACTTTTATCTTTACAATTTAAAGTTTAACTACTTCTTGTCATCGTGAAAATCCAACTCTCTATTCTCTTAAATATACTTATGCTTAACACCTCGGTTTTAATGATAATTAGCTGTACTCAGCATTTGTGCAAGATGCGGAAGCCAATCTTGCACAATAATTAATCTTAGTTTTTATCGTAATTATTGAGTTCTTAATCTAGTTCACAAAACAGTTTTTAATCTAGTTTACAATCTAGCTAATAAGAACATCATTATGATGTTCCTATTCAATATCTAGTAAAACTTAATAACTTAATTGCAGCACTTCTGCACATACATACATACTATCTCTTAATTGAATTCGAGCTGTACAAGTATACAAACATGTCCAGCGTGGATAAAATTAAGTCACATGCATAGCCAAAACGTATGCATGCTAATTGCAACAATAAAATACTATTAAAATTAATTTACCTCTGCTTTCTGCCGTGTCAGCATTTTCGCAGTGCAAGTTGTAAATTACTTGTTGGTTTCTTTTTACTGTGTTTAAAATAGCGCTTGCTATGAAAGCTGATCGCCCAACTGGCGTCAGTGTTTACTTTAATTGCTTTTGTTTTGAATGTGCCGGCCTTGGCATTGAATTAAATTAAAGCGCTGCAATGCAATGAAAGCTGATCGCCCGATTTGTGGTAGATCAGTTCTCATTGCAGGCACTTGACCATTTATAAACAGATAACATTTTGGGGAAGCCGCGTTGTGAGTCACAACAATATAACCAGAACTTATCAGGTGATATTAGCGATAAGAACTTGTTGTTAATATCCAATTCTCCAATCAACATCTGGAGATGAATAGCGAAATAAAAGGCCTTCATCTACAAGAGGCTGTCGCCCATTTCCTTCGAATTTGCTTAAGAAACAAAAGAGAAAGTCTTAAGTGTTGTTGAGAAAGTGAATTGCGGCATTGCAAGTTTTAAAAGTACAGATATTTTATCATGTGGCAGGCAATTCAGTGTGAAACATAATTTTTGGTTTACTATGTTGGATGGGAAGACGGCTCAAACTGTTACAAATACAGCTTCATCAGCCGTTTGTTATATTTGTAAAGCGAAGCCTTCCGAAATGAATCAATTAACTACAATTTCAAGAAAAGCTATTGATGGGGAAGCATGTAAATTGGACCTTTCTTCGTTACATGCTAGAATTAAGAAATAAGAGTCGATTATGTTCAACAAGGAACAGGATCATCTAATGATGGAAATACGTCGCGACGTTTTTTCTCCAACCCGGCACTCGTTGCTGATATTACCGAAGTTTCCGAAGAGTTGATAGACCGATTCCGAATAATATTGCAAATAATAACGTGTAGCCATAAAATCAATTCGGAAAAGTTCAAAAACTATACTTGGGATACGGCTAAACTGTTTGTTGAAAAATATGCTTGGTATTACATGCCAGTAACCGTCCATAAAATACTGATACATGGAAAAGACATCATGGATGCAGCAATTCTTCCTATTGGTATGCTAAGTGAAGAAGCGGAAGAAGCAAGAAATAAGGACTACAGGAACTATAGGTAAAAGTTTGATAGGAAATGCAATAGAGTTTCGTCAAATACTGAAATTTTTTATCGCTAACTGGTTTCATCAGACCCTTTTATAACCAGCTTAAGATATGAGCGACCCAGAAAGGACTTGGAATTTGATGATGTAGTCAAAGAAATGACAGATGAAGAATAAATAAAGTTTTTTGTGGAATGATAAACAAAATATTGAAAAAATCTTATCTATATTTTGTACGGGTTTAATGGGCGGTGGGCGTGGCCGATTTTCATGAAACTTCACATGCACCTTTCTTGTATTCTAGAAAGTGTACTTACCAAATTTGAAGACTGACAGTAAAAATTTTATACGAAAATTTGATGAAATTCAATTTTTTCTTAACTTAGTCAATATAATGCTCGGTGCCAACTTTAAATGATCAAGGACCACTACTTATAGTTTTTGCACAAAAATGTATGAAGCGATCCCATAGTGGGGCGTATCGAATTAAAATTTTTTTCGAATTTCACATTCCAAGGGGTATCAAAAGTTGCATTGGGTGGTCAAGATCTCCCAAAAAAAATTTTACAAAAAAATAAGGATATCTTCCTCTCACGCAAGGACAAAGTTGTTTTTTGAGAAAAGCAGTAAGAAACACGATCAGAAATTGCTTTAATTTTTTGTAAAAAAACTACATTATCGGCCTTTGCAGTCCAGTGGAGAGTGCGCTAGACTATCAACCCAGAGGTCCCTGGTTCGAATCATGGCTCGGGCATGGTTTTTTTTCACTTTTTTGTTCTTTCTTGCATTTAAGAATTATGGAAAACTAAAGATCCACAAATAAATTGTGGAAAATGTGGAATTAAAGGACAGGAACACAACTAAGGGCTGGAAATGCTTGCCGAGGTTAAGGCATAACACTAGCCTCGGTTAAAAGCAATTCAAATTGTCTTTCACGGTTGTTTCGCCTAATCAATAATTCACGTATGGTTCCAATCAATTCCTCTAAATAGTCTATCCCTTTCCTTTCAGGTCAAAGGCCAAACCTTGGTTGTATAAGGCGCATGCATTGGTTCTTTGATATTTAAAAAAAAAAAAGCAAAAGTAAATACAGACTTAAACTAACAATATTTTGGCAAACACGATGCTACTTTTGGCTTATACCCACAGTTTACTGTGAAGAGGATATTCGAATCTAAAGGTATACTCGAGATAGCACAGAACTTTTAATTGTTATCTGATTGTCTAAATTTTTGTGATATTGATTAGAGTTCTAAATATTTTCCTTAAATTTGTATAATTAATAGTGGGCATATTTTTTGCTTATGCATTTTCCCGTTTTGGAGAAACGTAAACTTGAATGCAATTTTTAAACTTTTTCAAACAAATGAATATAAGGTTTTATATCTCGGGCATTGGAAGTTGTACCGAAGATAATGTTCTCAATTCGGATTCTGCAAATAGTTTTCACTTCTGACTATATTCATTTGGTTGAAAAAGTTAAAAAATTGCATTCAAGTATGCATCTCCCAAAAGCAAGAAAATGCATATGCAAAAAATATGCAAATTATTAATTCGCCAAATTTATGGAAAACGCCAACACTATAATCAAGATCGCCAAAATTTAGACAGTTAGATAGCAATCAAAAGTTCTGCGCTACCTTGAGTGTTCTTTTAGATTCGAATATCCTTCACACAGGACCTTGTGGGTAAAAATCGAGAGTGGTATCATGTTTGCCAAAATCTTGTTAGTTAAAGTCTATATTTACTTTTGCTTTAAGACATATGTAGTTTTTCTTACAAAAATCAAAGCATTTTGAGATCGTGATTTTTACTGTTTTGCTTAAAAAACAACTTTGTCCTTGCGGGAGAGGAAGACATCCTTATTTTTTTCTAAGAATTTTTTAGGGAGATCTTGACCACCCAATGCAACTTTTGAGACCTCTTAGAATACGATCTAAATTTTTCGATACGCCCTAACGGGCAAAACTAATTGCTTATCAATCAGCTGTCAAATCGGAGAGAAAATTACACAAATTAGAATTAAATGCATTTCGAGACAACGAAGAAAAAAGAAAAGATATGAAGAAAAAGACCACAAATATTACTCGACTTGTTTTTTTCTGCCAAAACAGCTACGAATTTTGTTTGCAACAGTGCTGTACTAAAAGATGTATTCGCAGTTGACGGCAAATATTTGGTAGGCCACACATTTACAAAGCCCTAACTGGGGTTTGCCCGTAACTAGGAATAGCCCTAATGCATAGATATTTTGCAAATGCCACGATGCGTGGCTTTTTGCCCGTAATTGTGAATAGACCTAATGTGATTTTCGCCCAAATTTTTTTATTACATAATAAAGTAGTCCAATTTATTTTTGTAATTTATGTACCGTAAGATGGGCTCCAGTGCAAAATAAACCGAAAATATTGTAAATAATGGTTTTTGTATTTCTATGACGACACTAATGTACGTAGATAGATCTCTTTACAAATTTTCACACAAGTTGTTTTTAATGAAAAACTGATATCTTTGGTGTTTTATGTAAAAAATTGTACCGTAAGATGGGCTCCATTACAAAAGAAGTCGAAAATATTGTAAATAATAGTTTTTTATTTCTATGCTGACACACCTGCACGTGGTAAGATCTCTCTAAAAATTTGCACGCAAGAGTTGTTTTCAATGAAAAAATTTATATGGTGACAATCCTGTACGTGTCTGATCTCTTCGAAAATTTGCATGCATAAGTTGTTTTTAAAAGTGAATCGAGATCTATGGTTGGTTTTGTAAAAAAATGTACCGCAAGATGTGCTCCAGTGCCAAAGAAGTAGAAAATACTGTAAACAATGGTTTTTTTATTTCTATGGTGACACTCCTTAACGAGTTTGATCTTTTCGAAAATTTGCAGGCAAAAGTTTCAATGGTAAATCGAGATCTATGGTGGATGGGCTCCAGTACAAAAATAGGTGAAAATATCGTAAATAATGGTTTTTTATTTCTATGGTGACACTGCTGTATATGTCTGGTCTCTTCGAAAATTTGCATGCATATATTGTTTTTAACGGTGAATCGAGATCTATGGTGGGTTTTGTACAAAAGTTTACCGTAAGATGGGCTCCAGTACCTAAACACACAATTTCAATAGAAAATCGCTATTTGGGGTACCAGGAATTAATTTAAAAAATATTTTTTCTGCATTGTCTTTCCTTACTTTTTAAATATTTTTTTTTTTAAGATCAAAGAACCAAGGCATGCGCCTTATACAAACAAGGTTTGGTCTTTAACCTGAAAGGAAAGAGACAGATTATTTTAGAGGAATTGATTGGAACCATACGTGAATTATTGATTAGGCGAAACAACCGTGTATTTCAATTTGAATTGCTTTTAACCGAGACTAGTGTTATGCCTTAACCTCGGCAAGCATTTTCAGCCCTTAGTTGTGTGCCTGTCCTTTAGTTCCACATTTTCCACAAATTATTTGTGGATTTTTAGTATTTCATCATTCTTAAATGAAGGAAAGAACAAAGAAAGTGAAAAGAACCATACCCGATTTTTAAATCAGAATTTGTGGATTTTTAGTATTCCATAATTCTTAAATCAAGGAAAGAACAAAGAAAGTGAAAAGAACCATGCGCGAGCCCGGATTCGAACCAGGAACCTCTGGGTTGATAGTCTAGCGCACTCGCCACGCCTAGACTACAAAGGCCGGCCGACACATGGCTTATAGGTGAAATTAGGTGTTAGTTTTGGTCCATACATTTCGATACACCTAAATATATATATTACTTATGCTTATTACGTACATACTCTATTACTATCATTATTTTCCAATTTGTTAAACTTTTTAATTTGTTGATAATACTAAATTCCAATCAATGTCATATTTGATATTTTTGAATTTTAATCAATATTTTACTTTATAATGTTAATTTGCTATAAAACCTTTAAAGGTTTAGCAACTAAATAAAAAATAAATAAATAGTTCAGAAGTTAGGGATTTAGTTGACTTTCTGCCCTCTAGAGAGCGCCATAATAAATTGTATGTGATGTCACATAACCTATAACCAAAGGACGAGCAAAATGTTTCAAACAATACTTTATTTGTCAAATTATGCTAAGTATTTTAGAAGCTAGTGTAGTTTAGAAGTTAGGGTCTTAGTTGAATTTATAATTTTGTATTCAATTTAATGTGACGTAACATAAATTTTCTTATCCGGACGATCAAAACGCTTCTTACGAAACTTCATTTGCTTATGTCACTAAAATTTTTTTTTTAGTTTATGAATTTATGTTCTCTAGACAGCTATTTATTACATTCAATATGACGTCACATACAGTAGCGTAACTAGCGGGGGATAAGGGGTAGACTACCCTCCTTGCTTTTAGAGCCAGCCAAATTGTTATATTTTACTAAAATTTTTTAAAATAAATAAACAATATATAATATATAAACAATAATTATGAACGAATCAAAGCTAGTCCTACCTTTTATTGCCATTTTCATAACAAAAACCAATTTTAGTCGGCTTTTTAATTTTAATTCATACCCAAAACTATCTTCAGTCGGCCAATTCACTTTAAGTCGTACCTTAAACAAACTTCACTCGGCTAACTCAGTTTCAGTCGTACCTTAAACGAACTTCAGTCGGCCAACTCATTTTAAGTCGTTTCTTAAACAAACTTCATTAGGACAACTCACTTTCAGTCGTACCTTAAACAAACTTCAGTCGGCCAACTCATTTTAAGTCGTATCAGCGTTGAATTGTTGTAAACGAGTGTTCCTTTGTGACAAAATGCAGAAAAAGTTCAAAAAGGTAGTATAAATTTTATTAAAAAAGTACGGAAATAGTAATGCATAGTAATGTAAAAGAGAGCAGCGGACCAAATAGAAAAAATGGACCATTTTTAGTCCAATTGCGCAACCGTGTCCTTGACCAAAAATAAAAACCGAAAATGATATCTTTGTTTGACCAAAAAAATATTAATTATTTTTTATTTAAGATTTAAAAGATAAAATCAGATAACTATTTTTATATCTGAGCAAAAACTTGAAAATCATAAAATAATGATTAATGCTTAATTTTTTGGATATAGCTTAATGGTAACAGTCTCCGATACAAATACCTTGTCAAAAAGATGAAAAAATAAGTGGAATAAAACAAGCCCAAACAAACAAAAGTTTACTCAGTCGCTGCACATATTCCCCTTTTAAAACCTTATTAATACATTTTTGTAGAACTTTCTGAGATTGAAATTTTTATCCAGAAATACCCAACATTTGTAATAAAAAATTTAATGATCGAAATCGGCCAACATATTTAAAGAAATTTTCTTAGCTCAAGAAATCTGATGTAAAATCTTTAATTTCATAGACTTACCATTTTAATTTAAATACAATTATAATAAATAATTTAAAGGATTTAGTCAAACTATTGAAAAAAGGTAATTTTTAACTTTTAAACTCACGATGATGGCAAAAAGAACATAATTTTTAAATTTGCATTCAAAATTTATTTAGTATAAAAGTATCGATTTATGTCATTGTTGATGTTTTAAACGAAATTTCCCAAAGCTCTAAGAAAATTGACAATTGGTCTCGAAATGCTGCATATTCGCTATCAAACCAACTCATTTCTGTGGACTTTATTATAAGTCTTGTTTTTATGAAAAATGTGCAAGTAAAAATGAAACTCCTGACTGAATCTCTTGAAGCCGTCGAACTGAATATTTTAAATGCAATGAAATTTATTTCTTGTAACCTTAAATCATTAGAAAAAATAAATTCGGACTCTGAAGGTACGGATAACCTAATTAGTAGTGCTGTTGCCTTATTAAAATCTTTTAATGTTGATGCTGAAAAGGAATTCTCAATTCGCCATCGCCGTCTTGCGCCGCAACGTTTGGATGATAACAATGCCAATGCGGCTTATTTTTCGATGAACTGTTTTTATAGAAGAGAATTTAAACTTGTATTGGATTAGATAACCTCACTGATGCGAGATAAATTCAGCAGTTGCTTAGAAACAATAAAGCCTCTATATGAACTCTTTAATCCATTTCTATCTTCTACTAACTTGACCCAAAAGCGAATTCTAGAATCAATAAAATTGTTACCAAAAAATTGTTTGTTGGATTCACTTCAATTGAAAGCGGAATTTGAAGTATTCTATGATCTTTGCGAAGGCATAGAAACTCTATCGGGTACAGCTTATGTTTCAGAATGCAATAAAAAAATCTCTTCCTGCAGTTAACAAAATGTCGCGTTTGCTGTGCACAGTGAATGTTAATGTTTCAGGAAATGAGAGAATGTTCAGCAAATTAAAATAATATTGCGCAGCAATGGGCTACCTAAAAAAAAGAAGAATTAATATTTAAATGTTAAACTTAAAAATTAAGTTTGTGTTTTTTATTTAAAACACAATTTTTTTTAATTAATTTAAAAAATTAAAAGAAAAAAATGTAGAAGAAATTGAAAGCCCTGTTTATTTTTTAAGACATAAACTATGAATTTTTAAAATAAAGACAAAATAAATTTTTAAATGCTGATTTGATTATGTTGAAATACTTTTATTTTATTTTCTTTGTTAGAGGGAACGATATGAAAACTGCCTTTAAGGGATCTTCTTTACTTGAAAAAGATCGAGAGATTGAAAAGTGTTACTATATGTGATACTTAAGTGTATTCAGTCCGCCGAAATAGATTGATACCCCAAATCAAAACGGCCTCGGTACGCCCCTAAAGGTCACATAACCTATAACCAGCAGACGATCCAAACGATACCTCATTTGTCAAATTATGATATCTAAGTAGTTTAGAAGTGAGATTGGAATAGATGAACATGCATTGTACATAGTACATGCATACATACATACCGGTCAAACACATACCGCTCCTTTTGTTTTGCCGTAGTCGGGTAAAAAAGTTATCATTATTCATCTTCACTGTCAATGAATTGAAGTACCACATTAACAAGTTTTTTTTATTTCGGCTTGCAATTGTATTTGCCTTGGCTGGAAATTTTGTTGAATATATCAGGTCTTGTCTTTAACAAATTGTAAAATTCGATACATTTGTATTCAATATTATTTTTTACAAAAAAATTTACTCCAGAGTCTGTATTTTTAACGCTATTGACTCCAATTCCCAAACATTTTCCGTTTTTGCAAACAAATGTTCAACCGGAGCTGAAAACAACGCATAAATAAGTAGAACTCTTAAAAGTAAATATATCTACTTATAAGTATGGAATTTGAGTAAGTATATGAAGCTGAAAATAAGTATATGTATTTACAAAATAACTTACAAAGTACGTGTAATTGGTAACATTAGTTATGAATGACATTGCGGAACGTTGAATCGAGCTAATAACACAACTTAATGCTGTCTAAACACACCAGGATGAGCAATAACATTTTATCCTCTACACAATGGAGCAGCATTATCTAATCCAATGGGTATTATCCGACTGGAATGGGTTAAAAAGTCTTACGTTTTAATTACTTTCTGTAAAAAGAAGACTTAAAAAAATTTAATTCACATCTTTCATTTACTTTTATATGACATATCATTAATTAATAAAAATTGTTTTAATTTTTCGCTAGATTGAATTTACTGCTTTTACGGTATTCTTTTAACCCTCACCTCGCAGGTGTTTGTGCCCTTCTAAAACCTGCCAGGAGTTTGTTTTAGTATATAATAATGTAAAAACTAAAATATATTAAAATTGTAGCCTTGTGCCAACAAGTTAGTTTGGTCCAATTTTTCACACTTTTATCCCCGCCTGGTAGGTATTTGTGCCCTTCCAAAACCGGCGAGGCGACTTTTTTCGTAAATGATATAGAAAAAACTTAAAGCATATTAAAAGTTTAGCTTTGTGCGAGCAAGTTATTCTGGGCCCTTGTTTTTAAAAATTCATCAATAAAAAGGACGATATAGTAACCGCGCCGACCATGCCAGGTCATGGTTTTCTTATTGTACTAATACTAAATTGTGCATGTACAAAAATTTAGCTTTGTGCCTAACAAGTTAGTCAAATTGTTCCACAGCTGTTAGACTACCAGTACATCACATTTAAATACAGGTTCACCGAGAATTTCGGAGGGGAGAGAGGGGTTTTAGAGGGTTCAAACCCAGGGGCCGCCTGGCAGGAGGCTAAATCTGGGGAATATGGTTGATGGGTAGCAGTTCGAAGACCAATTTATGGATTTTTACTATGACGACTATAGACGTGTGCACGATGCGTTGTCATGGTGAAAGAACACTTTTTTCTCACCGCAACCAAATTCGGTGGTTTTTGCTCCAATTAATATCTAGTCTGTCCAAAAGCTATGAATAATATTCGCCAATGATCTTTTTACCATTTTCAAAGTAATCGATGTGAATGACTGCGCAATCTCAAAAAATGTGGTCATACGGCTACGTTTATAGTCGAGTGTGATCGCGGCTCCCATCGCGCGGATAGCTATTTCATGTCCAAATATGTACCCGCTCAGTTGAGATGCCTATAGGGTCAGTCACCTCATGCACTTGTATTCTACGATCGTCTAACATGGGGCGAGTTCCAAAATTCGTTTTTACAAAGCATCAGTGTGTTTTATTTTGAATTGGTTCGAAGATTATTAACTAAAACTGCGCAACTATACTATTTTTAAGAATATCAACAGAGTTGCGTAGTTTTCGTATTGAAACTTAGCACCAATTCAAAGTAAAACACGCTGATGCTTTGTAAAAATGCATTTTGGAATTCGCCCATGATATCATAAATTTTATCGATAATTTCTGGCATGACGACCTCTTTGGGCGACCACAACTTTCAGCGTCACTTGTGCTAGTACGACCACAATGGAATTCAGTAAACTACTTTTAACCAATGAGCGTTCAGCGTGACTTCTACTGGTACGGCGGAATTCAGTACACTTTTTCTTAACCATTAAAATTTATGGTGCAGAGTCCCCATAGTATTTATCAATTCTTTCCAGATATTGCAGTTTATTAAAGTTAACATAGCCGCTACGCCACTCAAAGTTCCTGCTTGGAATACTGGCTACATAGCATTTCCGTAACATCCACCTGTTGTTAGGTGACCAATGCGCATAACAACACTAAGTGTTACCAGTAGTGCAAAGCTACTCACACACAGCAAGATTTTATTTTTTCGCAAATGCGGCTGAAAAATACTGAAAGTTGTATGTATTTTAATATATTTATTTATTTAATGTATTAAATAATTTAAATACATGCACAATTTAGTATTTTTCAGCCGCATTTGCGAAAAAAGAGCGTGAGAGCAGTGCCGCGATCGCGGTGAAACCGCGTAATTTGGCCCCAGCCTTACGGTATCAGCATAGTTTGTTGCTACATCACAAATCTAAGCAAATGGAGAGGACAACGCATAGAGGAGAGGCAGCTTGTTTTATGCTTGGGCTTCGGTTTAGTGAATACAACATAATAACTTTTTTTATAAAGTGTATTCGAAGCAAGTAACTTCGATATAAATAAAATTACTTTTTTAACTGGCGCCCAACTCGAAGGACCAACGATTTGCCAACGCTGAAAAGCATGTGAATCCTGGAGGACCACGAACCAACAAATTTATTTTGATTATATTTAAATTTAAAAAGTGTATGTGATTATTTATGGTCTTATTTCGTAAAACGAACGCATATATTATAGCAATATTAATTGGTTTTTGACAATTTGTTATATTTTTAATTATATATCTAAAATTTTTTAATAGAAATTTTTATCTTTGACTTATTTTTATTATTATAAATAATGAACAGAATTAAACGTAAAGTATAAAAATAAAACAAGTAAATATTTTAACAATTTGTGGACACCACAAATACTCCCCCTCAATTTGAACACTTATATTGTATAATATTATATATTAATAACTATTATAATATAAACTGTGTTGGCATTTCTGTTCAGTAAGGTTTGGCAATTCATCATGAATCGTTTAACGCCAGAACAATGCTTCCAAATTGTGGAAATTTACTTTGAAAAAATAAATCTGTTCGCGAAGTTCATAGAGCACTTCGTCCATTTTACGGTCAACATAATCGGCCTAGTGAGCAAGCAATTCGTGCAGTTATTGATAGTTTTCGCACTAATGGAGCGAAGATAATCCTCAAGCCATTAACGAATAACCATTACATCCATTTACATTGACTGTTTGGTACGGTTCCATCCATTGACGGCATACGGCCAGATTTATTGGAAAAAGTAGTGAAACATTTAACTGATCGAATGGACTATGTAACTCGTAGCTACGCGGCGGACATATGCCGGAAATCATATTTAAAAAATAAATCTCATGAAACTATCTACCAGATTGTAATAATAAAAAATTATTTCCAAGAATATTTCTGTCATTTATTTCTATTTAAAGTTCTCATGCATTTAAAAAAACACCCTGAATCTGCGATATAAGCTAGGTGCAAACCTTTTTTGATGTCTGTTGAGTATAGGTACTTGAACCAATACTCAGTCTATGCTGCTGTTCCAAGAGAAAATCACTTTTTTAAATTAAACACTTTATTTGACTGTATGCAAATCAGAATAATAACAGATTGACTAAATGAAAGAAATCTACGAATATTTATAAGAACAAAAAAGTTAAATTTTGCTTAGACTAAAATATGAATAAAATAAAAAACAAGCATTGTTCAAAATAAACAAAACATTAAATTGCTACTTTGCACTATAGGAATGAGGCTTATGACCGCAGATTATTGCACTAAACTTTTCGACCTAATTTTGTTTCAATTGTAATTAAGGTGTGGTAATAATGAATTTCGTAATTAATTGAATTATGCTAATGTCAACAAAATTCGTTCCTATAGTGCAGTTGGTTGAGTAAACACGAGTTGTTTTGTTTATTTAATAATTTTTTTATGCTTCGCTATATGTTAATACATATTTATAATATTTTTCTATATGTATGTTTGTTTGCTTAAACATTCTCCCACCGTTGAGTGTCTCACTCAACTCAAGTAGCTTATATTTCAAATGCTGACTTGTGCTGACGTGGCATTGGTTGAGGAGATGTGCTAGCCTCGGTTGAGGGACTTTGCTGGCAGTGTTTTTCATCTTCCAAAGAATGTTAATTAAAATAGAACTTATTGCCAAACATAAAGCAAGATAGCTGACTACATGATGATGTATTTTTTTTGACTCCAGTTTGTGTGGTAACCTGTTAAAGTCTTCTCTTTATAATCTTGTTTGTAGATCGGTGAGTTGTTCCAGTTTTGTTTCAAAAAGCTCAAGATTTTGTTTTAATAAAACTTTTAAGGTGCTCGGCTGACTGGACGAAGTGTTTCCGAATCCAGCAAATGATGTGTAAACACGACTGGATGATTCAAAATAACCTTGGATCTGAACGTCATCATTTTTTAAACTACAGTGTTGGTTGATCGTATAGTATTCCTGTCTCTGTAAGTGTTAGTTTAATAGTTTGTTGATTACATTGAATTGAAGAGGCGTAAATCCACTTGTTAGCATGATGTAATGATGTGAAGGCTAAATGATCAGGGCACGTAGTTAAGTCACAGCTTTGGGACGTCTTGTTAGAATTGAATTTCGTAAGCAAGCTTTCTTGATTGTTTTCCAATGGCAGCTTGCATTCTACTTATGAGATAAATGCCGTTACTGCTCAACTTTGCTGCTTTAACTTCGGCTTGACTTAATGGAATGTATTGATCTCGATGGCCGCTAACTGCTAATATTTCGGTGGTTGGCTTAATTGCCACAAGAGCGTTGTTTATTGTTATCGGAATCGAATGAATGAGAAATGGCTCAAGCTTTTGATGATCCATTAGTGGTAGGCCTATTTCAAAGATGACGTGATTTCTTGTGAGTCCAGATTTAACATTCATAATAGTATAGAGTTCCAATAAGTTGTTATCCTCAATTGGCAGGGCCCAGTTAGTGGGTAAATGCCCCTTGATAGTAAGGATTTCCTTTGCTAGTTGCTTCGGTGTAAGGATTTTGGTACTTAATTTTCCATGCTTGGTATGTGTCAAAATGCTTATTAACTCTGCTTGCGTATGCTGCAAATATGGGAGAACCATTGAAAGTTGAATGATTAAAACCGCCAGTTGCTGAGTCAATCGTAGCTGAGCAGCATTGTCTTCGATTTTGTTTATATCCACGTTGATCAAGCGCTGAATTTCAGTCAAACGTAAAGATGTATCTGCTTCATCTTGTTTTATAATGTTGATTGTTTAATCAATGATTGATGTTAGATTCTTGAGCAGCTCTAAAAGATGATCCTCATTCGATTAAACTTGATTTATGGTGTTTGACATTTGTTCGGCATAATCTGAGTCGAGAACACCAAACAAGGAGTAAGCCACGTTTCCGATTATATCAAGTGCTCCTCTTTAAGGACAATTTGAATACGATAAGGTTTCCTCCTGATGCAGTTTGTTAAAACCAACTTCAAAATAATCGATGAGTGGCGTGCATGAGATGTCTGAGGTTGGATGTAAACAAAGCTTTCCGAGTGTTGTGATTCCTTCTGCTAGGGAATTAATTTGGTAATGAAATGGTGCTAGGTCGTATTATACAATAATTTTCTAGACACCTGTTGATAATCGAGCAGCATCCATTCCTTCGAAGTAAATACCAGGCTGGTTTCGAAATCTTGAGACATTATTTATTTATTTATTGGCCAAACAAGGCAATGCAAATTACTTATTCTAACTTATTCTAACAGGTTTTGTTTACTTATTACTAAGTTTTTTGTTTTTCTTCTCCCCTTTCCTTGTTTTTATTTTATTTTTTATTTGATGCTCTTAGTGGGCATACTCCGCCCACCGGATTGACATGATTTCAAAAACCATGTCAAAACTAAGAGAAGAGGAGGAAAACAAGAGAGACTATATACACACTTTAGATACGATGTATATATATTATTCTTAAAGACTATAAGGACGTAAATGGGAGATTTGGAGAGGAATGTTAAAGAATTTTGATTTATTAAACTAAATGCTTATACATATAAATCCATACATGTATGTAGTTTATCTGAGGCCTGTGTTAATTCTGATTACTGAGTGATTTATATAGGGTTTGCTTGAAAGAGGATTTGGACATAGAAGGTGAGTAGTATATAGAGATATTATTAAATTCTCTGCAACAACGATTGATGGGTTCATTATTTGCATATGTAGTTTAGTGCTGATATTCAGTTAACAATCGAGTATGCCTAGTGCGCCTAATTGGATCGTTAAAGGAAATCATATTAGAAATATATTCGCTGTGAATAGCACCATTAATTACATCAAATGTGAAGCATGAACCCAATAACGATCTTCTTGTTGATAGTGGCATCAAATTTAAAAGGCTGAGTCTATGTTCATATGATGGAAGGCTACAATAATCATGGGGGTTGTACATATCTCTAAGCGCGTATAGTAAGAACTGCTTTTGAATAGACTCAATTCTTTCTCTGTGGGAATCGAAAGATGGATTCCAAATTATGCATGCATATTCAAGTATTGGGCGCACTAATGCACGGTACAAGGATGTAGTGACCCATATATTCTTGAATTCATTTGCACGTCTTTTTATAAAACCGAGCTGTTTGCTGGCCCTGGACACAATTTTATCATAGTGCAGATTAAAGCGCATCTTGCAATCTAAGACAACTCCAAGATCCACTATTTGGTTGACCCTTTTTAGTTCGATACTATTGAGGTGGTAGGTATGTAATGTTACGTTGTTTTTACGAGAAAAGCTAATAACATTGCATTTATTGACATTAAGATGTAGTTTATTTTTAAAACACCATTGCTCAAGAGACAACAATTTTGATTGCAAAAAATTTACATCTACATCTGATTGAATTGAATAGTACATTTTTAAATCATATGCATACATAAGATGTGGGATATCGTTAAGAACTTCTGACAGATCGGATATGAATATGTTGAAAAGAAGAGGACCAAGATGACTACCTTGCGGATCTCCCGAGGAAACTGCAATTTTTTTCGATAGAACTCCCTGGAATTAACAAACTGGGATCTGCCGTTTAAATATGATTTTAGCTAACTTAGTATGGACCCCGCAACACCAAATTTTTCTAACTTATATATAAGAATGTTGTGATCAACTCGATCAAAAGCTTTACGGAAATCAGTATAAACAGCATCTATTTGGTGCCCTTTTTCCATTTTGACTAAAATATCTGATACCATAATCATGAGATTAGTGGTGGTAGATTGCCCTTTTCGGAACCCGTGTTGCTGCTCATTTAGACGTGGGTTAATGAAACTTGTTAGCTTTCCACAAATAAGTTTTTCAAAAAGTTTTGGAATGGCTGACAAGATTGCTATGCCTCTATAATTTTCAACTGATCTTTTATCACCATTCTTGTAAATTGGCGTAAGATGGGATGATTTCCAATATGAAGGAAAAGTCCCACAAACCAGTGATTCGTTAAAGATTATGTGTAATGGCAATAGCAGTTGGTCTAAACATCGCACCAAAAAGCTTGTAGGTATTAAGTCTGGTCCTGGTCCCTTTAATATATCCAGTTCTTTTATTGCATTAGAAATCTCTTCCTGGGTTAAATATAAACTATCAACTATAATAGTTGAGCTAGGAGAAGTTTCAGATAAGGTGGTAGGAAGACAAAAGACCTCCTTAAAGTGATCGGCATACAAGTTGCTTATTTCAAGAGAATTGGACGAAGTGACATTACCTTTAAACATAGACGATGGATAGCCGCTAGATTTGCGCTTCATGTTAACAAAGTCAAAGAATTTTCTCGGCTCTTGGACAATTTTCCTCCGATGATGTTCGTGTACAACTTGTACGCTTCTTCTGACTTGATAGAGAACTCTCTTGATAGCTCGTCATATCTAAGCTTCAGTTCATCGCTTATATTATCAGTTTTTTGGAGAAGTTTGTAGATTTTATTTCTTTGATTCCTCAAAAATCTGAGATTGTTGTCTAGCCATGGTTTCTGTGAGCTTATTCTTTTTCTTTATTATTGGCACATAACTTTCGATAGCGGTAAAAATGTGCTGATAAAATATAGAGACAGCACTGTCTAAATCTAAATTGAATAGAATATGATTCCAATTTAGAGAACTAAGATAACTTTTTATTCTTTCATAATCGGCGTTGAGGTAATCGTACGTAATGGTGTTATTATAAGACTGGGTAAAGTTGATGTCATTAGCAGAGAAAACAACTTTTAAGGCTGTATGATGAACAGTGTTGGTAAATAAATTTTCTGCTCCCATGCATGGACTAACCTTCACTTCTTCATACGAGTTAGTAAAAATTAGGTCCAACCATCTGCCATTCTGATTTTGTACAGAAGAGACTTGCTGCAAATCACTGCCATAAAAGGTGCTAAGTAAGTTGAAGTCTATGGCATTAGAAAGATTTACAGGAAGAAGAAAGTTGTCGTTTTCGTCGGTGACAAAAGATATATTTGGGCGATTGAAGTCACCAAGAATAACAACTTTATCTTCCTCTTTTAGGGAGGAGGTAAAGGTGGTCAGTGTTTCACATTGCTCGTTATATGTTGTTTCACTTGAGCCGGGAGGAATGTAAACGACACCTATGTACACATTGAGACTTTTACCTGAACAAACTCTAATTATTCGGTGATCGAACAGTTTATGGTTAGGTGTGTCTATTAGCTCACTTGAAAGGGAATTGTGAGATGCTACAAGGACACCACCTCCTCGAGAAAGACCTGTTGAGGAGTAGTCCCGATCGTTTCTGAAGACAGTCCAATTGCTATCAAGAATTTCCTCATTATTGAAGGTTTCGTTTAGCCATGTCTCAGTGAATACTAGGACATTGAAGTGGCATGATTTAGCGTCAACATAAAGTTTGTTTAATTTGCTTCTCATGCCGCCACAGTTATGGTAGAATATATTTAAGAAAGAAGAGTTAGGAACGATAATATTGCTGTTGCTCTTTACGAGATTTTTGAAGAAGAGAAACATGTTTAGCTCTGACATGAGCGCCATAGGTTTCCAGATCCACCTTGACTTGATCAACCGTTACACCGAGGTGCTCGTGAAAGCGGACAAATAAATTACGCAAGTCTTCAACACCGGTAGGAAGACCTTCTTGCTGAATTAATACTCTAAGATTAGTTTTGGTCTTGCCTTCAATGCATGTTGAATCAGGGGCTTTATACATATAAGCGAGATACAGGCGAACATTGTTATAAACGTTGTTCTCCCTGAGGCGAGAAAGGGCATATCTGCTCTCAGTGCCTTCGCAAGAGTTTAGTGTCAATTTCACTTTTGGAGGAAGTAGGGGGTCTAAAAATGACGTAGGACTACCAGGTTCATTGCAAAGCTCATTTGAAACAGAAGATGGTTTTGGTAAACCACTTCCGGTTGGTGGTGAAGGATTAAGAGTATGAGAATGGATAAAGTTTGGATATTTCTCACAATTGGTTTCATTATTGTTAAGATTAAATGAAACCCGTTTACGTGTTTGATAAGTTGGCGGTTTAGATGCTAGATTGCTTCCAGTAATCATCTTATTATAAGATGAAGCCGTATTCTGGTTAATTATGGGAGAAAATATGGGGAAAATGTTAGTTTTCAGATTCCAATTAGAATCTGAATTATGGTGGGACTTAGGTTGCACAAACTTGTTTGATGAATAAGGTTTGGATTCAAGAACAGGTAGGTTTACATTTCTTTTATATAGAGGATTCTTAGAATTAAGATTAGAATTAGAATAAGAGTTTAACTTAGATTTAGAGTTAGGACGGGAATTTATATACGGAAAAGAGTTAGAGCAAGAACTATAATTACTTTTAGATAATGGATTCTTGTTAATGTTAGGATACCTTTCAGAAGATTCGATTCTTGAACTGCCAGAACTTTGTAAAGATCTTGATTTCTTAGACTTTTTCCCAGGCTTATTCGTCCATTCGGTTATTAACCATTCGCCGTGTCTCTCACCGCTGTTGTTCAAGAACATCCACGCATATTGACTTGGGATGTTTAGTTTGAAACTGCAGAATTTTTTTGCTTTATTGGATATCTTTGAACAGTTTGTAATAGATATGCCAAATTTATTACGAAAGTAAGTGCTCATCCAGGATATAGTTGTGTTAACGGATGGGCCCTTAATGAACAGAGTGATCTTGTCAATTTCATTAGAATCATGGAGTTTCTTTATTCTATTCTGCATTAATTGGAGAAGTCATTGCTAATGGCAACATCAGTAATGCAACCAGCATTATTGAGAGAGCAAGACCCTTTGATGCCGATTTGTTTTTCCGCATGTCTTCATGTTGATGTGAACCTTTTCGTTTTTGATTATTTCCCTGTGAACGTTTTGCGGGCTATATTTTTTCTTTCTCTTCTTCAGCGAACAATGAAGCTAGTGCATGTATGGATCGTTTGGATATGCTCGAAGCTGTTTTTACATCAGCGACCCAAATAAAACCGTCATCTCCCTTGTAGGTTCGAATAATTCGCCCTAGGGGCCATTGATGTACTGGAACGTTATCCTTTTTGATGATTACCAATTTGTTTTTAGTGACCTTGTGTTTTCTGGGACCCTTGAGTCAATTGGTGTGGTGAGTGGCTCTCCTATGATGAAGTGACCTGGCGTTAATGCTCTTATATCATTCGGATCTGAAGACAACGGGGTGAGCGGCCTAGAGTTTAGAATTGCCTCTATTTCCACTACGACAGTCTTTAGTTCTTTATACGTAAGAAATGAGGTAGAGAAACTGCGACACAAATTATGGTTAGCAGATTTGACTGCTGCTTCCCGGAGCCCTCCAAAATGTGGTGCCTTAGGCAGAATGAATTTGAATTCGATGCCATTGTTACTGCATGATTTAATAATATTATATTGAGCAGAATTCGAGAAAAAAGCTTGTTTCAGTTCAGTTAATTGATTTTTCGCACCTATAAAAATTGTTGCATTATCGGAGTATAATGTATGGCACCTGCCACGGCGACTGATGAACCGTTTTAGTGTTCCAATAAAAGCGTCAGATCTGAAACAATTTCCATGTGAACTGCTTTTGTAACAAAACAGCAAAATACTGCAATATATGCTTTTTGCGGTCTTTTTCCACGTATTTTGTAATTAATCCATATTGGACCGCAATAATCCACGCCAGATGTTAGAAATGACCGTGCTTCTGTTACTGTACTGTTACTGTTAAATTGTCCATAATTTGACTGTAGATCTTTGGTTCTGCTGCAACGCACACAGTTTTGTACAATATCGTGCCATTGTTTTTCCTCTCAAAATCCAGAATTTTTGCCTCGAAGTTGCCAATAAAGCCTTAGGGCCGCAATGTTTGTCTTCTTCATGCAACATCGTAAGTAACAATTTTACTATTGCATCATTGTATGGTAGCAAAATTGGATGTTTTGCATCAAAAGATAATGATGATCCTTCTTAACGACCTCCTACACTCATTGTGTCTTGATCGTCTAAGAAGGGATTTAGGCTTGCGACTTGGTTTGATTTGCTTACTTGCTTGTATTTTTGTAAGTCTTTAATTTCATTTTTAAAATCTGCCGTTTAAATAGTTCTAATTATAACTACGAAGGACTTATTTATTTCTGATGCACATATGGCTAGATGATTAAGCCGAGTTGCTGTTGTTGTCTTGAAATGTTAATTGAAGCGCTACATGTAGGCAACTGTGCGCTGCAATGATCGAAATGAATTTTTGTGATTGATTCCAAAAATTAGCTCCTCGGATGATAATACAGACTGAGCTATAGTGACTACAGTTGTTGTTTTTCTTCTTTCGATGTAATCAAGTGAGTCGGCAGGTTTTGGTTTTGTTTGGAGCCATGGTTCTTGGCTGCCATGTAGAAATAATGGTCCGTAAAATCAAATAGTACACGTAGCAAATTTTTCAGGATTAATTCACCTTGAAATTATGTCTGCTGAATTATTTTTTGATAAGATATGATGGCATTGAATGGTGTCTGATATGTCTTGAATCTTGCTTATTCGGTTGGCCACGAATGTGTGTAGCGACCGTTGCTGATGATTTAATCCACGATAAAACTATTTCAGACTCTGTCCAAAATAATGTTAGCACATCTTGATACTTTAGGTCCTTCTTCACTCTTGCTGTAAGTTCAGCTCCTAAAACGGCTGCGCACAGTTCTAGCCGAGGAAGCGTTTGTAGTTTTAGGGGTGTTATCCTTGATAGCACCCTTGCTTGCAAAGCGCAGAGCAAGTTCGATGTCATGGTACGATCCATATACGTTGTTCGCACATAAACAGCTCCGTACGCTCGTTCTGAAGCATCAGCAAAAGTGTGTAGTTAAGCCTTTAATTAAGGCTTTGAATGAAAAATATGTCGAGCCACCTTTAAATTATTGAGTTCCAGTATATTCCCTCTGAATTTCTGCCATTCTTGTTGAGTTTAATGTGGTAGTTTTTCATCCCATTCGTACTCTTGCTTCCATAGTTATTGCATGAATATTTTTGCGGAAACGAGTAATCGATTGAACTAACGATAAGTGTGCTCGTCCGCACAATTGGTCTGATTTAGGTAGCCAAATGAGACCTAATGTTTTTGTAGCCTTATCATCCCGATCCAGATTAACTTCTTGATCCTACACCGGTATTTTTGCTAGTAGTCTTGGGTTGTTAGAACACCGTTTAAGGAGTTTGAAGCCAGCTTCCTGAATCATTTGTGTAAGCTATTTTCGAGATTCTAAAGCTGTTGCAATCTCATTGGTACCACTCAAACAGTCATCCACATTAAAGTATGCAAGCAATTTTTGGGCACCCAGTCGGCATTTATTCATATTTTGTTTTGCCAGATATTGTAGACATTTAGTAGCAAGGTATGGTGCTGGTGTTGTACCGTAAGTCACTGTTTTAAGACGGTAGTATTGAATGACTTCACTTGGATCCTTCCGCCACACAGTGAGCTGCTGAGCTGTGCCTTCTTCATGCATGCCAATCTGTCCATACATCTTTTCAATATCGGCCGTAAACACATATTTGTATATTCTAAAGCGCAGAAGCACTGGAAATATATTACTTTGAATGGTAGGGCCTTTATGCAATATATCTTTTAAAGCCTGACCACTTGACGTTTTGGCTGAAGTGTCAAATACAACTCTGAGCTTAGTGGAACTGCTATCTGCCTTCAGAACGTAGTGATGAGAAATGAAATAATAGACATCGGGAACATCTTTTGGCCATATCTTTTTCATATGATTCAATGACTCGTACTCATCCATGAACTTTATGTATTGCGCTTGTAATGTCGAATCTTTTTTTATTCTTTTTTCGAGAGATAGAATTCTGTTAATAGCCATGTTCTTTGATCTTCCAAGTGCTGTTGGGCTTTCAGCAAACAGAAGGCGTGTTATAAGGTGACCATCCTTATCTCTTTTAATGTTATTAGTAAACTGGTTTTCACACCATTTTTCGACTGGGGACATGGCCTTACTGACATTGTTGAAATCATCGATTCGCCAAAATTTTTCAAGAATAGAGTCTAAATTTTCATCGTTGCTATGGTACAAGCTGCATTTGCTTTTGATGAGGCTTATGTTTTTCCAATTACAATCCATCCAAAAACAGTATTTTGTAGTAATGGTAAGCCACTTCCTAGCATTAATTCGTCTAGACGAAGCAATTCATGATAGAATTCTGCTCCAATTAGGACATCGATATTTTGATGAAAAATTGAGGATCTGCTAGTTGTATGTCCTCAGAAATTTCCCAGTTTTTTACATTTATTTCACGTGAAGGCTGTGCTGGAATTATTTTAGGAAGAACAAAGGCTTCTTACCTGGTAGAGAAGTTTCTTGCAAGTGCTTCTATACCAATGTTAACACTGGAAGTGGATAATTTAGTCCGAGAACCAACGCCTTCTATTGATATTGTTGACTTTATTCTGGAAAGTGACAGTTTGTTAATAAGCCTTTGTGTCACTAGTTGACCTGTGATCCCGAATCAAACACAGCACGAACTTGACATGTCTGCCCGTTGCTGGCCACGATTTTGAGTTTAGCTGTTGCTAAAAGTACATAGTTTTGTGTTACCAAATGACTTTGGCTGTTTGTAGTTGGCTGTATGTCCTTAGCTTCTGACGTAAGATTCGAGAGAGTTAGTAGTCGTTGGAGAATAGCCGATGTAAGAACCCTTTTGTTATTTAACCGATCTTCTTATGCTGCCCGTGCTATCTCATAGTTATCTTCTGTCAATTCCAGGTGTCTAATTGCCCGTTCCGCCTCACCAGAAACATTAGTTTTAAAGTACCACATTTTTTGAATTTGTGGGATAGTGTAGTGCACATGTGGCTAGCACTTACCTACCTCAACAATAACATAAACACACAACGCTAAAAACGCTCTACGTTGGTCTCACTGCATACCTGCAGCGAAACCAAAGCATGAAGCGCAAGCAGTGACAAACTCAAGCGCTACTAGCGGCATGATTCATGTTATACATTGTGAAAACAAATCGCTGCCAAAAGTAAGTCATTGGAGTTTGTAACCTGTAAATGGGTTGTGATGGATATTATTACAAACAGATGTCTAAGTAAGTAAAAAGTAATAATAAGCAGATGTGTAAGAATTGTATTTAGATTTCATGACTTTTAATTGTATATGTGTAAGAACTTATTTAGAATAAATATTATTTTGAGTGAAAAGAAAATATTGTCACTTTTCACTCAATATTTTTATTATAAAAATCCGAGTTGGGGTTTTGAAAAAGGTTTTGAAAAATATAATTACATAAGAAAATTGAAAAATTTAAAGTTAAAAATAAAAAAACAAAATAGAGAATAACTAATAATGTCAGAATATAAGCACTGTCTCATTTGCGAGGCTAAAATAAATATAAAATACATGAGAGATCATTTAAAGCTACATAAGCTAATATTTTCAAAAATAAACAACATTATGAATAAAATTAAGTAAAACTAAGAAAAATATAGCAAAAATAAAGATTTTTTTCAGATAAATGTCTGACCATACTTTATTCATAAATATTACAAATTTTAATAACAAAATGGTTGCCTTAGGACAAGAAACCAAATTTACAGAAAACATCTCTATAAATGGAAACATTTCCAACAAACAAGAAATGTATATAGATCTTTTTGTAGTCATAACATTAATTGGATTATTTAAATATATTTTCAAAAAAGTCAATGAATATTACAAAAAATATGTAATTGTAAAAAAGAATTGCAAATGCACAAATTTAAATGGATGCATTACTAGAATCTTTAAAAAAATTAAAAGAAAGTATTACTAAAGCACCATCAAGAAAATTCAAGCAAAAAACATTGCATGATAAACAGAAACAATGCATTAATATTGAATTAAAATTAAAAAAATATATAGATAGTCAACAACCAAACTATGAAATTATTGTAAAATGTAACAAGCTTATAAAAATAATCAAGGAATTATTACAAGAGAGACTAACAGAATATTATGCAGATCAAGACAATAGTGACAGCGATAGAACTAGTGATAGCGATAGTAATAAAGATATAATATGGAATAAAGATTGTGAAAAAAGCACAAATATAATAATCATGGCAAACTTTGAAATTTCAGTAGCATCAAAAATAATTGATGAGTTTGATGGAGATAGCAAAAAACTATCAACGTTTTTAGGCACAATTGAATTATGCATCAACACTTAAGGATGATACACAGAAATCTCAATTGTTAAAATTTATTCTAGCAGCAAAAATAAGTAAAAAAGTAAGAAATAGACTATTACCTGTGGCAGTTCCAAATTCAATTCAAGAGTTAAAAATAGTTTGGCAAAAAACTACAAATTAAATAAAAATCCACTAAAATTGCAAAATGAATTGCACCAGACTAGACAGGGGTCTACGAATGTTAACAATTTTGCAACTAGAATCGAAACAATAATATCATCTTTGAATGAAATTCAAATAGCCACTCAAGGAGAGAATAATAAAGTAATAATCATAAAACTAAATGACCAATTAGCGGTCAATGCATTTAAAACGGGTTTAAATGAGCCCTTCAGAAGCATAGTTCTTGCAGCTCAACCTAATACATTTGCTAAAGCTTTAGAGATAGCAGCAGAAGTAGATGGTAACACAAATACAAACTATAATGTAATGACATTCAGAAATAGGAATGATTATAATAATAGAAATGGAAACTATAATAGGAATAGAAATATTCAAAATAATAACAATATTAACTTTAGGAATTATAATAATAGAAATAGTTACGGTTCTAGAAATAACAATAGCAACAGGAATAGCAATAACGCTAATAGAAATAATAACAATGGCTATAGGAATTACAATAATAATAGAGCTGGCAATAATAATAGCTTTAATAATAATAGAAACCGTCAGAACTCGGGACACGTATCAATCCCCGGCGACCGGGGTTAACGCAGCCTAAAAAAAGCAATAAATATAGAATTAGCTGTGTTAGTAATAATTTTAATACTAATATCATAAAAGTAAAAATAGGAGATTGAAATAATTTAGTAACCTTACTTATTGATACAGGTGCGGACATATCAATAATAAAAAATGAGAAAATTAATGAAAATTATATAAAATCGTCAAATCAAATCCAAATCACAGGTATTGCAAGCAGACCATTAACCATTCAACAACAAACAATTATAAAAATAAAACTCATCAAAGCAGAGATTTCACACAAATTTTATGTCATACAAGAAGATATTGACATGGAATACTTGGAAGAGATTTCTTAATGAAATATAATTGTAAAATAGATTACGAAACATGTGTTTTATCCATACACACCAAAGAAAACCAAGAAGATATTCCAATGTACGTGACATTGCCAGTAACAATATCAAATATTAATATACCAAGAAGAAGTGAAATAATAACAAATATAAATGTAGACCTGGAGGAAGACAGTATAGTACATGCATCAGAAATAAGAAAAGGAATATTTATAGCAAATGCAATCATACCAGCAGATGGACTCAAGCACGTGAAAATACTGAATACAACCAATAATGATATTTATTGGGATAATTGTGATTTAAATATAGAACCACTGAAGAATTTTAAAATTTTAAACTACATCGGTTTAGAACAAAGTGATGAGAATCTTGAAATACACATAGATGGGAAAGATGAAAAAGCTAAACAAGAAGTAATTAATTTATGTCACAAATACAGAAACATTTTCCATAATGAAGGAGATATACTAACAACAAACAATTTTTATAAACAGCAGATAGACTTCATTGACAACTCACCTGTTTATATAAAGAACTACAGACTTCCGCAAACACAACTTCAAGAAATAGAAGATCAAGTACAAAAGTTACTAGAAGAAGATATCATTGAACCATCATTCAGCCCATACAATTCTCCACTCTTAGTTGTACCAAAAAAATCAACAGATGGAACAGCAAAATGGTGACTGGTAGTAGACTTTAGGGCACTGAACAAAAAAATAATTAATAATAAATTCCCACTGACAAGACTAGAAGATGTACTAGATAAGCTCGGAAATGCGAAATATTTTTCCACGTTGGATATGACAAGTTCTTTTCATCAGATACCACTCATCAAAAATTCAAGAAATATGACAGCATTTTCAACAAATTCAGGGCACTATCATTTCAAGCGCTTACCATTTGGATTAAAAATAGCTACAAATAGTTTTCAACGCATGCTTTCAATTGCATTAAGTGGACTTCAAGAATCAGCATTTCTCTATGTAGATGACATCATTGTTTTTGGATCAAACCTGAGACATCATAACAAAAACTTGGAAAGAGTATTGCAAAAATTACAAAGGTACAATTTAAAACTAAACCTCAAGAAATGTGAATTTTTAAAGACAGAAGTTGTATACTTAGGACACCTGATAACGTCCAAAGGAATAACAACTGATCCAGCTAAACACAAAATCATAAGGGATTACCCAAAACCAAACAATGCTGATGATACCAGAAGATTTGTAGCATTCTGCAATTACTACAGAAAATTTATTCCAGATTTTGCAGAAATTGCAAGACCACTAAATCAGTTGCTAAAGAAAGGACAGCTTTTTAATTGGACAGAAACATGTGCAGCAGCATTCAACAAGCTAAGAGAAAAGCTAATATCTCCACAAATATTAGCATATCCAGATTTTGATAAACCTTTTATACTGACAACAGATGCATCACAATTTGCTTTAGGAGCAGTACTATCTCAAGGTGAACCAGGACATGACAGACCAATTGCCTATGCCAGCAAAACATTAAATAAACATGAAGTAAATAAGGCAATAATAGAAAAGGAGTTATTAGGAATTCACTGGGGAATCAATTACTTCAGACCATATCTCTATGGAAGAAAGTTCACGGTATACACAGACCATAGACCATTAGTAAGTCTATTCACACATAAGAATCCATCATCAAAATTAACACGAGTACGACTGGACTTGATGGATTATGACTTTGATATAATTTTTAAAAAAGGCAAGATGAATACTAACGCGGATGCACTATCTAGAATAAAATTAGATAGCGAACAATTAAAAAATATGATACCTAAAGAAGCAAATATACAAGTATTAACACGGGCGGCACATAAAAAATTGAACAAGAAGACATGTACAAATAAAAGAATAACCGGTGATAAAAATAAGAACAATGCGCAAATGAGTAACCTGAATAATAATGATAGATCTCAGCAAGTGAAGAGTCATGAACTTCATATATGGGAAGCTACATCATTTCCAGAAGTAAGACGTCTAAAAAATTTGAAATTTATATATAATGAAAAGGCCAAAAATATGAATAATAATGGAGCAAACAACGTTCTTGAAATGCATAACGAAAAATCTTTACCAGAGTTAAAATTGGTTAAGAGGAAGTTTACATCAAAAACACAAGAACAAAAAAATAATATAATTATAGCTCAAAATAAAGTTCATGCGATACTTAACGAAAAATCTTTACCAGAGGTGAAATTGGTTCTGAGGAAGTTAATATCAAAAGCAAAAGAACAAAATATAGAAATATTAGCGCTAGGAAAGAATGATATCATACTTAATATAATGAAGGTGCACCAATTGAAAAGAATATTTAATGAGATACAGAAAGATACAAAGGAGAAATTAAAAATTATATTGTATCAGCCCCCGAAACAAATAAAGCTGAGCAGCTGCAGCTAATTAAAGAAAATCACGACTCAATATTAGGAGGACATATAGGTATTAAAAGATGCATCGCGAAATTAAAACAAAAATATATATGGAAAAATTTATCAAAAATGGTTAAAAATTACATAAACAATTGTAATTTATATAATGAAGTAAAAATAACAAAATATACTAAGGAGAAAATGTGTGTGACGAATACACCAACAACATCATTTGAAACAGTAACAATGGACATAGTTGGACCAATGAGACCCTCTAATGGATACCGTTATATTCTAACAATACAATGTGAATTGACAAAATATTTAGTTGCAATTCCTTTAGAAGACAAAACAGGGATTTCTGTCGCAAAAGCTATTGTAGAAAAATTCATTCTTAAACATGGATGTTTTAAAATACTAAAAACAGATAAAGGAACGGAATTTACAAATGAATTACTACAAAACATATATAAAGAATTAAACATAGAAAAAAGAACGTCAACACCATATCACCATGAAACTGTCGGAACAGTTGAAAGAAATCATAGGGTATTGAATGAATATTTAAGAGGAATGCAAGAGAATGATAACTGGTCAACTTTACTACCGTACTACACATATTGTTACAACACAACTCCACACTCAACAACAACATATTCTCCATTTGAATTAGTATATGGAAAAATTTGCACGCTACCTGGTGAGATTTGGAACAACAACGAAAAATTATATGACTTAGAAGATTATTTGACAGAATTAGCATACATTAAATTAAAGTACGCACATAACAAAGCTAAAGAATATTTAGAGAAACATAAAATAGATATATCAAATAAAGAAAATAAGACAACAAAACACAAATTTAATTTAGGAGATCTAGTATATTTAAAAGTAGGAAATAAGAAAAAGTTTGATAGACCATTTAAGGGACCATATGAAATAATTGAAAGAAAAGGTCCAAATAGTGTAATAAAATTAGATAACAAAACATCTGAAGTTCATAATAATAACATAGTATTGTCAAGAAAATTAAGTTAAAATAAACATAATAATCAATGTTTAAATATAAGAATTAAAAAAAAAATACTTACTATTCACATCTAGAAAGAAATAATTAAATTAAAATCACCTTCAAAATAATCTTTATTCATATTCAAGAATTATAAATAAACATTATTCTTTTTCAAAAGGGGAAGGTTGAAGATGAATCATCAGTGTGAAAACGTCTGAAAAGGTCTGCCACTTCAAGTAATCACCATCAAATTTTGGAACTGCCATCTTTGGTAGTTGTATTGATGAATATTGATGATTAGAGACTTATGCTCTTTTAATAAGATTCTAGTAATCTTCAGCGTAAGGATTTATTCCCTGTAATGAAAATTTAAATAAAATAACATAAAATAAAATAAAATAAAATAAAATAAAAAAATTATAACAGACTGACTAAATGAAAGAAATCTACGAATATTTATAAAAACAAAAAAGTTATATTTTGCTTGGACTAAAATATGAATAAAATAAAAAACAAGCATTGTTCAAAATAAACAAAACATTAAATTGCTACTTTGCACTATAGGAATGAGGCTTATGACCGCAGATTATTGCACTAAACTTTTTGACCTAATTTTGTTTCAATTGTAATTAAGTTAGTGTGGTAATAATGAGATTCGTAATTAATTGAATTATTCTGGTGTCAACAAACTTCGTTTAGTTGATTGAGTAAACACAAGTCGTTTTGTTAATTTAATGTTTTTTTATCCTTCGCTATATGTTAATACGTATTTATAATATTTTTCTATATGTTTGCTTGTAACAAACACACCCTATAGTATCATTGCTTCGAAATTAACCCTAATATAATCTTAAACAAATCTTTGAGATGAATTCTGTCTTTGATAGTCTACGTTGGACAACTCTAAAATTGTTGGGTATGGTGAATGGATCAATTTTATCAAAATTTTTTATCCAATTTTATCAAAAATTGGAGCACCAGGAATGTCAATCTAAAATACGATTAATATTGTTACTAATATTGTTTATCTGTGTTAAATTGTATTGACTAAAAAAATCTATGAGAAATGCCCCAGTATCACTAGTTACATTAAATAGGGTTAAATATTTATCATCACAATCGGATTTTCAAACGATATTACCAAGATTAAAATCATACATGGGCACACTGCAGTATATATTTAATGCTTTACAAGTAGCAGTAATCAGTATACTTTTACTGATAATGAAATATAGTTTACATTACCAGTAAATTCTTACTGATTACTGGAACAAATTGCAGTAAAAATTAATTTTTACTGATTCCTGGAAAAAAATTTCATGCTCTATTGGCATGCACAAATCAATGCACAACCACTTAATGAAATAAATGATATAAAAAAATCAATTTTTTTTTTTTCCTTTTACACATGTATTATATATGTATATTAGGGCGGGTCGATTTATTACCTACACGTTCACATCCATAACTCAAAAACTATCGATCGGGTTTAATCTCCGATCTTGATCAGTTTACAAAAAAAAATCTCCAACATTGGTCTAACGGTTCAAAAGTTACGGGCATTTTTGTCCAAATTTTGGAGCATTTTTCCATTTTTTTCATGATTTTGTCCAAGAATATTACTTTCATGGCCATTTTTTTGGCTCAATTTTTTTGACTTACGAAGCATACGAACCTTACGTTACGACTGGACTGATTTGCGCTTTACATTATTGGCATATTTTTTCACAGGGTGCACACTAGAGCGTATCACGTTATAGGGGGGAAAAAAAAAGTTCGCCGTAAACCTTCGAATATGAAGCATTTTTGTCTGTTGTTTTCGAAAAAAAAAATTTTTTTTTTTTTGACCGAACGTAGGGGTCGCGCATTTACATTTTTGTTTATAACTTCGTCATTTGACGTCAGATTTTAAAGTATGTTATATCAAAGTTTTTGTCTCGAGGAGACCAATATTATTGTTTCAAAGGTCATTGACCTCAGACCCCCCGTTCTAGTACTTACTCACCAGATCTCAGTTCCTACCATGCTAACATGCCACCCTGATTTCAGAAAAAAAAAGCTCGCAAAAAATGTGTAAACTTTTGTGAAGGAAGTATATCGATTGTTTCAGTGCAAATATTTTTAAAAATTTTTTTAATTTTCTTTGACGAAATTAGGTTATTTTTACACTAGAGTATATCATAAAGGGCTTAGAGCTACCTTGAATTGCAATTTTAAGACAAAAGGCTATTCATAATCAAAAATTAACAAATGAAATAAAACTTTATTGAATTCAGAAACCATTGGATCCATTTAATCCATAAAATTTCAATCCATCAAATTTCGACGTGATTCAAGTTGGCTGTATTTCTGACGGCTCTCGAGTTTAGCTAAAATGTGGCCCATACGTTGTTCATCGGTGACGGCCATAGCAGATTCATGTACTACATGGACAAAACGCTCGGTGTTTTGAGAATGGCATGGATAAGCTGTACAAAGAAAGTAGAAATTTACCATTGGATTTTGCAATGGATTATAACATAAAGAATGGCATCACTGTATTTTGTGATTTTGGTAGCACCAGTTGATCTATTTCAGAGATGTTGTGGCTAGGAGTGTTTTTAAATTGCAATTCAAGGTAGCTCTAAGCCCTTTAAGATATACTCTAGTGTAAAAATAACCTAATTTCGTTAAAGAAAATTAAAAAAATTTTTAAAAATATTTGCACTGAAACAATCGATATACTTCCTTCACAAAAGTTTACACATTTTTTGCGAGCTTTTTTTTTCTGAAATCAGGGTGGCATGTTAGCATGGTAGGAACTGAGATCTGGTGAGTAAGTACTAGAACGGGGGGTCTGAGGTCAATGACCTTTGAAACAATAATATTGGTCTCCTCGAGACAAAAACTTTGATATAACATACTTTAAAATCTGATGTTAAATGACGAAGTTATAAACAAAAATGTAAATGCGCGACCCCTACGTTCGGTCAAAAAAAAAAAAAAAAAATTTTTCGAAATTAACTTGCATAAATGCTTCAGAATAGAAGGTGTACGGCGAACTTTTTTTTTGCGATACGGTCTAGTGCACACCCTGTGTTATGTTTGTTTATTTCTTTTTGTTTTTAGTTTCTTTATAGACTTCTTTATTTTTGTTTGTTTATAATATTCCAGTGTATGCTAGTTTTGTTTGAGCGTCATTTTAGTGAAGTGTTACTTGAAATAACTAACAAATAATCAAAATATTTTGAAATTTAGGAAAGATTTAAAGGTAAGTGTAAAGACATTGCTAACTATTATAGTTAATAGTTATATTATTATTCTATGAAAAACATATTTAATTCTTTTAGTGACGGTTTTTTTTGGTAATAGGTTGATAGATACTTTATTATCTCTTAATTTGAATTTTTGTAGAAAAAAAAAATAAAAAGGGAAAAAAAATCAAAAAGTTGGTTTTATGTGTTATTTTGTTTTAGCAATATCGCATGAATTAATCAACCGAATTCGATAAATTTGGGCTTAAACTCTTCGTTTTGAATTGTAAATTGAATTAAATAATGGATTGAGCCAAAAAAATGGCCATGAAAGTAATATTCTTGGACAAAATCATGAAAAAATGGAAAAATGGTCCTTTTTTACCAACAAAAAGTAGGAGACTCGATTTTAACGATAGAGGTATGGTTCCTTCGGCAAATTTTCATGGAATAACCCATAGAATACGGAAATCATAGGGAAATTGGTGAATTTTTTCACTCCCTACAAATCGACCCGCCCTAATGTATATACTTATAAAAAAAGCTATACGCTGTTAGCTTTTCTTAAAACTAGAATTTCAGAATTATCATCGCTGAGTTTTTGCCTTCTAGAACGATTCACAATCCCAGCGAATGAAAATAGCCGGTCTACAGGTGCCGATGAGGATAATGGGAATTATTTTTCAGAAAAACTTTTTATTGCTGGAAGATTTCTAAGACAATTTGTCGTTGTGTCTCGTTCGAAGAGGTATAGCATTGTTTCTTTGAGATAATTTCCCGAGTCATTGGAAACACACTGTATGCTAACATCTATTGAAGTAGATATACAAATACATACATTAATGAAAATGTGTAAAGTAAAATTAAGTGTAAAAACTTTACTTTATCCCCGAAATGAAGAAATTATTTTTGCGGTGTTTGAGGCGGAACACGAGTTTCAGAATCGGCTATTTTGCCATTCTTCACCACCGTGTTGAACATTTTCTTCACTTCTTCTTCTGTTTGTGTTGTTGCTGTTTCTAAAAGAGCTTTTAAAAATTGCAATCTTATGCCAGGAACACATATAGCTGCAATAACATCATCCCAAGCTGCAGGCTGCATCAGGAAATATTTTTCAAACCTTTTAAGCAAAGCTTGTTAATAACCTAAAGCTCGCAGACTCCAAACGACACATTTTTACTTTTAAAGACACTATAGTAGGGACAAAGTAACCAAAATACATGGTCTTTTCGTCCTGAAGAAAATCGATCGCTTCTGCTATAGGCCCCATAAGCTTTATGTACTCCTCCAAGTACTCAAGCTCTTCACTTAAAATGCTGGGAATTTTCAGCCGAATAATTCGGCTAAATTTGTTTTGTATTACAGCAACTTTTTTACGGAATCTATTAGTGAGTTCTACCTTGTTATGCATTGAGTTAATAAATTGGCGTCTATAACTGCATTGATTACTCCGGCAGATTTTGGTCTATTGCATTTATTCCAAATCTGTGTGCATCTATACAGAAAATAATAATATACATGAAGAAAATATGTGGTTAAATGAAGTCAATTCGTACCTATTGAAAGACCTTTTATGAATGTCTTTTATATCCTGACTTGAAGAATTATATCCTGAAAAAGAATGAGTTCCTAAAGCTTTGGTCACTGACTATGGACAAGGGAGACGTTGTGTTGCAAATAAAATACAAAATATCATGGTTAAAAGAACATTTGCGGCCTACACTTTGCCTTCTTTCTTCCTTTTTTGACTTGAAATCGCAAAATTTTTTTGGATATTCCTTTTTCAAATGCTTGAAATTGGAGCTAACACGCAGCGATCCTTTTACTTTTTTTCCCGCAAATTTGGCAAACAGCAATCAAGCCACTCATTCTTCTTTGATGAGGAGTTTTGTTCATCTACATTTAAATAAAATTATATTGTTAAAAGTAGTATTTAAAGAGTATAGTTAGCAATGGCCAACTTCAGAGAATAACAACTGCCATGTAAAGCTTCTTGAGCAGGTCCAAGTCTCGATCATAAAAACCAATGATCTATGTATGCTATCAATAAAAGCAATTCAATCTTAAATCCAAAAGTCGATGCTCTCAATCACTGGGATTTTACTCGACACTGGGATTGATTTAAAAAAAAAAGTCAATCGTTATTTTTTTTTTATAAACGCACAGAGAAATGAACAAGCATAGATAAATTCTCTCTGCGTCTTCATATAATTTCTCTGTTCGTATTGTATAAAAAATGATGTGATAATTTACAGTTATGAGGTGAAGATTTTGTAATACTTTATTTTCTTGTTCAGTGAAAGAAAGAAGATAAGCTTTAAGCAACAGCAACCAAAGAAGGTTTTTATGTTAGTTTATCCACGTGCTTTTTATGTGCCTGCATGGATAAGTGGGTAGAGCTTTCAGTTTTTAGTAATCAGTCAAAAATTATTTTAACTGCCATTTTTTTCAGCAATCAGTAAAAATTTAATTTACTGCATTTTTTTAAATAATTAGTAAAAATTTAATTTTAGAATTTTTTAAAAATTCATCCTCTAATGCGCATTATCTTAAAAAAAAACTACGTGTCTGGCTGCTGAATCTAACTGAAATCAAAACTAGAAAAGAGGAGCTGTTAACTGATATATTGCTTAGCGAACGGAACTAAATAAACGGAAACTAAGTTTAAAGTCAATATCGATTTTTGTCCCGTTATGTAAGCAGGAGTTAATATGTTTTAACTCCTTCCATGCCCATTTCCCAAACTTGGTTTTCAACTTTTCCTATAAAACAAGTTATATTGAAAACCCCAAATATTCCATCTGCTCAGTAAATGTCCGGTTAAATCATACCAATTAATAATGCTTTATTTTCTTGGTTGCTCGTAAGATTTAAATTTATAGGCCTATTGCGTAGGGCAACCAAACAGAGTTGCGTAGCCAAATAAGCAACCGAACTGCCATCTGGTATTTCGTATCTCAACCAATTTTAAGTTGCTATTTCCAGCAAGTTGCCAAAGAAAACAATAACGAGCTTTTAAGAAGAAAACAGTTCATTTTAAAAATTTTATATATTCAATAAGTTTAAAATTGGAAAAAGCCATTTATAGAAAGAAAAATAAATATGGATATAAGTAATGATTTATATTTTGATGACGGAAACGGATGCAGTGATGTTGATGTGTTGCGTATAAGAAGGAAAATCAGAGACAAATCCAACCCTTTGAAACTCCCAAACTCAAAGTAATATAATACTGTAAATACAAACATTGAATAAAAATTTGCTTATTTGAATAAATTTTACAGGTTTCTTAGTTATTCCCGATTAAGCAAAGAAGCGTTTTGTCATGTACTGGACGAAATAAAAAATTTTAAACAGCCTGTTCGTTGTACGGCAATACCGCTTTCCAGCATAAGCTCTGCCAATCGCTCGAACTGTTGCTTGTTTGTAATTTTTATGTTTCTATGAAAATAAATAATCTATGAATAATCCACATAACACAAATTTCCAAAACTTACGCTGCCTCTATTTCTCGCTTTTGCACAAAGCCACCAGCTTGCAAAAAGTAATTAGCAGTTGCTGACTTTTGATAGGTTCCGCAACCAAACCAAATAACAGTGGCTATCGATAATAACACAAAAACTTGACAAGCAACTGTGAAAGCAGCGAGTAGATCAACTGTTCGAAAGTGTTGCCATCGATAATAACAATTTGGCAACCGCAACTCAACTGCGAAGTAAGGTTGCCACACACAATAGGCATATTATTTATCATAAAACAATATTTTATTTTATAGCTTACTATAACCGGTACAAAGCATTTTTAATAGTTACATTCATTCACATATATATAACCAGATATTGTTTCAAGAAGTTAATTAATTAATGAAATTATTTAATAAAGTTATGCAATGGCAATCGGAAAATTTAGTTTTGAATCATTTAAGTTTTAATCAACTAATTTTGATTAAGTTTTACAAAAAAAAATTAAATAAAAGTTATTTAAGCAGTTGATCAAATAATTTTAATTAACTTATAGAACAAAATCAATAAAATAAAAAAAATAGAACAAAATATAGGAAAATAATTGAGGCAATTAATCAAATATTTTTAATGTATACATTTAATAAAGGACTAATTATTTACAAATCATTTTATCAATTCTGCAAATGATTTTAATTTATTTATATAATTTAAATCATGGAAGAACACCGGAAAAAATATAATAAACCATAATCATGAATACGTTAAATAAAGAAATCAAGAATTTACTCACATTTCGATGACGACAGTTCTATCACGTTTTACGAAAGCCCTTTTCCGATGGGAATTTTATAAAAAGTAATTAATATGAACTTAAAAAATGCTCATTTCATTTCTACCAGGTGTTATTTTTCTTTTCTATAAATAATCAAAATTTCAATATGGGTATTCTTTTTTTTCTTCTATATTTCTCTAGTTAGTTATATATTTTTTCTAGTTAGATATAGAGCTGTGGTCAAAATAAAAGCAGTACTCTTATTTTCAGACATGTTTGTATAAATAATACTTGTCTACAAATTTCGGATCCGGTAAACCCATTATCGTTCCTATATGTACTTTCAACGCTGGTTCAAAATCTGTATTCAGTTTCCTCCTATATTGTAAAATTTTCCAGATACAGGGTGTTTTACTTTTTTGGCACGTGTTTAGTATTATTGATCTAGAATCTAAACTACTAAACATAAAATAAAAAATAATATTTTGTATTTTAGAAAAAATGTCAACTTTTCCAGTAATATATCAACTACTATCGTGTCATGTGCTGTAAAGGAGCTAAAATTTTGAGAGTATCCAACGAAATATCAACAAATTTTGTATCTTTTGTTTTAGCGAAGCTGTAATCGTCAAAATTTAGAATGTCTGTTTTTCATTAGTTTTTTTTTCTATATTCTAACTTTGGATGATAACAGCTCCGCTAAAATAAGAGATACAAAATCTGTTGATATTTCGTTGGATAATCTCAAAATTTTAGCTCCGCTACCGCACATGACACGATAGTGGTTAATATATTGATTGAAAGGTTTATATTTTTTCTTAAATACAATATATAAACTTTTATTTTGCGGTGAGTAGTTTAGACTCTAGATCAATTATACTAAACATCTGCCAAACACGTAAAACACTCTGTATCTTAAAAATTGTACAAAGTAGGAGGAAACTGAGTACAGATTTGAAACCAACGTTGAAAGCACATATTGGAATAATAATAGGCTTACCGGCTCCAGAATTTGTAGACTAGTATTATTTATCTAAACATGTCTGAATATAAGAGCACTGCTATTATTTTGACCGCAACTGTATATTTATATATAAAATGCTATAAATTTATTCATTATTTTCGAGTGATGTATGTCAAAAATTTCTGTTCTACTTAAAAAATTAAAGAATAAATGCTTAGATTTATTTGATTAACGTTAGAGTTGAGCTTACGATTTAGTTATTTATTTTATACGGGTTAGTTATGTTAAAACTATATTTTTATTAGAATGCGAACGACAAAAAAATGTATTAGCCAAATAACATCTTAAAAAAATAACGTATAAATTAGCCAATGAAATTAATTTTAGTGAGATATTTGTGAAGTGTTGGAAAACTATTGGCCTAATTTTAAGACTTTGAAATAATGAATTAATTAATTATAACAATCAACTTCAGGTTACCACTACATTACTCGGTAAAATAGTAGCCATATTTCTTCTTCTCGTAGCTCCAATGTAGAAAAATGTGTTAGTAATCCACGCAGCGCAGTGATAACTATTCGATTGGATTTGAATCGCGAGGCTTTTTTTGATGGCGGGACACATGACGTTACGGTTTAGTTAAAGTAGTTTCGTTTACCTTATTCTTAGTTTAGTTTGTAAGATTTGTTTCGCGTTTCTTTTAAGGTAAATGATTATAAGTTTATATTATTCTTAGCTTGCTTTAATATACTTTGCTAGATTTGTTTAACTTTTCCTTTAATTAAGAAGTCAACAAATTATTTATTTTGTATCATATTATTTTATGTTGTAAGCAATATATTTTTTTATATTATTCTTTACTAGTTTCAATTTAGTTTATAAGATTTGCTTCACCTTTTAAGGTTATATTTTTTTTCGTTGTTCAACACTGTTTTGTGCAGCTGCTTGCTTTGTTGCTTAGGCATGAGACTGCTTAGGTATAGAGACTGTGTATTTGTGGTGGTGGGTTTTTTCCTATGCCTGTGGCCAAATTTTAAGCCTTGTCTGCACGTTTTTCTTTTGAGTATATATATATATTAGAGCACCCATGAAATATATGGAATGTGCAAAAGTGTTATTTTCTTCGCTCCCCGCGCATTTTCGTAGAGAAATAGACTAAAAAATAAGATCTGCAAAAAAAACAGGGTGCGTGTAGTGGTAAAATGCCAGTCGCATTTGACTTAAAGCTTCAAAAACACACTTTAAAAAAGTTCAAAATTTTTTTGATCTGGAAATCTTTTAAAAAGTGTTAAAAGTAGTTCGTGATTGGGACTTTAAATTAAAGAATAACCTAGCCAATAACAACAGTGTATAAACTTTTAACCAACTTGTATTATTTGTGGAAAAATCAACGTTTAAAGACAAGATTTTTGAATTTTTTTTGCACTTTTTGAGCAAAAACGGTTGCTATTATGGTTTTCGTACGGATAAAATTATGTGCTTTATTTCATAATAGAGATAATTAAGTAAAGTTTAAATGAAATTTTTTTTATAAAAAATATTTATTTTAGCGCCGATAACGCGGTTCAAAGTAAGATTATATACAATATTAATTAAAAAAATTTTCGACAAAGTTTTGAAATTATGTGAAAATATTAATATGATTATTTTTCTTCGACCTCTTGAAGTATAATTTTGAGTTTAATTCGGGCTCAAGGTCACTTTTGAATAAAAAACAGTCTTATATTTGTTTTTTAGTCTTCGTTTTATTGCGTCCAATATTTCGAACTCCACCGGAGTTCATCATCAGGGACACTGTTTTCAACAAAATATATACATTAATTACAATTTTTGACATTATAAAACACAAACTGAAAAACTTACATATTAAACATTAAACATAAAGTTTAAGACTTAACAATTTTGGTAGACATCACAGTGAGACAAAATTAACAGATATTGACTTAAAAATATATTGCAGCACCCTCGATTTCGCCATTTCGTTGTCTACTGATTTTTATATTGTTGTTTGTTTCGTAATTAGGTGTCGGTAGCTTTGAGCGCATCTCTCAGTGTCCGTTTTGAAGTTTATTCTTTGTTTTGGTGGTATGTTTATAATATGTAACATTTCTAACGTGTATCGTCTCGCGTAATTCGTCTCTTGTTGTAGAATTTGTACATTGTCAAAGTCTGGACAGTGGTCAAGTGTTGCACAGTGGGCCGCCAATGCTGTTTTTTGCTCCAATGGTTTGCTTTGTGATTTGTGCTCTGATTTGTGCGCAGACATTCTTGTTTTTAATTTCGTCTTTGTAGTGCCCACATATACTTTGTTGCACATTCCTGCGCTGTTTCCTTTGCATGTTATTTTATAAATCAAATTTGATTTGTCATTCTTGTCTAGTTTACTCTTTGTATTGCTATAAAATTGTCCAAGATTATTATCAGTGCGTGTGGCGATTTTATATTTGTTTTTGTCATAACAATTAGATCCAATGAGTCGTTCCGATAGTCCTGGTACATATGTCATAGATTTGTAGATTTTTGGTGGTTCATCTGCACGTGACCTGCTGCTCTGTTTTTTGTACCGTTTTATTAAATCCATGGTCGTTTTTTTGGGGAATCCATTTTTGTTGAGAATGTTTATTATCTTCTTGATATTGTCATTGTGGAATTCTATGTCACTAATCGTCAGTACCTTTCTTATGAAATTGTTCGCCGTGTTCATTATTGTTCTTTTTGGATGTTTGGATGTGTAATTTATAAGACGTCCTGAAGCTGAAGGTTTTTGATACCAGTCAATTTTTATTTTGTTGTCTCTATTTATAATCAAGGCGTCTAAGTATGGAAGTTTTCCATCTTTCTCTTCTTCTTTTGTAAATTTTATATTTCTATGGAATTTGTTCAATACATTTAAAGTTGCATCAATTTTGTCCGCTTTTATAATTCCAAATAAATCGTCTACATATTTTGTCATCAATCTTGGTTTTTCGTCTAGTTGTTGTAGGCAGGTGTCCAAAAGTTCTTCCATTATTATGTCTGCAATTACTGGCGATAAGGGTGAACCCATTGGCATCCCTCTTAATTGTCCGTAAACTTTTTCGTCATATTTAAAATATCTGTTGTCTTTGATGCAGAACTTAACGATGTCCATAAATTTGTCTTTTGTTATGTTTATATGATTTTTAATCAAGTCCCATTTTTTCTCAATAACTTTAATGGCGAAGTCAACCGGAATGCTCGGAAACAGCGCAACAACGTCAAACGATATAATTCTTTCGTCGTCATATATATAAGTGTCATTTACTCGATCTTTAAATTCTACCGCGTCTTTTACGTTACATATAGAGTCATTTGTCAAGTTTTTTAAAATGATTCATATATATTTGCATAGTCCATATGCTGGCGAGTTTACCGATGAGCAAATAGGTCTTAGTGGTATGCCCTCTTTATGTATTTTAGGAAGTCCATATATCCTTGGTGCTGTAGAAGTTTTCGTCAATAATTTGTTTTTTTCCCCAATATTTATTGTGTTATATTTTATTAATTTTTCGATGAAATCATTGTTTTTCTGTTGAAGTGTCGAAGTAGGATCTCTTTTTAATATTTTGTATGTTGATGTGTCTCGTAGCATTTGTCTCATTTTCATTCCATAGTCAGATTTGTTCATGGCAACAGATACGTTTCCTTTGTCCGCATTAACAATTAATACATTTTTGTTATTATGTAAAAACCGTTTCGTTTCGTCCGCTGTGTCAAGTATAAAACGATCTCTTTCGTTAATTCGTATTTTCCCTACGTGGTTGTCAATCAGGTTTGTTAGTTTGGTTCTCGCTGTTTCTTGCTCCTCTTTGTTCTTGATGCTCTGTACACAGTCCTCCCCCTCCGCGATGCACTTAAAAAGTGGGAACTGTTTTGTTGTTGTTGGCAAGGCATATTTTGGTCCCAATGCAAGCAGCCACTGAATATTTGTTGGTATGTCAACATCCGTTTTATTGACAAACCACTCCGTCTTAATATTTATGTTCAGTCGTTTCACAAGAGACGAATTACGCGAGACGATACACGTTAGAAATGTTACATATTATAAACATACCACCAAAACAAAGAATAAACTTCAAAACGGACACTGAGAGATGCGCTCAAAGCTACCGACACCTAATTACGAAACAAACAACAATATAAAAATCAGTAGACAACGAAATGGCGAAATCGAGGGTGCTGCAATATATTTTTAAGTCAATATCTGTTAATTTTGTCTCACTGTGATGTCTACCAAAATTGTTAAGTCTTAAACTTTATGTTTAATGTTTAATATGTAAGTTTTTCAGTTTGTGTTTTATAATGTCAAAAATTGTAATTAATGTATATATTTTGTTGAAAACAGTGTCCCTGATGATGAACTCCGGTGGAGTTCGAAATATTGGACGCAATAAAACGAAGACTAAAAAACAAATATAAGACTGTTTTTTATTCAAAAGTGACCTTGAGCCTGAATTAAACTCAAAATTATTATGTGAAAATCTAAATAAATTCATTCTGAAGCCAAGTAAAGAATAACTGCATGCTCAGCTTATCCAAAGACCTTCAGTATTTCTAGTCGTACAGTTTTCTAAAACATTTTGAAGCTAAACATGCTTCGTTGCTAACGTAAAATCCACTTGTCATTTTTGTTGGCATTTTAACAATTTATATAGTGATAGCATGATACAGAGAACTGCAGATGAAGTATTGCGCATGTCTGCCATCTTTGCTGTGATGTAGAAGGTGCTCATTGGTAGCAACGTAGCCACAATTTATTCATAGGGTGTAAAGATTTTAAAATGTCGAAATTTTCTTAAAAAAACTTGTTTTACTGAAATTAAATATATATTGTTAAAAAAAGCACATGTCCAAAATAAAGTAAATATATTTTTTAGTACTGTTTGTGAAAAAATTTGAATATTTTGTAGGGGGTTTTTTCCCCATTTTTACCGCTTTACACAAAAAGCGGCTACGTTGCTTGATGTTCTCGACAGAATTTTGACTCATGATACAAAGAACTACAGATAAAGTATTGCGCATGTCCGCCATCTTTGCTGTGACGTGCAAGGTGCTCATTGGTTGCAACGTAGTCACAATTCATTCATAGGGTGTAATGATTTTAAAATGCCTACATTTTCTTATGAAAACTTGTTTTACTGAAATAAAATAAATATTGTTAAATAAAGCACATGTCCAAAATAAAGTTAATATATTTTTTAGTACTGTTTGTGAAAAAAATTTGCATATTTTGTAGGGGTGTTTTTTCCCCTTTTTACCGATTTACACAATAAGCGGCTACGTTGCTTGATGTGCTTGACAGAATTTTGACTGTTTGTTCATTTTCATTTTGCTATCTTCTTCTCTTCTTGACATTTTCTTTTGAATGTATTCATCAAGTGTCACATTTGACGAGCACCAACGACGAGGTGCGCAGTAAATTTTATTCGTTGCGCCGGGAATACATTATCTGTAGTTCTTTGTATCATGTAGTGATAGTGTTTGGTGTTCGCAGCTATATAAAATAAATTGTGAAAATGGAAAACAGTCACTTGGGAGGAAAACGAAGATTATCTTGCTGCAAAATTAATTGTAAAAAAATTATTAGTAGTTAATGATATTGCAGAACGTGGCGTAGCATTAATTTCACGTTTTAATGCCATTTTAACTCACCAAGAAGAGCAGAAAGAGTTTATCCTGCATGCAATGGAGAAATATTATAAAAATTTGCCATCCAACAATTTTTCTAAAACAATATTTTTACAATATTTTGATAAAAATTACCCAAAACAAAATTCCAGTTGTTAAAATTAAAAATAACTTTAAGATATTTGTTTAATGTTCTTTGTTCTTAAATGTGTTACCAATGATTAAACTTAGAACATAATAAATATTATTTCTGCTGGAATTATATTATTAACTATAATTGAATTATATAATTTTTTTGTATTAATGTTTTTAATTATTGTTTTATATGTTCTTACTTTGAACCGCGTTATCGGCGCTAAAAATAAATATTTTTTATAAAAAAAAATTCATTTAAACTTTAGTTAATTATCTCTATTATGAAATAAAGCACATCATTTTATCCATACGAAAACCATAATGGCAACCATTTTTGCAAAAAGGTGCTCAAAAAATTTAAAAAATCTTGTCCTTAAACGTTAATTTTACCACAAATAATACAAGTTGGTCAAAAGTTTATACATGTTATTATTGGCTAGGTTATTTTAAAATTTAAAGTCCCAATCACGCACTACTTTAAAAACTTCTTAAAAGAGTTTCAGATCAAAAAAATTTTGAACTTTTTTAAAGTGTGTTTTTGAGGCTTTAATTCAAATGCGACTGGCATTTTACCACTACACGCACCAGAGAACTGCATGATTGCATTCATTTGCAGTTATTTGTGATTCACTTAAAAACGTATGCTGAGATAACAGTGCGCACCAAACAGACGAAACGAAAGAATGCACATTTCGCTCAGTTGATGCTTGTCGTGTGTAAATAACAGTAAGTGTCATCAACAAAGCAACGAAACATTGGAATTGAAGTTGATGCAATGATAAAAATCATAACCACAACGAAAATACGTGAGCAAGCTAAGTTGTCGTACACTTTTAACTGCTTTACCGACAACACATTTACATAAAAACTATATCGATGGATAGGTCTTCTGGAGTAGATTTGTCTGAATATAATTTTTATTTGTATATGTTATCTGTAAGGCAGGTAAAAGTAGGTTTAAAAATGTCGATGCCCCATTTAAACTTAATTCAAAAAATTCCATATAAAATAATAATAGATGAATTTTGATGTGGTTTTCACTGTACGATAAAGGAGTTATTTAATGTTAGATTTTAAGCTATAAATATGTGGTTTTAGATTTTTAGGCAATTGGAGTGGGCTTTAGTTGAGTCATTAAATCTTAATTTTGAACTTGTTGTCAGCAGCGTTGTCAATCATTCCGTGATTGATATTTGCGGCAGACAACTAATCAACAATAAATATATAGGATCAACAAACGGAAAGCCCCAAACCACTCTTCAGGCTAAAAGTGTGACGCAAATGATATTTTTCGAGCACAATCCTTTAAAATATACTAAAGAAAACAAAGCAAACAAACCATGAAAAAAATCTAACTACAGAAACTGCCTGGGCAGCTAAAAAAATTATCGTGTTTTTCTTATTTTTTGTAGGACGAGGCTTTTTTCTTTATTACTGCACTGCAATAAAAGAAACGAACCGCTTGTTAGCAGGTTTTTATGACTCCGCGTTAGCGTTTTAAAATTACAAGCAAATCAATTTTATCAAACAGAATCCCTACAAAATACTACACATATGGTCAAAAACATAAATACACTTACATTTTTAATTTCAATTTTAAATTAATATATGTATTTCAGATATATTTATTTATTAATAGGGCGAAGTAGGGTGATGTGTAACACGTTTTTATTTTCTCCAATAAAAGTAAAAAAATTTAGTTTGGATGTGTTTAAATTACTATTCTTTGCAGAAGAACCAATTTGAAGTTGGCGTTTTCACGGCTGTTGAATAGTTTGAGAAATGGATGAAGTAGAACAAGAATATCAAACATGACTTTTTTTTACTTTTTCAATTCGGTGGGAAGATATGTAACACTAACAAAATGTTTGTTTAAAGACCAGACACTTTCATTTTTTATGTTTATTTTAACTTTTTATGTTTAGTAAAAGTATTATTTTGAAAACTTAATTAAATTACATTTTTCCATTTTTTATTAGTTTAATGGCAATCATCAATTTCGTTTACTCGACTGTTATCATAAGCTCTTTCTTCACGTATTTTTGTGGCATAGTTTTTTCTAATAAACAACAAAAAAATTACAAAAAAAAATAAATAAGGAAAAATAAAAGAAAAAAATGCAAGAATTTGAATATAACACACAAAAATTATAATAGCGGCGTTTTTCCAATTTGGTCTTCTCCGAAACAAAAATTTATATACAAAACAAAAACAACATTACACCAGAAAGAAAACAAGTGTAGATTTTTGGAGCAAATTATATGTAGCAATTTACACCGGAGTAGAGCAAATTGTTGGAAAAACCGCAGCTAATGTCTAAGATGAAGAATAACCCCACCGTGGGTGTTACACATCACCCCAATGTAAGCAATTTTTTTTTTCATTGATGGTATCGTACCGCAATGTGAAAAAAGTTAATTTTTTGTGATATTTAAAGAATAACACTATTGGTTGTAAATTAAAAAAAAGTTTTTGACAAAAATTTTTGTCGCTTTTTAAGAACTATGAGGAAATTATGTCTGCATTCTTTCAACGCTTACTAAAAACAATATGTTAAAAGAAAATGATCAAAGTTATTCATTCACTCATATGTCAAAATTTGGTAAGAGAAGTCGCCGTGTTACACATCACTCCACTGCACACAGTTGCCAGAATTTAATCTGCTTTTGAATATTTTGTGTTTTTTAAAAAGTTTAGAAAACTTTTTTTGAATGTGCATTCAAAATAATTTTGTATATAAATCTAAAATGTGATAATTTGAAATTGAAATTTAAAACTGAAGTGTATTTATTTTATCTTCATAGGTGTATATGAGCGAGACAAACTAGTTTATTGTTTAGTTGTAACCTTTTTTTTCTGAAAATAAAACAATAAACAGTTTTAAAGTGAAAACAAAAATATTTTATTAAAATAATAATATCACAAAATTCATGTTCAGTTATTAGTCTTGTTTATAAATAAAAAAATTAAAAACTTACGAAGCATTCCAATAATACGAAAATTTGGCAATGTTAATATTCAGTTTAGTATTATAGGTACTTAAATGAAACAAAAAATTAAATAAATATATTAAAGTAATAAGATTTAAAAAGCAAAGCAAATTAAAAAAAATACTATAATAAGGAAATAAGATTTAAAAAGCAAAGTTTTATAAATAAAAGTATCTGCTTTAAAAGCAAAAATATTATAAATAAAAAAATAAAACCTTAATAATAAAAAAAGGTTTCAATATGAGGAAATCATCACAAAATTTATGTTAATTGCGTTTGTTCAGGTTACGATTATAAATAAAAAAATAAAACTAAGTAACACAAAAAGTTCAGTTCAATAGCACAGTTCAGTTCAGGATTATTGGGGGTTGGAATTAGTTTTAAAGGTTTTCTAAGAGATGGCGTAACTATCAATAGATCGCATCGGGCACACCTGTGACTATATTCATTTCAAAGCACATTGTCTAAGCTTCATTTTTCAGTATGTGTCATTCCACTGAAGTGTAAACAACATATATTTTTTTCTCTGTGAACATGTCGACTTTCGTTCCAACAAAACGCAATTTGCGGGAAGGTTTACTTTTGTGCTTCCATTTGAAGAAAAAAGCGGTTGAAGCACAACGCACGCTTACTGAGGCTTACGGGGACTATGCTCCATCGATTTCTACTTGTGAGTACTGGTTCCGTCGGTTTAAAAGTGGTGATTTTGATACGGAAGACAAAGAGCGTCCGGGCCAGCCGAAAAAGTTTGAAGATGAGGAATTGGAAGCTTTGCTCGATGAAGACCCGTGTCAAACCCTTCAAGAATTGTCAGAATCATTGGGAGTCGACTTATCAACGGTCGGCAAATGCTTGAAGGCCATGGGAATGATTCAAAAGCAAGGAAATTGGGTGCCGTACCAGTTGAAGCCGAGAGACGTTGAACGTCGATTTTGCATGTGCGAACAACTGCTTCAACGGCATAAAAGGAAGAGTTTTTTGCATCGTATTGTCACTGGCGATGAAAAGTGGATCCATTACGATAATCCTAACCGAAAAAAATCGTGGGGACCACCCGGCCATGCATCAACATCGAGGGTCAAGCCGAATATTCATGGCGCCAAGCTTATGCTGTGTAATTGGTGGGATCAGAAGGGTGTCGTGTACTATGAGCTGCTAAAACCTAACGAAACCATCACTGGGGAACGCTACCAACAACAATTGATGCAATTGAGCCGAGCATTAAAGGTTAAACGGCCGGAATATGCCAAAAGACACGACAAAAGTGGTTTTTCAACATGACAACGCACGGCCACATGTTGCAGGAACCGTCAAGGAAACGTTGGAGGCGCTGAATTGGGATGTGCTACCCCACCCGCCTTATAGCCCAGACATAGCCCCTTCCGACTACCACCTATTCAGATCGATGACGCATGGCTTGGCTGAGCAGCGCTTCACTTCTTACGAGGATATCAAAAAATGGGTCGATTCGTGGATTGCCTCAAAAGACGAATCGTTCTTCCGGCGCGGAATCCATATGCTGCCAGAAAGATGGGAAAATGTTGTAGCTAACGATGGACAATACTTTGAATAATATACATTGTACCGTTGTTTCTAAATAAATGCTCAAAAACCGAAAAAAAACCTTTAAAATTAATTCCAACCCCCAATATAAGTATTTACATGAAAAAAAATTAAATTAAATATATTAAGAAAATAAAATTTAAAAAGGTTCCAATGTGAGGAGATCGTTACAAAATTCATGTTAATTGCGTTTGTTCAGTTTAAGATTATAAATAAAAAATTATTACTAAGTTATACAAAAATATGCAGTTTAGTTCAGTTCAGGATTATAAGAAAATAAAACAAAAAACTAAAAAAACATAAAGAAATAAAACTTAAAAAGTAAGAAACTTTTCGAGAAACCACAAAGCACCTAATTTTTTGTACATAAGTACATAAAAAATAAATAAAAAAATACTGAAAAATAAAACAAAAACTTAAATAAAAATTAAAAGCAAAATATTCTACATCTAATATAAGGAACTTATCCAAAAATGCATATTAATTGCATTAGTTCAGCGATATTTCATATTTATAAACTGAATTTAAAAATAAAATATTATTTACAGTTTTTGGGCCCAAAGGGTTACGTTTTTCCGTTATTATATTACCTGCTGCAGAAAAAACCCGTTCGGAGGCAGCACTGCTAGCAGGAATTCTTTTTGCAATTTTCGATAAATTCGGGTATTCTGTTGAATGATTTTCCCACCATTGTAAAACATCAAAATTAATATCAATGCTTACTTTTGATAAACTATATCGTTCAACCTCATCAAGTGCACTTTATGCAACGGAAAGACTTAAATTATTTACTAAATTACAAAAAAATAATTGAAAGTCCATTGGTTGCGATGCTAATTCCTTGAGACATGGATCGGTAGTTAAGCTGTTTGAAGTTAAAATATTATCATTGTTTTCAATTAGTCCATTACAAAATTCTTTAACATGCTTTATTTCATTTGCTCCTAAGAAAGAATTAGTCGGAGGGTACAAAAAACAAGCTGCTTTGTGGTAGATGCTCAAATTAGGGATCCATTTAATTTCAACTTGTTGCATAATATTAGTTTTCAACTTTTTTATAACTAAAGAGTCTGTATTCGCATGTTCACAAATAAGTTTAAGACTGTTTATTGACAGACATACATAATAAATTGTAACATATTTTACTCCCTGCAGCTTCTTGTTGATTATATTGAATTTCTCGAAAAGTTCTACTAAATTGCTTAGAATTGAAAAGTTTATATTAGTGACTCTGCACATTTTATTTTTATTGGAAAGCACTTCATTAATTTTAATCCAGTTATTTGAAATGGATTGAAATAGATTCAGGTGGGAGCTCCAACGTGTTATGCAAAAATTTTTTAATGATGTTGCTAGCATGTGTTGCAGATTCGATTTTTTGAAGTATTTTACTAGCTTTTTGCAGGCCTCAAAAGTTGAAGTGAGCTCTTCAGTGCTCTCAAAAGCGGAATCCAAGACATTGTTGAGCAAATGGTTGGCACAATTAATACGGTTGTAGTCTTTGAGTGCTTTAACTATATTCGAACCTCTATCCGTAACAAATACAATATTTTCCATGTCATTATGTATTTCAAAATCTTCTAAAAGACTTCGTAGCTTCCTTAAGACGTTTTTTCCTGTGCTCCTTTCAAAATCCATCGATTTTGTACCCAAAACTAATTCTTTTAGTTTGTTATCTTTCATAAAATGAAACGTAGCGCACAAAAAGTTCCTTTTGACAAAGTTGTCCGTCCAAAGATCGCAAGTGATAGACGCAATTTTGTTGGCAACAGCTGTTTTTAAGTCTGCTTTTATTTCTTCTCTCTTTTGATCCGCTATTGAGCTTGTGCAACGTGATACCATTGTGGGGTCTGGTATTAAATCGTCCAAGTCAATATGATTTCCATATCTAGCACCAATATTTATAAAAGCTTGTGTAAGGTTTTTAAAACCACTTCCATTTACAGTCGAAAATGGCCGACAATCTTGTACCACCCACTGTGAGCACGCATCTCTTATATTCTCCTTCTCTTCATCGTTTAATTTAATAACATCCTTTATGCTGTTGTTATTAACGTAACACTTATGGCGAACAAGGTTTGATGTTTGTTTTCCGTTGTATTTATAAATTTTTTTACAATTTCGACAACATACTACACTGTCAATCAAATTTTCATCTTCTTTTTCGATTTGCGCAAAAATGTCCCAAATTTTACTGACACTTTTTCTTTTTCTTACTAAACGGAATATTCCGCTGTTAAGTTTTTCTAAAATTTCACTGTTATTCATAGTGCGTGTCAGCTCGTTTCTAATTTGAAATCTGCATACGTACTGAATTGATGAGGAACTCACCCTCGTTGATAAAGGAAAAGCAGCGCAAACAGCGTGTGCTCAAATTTCTAATGAACTCAACGAAATAAACCCGAAACAATTATGTCATTAAAATGGCAATATTGCCTTTACAATAACAATGCATATCAATGCAGCTAGCAAGAGCGCACAATGCACTACATGACACACAGTTCGTGCTGACGAACGAAAGCATAGCAGGAACAGTGAATTTTCGAACCTAAAGCAAAGACGAAGCATTCAATGCAGATCTCTGACACGCACCTTGTTTTTTTTTTTTGCAGATCTTATTTTTTAGTCTAGTTCTCTACGAAAATGCGGAGCGAAGAAAATAACACTTTTGCACATATGGGTGGTCTAATATATATATTTCTTATATTATGTTTTACATTAAACAACTTAAAATGTCGGATATGAATTTAGCTGGAACTTTTAATAAGTTCTTGGCTAATATCACCCACATATGGAGAACTTGATTCAAACACTTTTAAGTTTTCGTAAATTTTCTGTGTACACTTTTTTTTATTCGCAGCTTACCAAATTGAACTTTTATTTTACATTTTACTTGCACAACATTTTGTAGTATTTTATTAAGTTTTTGCAAATAAATAAGGTATAAATGAAATTTATTTCATACTGCACCAGTTAACTACATGGCATTCCAATTTTCTGTCCACTTTCTTTGACTTTCCACCACGCAATCCCCACACGCCAATTTTTCGCTACCTGCCAACCATATTTTCTCTCTTTAGCTAGTGGTATATGGCTCACTGCCACAAAACAGTCTCAAACAGTTTTCCAAGCATTCGTTCAAATCAAGAATTATATATAACAGATTACGCCACGCGCATGCCTGCCTACGTCATGCAAGACATGTTGTCAATATCAGCTGTTTTTCATTCATTGCAGGCCTGTTCGTTTATGTTTAGCTTATGATACAATAATGTATGGTAAGAATGTGTTTTCACTCTAAATGTTAGGAAAGTTGTAAATAATTTCATTTCGAGTTTCTTCGACGTGCGCATACAACTGCAATATTGCAGCATTGGTAAAGTATAACGTTCTATGAAGAAATTAAATGCATTACTGCAAGCGTCAAGCGTTGCATTGAACAAAATTTTTGCATTATTCATATGGTTTGCCGATACAACAAAACTGATGCGTCAAAAGTATTAAATGCTATTGCAAATAAGTTTACACAAACTTATTCTTTTTTCAGTTATTGCTTTTCATGATCTTTGTGAAACCATTTGTATCTAAAAATTGTGCTGTCAGCTTCTTCAAAAACCAATAGCTGAAACCAAATCAGGGCGTAAGAAAACAAGGTGAACGCAATTTTTAATTTTTTTTTAAAAAATCCAACATTTGTTGTCAAACCATACAAAATTCACTTTTCTGTCATTTTCACTCATTCACATGTTTGACAGCTTTAGCAAAAGATTTAGACGTCACGTTCTAAACAAACAGAACTATAGCTGAAAATAGCTCGCACAGGACTGTATTTCATCTCCTTTTTTCACGAACAGAAAATCAGTGAGAGAAACTATCTTTTCCTATCTACGTCACGATAGACATAACGTCTTGCGCAGAATGCAACTTTTTCTGCGTCTGTTGGCGTAATCTGTTGTATATTATTTTTGTGTTCAAATGCTTGTGCGTAAAGTAAACATGACAAAAGAATAAACCAAGGTAATAAATCAAGATGATATAGAAATTGATTTTTTAATTAAAGAAAAGGAAATCAGACCAAAAAAGGTTGCGAAAAATTCAGTCTCAGTCAAAAATTCAATATGAAACCAAAACACTACTGTCTTCCAAAAGCTTAAAAAATCCCAATGAGTTACTAGCCTTGTTAAAGGCTATATGAATAAAAAATGTTGGCTTAGAAGCTCAATGCGGATTGGTGGAAAACACTATGTTCGAACTTTTTATTTTAGTAACTAAGCCAGCATTGGCTAAAACAAAGAAAACCGTTTGGTGAAGCGTTAAAAATCGAAAATCACAAGAAATGACGAAAAGATGCGCTTTTCAGAATTGTAGAATTAACTGAATTGGCCTTAAAATTTTAATTTCAAAAGAACAAGATTAAGTAGTTTTTGAAGCCGCTACAATCGTCATGACGTCTTCAAAATTAACTGAAAACGGGAAATCATCACTTTGTAACTGCTGGTCTTTGGATGTCTTCCGTATGATATGTTCCTACTGAACGACCTTGCTCCTACTGAACGACCTTGCAAATCAATAAGCTCATAATAGCAATTGCCAACTTTCTTTAGAATTCTGCTTTTAAGAAATTTAGGAGCAAGCTTAGCATTGTACGCAGCTGCTTTATTGCTCTGGTAAAAATTTCTCCGATACACTTCGTCTCCTGGACTTAACTGAACAATTCTGCTTCTCAAATTATAGGTGGTTCTATTCGTCTCGAAGGCGTTTTTCAAATTCTCTTATCTTATCTCTAACTATTTGCAATTTGTCAGAACATTCTATAACGAGCTCTCCTTCTTCTACCATACCTAGTTTTCGCATCAATTCATAGCTGCTACCATGGTTTACCATTTGTTGGCCAACAAGGACATAATAAGGTGAAAAACCAATAGCACTATGAAATGAACTGCGAAGTGCTACTGCTATTTGGCTTAAATGAGTATCCCACTCTCGTTGATATGTAAGATTGACCGATCGACTCTTTCTGATGCATTTGACTGTGGAGAGTATATGGCAGTAAAATAAGCTGAATTCCATATTTCTCAATAAAACTTTCAAATTTTACCGATTTAAACTGAGATCTGTTGTCAGTTATAACATATTCAGGTACTCCAAAGATATGAAAAACATGCATTTTTAAGAAATCAGTTAAGAGTTCGGAGGAAAAATTGCGAGCTGCTTTTAACAAGGGGAATTTGGGCATAGATCAAGAACTATGAATATTCCATTATTTCCTGGCTTAGACCGCGGATATGGACCTAGAAGATTCATATTGCACGTTGGAACGGACGATCCGACTTAGCTTGATAACCCATCGGTAAACGTAGCACGGTATTCGGTGCTTTTGACTGACGGCAAATGTCACAATTGGCGATAAAATGGATCACTACCGTAGCCATTTTTGGCCAGAAAAAAATTTCTTCTCAGTTTTTCAATTGTTTTTCCTATGGGCTGAGTTCGGAGCGCAATGTGCATGCTCTATAATATCCTTCGTTAATTTTTGGGGAACATACAGTTTCCAGACAGATGATTCAGATAACTCTTCTCTTTTAGAAAATTGAGTTCTTCTGTATATGTGTCCGTCGATGAGGCCAATATCTGGCAATCTATTCTGATTTTCCTTGAAATATTTTCGTAAGTTTTGGTACTCCTCAAAATTAAAAAAAATGCTCAGAGTTCAAATCAATTTGAGGACACACATTCAAAGCACAATATCTCACAGCCTCCAAACGCGACAAAACATCAGGCACAACATTTAAATTACCTTTCCGATGCTCAATGAAAAAATGTAAACACTGATGTTTAAGTGACAACCGCGCTAACCTGACATTGAGATCAGATTGCCTTATAAGCCATTTAAGGCTAGCGTGATCCGTTATCAAATTAAATTCATGGCTTTCAACCCATTCCCTCAACTTCTCAATGCTCTTCAATGCGGCCAAACACTGCCCTCTATTGAGTTTATAAGAAAAATAAGCAATGGGTCTTTCGACTTCCTTCTCATCCTCTTGAGCTAACACTCCACCGACCCCAGTCTTAGAAGCATCACACTAAATCACAAACGAACGTTTAAAATCTGCTGTAACTAAAACAGGTGCTATTGTCAAAATTTCTTTTACCTTTTCAAATGCTATCTGAGCCTCTGCAGTCCATACACAACTTTTTGCTTTTCGAGTTAAATCAGTAATTGGTGCTGTGAGAGAAGCGTAATCCTCAATAAAGCGTCTATACCATCCTGCTAGTCCCAAGAAGCTCCGAACTTCCCGTACGGACTTTGGTGCTGAAAGATTGCGTATCGCAGATACCTTTTCAGAATCTGGTTTAATACATCCATTTCCAATAACGAATCCAAATACCTAACCTCTTTCAGGCACCACTTGCATTTATCAATATTTAAAGTCTGACCTGCTGTACAAAATAGCTGCGCCACTTCACCCAACAGACATATGTGCTCTTCAAAATTATCAGACAAAAGAAGCAAGCCATCTAAATACACAAACACTCTGTTCTTTAAATTTGGTGGAACAAAATGTCCATGAGTCGACACACGGTTTGGAGAGCATTTGTTAGACTGAAAAGCGTAACTTTGAAGCGATATAATGGCCTATTGGGAATTGTAAAGGCTGTCATGTCACGAGATTCTTGCGCTAAAATGCGCCAAAATGCGTGTTTCAGATCTAATGAGGTTATATTTTTAGATTTTGGTAAACGACTGATAATCCCATTAATCTTGGGTTGAGGGTAAGCATCTTGTACAGTAACACTATTAAGTCAAGACACAACCTAAACTTTTCTTCACGTTGAACTACCGCCACTGGACTACCCCAGTAACAATTTGGAGGAGCAGGCTCAATGATGTCCGTATCGAGTATCCTATCAACCTCTTCGTGAATTTTTTTTCACTGCTGGAGAAACTGAAAAATAACGCTGTTTTATTGGTCGATCATATTTTTGTATTTCTATTGAATGCTCTAAGAAAGGCGTTTTGCCAAGGCCGTCACGATCAAATCATGGAAACAATTCTATCACCCTAGTTAGTTTCTTTCGTTGCTCAACTGTCAAATAATTTTCTGCACCTTCTTGCTTTAGTTCATTGACATTAAACGAATATTCAAAATTTCTTACGCTTTTATCTATCAAACCAAACGACCACCAAAAATCTATTCCTTAATAGAGATCTTGTTTAAGCTTTAGAATAATGTAAAATTTTACCTTTTTTGTTAAATTTCGGAATAATACATTAGTCTAGACTATGCCAAAGATTTTGTATTTCGTACTACCAGCTGCTTCTATAAACTTATTAAGCCTTTTGTATGAAATTTTCTCTTGCAAAAACTTTAAAGCAGCTTGACCAGAAACACAAGTCAATGACGCACCCGAATCTAACAATCCCATTAACTTCATTCCAAAAACTTCTAAGCTAACGTATGGTCTGATATCATTGTCAAAATTTTCTAAAGCATTTAAGCCTTTTCGAAGTTTTATTTTATTTTTTCCAAAATACTTTTATACGCCTAATATTACGTTTAACTTTACCATTTGTAAGATGAGAACTTTAGATGAAAACTGTAACGATTCACAAAAAATTCTTTTACGAGCTCTTTCATATTCCAATACTCGTTGATGATACGGTTTAATAGGGTAAACGACAGGGTCCTTAGCGAATGTTTCTGAAAAATTTACAGAGAGATTTGTTTGAAACGCAATGGAAACAAATCGGGGTGTATTGTTATTTATTTGTTCGAGCGGTAACTGCTGTTGTTGTTGCCGCTCACACTGCCGTTTCCCTGGGACTGACATTTGCTATAGTTTGGTTTGAAAACTTAACCAACTTTTCGTCACCATTATGATTTCGAATCTCACAAATTTCTTCTACATTATCTTCAGAATTTTCATTATCAAAATCAATTTCAATAACTTTTCTATTAAAATTTCTATTCAAATTTCTATCCAGTTCTAAACTCAATGCTTCACGACGTAAAATCAGGTGTCTCACATGTGCAACAGAATTAATTTGCAAATAAAGCAATTCTTTTCTCAAATGCATCTTTAAATTTTTTCGCAATATATCTACCAATTCAACTTCAGGTAATGGATAGCAAAGTCTACACCTAATTGTAAATTAGTATGATAAAACTGGTCAAAACTTTCTGACGGTAACTGTTTTCGCTCCCGAATCTTTTCACGCACATCAGTATCCGAAAGATGATCATTAAAGTGTGATTTGCTTTTCCCAAAAACAAAAGGTGGCTTTGTTCACAAAGCAACTCAAAATTACCACCCAAACTTATCATTGGTTAATGCATTTATCATATACATAAATTTATCGACAGCAATGAACACCAGGTGCGGAACCATTAAAAGTAATATTCCAGCTGTTAATGAGGTTGGCCACCTTACTGCTGTTGGTCAAAACGATAGACGAAGCGGAAACACGTTCTCTACTTTCTCTTTGATTATTTTGTAGAGAAGGAAAGTTGACTCGTAGCCACTCTGGCTCTTGCGGTCTATTCAAATTAAGGTTATTTAGCTGTTGGGCCAAACCTGCGATGTACTCTTGCATTTCAACAAACTGAGATTGAAATCGCTGCTCAACCGTTTCAAAAATTATCTTTTCAATACCTGAATTACTTTCGTAATGTTGTCTAACGAACTGATCTTCATTGGAAGGCGGAAGTTGTAAATTACTATTAGCACTGTGTTGTTGTCTTCTTCTCATTCCCCGTGTCAAGATCACATTATCTGTATTCTTTGTAATAGCACCTTGAGAAACATCCGTTTGTTCAAAAATAGGTAATGAATTTTTTTTACATTATCATGGCATTGCGTACAAGTTGAAGAATTATTGAGACAATCAATCATGCATTTCTTATGAAAATTCTGCTAACAATTTGTCGACTTTAAAGTTTGCGAATTATCAAAATTTATACAACAAATTCTGCTGACGTTGAAATCTGACATATTTGTAGGAGACATATTATATAAACTGTGTCTCAGTTCTATGATAAATTCAACTTGAATCCGAAAAATAAAAATTAAACCAAGTAATGAAGAATACATAAAACTTCAAAGAACGGAACTTCTAAACTAAACTTTAGAAAACTGAAGTAAATATATTAAATAGTAATTCAAAGCGTTATATTGGATTTTTATTGAAATGTATGATTTTATTTAATCTAAACACCACTGAACAGGACAATATACTACCTTGCATAACAACAACAAAAAAACCGAAGGTGTATTAAATTGAAAATAAATTTTTATTGTTTTACAATATTAGAGTACATGTTGTTTACGTTTTAACTTTAACTAGTGAACAGAGTTATCAATTAGAGTTGATGTAAAATCTTTGTAATTCCGAATGAATTAAAGTTAAACCATGAGCGATGACTCAAAATTGTATACACAGGGGAAACAAACCCAAACCGGTATGTATGTTCTGAGAATTTAAGGTAAAGTTATTAAAGTCACAAACGGTCAAGAACTGAATTGAAACAATCTACAACTTATTTTTGTTTCCTACTTCTCTCTATCTTTATATATTTGTTGCTGTTTTCATTTGACTAACTTCTATTTATTAATATTTGTGAAAAAATTTTTTGTGTTGTTTTGTAGTTGATATATTCGCTCAACTATAAGAAAAAATTTTTTAGCTTAAATTTGCAAAAATTTCATAAATTTCTCAAATTGAATATAGTTTAAAAATGTATTGATAAGTTAAACAAATTCTTAAACTATAAAGAAATTAAGTTAGCTTTAGATATTTTATAGATTTACACATTTTATAGATTTTATTTTTAAAACATTTGTATTATTCAACATCGCAATATTTTGATAACTTGTAAAAAAAAAAATAATTGAAATCAATATACTAATACAAGTGAAAGTTGTTAATTACTTTTAATTTGGTTTTTTGTGTCATTAATCGTTATTATGCCGCACATTTTTCGGCATGCTTTCCAGGTTCAGGAGTCCTGTTGTGTAGCGCAGCACATTGTGCATTGGTTGTACCTTGATTGGTGACTGTGCCTGTAGCACGCAAATGCATTAATAGAATGTACATGATTTTAGAGATGAAATTAATTTTCTGGCTGCATGTTAACCCATTTTGGCCCATCCGGTAATTTCAGTTACCATCACTTTATAGAAGCATATAGACAATATATATAGCAGGTATGGGTCATGTTATAAATTGATATTACTTTATGATCAATTATAAAAAAAACAATTTGAAGGAAATTAGTTTTAAGCTATTTCGTAACAATTGCCAAGCATTTTTGTTAAGTCCCAAAAATAGAGCTATTTTTTTTTAATTGATTTAATAAAATATATTACACAAAAAATTATATGAGATTCTGATAGTAATTTGAACATTTTTTATATATGTATTCATAATATCGCGATATGAGCTCCAAAAGTTCGAAATATAATCCAAAGAAATATATATCGGGGATTTCCCTTTTGTGAGTGAAATCGTGTCGGTTGCGGATCAGTTCAATTATTTTAGTTTTGTTTTGGTATCGCTGCGTAATAGAAATTAATTTGGACTGAAAAAAAATATATAAAAAAATTTGTGTTATTCGTGGAAAATGCCATTTAAAAAGTATTTAAAAATAGAAGAAGTGTTGGCGGTTTTTGGAAGCAGAAGAAAGTGATGATGAAGAAGCTGCAGCAATTAAATTATCAAATGTCAATGTTATCTATATTCCACCTAACTGTGATGAAGTCAGTGATTGTGAACAAATTGATGATGACATTGTCGATGAAGATGCTCCACTTTGCGTGGATATTGCTGGTGAAATAGAAATGGAGTACGAATCAAGCAATGAAAATTAAAATACTGAAGTCAAAGACCAACCAAATAAAAAACGCAAGGCCATGAAGGAGTACAATGCTCCAAAGTGGACCAAAAGAATTTCCGCCTATTCAAAAGTACTTCTGGATGCAGCTGAAGCCGAACATATGCGAGCTGTTGTGGAAAAGCTAAGTAAGATCATGTTTTGAAATAAGTTTTTTACGATTTGTGTTTGTGTTTTGGTTTTTAGGTGGCAAATCACCACTTGAAATTTTTAATTTCTTTCTGAATGATGAAATGACGGATATGATTGTAGAACAAACAAATCTTTATGCATCACAACAAAATGCTGTTTTTATAGTTGAGCCACATGAAATACGTCGCTTTATTGGTTTCCTATTTTTCAGTGGTTACCATAAAATTCCTGAATGGAAGAAATATTGGTCAAGAGACCCCAGTTTTGGAGTCAATATTGTATTAAATGCTTTTTCACGACATCGTGCTGAAATGATAAAGCGATACATTCATTTGACTGATAATAATAAATTGAATCCCCAAGACAAATTTGCTAAAGTAAGACCATTGATCGACTTATGTAATGTACGATTTATGCAGTTTGGTGTGTTTGCTCACCACCTTTTCATTGATGAAGAAATGATTACTTATTTTGGAAGACATTCGTGCAAAATGTTCATAAAAGGAAAACCCATTCGTTTCGGATTCAGAGCATGGTGTCTTCCTTCATCAAAAGGATATTTGTTCCATATAAAATTATATGGGGGAGCATCAACTGGTTATGATAAAGAAATTGGATTGGGAGCTGATACGGTTCTTAGCTTGTTAAAAGTTGTCAATTTGCCATCTTTTCATCGCATTTATTTTGATAATTTCTTCACATCGTACAATCTTATGTGTTTATTGAACACTGCCGGATTCTTTGCTACAGGTATTTCCATTGGTTTTTTCTTTTATTCCTTAGTATAATTCAATTACCATCGTTAATTTTTTTGCAGGAACTGTTCGATGCAACCGAATCGGTGGAGCCGAATTGCCACAAAAAATGAATAAGGGTGAAAGTTATCAACTTTTTGATCGTACAAATGAGGTATTGGCTATACGTTGGAAGGACAATGCATTGGTGACTGTTCTCACAAACCATGGTCAAATGAATCCACAAAAAATGCCAAACGTTATGACCGCTCAAAAAAGGAACATATAAACATCAAGGTACCAAATAAGATAGCAGAATACAACCAGCATATGGGCGGTGTGGATTTACATGATAACACATTTGCCAATTACCGGACTTCAGTGCGATCAAAGAAATGGTGGTGGCCATTGTTTATCAATTTGCTTGGTAATATGATGGTCAATGCTTGGAAACTGCATGTTATGGTGTCTACATAAGAAAAACAAAAGCCTTTATCGCAGCTGCAGTTTCGCGCAGAAGTTGTCAATGCACTTCTGACATCTGACCCACCATCCATTTCTCGACGAAATTCAATGTCTGGAGAACAATCGTCAGAGTCGTTACAAACTTCAAAATATCAACTGCCTAATTTGAAGCAGAATGTTCATTGCACTACGAGAGCGCCTGGTAACCATTTGAGTGTTCAAAATGCAAAGTCCGATTGCATCAACATTGTTTTCCTTTATATAAAAAACATATTAACTAAAAACATATTAACTAAAAAAGTCTTAGAAATAAAAATGAAATATTTATCTTGTAAATAATAAATTCTTGATTTTGCGAAACTTATTTTTTTAGTTTTTCGTGTTCTTCAAATAAATAAGAATAATATTATTTGCAGAAATAAAATAATCTACATTTTTCATTTATTCTTTTAATTTACACACAAAGTTTCAAATAAAACTTTTTCGTTTAGTAATTTGACTACATTTAATATATGTCCAAAATCACTATACTTATCGGCCCACTGGTAACTTAAGTTACCATCTCATAACTCAAAAAACATAAGTTCCATTTTCATGAAACTCTAAACATATCTTAATTAGGCTAAGAAATAACAATGTATAAAATTTTAATGAAATCAGTTCATGGGATCTGGTACCGGGCCAAGATGGGTTAATAGGATGTAAAAATTTTTATAGCATAACCTGGCCGATTATGACTATCAGTTTGGATAATTTGTTTTTGACTTGTAGTAATCACACATTTTCTTCATTATTTCCAGTTTAATATTTGATCTTCTTATTTGTGCAGACTCAGCGGTTGTAGGAAAGCTTGCAGTATTGAATATTGCAGGATTAACATTACTCCTTTATTCACAATATCGAATTTGCAGGATCATAAATTCCAAGAATTGTTTGACAGGATCGCCATGTTACTTAACTTGTTTGCCAATGAAACGGCTGCACCTGTGAATGGCTTTACGTCGTACTTGTAAAAATAAAAAGATTAGGAACTGCGTTTTTTAACTACGTCCAAATTCAAGACTAACCCTTTATTAAGATTTCAAGATCTATATAAATTAAAAATACCAGTATTTTGTTTTGCATCCAAAACTCCTCCCAATATTTTCACATACAATGAAATTAAAATTAGCTTAAACCAATAAACTAACCTATCGAGCAATATCTTTAAGTTAACAAGTTCTTTGCTTTCTTTCATTCTTACAACTTCAAATAATAACTATTGCTGCGCTTGTAAATTCAATGCAACAACATTGTTTGCGTCAGTCTCGATGTAATACGAATCATTTGAAGATAAAACGAAAAGTAGTTTGCTAATTGTCATAATTTTAATTGACTCAAATATTTAGTATACCGTGGGCTGGCTGTGCTATGGCACTACACACATAACATATACGATGGAATACATAATCACAGCCAGTGCTTCATAAAATCGTTTTAACATTTGGGAACAGTTATAGCTCTTTTAAGCACCTAACTTAATATTTGGCTATGCTGCTTACAATTGGCATGCATTTATATATACAAAAAATCTATGCTCATTGCACAGAACAGCTTTTCACCTAGCTGTGGAGAGTTATGAAAGCTTTTCAGTTGATACAGCTTAGACAGAATACGGATCAATAGAGACCAAAAAGATAAAAATTATCACAATGTTTCAGTATCAATTGATTGTGAGGATGATCCCAGAATAGAGCTGTTAATAACTCTTATTTTTAACAGTTATTCTTAACTTATAAAATAGAATCAATATTAAGAGTCTTTGAAGACTTTTAAATTATAAAAATAATGTTAGGAGCGTTTGAATACTTTTATTTAAAAAAGTTAATTTAAGAGTCGTTTGATACTTTTATGTAATAAAAGTCTTTTTAAATGTATGTTTTAAAAAAATTATTGTATGTTATTTATTTGTTGAATATAAATCTGTCCAAAAGTCAACAAGATTAACCAAATCAATCGGTGGAATAAATTGGTTTGCTGAAACCTATTCATAAATAAGCAAAATTTTAATTTTTTCATAGTTTTTTATTGTAAGACTTTTATAAAATGAAAGATTCTTCAAAATAACTTTTAAAAGAAAAGTCTTTTGAAGACTTAACATTTTTTTCGAAAATAAAAAGGTCTTTAGAGACTCCTAAATTTTACTTTTAAGTTTAAAAGTTATAAGTGAGGGAAAACTTTTATTTTTAATAGTAAAAGTCAACTCTTAACTTATATTATAAATAAAAGTTACAAGTAATTTTTAACTTTTTTAATTAAATAAAAAAGTTGACGTTCGGACTTAACTTAATAAATTAAATTTTTAAGAGTTATTTTCAGGCTCTGCATAAAACGGATTTAAATCAAACAATGCACACAAAATAGCGCTCGCGGCCCACTGCATACAAAACTATTAATTAGTAATTAGTAATTTATTGAAAAAGAATATTAGCATACAAGAAAAAGCTCTTTTAAATGCAACAATTTAGATATTCTAAATAAAAATTACAAATAACAACAACTGGCATAACAACAGCTTAAAAAGAAAAAAAAATAATAAACAAATTTTTATGATTATGTGGCTAAGGATAAAAATTAAAAACTATTGAGATTTAAACGTAACGTAAGAGGAAAAACTAGTAAACAAATTTTATGCAAATGATTGTTTGGCTGAAGATAAAAATGATTTTAATTTGAAAGTAAGTAATCCGTAAAATAAGAAAAATAAGTAAATGGGAAAAATGAGTAAAAAAGATAAAGTTAAGGAAGAGTTCTGAAAAGTATTCAAGAACTGATTGCTTAAAGTTTGTTTCGTTGTTAACGCGTTTTAAGTTATTTGGTAGGGAATTCCAAAGCCTTATTTCGTTAATGAAAAACAGCCGACTAGATTCATTATATCTGAACTGGGGAACTAGGAAGAAAACATTTCTGATGGATCTGCAGAATTGGAGTTTTTCAAACAAGTAATTAGGACTTTTCGAAGTAATAAGTCTGTGCAGAAAAATACAGTTTCTTGCATTAAGAAAATTAATGATATTGCAACCAAGAATGCGATTACTGTATTCAGATATATGATCAAATCTACTAATACCGTAAACATATCGAGCTGCGTTGTTAAATGCCACTAATAGTTTATGTGATGACCTTGAGTCTAGCTTGCTATATACTACTTCGGAATAAGTTATTATTGGCACGATTAATTGTATCACCAATTTTCGCCTTGTTTCAGTGGGAACAAACGAAGCAGTTTTTCTCAAATTTCTTAAGGAATAATAAACTTTGCTAATCACGCTATTAATATGGTCTTCACACGTAAGTGAAGTGTTCATAACAAATCCTAAATTAACGACTTTGTGAACAAGTCCAAGTTTTGTTCCGCTAAGAAAGATAGGAGACAGATCATTAAACGGGTTTCTGGATTTCACAATTGGTAGAACATACGATTTATTAGGATTCAACCTCAGTTTATTTTCTGTTGCCCATCTGCTGATTTCAGTCAAGTCTTCGTTTACCCTGGCACATAGATCCTCAATAAGACATGTTGGTCGGGATAGATAGAGTTGCAGATCATCTGCATACGCATGCATTGTAACATTTTTACATATTGAAAAAATGTCGTTAAGAAACATTGTGAACATAAGCGGCCCAAGGACAGAGCCTTGGGGTACCCCACTACAAATAGATCGGAATCCCGAGTATCTATTTCCTACCTTAACCCTTTGAGTCCTACCGTCGAAATAGCTTTTCAGGAGTTGAACAGCACTATCCGAAAAACTGAAGAGTGTATTTAACTTTTTATAAAGCAAAGGGTGGCTTACACTGTCGAAGGCTTTCGAGAAATCTAAGAGACTGACTAAGGTGATATGACCCTTATCATAATATGCTCTGATGTCTTCTAAAATTTTCACAACAGCAGTGGAACAACTGTGTCCGGGGCGAAATCCGGACTGTAGAGGCGACAAAAGGTTATTTGCATTAAGATGGTAAGAAATCTGCTCAGCCATAAGGGATTCAAGAACTTTTGAGAGTGACGAGAGAAGACTGATAGGGCGAAAATCACAAGGTATAGCTGCTGACGGTTTTTTGGCAATAGGTATTATCGTCGCAATTTTCCAGATTGATGGAAATTTAGAACTTGTTAGGCAATGATTATATAAATGCACGAGAGGGCTAATAACATAAGGCAGAATAAGCTTGACAAACCTGATATCTATCCCGTCTATGCCGATAGCATGTGATTTTATCTTTAAGATGCATCTCACAACATCCACCTCATTTACCGCAGTAAATTGAAATGACTGCGACAAGGTAGGGGAGGATATACTAAACGTACAAGATGATTCGGTGAATGGACTAGACACGAAATATTCATTTAAAAGATCGGGGTCTAAGTTACAACCTCCAACTTTAATGTTTCCTATTCCAATTTTTTTTAAGTTATTCCACAGTATCTTAGACGGTAGAGATGAACTTAGCTTCGATAAAAGGAACCTTTTTTTTGACAACTTAACTGCGGATGAAGCCTCGTTTCTAGCTCTCCTATACTCTTCCCAGTAAAGCACAGTCGTATTTCGTTTCCATCTAGAGTAAGCCCTATGTCGTTTTATAGAAACAATTATAGAACTCGTGAACCAAGGACAAGAACTGTTTAAGATTCGGGATGTACGAAGAGGCACGTGAATGTCGAAAATTTCAGATATTTTGTTCAAGAAGAAGTTAAGTTTATCATCCACTGTATTAGAGAACCAGCAATCCATCCAGTTTATTCTAGATACATCAGCGAATACAGCGTTGAGATTAATTGATTTATAATCACGATATGTAAATGTTCTGCTCACATCAACAGACGAGAGATGAATATTGAGCGTACAAAAAATAAGGTCATGATCGGAAAAAAACTATATTTGATCAAAAAGCAAAACCGTTGAAATATCAGACACTGCGTAAAAGTCGAGCAGACTAGGAGTAACATTATTTCCGAAGCGAGTTGGCTCCTCCGAATTAACAATGGAAAGACCGACTTCAGACAAATCGTCAAGAAGTTTATTTGTTAAGCTATCAGTGCATAGCAAATTAATATTAAAGTCACCACAAATTATCAAATGGTCATAGTCAATTAAGCATCTGGATATGGAGGAAAATAATGGGTCAAGGTTAGAGCTGCGATTAGGATTATAAACGCATGATAGAAAAACTTTAACTCTACAATCATAAATTTCAATATTTAGAAACTCAACCTCAGATCCACCAGATTCACTCAAAAATGTAACATTTAAATTAGTTTTGCAGTATATTGCAACGCCGCCTACTCTCTTATTTAGTCTATCATGCCGATACAGAGTGAAGTTATTAATATTTAGCAGTGAGTCCTCTATATTATTTTCAAACCAAGTCTCTGTGATACAGAGTACGTCAACAGCAGAGTCTTCAAAAATATATTTCGCACAGTCTAATTTGAAGTCATTAAGACTTCTAGCATTAAAATGTGCTATTTTCAAACCAGATTTCTGTTTACAGAGGATATCAATCATAGCCTTCTGATTTCCATTAGCGTCTAAATTGGAGTTATTCCCTGACACTATGGTTTTCCAAAACAACAACAAAACAATAAGCTGTAGAAAGTAGGAAATAAAGTATGGTACAAGTTATGTAAATCAAAGAAATAGACGAGGCAGAAAAGAGATAGAAAAAAGGTAAAGCTAGAAATTGAGACATCTTAAGATACCAACTTATACAACAAACTGACACAATAAAATGTTTTACAGACAGATGAGATATTAAAAGGAGACATAAACTATGTTGTAAGTATATCTGCATCCTCGGTAGCGTTGCGCACTGCATTGTGCAGTTCCTCCATACTGCAAATTCGAAGGCAATCTGCATTTCTCTCCAGTCGAATATGAATAGCGTCTCGGTACGTAAACGCATTAAAGATGCTTTTCTGGCGTTTGTAGATAATCGCTTTCAACACTCAGACTTTCGTGAATATAAACGTTATTGTCCGAGTCCAATCCAGCCGCGCGCAGATTAACTGCTGATCTCGTTCGTCTCCGGTAATCACCAAATGCTTTTAGAGTGCGGTTGCGATCGTACGGAGAGAAGAATTTAATTATTATGAGCGAGTTAGGGTTGCCCGGCTTCGGCTTGATACGGAAAATATCTCTTATCAGCGGTGGTTCAAATTCGATGAAATGGCAGATCCGATTGAAAATGCTTTTTAGATTCTCCTCTCCAGAGTAAGGCACTCCAAACACAACAGCATCCGACAGAATATCAGCGCTGCTTGAGTTGATGTTGTTGTTATTGTTTTCTGTTTTTATTTTTTCTAATTCGTCGCAGCGAGAAGTCAGAGCTTGCAGTTAATTCTCAATCAAGATAATTTTTTTATCGCAATCTCTTATGACAGATTTGAGTGCATTTATTTCAGACTCGATTTTAGCCGTAACCTTCTCTTCGATTCTAGCGATCTCTGCAGAAAGGCGAATGGAGGAATTTTCGAACTGCTCAGAGAGGCGATCTTCCAATTTCTTTATCTCAGACTTAAAGTTGTTGCTTAAACGCTGTTCCATTTCCTGGAGCTGAGAGCGAAGCGACAGAGATATAGGAGCACTCTCAAGCTTAGGCGTACCATCATTGTTTTTGTTGCTCATGCGATTGCAAATTATTCTGCTGAAGTTGTTGGCGCGTCAATCGGGGGGACGGTGTCATAGGTTTGCCTAGATTTACACTAACCACAAGCAAAGAGACAAGGCAGAAATGAATCAGAGCAAAAACGTAGCAGCAGGTTGTTGGTGGCCGCAGCGGGTTGATAAGGTGACAGGGCACATGCAGAGACGAAGTAGCAGACAGAAAACAGTAGGTAGTCGGCCGCAGCGAACGCGTGCACAGCGACAAAAGAAAAAAACAGAGCACAGAAACGGAATATATTTTGTGTTCTTCTTTTGTTTATTTCGCACTTTAATGCTCTTGTTTGTGTTTCTTGTTTTATTCAAGTGTTAATTGCAGTGTGATTTAAGTATTTGTTTGAGTTTTTCTTATATATGTTTATTGCTTCAAATTTTAGTTCAACATGAACATATTGCAATTAATCCAATTCACCAAACTAATTTAAATGCTTAATTTTGCACAGTGATTTAATTGTAAATTCTTTAAATCTTTAAATCAACATTTTAGGCATAAAATATAATTTAACTTCACCGTAATAAGTACCGAAAACAAAACTCTATTGCAGAGTGCACAAAAACACGTCCGTCCGTTGTGATGAACAGGAACTTTTTTTTTTATTACCCACCGGACTTTTCAACATCAAAAATTATGCAACAAGAGATTAACCATTCTAAACAAACCAACAAAAACACGATTGAACTATAAAACGGACACAAAAAATTGCTCACATATTTACAAATACTTGACGATAAGTGGACGATAAAGACAGTAAACATCTGTGCGACGCGGTTAAACGATTTTTTTAGATTAAAAATTAAATGTTTAACAGTTAAAATTATTAGCTGCGTTTTTTCCAACATCCAAATCTGGATTTGTATTTTCATTTGCTGCTCATAAAAAGTATTTGACAACTAAATGGCGTTGAATGCAAACATGAGAATGTCAACAATGCTTTTCCGATCACTTATTTCATTATACGCCACCTGGATGGGATGTTTCAAACTACAAGTTCACAAAATCTAAATCACATAGCAGGATTTTATTTGTTTTGAAATCGGATTTAGATGTTGGAAAAAACGCGTTTATTAAGTAGTTTAAAAATTTGTTATATGTTTAATGTTAATTTCCAGATTTTCATGGTAAAAATATTTTGTGATTCTCATGTAATTCCTTATGATAAATTTTACGCGTATTCAAGTCATCCGAAAAATAAAAACAAAAAAACTAAACAAAAAAGTTTTTTGAGTTGTAGCCGTGTACACAGCCTAATTTATATTAGCAAATCTTTCAAATTTTAAATAACTGAATAATATGGTTCCTATATTGCATATTATTTTTTTACAATGACCTTTTTATTTTCGTACCTTTTCGCCGCATTGTGCAGCTTGACGGGGAAATAGATTTTTAAACGTTTGTTTCTAAAAGAAAAAGTGAATTATTTTCAAAATACCATAAAATAACGAGTTTTGCTTTTAAACATTATTTTTCGTCAAGATCTTTAACAAGATAATTTAACAAACAAAGGGCTGCATGGCGTAAATTTTTAGTAGCAACTTTCAGTAGCCATTTTGGTATATTTATACTTCATAAACATTTCTATATATACTATATGTATTGTAAAGGTTCCTTATAAAGTTTATTTTAATACATACTTTTATCTTTCTGCCAAAATAAAATTATTGAAGAAAACTGCGATTAGTACTGGTGTTGCCCTCTTAAGCGAAACCAAGTTATAAAACCATGAAATGTATGAATCATTCAATGTATGTTGTAAAGAACAAATTCCTATGTAAAAAGATACTAATCCCTTTGATCTATTTTATTTTTAATCATCAGAACTTTGGGGAAACGACATCAACATCCCTCAGACACCAAAATAGTTGCCATATAAAATCATCAATACATAATGGAAGCAGGTAAGGATCAAGGCTATAAATACAAATTATTTTGTTTTTAATATATCGCTTATTTACTTGCAAAAATACGATTTTTGAGTTAATGATGCAGAGTTGATATTTATATGTATCATGATATATATTGAAATTTGAATTTCATCTTATTTTGAATACTCTCCGCGTGAGAAAAGAATATGCCTCTACCTTTTAATACAAGGTGCGAGTCAATTGAAAACTTTAAACGCATTTTCTGCAAAATCGCTTTTTTTGAGTTATAACGGTCTTCAAGTAAATAAGCGATATTAAGGTATGATCTGCGGTTAAAAAATTTTTCGTTTTTTTATAAACTTCTTTTAAAATCCTTCAAAAATAATGACCTAAGAGGATTTTTTTAAAATTCGAATTATTTTTAGAGTTACAGAGCTATATATGTATATATACATGCGCCGAAGTGCAGTAATAAAACTTTAAATGCGTTTTTCTCGAAGTCTTTCTTCTTTTCAAACTGCAGTGTCATTTTTCTCGAGAACGAGAAGTCGGATAAAAATCGGGATTCATTTTGTAGGTTATCACGCCAGGCAGGTGCTTAACTAGGATAATTGGGCTAACTTTACTACCGGAGAGGGGTGGGACGAAAACCCCACAAAAAACAGATAATTTTTAAACTTTTTTAAAAAAATAACGCCATTTTGTCAATTTTTTGATATTTTGGAAATATCTTAGATATGGACCCGCCGAATTTCGATACGTCATCTGGTTCTCAAGAAAAACGACACCCCTTTTGCCCTCTCATTTTTACGCACCCATTTTCATCGCTCTGAGTGGATAAAAAAAACATAGAAACATAAACAGGTACGGAAAAAGTTCGAAAATTACGTCTACTTTCACTTAAAAACCCAAAGTTGTTAAATCGAAAAACGACTGAGCTACAGAACTTTTAAAAAACTTGTGCTGGTCTTGAACCGCTGGTCATACCTTAAAATAATTTTTTTTTTTTTGAAATGATCTGAAACTTTCTGTACAATTTGATCAACTGTACTATCTGTACAACTAGGTCCGTTCCAACAAGTACTAATGAGCGAGGAAAAGCAGACCAAAAAAATCCAGATAAAATCCAGGAAAAATCCCGATATCGCGGCATTGAAAAAGATCGAGAACGAAGAAGATCCCGTGATCATCGCCGTAGCCGATCTAAAGATCGAAAACAGCGAAGTCATTCTGATGAAAGAAAAACCAATAGACCACGCTCGGAACGTCGAAAAAGTCGTACAGGGCGTGGCAGCCGCTCCAGAGAAAGTAAAATAAGTCCAACACGTGAGCGTAAACGAAGTCGTTCAGGAAAGCGTTCGCTTTCGAAGGAAAAGAGGTATTTATGTATATATATAAATATATGATATACATGATATAATAATTTTACCATAATGTTTTTGATCGAAAGACGCAGAAGCCATTCTCCTCGTCCATTTAGACGAGGACGAACACCACCAAACGGCTTGGGAGACCGATCACCTAAAGCTGACCTTAGTCCAGAAGAACGCGATGCTCGAACAGTTTTTTGCATGCAGTTATCACAGCGTATTCGGGCTAGAGACTTAGAAGAATTTTTCTCTAGTGTTGGTAAAGTTCGAGACGTTCGATTAATAACTTGCAACAAAACAAAACGTTTTAAAGGAATCGCGTATATAGAATTTAAGGATCCAGAGTCGGTTGCTCTCGCTCTTGGACTTTCAGGTCAAAAGCTTTTAGGTATACCTATATCTGTACAGCACACACAAGCTGAAAAAAATCGGATAGCTAACTCGGCACCAACCTTTACTCCAAAAAACCATACTGGTCCCATGCGTCTTTATGTAGGATCTCTTCACTTTAATATAACAGAAGATATGCTGAGAGGCATTTTTGAACCTTTTGGAAAAATTGATTCAATTCAATTAATAATGGATACTGAAACTGGTCGATCAAAAGGATATGGATTTATTACGGTTTGTTTGATATGAAATTGATTAAAGGGGTTATATCACTCAGACATTCTAAAAATGTACACAAACATTTTTTTTTTTAATTTGCTTTGTATTGCAAAATTGCATCTTACAATGGTTTAATGCCAAACAAAAGTTTAAATTTGTCGTGTGACCAGTGTTGCCAGAAGAGGAAATTCGTTTCGTCACAAGGGCATAAAAATTTGTTATACATTTTTATTATCAAAGTTTAAAAAGAGTCACTTTACATTACATTTTATTACTCTTTCTTTTATACTATTATTTTTTATTTATTTTTATTAAATTTAATTCTATTATTTAAATATAATAATTAATACTAAATTTATTATACCTTTATAATATATTTATTATTATTTACTATATTCGCGTTTTGTAAATATTTTTATATATTTGGAAAAAAAAAGTAATTGAATAATCTCGACTTTTAATATAGGTCACTAAAAAAAATATTGCTTTATTTAATGGCTATGATGAAACAGAGAATGTGCATGATTTTTGGCATCATATTTTCAATATGAAATTTACGGATGCATATGATATGTTTCCAAAATTATAAATTTATTTTGCACTGATGGTGCATGGACTGATGGACCTTTTTCGTTCATTAAAATAAATTACGCTTTAAAAAATCGGTTAGACACCGCGGATGCCTACAATACTGTTAAACTTGGTACGAAAAATTTATATTGACAATCTGCCAATTTTATTTATTAACATGCTAGTTACATAAAAAATGGTCTTATTCTCTTTTGTTTTGGAGCGCCGATTTGTATTTATATGTATCTCACTTTTCGCCTTGCTCGAGGCTCATCAGTTTTTTTTTTTGTTGCGCTGTGCTAGCTGAGCATGAAGAGAAAGAGAAAAAATAGAGAGCAACATGGAGTTTATTGAAACTCTCGCAACATAAACGCGTCAAAAGACAACGAATAAGCAATGCGTGGCAGCTGGGATGATTTCTTAAAAAATATAATACCTTAGTTAAATATACTTCTTATTACAATTTCGAAAGAAAAATACATTTTCACTTCAATTTTATATAATAGTATAGATATAGAGGTGTACATATTGTAGTATACAAAAATATTAATTTTTTAACTTAGTTATGGTGGAGATAGATGAGGCCAACCCGGTTTAAAACTGGTTGATATGATTTCTCAGCTGTGGAACGTCTGAAACAAAAAATTCAAAATTCTTATTAAAATATAAGTTACTCGCTATGCCCGGTAGTAAAGTCAAGTATTTTGGACAATACCGATTTTTAAAAAAAATTTTTTAGGTCGCATCAAGAAATGGATAAATATTAATGGATATTTATAATTTTACTATGAGATATAGGTTAGATTAGGTTATAGTGGCTGCTACAATTGAATCACACTTAGGCCAATAAGGCCCATTGTGGTACCACAGGGTTGATTTACATTCTCTAATTAAACCAATTTGAGCTGTTCACAAAGCTTAGGATTCGATATACGGACTATTCCGAGAGTTCGTCAAGGTGCTTGAAGAACCAAGTGCAGAGGAAATGTACTGTACATTCTTCCGTTTCTTGTTAAACCACTGAGCGTGTCTGCCATTCAGGCAGTGCTTTGTAAAGAAGCCTACCATGGTACTAATGTGGTCTCTACTAAGGGAAATGAGTTTTATTGAATTCTTAAGGGTAAGTTTGGGCCACATTTGCCGCGTTATGTTACACTGGTTTCCTGTTAACCATCTGCAGTTGGTTTTATTGCAGGATAGCTTATGTGTAGGAAGTTTGCATGTGGTTACCAAGTCTTAACCAGATCTTAACAAGCAATTAAGAAAATTTAAGGCAATACTATTTTACGTCTACCCGTTTTTAAGCTTCTTTTCGATCCGACATTTAGTTTTTGTGTAATGATTCAAATTGTTCAAAACTATTGATTTTTTTAAGATAAATATAAATGTAAAGTTTTTTCTAAATGACCTTGTTATTTATTATGTTGATTTTATATGATTTAAATACAAATTCTAAATGTTTGATAGTTTAAATCATACTTGATTTTAAAAACAAATTCTAGTTGTTTGATAATTTAAAATCGTTTATTGCGCTTTAGGTCAAGGTTAGAACAATTAATTGTTCTAACGAATCTTGCCAAAGAAACAACAACAACGTTTTTAATATGAAAACATCACTAGCTGATTTTATTGCAATTTCGGCCCTGCTAAAGGCTTCATCAGAAATCTTTGTGATACCCGTGCAAGCGCGCACTAGTGCACTGCCCCACAGAGGCGATGTGATTTTAGGTGTCAATTTCTCAGTTTTTCTCCCATTTTATATTTGTTGTATTTTTGCTTTACTTTAGTCTTTATGCTTATGTTATTATAATGTAATTGTAATGTTATGTTATTATGTTATATTGATTTTATATGATTTAAATACAAATTCTAAATGTTTGATAGTTTAAATCATACTTGATTTTAAAAACAAATTCTAGTTGTTTGATAGTTTAAAATCGTTTATTGCGCTTTAGGTCAAGGTTAGAACAATTAATTGTTCTAACGAATCTTGCCAAAGAAACAACAACAACAACAACGTTTTCAATATGAAAACATCACTAGCTGATTTTATTGCGATTTCGGCCCTGCTAAAGGCTTCATCAGAAATCTTTGTGATACCCGTGCAAGCGCGCACTAGTGCACTGCCCCACAGAGGCGATGTGATTTTAGGTGTCAATTTCTCAGTTTTTCTCCCATTTTATATTTGTTGTATTTTTGCTTTACTTTAGTCTTTATGCTTATGTTATTATAATGGAATCCAACAGTCTGTTGGAAGTCTTTCACTAACAAAGCATGGTTACTGAAGTTGTTTTTAGATTTTGCTGATATATTTTCAGCCCGTTTCTGTTTGGTTGTGCTCTACCATTTGATTAAAGTTTTTTCTAAATGACCTTGTTATTTATTATGTTGATTTTATATGATTTAAATACAAATTCTAAATGTTTGATAGTTTAAATCATACTTGATTATAAATACAAATTCTAGTTTGATAGTTTAAAATCGTTTATTGAGCTTTAGGTCAAGGAATCTTTTCAAAGAAACAACAGCAACAACAACGTTTTCAATATGAAAAGGAAAACATCACTAGCTGATTTTATTGCAATTTAGGCCCTATCACATCTAACGCAGCAGAACCTTGGAGCAGAAATTATTTCTATTTCATAGTGAGTTGTTGTGGTCTTTTAATAATTTTTTGAAGTTTTTTTTTTTGAAAGAATTTTGTTTAAGGAATTAATAATTCCTACAAAAAATTGATGTAAATGACGTAAGTTATTGAAATTATAATTTTGATATAATGAATAATAATATACAAATAGACCTTTTTTTATTAATATAATGAATTTATAGGTAGCTAAGGTGTTGTAGGTCAGCTTCAAAACTTTTAACTTAAAAAAATTGTTAAAAGACCACAACTCACTATGAAATAGAAATAATTACTGCGCCAAGGTTCTGCTGCGTTAGATATCATCAATGCATTTTTCGCTGTTATCAATTGTTCTATTTTTATATAACAGAAACGCCAAGGTTCTGCTGCGTAAGATGTGATTGATGCATTGTTTTATAAAAACAGAACCACAGACAATAATTTATAATAGAAAGATGTGCCAGGCATACAAGCAAGTGGCACAGTAAAATCTGAATGTGGATTTATCATAAATCCACATTAAAGCTTTATGAGAGTCAGCGAGTGAACGATTTAAAGCTTCTTAAAGCTAGGGAATAAGTAAGCGACAATGTGAGCAGATGTAAGCATAATATTGAAAAGCAATAGAAATGATATGTAAAGATTTGATGCACGAAACATCTCAATAAAAATGTAGCTGCCAACAAAATGTAGCAGAATTTCATTAGGTTTTATTAAAAAAATGTAGGCAATTTTTTTACTAAACTACCACGAACATTATATAATTGAAAGTTATTATATTTTTTGCATTATCTCTTATCTTTTTGTTATATAATTTCAAGAATATAATATCATATAGATGACATCTAGGTATATTTTGTGTGTTGACTTGGTTTTTTTTGCCGTTTTGTCACATGATATTTCAAGTGCTACATTATTATAAGGGCGATTCCATCAGTTGAAGCTTAGCTGCGAATAATGTTGTAAGCAATATTTTGTAATTTGTTTTTTGCGGAAAATTTTTTTATATAACTACTTTTATATATTTTTATTATATTATTGCAAATACATGCCTTACTATGAGCACTTAAAAGTACTCAGAAATGCAATTTTCAATTGTCCTTATTTGTACAACAAAAACATTTTGTGAGTAAAAATTCAATATTTTGGACCGTTTTTGAAAAAAAAAAAATTTAAGAATATAAGACCTAACGCTACAGTTGAAACTATTTTTGTAAAGTGCTTTTATTAAAACTTTAATCAAAACAATTTTAATTAAATGTATTTAAAAATAGCGGATATATTTGCATCGAAAGTCAAAGTTTTGATTTTCATGTCGTTTTTTCTCATTCTTGGGGAACGATGTTTTATGAAAAAGTCGTTGTACCAAAAATTTCTGAAATTCTAAAGATATGTGAAAGTTTTTGATATTAAAATTACTGAAATTAAAATTTGCGAAAATAAATTTTTTAAGAAAGATTTTCAATATCAAAATTTACGTAAGTGAAAATGGGTGGAATGAACGTGATCAAAACTAAGTATGTTACAATCTAATCTAGGATGCACACAATATGTGTACTTAAATTAAGCGAAGTCCGTTAAGCCATTCAGATTTGTATAAATGTCAATTAAACAAACAAACCAGAAATTAAGTTTTATTAATATAGACTTTGTTTTAAATTGTATGAGTATTATAGAACGAATGCAATTCGAAAAGAATTGAAGAATTTTCAAAGATTTTTTCGATATTTTTAAGTTTTGAAAAATATGTCCCCAGTTATGATCCTATAACTTCAATTGTGTTTTTTCATATTACAAAATTTATACATGTTTGCAAATAAGACGTTTATATCTTTCATTTTAGCTATCATTTGTATTGATCGAACGATTTTTTTATAAATTTTCTAAATACTACATTTGTAAAAGAGTTTAAAAAATATGGTTAATACTCAAAATTACCTCTTATACAGGCCAAATATGCGATGTCGGATAGCTTTATAATTATATTTCGCAAAGCCTCAGAATTCGGTATTTGACCACAATTTACAAGTAGCGTTTCCCTGATAACATGTGATGGGCGTTGGGCAAGGGGTCGTGGCACCTCCTACACCACCCAAATTTGCGATATCGAATTGCTTTGGAGTTATAGCCCGCATAGCCTCGGAATTCGGTATTCGACTACAATTTACACGTTTCACTGATAACATTTTATGGAAGTTAGGCAAGGGGGCGTTATAGCTTTGGAGTTATAGGTGGCCGTACAGCCTCTGAATTCGGTATTCGACCACACTTTACTCGTGCCGTTACACTGATAACATGTTATGGGCATTTGATAATGGGGCGTGGCAGCAACGCACAGTGTTTCAGCTAGTTATTTATACCATAGCGAATATTTCGTTGTTTTGTTTTGATTTATTTTTGACGTGTTTACGTTATTTCTGTTATTTTACTCATTTCAAAGAGTTTACAGTGTGGCAAATCCTATTATAACGTAAAATTGCGGTTTAGGGATTTTTAAATTTAGCTAAAAACATTTAAAACACTGTGTGTAAACAAAATTTTTCGTTAAATATATGATAATTGGGTTTTTAAAGTCTGAAGAATTTGTTTAGTACGAACTCACCACGTCGACTTTAATGCAGGTAATTTTGAGTATTTTTGCTAAATCCGAAATACGTAAAATATCCAACTTGCTATAATCATACTTTTTACCTTAATATTTTCGTTGAAATATTTTTTTAACAACAAAGTAAAAATAAAACCAAATTATATAACAATGTCATATTTTTGCGCATTTCAATATGGGGGAAATGTTATATAAACGGTATATTTTAAAATCTTTCACAAATGTAGTATTCAGTAAATGTCTACAAAAATCGTATTCGTAATAGCTTAAATAAAAGGTATAAATGTCTCATTTGTAAATATTTATAAAACTGTTTTTAAGTTGGGATTTGGCCGAAAAAACAGTACAATACTTAAAAACAGTAACATACAATAGAAAGGCCGAATAACAACAATATTTATAAAACTTGTAAAATCAATGAATACATTAGGATCATCACTGGGGAAATATTTTTCAAAACTCAAAAAAGTCGAAAAATTCTTCTTAAAAAATCTTCTAAAAAAAACCAACCTGGAAAAGTCTTAATGATTTTTATTATCCAGAAAAAAATACTCAATCGAACAAGCAATGTCGTTTTCGTCGCGCTAACTTTTTTCAAATTGTTTACCACTGTTATTAATTTTTTATTCACTTTTAAATAATAAATACAATAAATTTTGTTATTCACTACTATTTTATGAATAAAATGTTCGCTATTAATTTTTTTATTATTATTTATTATTAATTGTTTATTCATTATATATTTCGTATTCATTTTTCATTCGCTTTTGAATAATAAATAAAATGAAAAAAAAATCTTGTTAATCACTTTTAAATGATGAACCAAATTAACAAAAAATAAAAATTAATAATGACTGTATCAAAAATAGAATCAAAAAATAATACTGTACAAAAAATTAATTATTGAAAAATTTGAAGTTCTTTATTAATTGCATTCTTTGTAAATAGCATTCATATGAATAAAAAATAATTATTCTGAATAACGAAAAAAAATAATTGAAATTAATTACTAATCAATTTTTTAAAATTCAATGTGAATTCAAAATTGTTTATAAATAAAATTTTTATTCACATTGAATTTGTTTATTTATAAATTGTTTATAAATAAAATTTTTAATTCACATTGAATTTGTTTGTTTATAAATTGTTTATAAATAAAATTTTTAATTCATTGAATGGATTTGGTTGTCGTTATTCAGTTTTCTTTAAGATTCTGAATATATATCCAGATTTTACTGCTCTGGCTGATAATCAATCAAAAATAGCCAATATTTATAGCAAGCAGTGAATAAGAAAAATCTGCTTCGGACAAAATAAGGAAGTCATCATGAAAATAATGCAAACAAACCAAAACATTTGTTGCTGTCAAGCAGAGATCACAACTGCTTGGTTCCAACAACAACAACGACGGAAAAAACAATTACAACATTAAATTTCACGACTCTCACTAGCTATGAGAAACCATGCATGCAGTGGTGATCTATGCTGTGAAGCATTGTGAGAGTGGAGAGTGAAGAGTGAAAGAGCATTGCAGAGAGAATGTGCATACAAGGATTGGAAACTTTTCTCTCAAGAAAGCTTTTTTCATCGCTCTCACAAAAGCTTACGTATTGATCTGAAAAATATATTTTACTTTTTAATGTTCTACGTGGCTCATCTTTATAATATAAAATCTTTGACAGAACAATATAAGCATTTGATAACAATATAAACAGAACAATTGGCTCAGTAATTAATTATTTCTATTTCATAGTGAGTTGTAGTCTCTTTTAACAATTTTTTAATTTTTTTTTTTGAGAAAACTAAATAAAATTCTATTAATTAATAAAACTAAAAAAATTTATGTAAATGACGTAAGTTATTAAAATTTTATTTTATTACGCTGATTTTATATGATTTAAATACAAATTCTAAATGTTTGATAGTTTAAATCAATCATATTTGATTTTAAATACAATAGTTTGATAGATTAAAATCGTTTATTGAGCTTTAGGTCTAAGTTAGAACAATTAATTGTTCTAACGAATCTTTCCAAAGAAACAACAACAACGTTTTTGCAGTACGAAAAAATCACTAGCTGATTTTATTGCAATTTGGCCCTGCTAAAGGCTTCATCGGAAATCTTTGTGATACCCGTGCAAGCGCGCACTAGCGCACTTTGTTGGTGCACGCCAACTATAAACATCGTTATTTTGATACGCTTTTATTTAATACGTAATTTATTTTGTTTGAACATTTTTAATAAAAAATACAGAAAACAATGGAATTGAATGGAACCGTTTGAAAAATTACAATCGTAATAATGAACATTTTTGAAACCATTTTTTTTTTTTTGTTATAAAAATTGACAAACATGAAAATAATTTTTTAATTAGTTTTTAAATTAAAGTAAAGTATCTTTTCTAATGTGTGGTTTGTGTGTATTATTTATCTTTAATTTATGTGGTGGTAAGACACCACATTATTCCCCCCTACGAAAAAAGTGTTTTGTTAGCTAAAAGGTTAAAGGGTACTTTCTTTTTTTGTAATGTGTTTTGATAAGAGTGTGTTGTATCTGTGTCTAGGGAAGCGGGTTTAAGTCTGTCTATGTTAACTGTTATGTTAGTGCTCTTTTTACAAATTGTTTAATATTTTGGGTTCTCTCGGTGACTTTAAATAGTTCCTCGTATGGTTCTTGAAGCGATTTGTGAATTGTGTCATTACCGACGAAAACAAAATTACAAGTCTTTGGTGCTTGAGGTATATATTGTTGAAACTTGGTGTTTGATGCGCTATGCAAACTATGCTAAGTTTGTTGTCAAATGTTATACTTAGAATCAATTTCTGAAGTGTGCATTTTTATTCTAGGTAAAATTGATATATCGACGTTTTGCTTGCTGATAACAAGACATTTAGATTTGTTTGGGTTAAAGGATTACCCATTGTTACAAGACCATTTGTGTACGCTACTTAGTATTGAGTAAAGGTCTGCACGAGTATGTTTGAAACGATCATTCTCAAATTTTCAAACACGCTTCCAACTCTCATTCGTAAAAGCGAAACGAATAAAAAACACAAAAAGTGGTTGTTCTCGTTAGAATGGTAATAATGAGAGAATGGAGACAAGAGAGTATGGAGACATGAGAGAAATGAAACATGAGGGATGGAATGGAATGAATGGAGTGAATGGAATGTCTTGTTTGTAATATGATAGAGAAGAATTTCTTGCACTGGTTTCAGTCTGTGTGCGTCATTTGTAAGAGGAAGAGGGTGAAAAAAATGGATTTCGATGATGTAAGTGTATGTTTAAAACTGAATGTATTATAATATGCATACATTCACAAACGAAATTCAAGACATTCCATAATTGGAATGTCTCCGTAATTACTGAGAATTATGAGAGTAAATTTAGATTTATTGTATTCTATTCGTTTATTGAGGCTGTTCGTTTCGTTTCGTTGCCTGCATAACGAATGGAATGAATATTCGTTTCGTTCCTTGAATTTACTCTCAATTAGAGTTCTCTTCTCGAATCATTCTCAATTGGCAGAAAAGCAAAACATTCATGCAGATCTTTAGTATTGAGTCTTGTGACACAGTTGAGTATTTGGTCACGATAGCAACTAGTGTTACATTGAACATCGTCTGCATACATATGAATTTTGCAGACACGCAACCCATTTGGTAAGTCGTTTATATATATATTGTGAAAAGGAGAGGTCTTAAAATAGATCCCTGAAGTACACCTCTTACTTTGTAAAGAGGGTTTGTAAAATTGTGTTGGTTTCGCAGTTATCTGATTTATATACAGCTTCTTGTCTATCAGAAGATATGATTGTATTAGTTTTACTGCAGTCCCAGAAAAATTGTACAATTTAAGCAATTTTGTGCATAAAATGTCATGATCTACAGTGTTGTATGCTTTTGAGTGATCCAAGAGTGCCAAAAACGTGAGTTTATTGTCATCCAGTTGCGTCCGAATGTCCTCAGTTAAGTCAAGAGTAGTTTGCAACTACGTCTTTGTCTGAAACCTGATTGAAATTATTTTATTATTGCGTTATCAGATAAAAATTTGTAAATTTATTGAGACATTCCAGTATTTTATAATGATAGGCTAATAAAGCTTTTGGTCGAAATTCATTATCTGAATGATTGTCATGATTGCTGTTTTGAAAATATGAGCCAAATGGGGTAGAAGCGCTTTGACGAACACAGGATGAATATCACCGAAACCACACGAATTAGACTTTAATCGAAGAAAAGACTGTAAAACGTCTGAGACACTAACACAGTTAAAATTAAACACGTTTTCTGAGGAAACTAGACTGCTGGTTTAAAGGTTTGATTTTATTCTGACTGGTTCACATAGAATGTTTACAAATTTTTCATTGAGTGTATTATTATCAACATCAGAGCACATATTAGAAGCGTTTTTTCCTATGCCAATATTTCGTATATGTTTCCAAGTTTGTTTACCATTAAGAGAACTCTTTAATTTTTCTTCATAAAATCTTGACTTAGCAGATTTCACTTCTTTAACAACCTTTATTCTTAAATTCTTGTAAGCCTCGTACAAAGTAGCCATACGATAGCGCTTTCACCTTTTTTCAGTTAAAAATGATCTTTTTGATCTTTTTAAGTAGTGTAGACACGTTCTAAAAAAAATTAACTGGCCCTTGGAAGGACTTTGACCTAGCTTCTATTGATCAATTGTGTTGTGCGTGTTATTAAATGTTTGATCACAAATGACCGAGAACTGGATCTACAGTGGTGGTCACGAATTTAGCACACTTAAAAAAGTAAAGTGAATACTTATATTTTCCATTTATATGTTGTAAATTTTTAATTAACTTTTTTTTAGTGTATATATTATGTCTTCTATATTTATTATATACATTTTTTTATTTTGAAACTTTTTCTTATAGGACTTAAAATCAAATAAAAGTGAAAAATAAGCATTTCGACTTGGTCATGAATTTAGCACACGAGCGAAAAAATGTCTAGGATGAAAATATAGTCAAAATTGATTGCATGAAACTCAATATTTCGTAGGAAATCCCTTATTCTTAATTACTGCATCTCATATCCTTGGTAAACTTTTGACCAAAGCCTCACAACGGTACTTTGGAATACTATACCGAATCCTTTGGATTTCCCTAAACAAATCTGGCAAATTTTTGGATTTTACTGTTAGTATTTGCTGCTCGACATCCCTTCACAGATTCTCAATCGGGTTTAAGTCCGATGATTGCAATGGCCACTTCAAAATATCAATGTTTGTCTTCCAAGCAACTCTTAACTATGTGAGCACTGTGCTTTGGATCATTATCCTGCATAAAATGCCATTAAAGTGGCAAATTATCCTCTTGAAACGGTATCATGGTATTGACAAGTACGTTTTTGTAAGGGTGCTGATCCATTTTTTGGTAAATTTTAACAATCGGACAAACTCCGTGCCAAGAAAACGCCGCCCATACCATAAAATTTCAGCCACCCTGTTTAATCGTCTTGAGCGTGTACTTTGGATTATGTTGCATGTTTTGAGGACGCCACACATATTGTTTGCTGTCAGATGCGAACCGGCAAAACTTTGATTTATCCCTCCAAAGCACATTTTTCCAAAAATTCGTTGATTTTTAAAATATTCTTTTGCAAATACAAGACTGCATTTAATATTTTTTTGCGATACATGTGGTGTATGTTGGGCTATAAAGCTACGGAAATTGTTTACATTCAAGCGTCTTCTTATGCCTTTTGAGGATACATTTATGCCATATTTTGATGAAATTTCATTTTAAATTTTATTTGAGGTCTTAAAAGGATCACTAAGTGAAGCTCTATAAATCAAATGGCCCTCTCCTGCTATTGTTTTTCGCGCTCTTGGTCACTATTTTACATTTTTAATGCTCTAATACTGCTCTACATGTTGTAATGCGTTATATAATAACTTTCACGAACATCTAAGAAGCAGAGCGACCTATGAAACTGTGCTTCCACCATTTTTCATTTGCTGAATCAAATGCCGCTGAGCCTCTAAACATCAGTAGCCTTTCGCCAAATCTTTCTGCAATTTTTTGTTAGAACTCAAATAGAAACTTAATAAATTAAGTACATCTTACTAGTAAAGTTTAATTAACGAAAATAAAATACGATATGGAACAGTAATTCTAACCTGTGCTGAATTCGTGTCCAGCATTTAAACCACATTGATTCATACTACTTGAAATATGTCAGAAAATTTAAGAATAACTAAGAAACCAACTAACGGTACATAGAGATAACTTTATAAACAATATTCAACAAAAATATTTGATTACAATTGTCAAGCTAAGATGTAAAAAATTTTAAATTAGAGTTACTAACACAGTGTGTGCTAAATTCGTGACCACCACTGTACGTGTTTTATGCCGACTCCGAACGGCTTATGTTCTCAAGAAGCTTTACATGGCAATTTTTACTCTCTGAGGTTTGCCATTGTCTGCAGAGAGGTGACGACCGAACAGAAAAATTAATTCAATTGAAAAAACTTTCTGTCTGAGCTGGAATTGAACCCTGGCTACCGCGGTTCTTAAGCTTAGGGGCCATGCACTATACCCACTAGGCTACGGTCGCCACGTAGACACGTTCAGATCTCTTAAATATGTTCACAAAAGTTGTTTAATTTACAATTTTGTTTAATATAGTATATAGGGCTACAATTTTGTTTAATATAGTATAGGAAAACATTTGAATTCCCTTCAAGTTATGACCAAAAAAGCGAAAAAATGCAAAAAAAATTTCTGCATTTTTTAAAAAAACATTGAAAAAATAATTTGATGAAATTGTTTTAAAGTTTTCTATATGACTTTGTTATTTATTGTGTTGATTTTTTATGATTTAAATACAAATTCTGGTTGTTTGATAGTGTAAATCATTCTTAATTTAAAAAAAAATTCTAGTTGTTTGATAGTTTAAAATCGTTTATTGAGCATTAGGTCAGGTTAGAACAATTAATTGCTCTAACAAATTTTTCCAAAGAAACAACAACAAAATTTTCAATATGAAAAGGAAAACATCACTAGCTGATTTTATTGCGATTTCGGCCCTGCTCAGGCTTCATCAGAAATCTTTGTGACACGCCGTGCAAGCGCATTAGCGCACTACACCACAGAGGCGATGAGATTTTAGTAATTTAGCAATTTCTCAGCTTTTCTGCCTTTTATATTTTCCTGCTTTTGTATTTTTGCTTTACTTTAGTTTTATGCTTATGTTATTATTATGGAGTCCAACAGTCTGTTGGAATTCACCACTAACAATGCATGGTTACCAAGGTTGTTTTGTTTTTAAGTTTGCTTATTAGACTGTTGGCTACAACTTTGCCGAAGACATTAAAACGATATCTCCATATCTGAAGGAGCTGCTGAACAAAAACTAATGATACTTTTTTTTCTCAAAATCACTAAGACATCCACTATGTAGGGGGTAGGGCATCCATTTTCGGGACTCTTTGGCAATCCCGGGATTTGAAGATTTGAAAAACACATTCCTGGGTTGGACAAACTTTAAAAAACGAATTTTTTGGAAGACGTAATATGAAGTTTCAAAGTTGTTTTGCCTTGTTTTACAACACAAAACATTGCAGAAGATTTTTAAATACTAAAAAACACAGTTTCGATTAAATTTTTGGATAGTATTTATTCTTTATTTCTGAAAAACAAGGATCAATTCTTTAAAAAAAAAAATTAATTAAATGGGATCATTTAGAAGGTTCATAAAGTTATTGAGTAAAATAAAATAGTTTATTAATTTTAGTGTTTCTAAGTAGGAGTTTTGTGATATTTTGTACAGCTTGGTTTGGTAGGAGTAGGTGTTTTGTGATATTTTGTACAACTTGTTTATGGGATTTTTTTGTTTGATTTTTAAAGGTTACATTTTATTTTTTTTAAGTTAGTATTTTTTAATATTTTGTGCAGTTAGTTTAAGAAAGGTTTATATACTTTTAAATTTTTAACGTCATATATTGTACAGCTAGTTAAAAAAATTTTGTATTTTAGTATTATTAAAATTACATTTCAGTATTTCTTAGGAAGTATTATGTGTTTCAAACATTGTGTTATATTGTACAGCTAGTAAGAAAGGTTTTTAAACTTTTTAAAATCACATTCAGGTTTTTCTTAGGTAGCATCATTGAATTTTTTGTACATGTTCCTAAAATTTAAAAAAAAAATTAAATAGTATAATAATTTTAGTATATCTAAGTAAGAATTTTGTGATATTTTGTTCCGCTTGTTTGAAGAAGTTTTATTTTTTTCAATTATTGCCTTAATAATTTCGGTATTCTAAGGTAGTATTATATTAAAAGATTGCGTTTAGTTCTGTTGAAACGTCTTTGTTTAATAATTCTTGGCTTCACTTAGCTTTCTTAAGCTAAGCGCAGCGAACCTTAATACATTATTATCTACTACTTAAGCTAAGCGCTACTTCAGTCTTATCACATACATACTGAAGTAGCTTGATGTGCTCGTATATAAAAGCGAGCAACGTGGGATATTCAGCATATTCCCTAGCTACGATACATATTTATACAAGCACATCACACCTCCTTTTTTTTTGGAGAATGATTTTATAATTTTACATTTAAAATGACATCTGAAGTTCAAATCGGTATTTTACCAGAAATAAGTTCGAAGGGACAGTATATTTGTACTGACGAAGGTGTAGTGTTGTAACAATATTGAAAATATTTGCACCATTCATCCCAATCAGTTCGATCAGTAGATATATACGATCTAATATATTCGTTAAAAGTTCGGTGATTTCTCTCTACCAAACCTAAAATTTGGTGGTGGTATGGTGTAGAGTATACGTTTTCAATTTGAAGTAGTTTTGTCATTTCTTGAAATATTTTATTCTTATACTCGGTACCCATGTCTGTTATGATTTTCTGCATTGGGCCGTATGTGAGTATAAAATGGTCAACAATGCCTTTCGCAATTATTTTAGCATGCTTATTCTTTACTGGTATGACTATCAAGTATTTAGTTAAATTACCTACTATTGTAATTCCATATTCGTTGCTTGATTGTTTTTGGTAGTGGGCCGATGGTATCAATTAGTACCGTGTCAAAAGCCCTTATTGGTGTAGACGGTATAATCATCTCTTCTTTGGTGTTTTTATTGCCTTATTTTACTGCACAATGTGCATTGTTTTATGTAGTTTCTGATATGCTGCGTCATATTTTTGCAGACATATCTTTCTTTTATTTTATTTAGCATACGATGTATTCCTGGGTGGCAACCTTCAACAGGGTTATCGTGATACTCTTTAATTATTTTTGCAATTTCATTCTTGTCAGTTATTTTTAATAAGTTTTGGTGTTAATATAATTTTTAAATCATGCCCTTTTCTTTAAATTGATTTACTATGGAATATTCAAATAATTTTTCATTTAACGAAAATTTTAATTTCGTAATACCTTGATTACCGGATGCTTTACAGAGCCTAGAAAATAAAAAATTGTTTTGTCTTCAAGCACTAGTGCGACTAGTCTTTTGAATACATATTTATTAAGCGCCTCATATATCTTGGGCATTGCGATCGCATTATTATTTTTACTGACTTTTACTTTGATATTATTTTTGTTTGCTTGTATTTTTGTTTGTTTTTGCGTAACGACATTCATATTGTTTATGTTTGTTATTTCTATAATATCATTAAAATCTATTCGGGACAGCGCGTCGGCTGCGTGATTATCTTTGCTCCTCAAGTACCCTTTTTCGAAATCATACTCCTCAAGATCGAGATTCATCCTTGTTAATTTAGACGATGGGTTCTTTAAAGAAAATAAGCAAGTCAATGGTCGATGATCACTTCGCACCAGGAACTTTTTGCCATATATATGTGGTTGACACAATTAAAAGTTGTGGTGGACACAATAAAGGTTGTGGTGGTTCACAAATTATTATTATTTTATATATTTTATTTAAATTTTATTTCTGACACAATTTATTTTTGTATGTCTTCATACAATGAATACAATTTTTATAATAAATAAATATACAAAATTTTTGATTAATAATAATTGACAATTTTTGAAATCTTAAATAATAATAATTTTTTAGATAAAATGTGTGAGTGAATATTTTGTAAAGTGTGTGTTTTGTATGTTGTGATGTTGGTGTTTATATGTGGTGGTATTGAGTCACCACATATATATGGTCTAAAGTATTTTATTGCCCATTGGATAGCGGTTAGCTCTTGCTCAATTGTAGATTTTTTTACTTTCACTAGTTGTGAAAGTCCTCGAAGTGTATGGAACGTAAAATTGCAAACCATTATATTCCTGACATAAAACTGCTCCGCAAGAGTGTTTACTAGCGTCAGTGGTAATGCAAAAAGGTTTCTTAAAATTTGGATACTGTAAAATGTTAGGACACATTAATTCATTCTTCAGAAATACGTTTTCACATCCTTGAAACCATTCAAACGGGGTGTTCTTCTTACATAACTTTGGTACGTGACGAGATGATTCAGCAAAGTTAGGAAAAAATCTTCTGTAGTAGTTACAGAAAGCTACGAAGCGTTTAGCTTCATCACCATTTTTTGGTGTTGGAAAATTATTAATGATATTAAATTTGCTGTCATCTGGTAGTATCCCTTTATCCGTACACTTTTGTCCCAGAAATATCACTTCATGTCCAAAAAAATGAGCATATACCAAGATGTAGTTTGAGATTATATTTCCTACAAACATCAAAAACATCTTTTAGGATATCTATCATGTTTTTCTGAGCAACCGATGACTAGTAGATCATCCATATAAAGGAAGGTTTGTTCAAGGGTGAGCCCTGAGAATGCTAGTGCCATCATCCTTTGAAAAGAATTCTCAAACCGTATGACAATCTTTTGAATCTATATGAACCTTTGTCAGTGCAGAAAGAAGTAACCTCTCTAGATTCTTCCTCGAGTTCTATTTGATGGAATCCTGATGTTAAGTCTAGACACAAGAAATACTTTGCTCGGCCTAACTGGTCTAAAATGTCATCAATCCGTGGTAGTGGGAACTTTTCAGCAATAAGTTTTTCATTGATTTGCCTATAGTCAACTACCAATCTCCATCGTTTGGTATCAGTGCACGGCATAGATTTTTTAGACACTAATAGAATCGGGCTATTGTAAGGTGATCTTGGGGGTTCAACTATGTCATCTGTTATTAGTTTATCAGCCTGTCTGTAAATTTAATCTTTTTGGCTATGTGGGAGTCGATAATTTTTTATGTACGTAGGCTCCTCTGTTTTAAGTCTTAAATTTTGTTTGTAAAAATTGTTTACCGTTATTTTCTCACTTTCCATAGCAAATATATCTATGTATTCGTGACACTGAGCTTTAAATTTGTCTTTAATAAATGCAGGGAAATTCTTTAATAGCTTGTTCAGCTTTTCTTTAGCGTTGATGTCTTTGTTGATTTGTTGTATTACATCATAGTCGTGTAGACTTTCTGTTTGTATATTTATATTTTTGAAAAAAAGAAAACCATTTTCATTAGTAGTATTTATTACTCTAATGTAGGGATGTGTGTGGCTAACTCTGGAGTTAGCTATGAATAGTCCTTCGCAAATTTCTTGATGTGGAACTAAAACATTTGCAGTTATATTTTGGAGCACAACACTCCGCACTACTTCAGATCTAGCTGGCAAATCCAGTGAATGGTCTGACGATGCATTACATAGCGGAATTTCAATTTCTTCTGGAAAATCATTGGGTCTATAATCAAGTTGACAATTGTATTTTTTGATAAAGTCGTGACCGTTGGAAGGTATTGGGAATTTATTTTCTACGACATGAAATTTGTGTTGAATTAATATATTTTTAACTTTAAGATCAAAAGTAACGGTACCCAGGGTTGTTATAATACCATTACCTAAGCCGTCAAGGTTTTTTTTGTAATAACTATCGATATCCAGATTTGAAATATTGCTTATTTTTATAAGCGACAGGTTTGCACCTGTATAAGCTAAGAAGGTTAATTTATCGGAACTAGTGTTTGTGTAAACTTTGATGAAACTATAATGATGATTAAATTGAGGTTGATATTGTAAATATTATTTTTGTTTAAGTACTTGGGGCTTGCTGGTTTTCCGAAGGAGCAGCTTCTGTTGTTATCCTAACATTTTTGTCGTTGAACTGATTGTTGCGGTAATTACCACGATAGTTGCCGGATTGAATGTTGTGATTATTATGTTGTGAATGTTTTTGTTTTCGAATTGAATGTTGTGATTTATTATTACCACGATAGTTGTTGTAATAGTTTCGGCCTCTTCCTCGGTAGTTTAGTCTTCCTTGATTCCCTCTATTGTGATTCCCGCGGAAGTTATTACCTCTAAAATGCAGAATCGAATTCTGACCCAGGATGTTATTGCAACTTCCGACGAATTTAGACACAACTTCATCATATTATTGAACTCACCAGCTTCCATTAATAATTTTACTCTATCATTGCTACAATTTGTGGTCATTGCCTTGATGGTGGTAACCCATCGGATAGATAAGCCGTTTCTAAAGCTTTAGTTAAATCGTCGACTTCCTGTGTTAGCTCTTGCAGACATTAGCAGACTTATTATTTTGTTTGAAGTTTACAATTTTAGGCATTAAAACTTATTCCAATCCTCCTTTTACTAATTTTTGTAATTTTTGTACTACTATTTGTGAGGTATTTTCAGTAGTTATTAAGTTTCGAGCCGTCCCTTAAGCTTTGTTTTGTCATGTGTTCTTTAATCGAGTCTACTAATTGTGAAAATTAAACTATGAAAATTTAACTACGAAATTGTTTGCTTGTTTACTTTTTTTAATTTGACAGTGACCAGTTCACAGTTTTATCGAAACGTATTAATGAGAGGACATTTTTATTTTCAGAGTACGAAATATTTCACCGATGGTACCTTTTTATTATTATGGAAGTTTTATGGTAGAAAAAGTGATATTTTATTAGTTTAGAAATGCGTTTAATGGTACTATTGTTTATGAGAGAAGAGAAAATTATGTTTGGCTGAAATTTCGGCATAAATGTAGATAGATGAAAATGCTAAAATTTCAAAGTTTTGTTTAACACAAGATAGCATTTTTTGCGTAGATTATAGTGTTGTTCCAAAAATGCCGCTTCCCTTCCCAATTCAACCGGGAGAGGGGTTTAAACTATAATTCTTAAACTATTGTTATGTTATTGGCACTATTAAAAAAATGTATTTTTTAAGACTCCTAGCATATTTTAAGTCCTTACGCCGAAGTCAAAACGCATTTTGCTCTATCTCTTATAGTTTAGGAAAATAAGTTTGAATTTTTAAGCTAGAAAGACTTAAACTTTATTATAAGCGTCGAACAAAGCTTAAAACTTTATTTTGGTAATGATTAAAGCTTGTTTTATCGATATCTAGCCTTACTTTCGACTTATCGACAATTATTTATTATTTTAAATTATTATTTAACGATAATAATCGTTGTCGTTGTCGTTGTGCGTGCCACTTTCATAGAACGAAACGACAGTTTCGCTTATTAACGATATCTAAAATCGTCGTTAACGCGTTTGGGAATTCGACTGCTAGTTAACTAGTAAGAAGTATTTAAAGTTTTTCATATTTATATAGGTTTTTCAACATAATTCCCAAACCATACATCAAACAAATACTATTTATACACCAAAATGTTTGTTGTTACTCTAGAAAAAACTGCATACTTGTAAAAATAATCGTAACTGAAATTTTATTTTGATGTCCCTTTTGGTGAATAATTTTTTATTTTTTCGCTATTTAATCAAAACTACATATCCCATTCTTACAATTTTCTGATATTCCAAATTTTTTTTAGTTTGCAAATTGAAATAATAGAATTTTTAAAAAAATTATATAACTTTTAATTTAAGTTCGATCTGATAATATTATATATCTTTATATAGGCCATAGATAATTCCCTATAGTGCCAATAATATTGATATCGGTATAATAATGTAAGAATTATAGCTAATTTAAAAGACGTTTTGTTTTGTTTTTTACAATAAAAAGGGCCCGTGTTTCCGGCCAAAGGGGTGGGGGGGGGGGGGTAGCGGAATTTTTTCGACACCATTATAATCTTCGTAAAAAATGTTTCCTTGTATTTAAAAAGATTTCAAAATCCAGCTATTTCATTAAACTAGATTTGATCCTTTTTTTAACGCCAGTTGAAATGAATGGGCTCACAATTTTTTCCGTTCATTTCGCTAAAAATTTCTTGTCGTGGTAGTACTTTTTTATTTAGAAAATACTTTTTAAAGAGTACTTTTAAGTTTTCTCCGAAACAACCCTGAACCAGTTAAGTAACGAATTCTGCATACATTCCACAATCAAGCGTGACAACAACGTATTGTTGTGAACCATAATAGCTCGAAACTGCTGTGTCTTCTTGACTGTTGTGTCTACTCGTAAGAAGACACAGCTGTGAACCGTAATAGGCCTATATGTCTGTTGTTAATTCTGTGTTTGCGTTAAGCTCTATATCATCGACTTGTTCTTTGTCGATGTCAAAATCGACTTGAAATTTCTTGTGTACAATCAGACCCCTAATGGTTAATAATTGGGCGATTTTTCGCTTATAGTTTTTGAATATATTAGTTGCTTCTCTTTTTTGTTTATTTTCTAAAAGTCTTCTTTCATCTGCTATAATTTTTTTTGCAAGTTCATAGTTTTCAATTAAAAGTTTAAAATGTTTATCAAATGTTTCCTGTGAAACATTGCTTTTCCTGTAACTACGTTTATAAGAACGCCCAAAATTAGCTTTACAAATACATAGTTTTTGAAGTGTGTGTGTCCATTAGACCAGGCGCAGCGTTGTATGAAATTTTGCTTCTTTTGGAATTCCAATTATGGGTAGCAATAATATCGTGAGGTTTGGTGTTAAAATTAATGTCTTAAATTTTCAAATCGATCGAAGTGTGCCAAGTCGTGCCACAATTAAATCAAATTTTTCGCTCTAATGACATTGCTCGGTTTTGTGGTCTGTCGATAAATATTTAAAATGTGTTTTAATCGGAAAATGTGAAAAACAACAAGTGCAAAATTACCGTCTTAAAATAAGTGCTTCAATTTTTTTTTACAATGTGCGTTACGAAAAGTATTTCGAATTTCAACGCCTAGTAAAAGAACATGTTTTGCAAAAGTGTTAAAGTAATATGAGGTCTGGAAAACTGCGCAGAAATTTTATAATTCTCCATGTCCGAGTCAGCACAAAAGCGTAACTGATTTTAAGAACGATTTTGACTCTTTGTTTTTCTCATAATGACATCTTATCCAGACGCCAAGTTTTCTTGCCAACAAGTCGAGAATACAAAAGCAAGAAAATACCGTCGACTTGCTGGCAAGAAAATTTGCTGTGTGGAAAAGGGGTTAATGCAACGGAAAGAAGGTCTTTGGGTAGCTTGATTGGTATTGGCAAACGTCTCTTAAAGAAAGAACAACGAAAGGCGCAACGACTCGAGAAGGAACAACAATGGAAAGAAAAGTGTCAAGCAAGTAAATCCTTAGGATTTGACTAAAAATGTTCAATATATTTGCAATATAACATTTTTGATGATAGAATTCGCTGTAACAAACGTTGAAATTGATGGCAGCGATGGTATAGCGACTTAGTAGGAGATGAAGTGACAATTCCGATGGATTAAATTGGAGGTGGAAGTTGTGGACGTTCGATACTTTCTGCAATTTCTGGTAGAGATAAGATTGAACGTTTGGCTCTTGTCCTCACATCTGATAATGTAGAAAAATTAATAGCGATTCCCATAGTTGAAAATGGATCTGGTGAAGCAATCGCCTAAAGTATTTAATTAATAATAATTAAATAATTAAGATAATTTCTTAAATAAAAGCTAAGCTAAAAGAGATGGAAGAACACGGTGTAAGAAGAAATTTTAGACATTGCTGAAATGTACAAAAAATTTTACAGTCAATTTTCGCTATCTCTTACACGGAGATATTTATTTTGCCTGAATCAAGCAAATGTTTTGCTTAAAAACTAATCAGCGAAACTTAGCTCAATCACGCTGTGATTTAAAAAAAAATTGCTAAATGGAAATCACTCTTCATGTATTAAGGAAAAAGAAATTGGGCATAGGAACCGATAGTAACTGCCGTTTTTGTGAAGAAGCAGAGGAGACCCCAATACACCTACTCACAAACTGCGACGCCGTGGCTCGCAGACGTAAGCTAGCACTAGGGAACTATGAGCTGAGTTTAGAGCAGGTTTCATCCCTTGAACCTAAGAATATTCTCAAATTCATTAGAGAAATAGGGCTGGATGGAATTCTGTAATCCGCAAACCCAGCGGAGCCTTGAGAAGGAGGTACAATAAATCTTATTTAGGTCGCAGTACGCATCTCCACCATATAACATTAACATTAAGGAAAAAGCAAAATTATATTAAATTCAAGCACATATTTGCTAAGTTTTTAAACTCAAATAGCACATTTTTACTAAACTCAAGAAAATATTTGTTAAGTTATCATAAGCTCAAATAGAAAATCTTTACTAATTTCAAGCAAATATTTGCTAAGTTATTATAAACACAAATAGTAAGTTTTTACAAAATTCAAGCAAATTTATTTTAAACACACGAATTCTTAATGAAGTTAATTAGGCGACGATTAGTTAACAACTGCGTTGGTCGAATGGATAAGCCCTTGCACTTGCACTCACTCGGCCGAGGTTCAAGTCTCCGGATAATGATAATTTTTAAATTTAATTTCATGTTAATAATTATTTCACTTCGAAAATGTGCTAGATTTCAGCAAAAACTAATCTAAATTTGCTATTCTAATATATAATACCTTAGAAAATATTTGCTTGAATTAAGTAGAAATTTGCTTTTGAAGTTTATAATAACTTAACAAAATTTTGCTTGAATTTATTCAAAATTTTACTTAGTTATAATTAACTGGAATAGCAAATTTTGATTAGTTTTTGTTGAAATATAGCATCAGTTTGAAGTGGCTGAGATTCAAGAGCAAGTTTTGCTTGACCACAATACAAATTTAGCAAATAGTTTTCTCCGTATACGGATATCCTACAATAAGCATTTTTTATGTAACATGTGCGAATATAGTATATTGGGATGGTGAAGTTTCTCACAAACAGTAAATTTTGAAAAATTCCCGTTATTTTGATATGAAATTTATGACGATATCTCAAAAACTGCAGCTTTCCTCAGTACAACACAACGTATTTTTGTATGTAAAGTCGTTGGTTAACACTGAGCGGCAAACTGAAAATGGAAATAGAGTCGTTATTTGTCTCTTCTTTCTATGCTCAAATGAGAATGAAAGCGATTTAATATCACAGTGTAGGTCGAAGGTCTTAGTGAAGTGGTCGAATTTCGACCACTGGCGAACTATAGTAAGTATTAAAAAAGTAATATTTTTAATAACAAATATTTTATATGAATTAAAAATAATTGTTTTCGTGTTATTTCTTAACTGAATTTGAAGTCCTTGACTATTTTGGAAACTTAATTCATATTATGTGTAAACAAGTTAAATATAAGATGGTTTAATGAGAATATAAACTGGTAAAATGCAGAAAACAAGAAACAAAAACTTTTTTTAGTGTTTTCTATATTTCCAATTTCGAGATCATTGTGGCACGGTTTGGCACACTCCGATTGCCCTGAGGATTAAGGACGATAATTTTGTCATAAAATGGCAGACTTAAGCCGCTACCCGCAATCAAAATTCCGAAAAAAATTTTACGCCAGGTCTAGTGTACATACACAGAAAAAAAACATTGTAAAATCAACTAGAAGCAATGATTTTACATGTTTCCCCAATGATTTTGCTTCATAGAGATTTATAGTAAAATCATTGTGATTTTCATGTAAGAATCGCAACAAATTTTCATGTTGAAACATTATGAAATCATGTAAAATCATTATGATGGTCATATTGATTCCTTATGAAATCATGTAAAATCATTATCATGATCATGCTGAATCATTAAGAAATCATGTGAAATCATTATGATGGTCATGTTGAATCATTATGAAGTCATGTAAAATCATTATGATAATTATGTTGAATCATTATGAAATCATGTGGAATCGTTATGAAATCATGTAAAATCATTATTATGGTAATCTTGAATCATTTTGAAGTCATGTTAAATCATTATGATGATCATGTTGATTCATTATGAAATCATGTAAAATCATTATTATGATGTTGGTTCATTATGACATCATGTAAAATCATTATGATGGCCTTGTTGAATCATTATAAAATCATTAAATCCAGCTGAATCCTAACCTCATTTTGAAATAAAAAGAACTTAAAGGAGGTTTTATTTTTTTTATTGAAAAATATAAAAGCAATTTACGACGTATAATTAAAAAACTTTATTTCTTCTAATATAAACATACCTCAGAGTCTAATATAAACATACCTCATTTTTTTTCCAACTAAATAACTTTTCTCTGAAACGTGCACGAAGTCCAATGGGTGGTATAGCTTCCTGTATATCTTCCTTAGATAAATACCTTAAGCTTTCGTAGTCAATTGAAGATTCTACAAAAATAACATTTTGAAATTAGGGGTGTTTGTGCACTTCCCAGTGCAGTTGAGGACTTGCGCACTTTACAAAAACAAAATACACGTACGTTAAAAATGTGCAAAAGTGGTTTTCTTTAGTAGCCTAAAAGTTGAGGACTGTACCGTTCACACTGAAAATTTTAACAGCTTTGTGAGTTACCCAGTGATATGAGCTTTCAGTGCTTGAATATTGTTGAATTTTTGTTAATAAATCTAAAAAGTTATGTCACCGCCATGGCTCGGCGTTTTGTAGTTGAATGGATGTTTCGTCAGCCAAAATAAAGCATGCATCCAACAATAAATTGACGAGCAATGCACCGACATACTTTGGCGATGGAAAACTGTGATAATGTACTAAAAAAACCATCTAACAACAACATGCAAATCGCGATGCTGTCACTGGGCAAGAAAAAAACTGTAACTACACTAGTAATGTATGTTACTGTTGTTGCTGTTGTTGCTAAAGGGCCACGGGAGCCCTCGTCCTTAACCGTTCCTAAATGCATTTATGCAATGCATCAGTGTGTTTTATTTTGAATTGGTTCGAAGCTTTTTAACCAAAACTGCGCAACTAGACTATTTTTAACCAACTTAAAAAAGGAGGAGGTTCTCAAGTTGGTTGGTTTTTTTTTAATGTATGTACATCGATAACTCCTAAAGTACTTGCCCGATTGCCACAATTTTTTGTCAACAGATAGAGATACTAGACGCGGAGGTGCCCGTCTAAAAGTGGGCGGTATTCGACACAGGGGCGTGGCAATATAAGAAAAACTTAGTATGTCGACTAACATTAACACTAACAATAATCAGACTTTATAAAATAAAGGCTCCGGCTTTAAAGGTTTTATATTCATGGAGAAATTAATATATATATGATAATAATTCAAAGTAGAAAAAAATTTATAGTAATAAGATTTTCAATTTAATAATATATACAAATAAATTGACAAATTTGACCAAGAAATTATGTGAAAAGTAATTTAAAATTATTTCTCACTTTGTAGTGGTTTTTAAGTTGGGTTTTTTTTTTTTGTTAAAAAGTTTTTTTAAGAATGTCAACAGAGTTGCACTGTTTTCGTAACTAAATTTAGCACCAATTAAAAATGAAACACACTGATGCATTGCATAAATGCATTTAGGAACTCATCCTTAATCATATTTTGGGGATACTTACTTTTCAAGTAATGTTTCACTTCCGACAAATTAAATTGTTTTAATAGTATCTCATAGTTTCAATAGTTATCTCATAGTTATCTCATAGTTAGTAGCCTCGTAGTTATCTTCATGGATAATAATATTTTCGAAGACACTATATTACCTTCTGCTTCATCTACCTCCACTAGCACCTCTGCACTTGTTTTTTCCATTAAATACTTTTTAATTTTTGCACGACGCTACTTGCATCTCGCGATTAAACTTCTGATATGCAAAAATTCACCAGAACTTAACAGAACTTCTTAAGCACGCTAACAAATTTTTTACATGATGCAATAATGATTTTACTAGTTTCCATAATGATTCTACATGATGTCATAATGATTCTACATGAAATCATAATGATTCTACATGAAATCATAATGATTCTACATGAAATCATGTTGATTAACTTTTAACATGATGCAATAATGATTTTAATGGATTTCATAATGATTTTACATAAAATCATAATGATTTTACTCTGCAAAATTAATACTAACACATACACACCATGGACGTGTGCGTGCGTGTTTTTTTACATGATTTTACAATGATTTTACATGACATCACAATGATTTTACTATTCAAAATTTTTCGGTGTGTACGCCCATTGAAATTTCTGATAAGTTGTAGCTCTTTTTATATAATTAAATCTTTTTAATAGATTTATAGTTAAACACACGATTTTTGGTTTTTTTTTTTGTTTTTTTTTTGTTTTTTTTTATATTTTTCAGCATTTTTATGCAATAGTTGCCACTGAAGCGGCCCTGTTTAAATAGTTTTCTTAATTGTATTTGTATGTATTTTATATACTTTTATTGCAAAAATAAAACATGCAAATATTATTATAATTTTTAGAAATATTTTAATTTAAATACAAATTCTAAATGTTTGATAGTTTAAATCATACTTGATTTTAAATTCAAATTCTAGTTGTTTGATAGTTTAAACTCGTTTATTGAGCTTTAGGTCAAAAGTTAGGTCGAAGTTAGAAGTTCTAACTTTGAACTAAAGCTCAATAAATGAGTTTAACCTATCAAACAACTAGAATTTGTATTAAAATCAAGTATGATTTAAACTTTCGGTAGTTAGAAATGGCCACTTTAATTAAATTTGCTTGTTGTACTGTTTATTTTTCTTTATTTTTAATTCTTCACCATTATTTTTATTTGAAGCATTACTTCACACCAGATGTTAAAAAACATTTTCTTATCTATTTCCAAAATGTTTTACTTGTTGATCATTGTCCTCATTTGAAATTTTATTTCACCACTTTTATTGAAGTTTATGTTTCACTTAAACTTGGCAGGCGATATATAATATTAAAAGATTGCTTCTAGTTCTGAGACGTCTTTATTTCATAATTCTTGGCTTCACTTAGCTTTCTTAAGCTAAGCGCAGCGAACCTTAATGCATACTTATCTACTACTTAAGCTAAGCGCTACTTCAGAACCTTAACTCATACATACTGAAGTAGCTTGATGTGCTTGTATATAAAAGCGAGCCAACGTGGAATATTCAGCATATTCCCTAGCTGCGATACATATTTATGCAAGCACATCAAAGTAGTATCACGTCTATAATAATATAAATATTAAAAATACTTGGTAACAATTGTTACTTTGCCAGAAAAGGGCTGTTAGAGTCTATATTAAATTGACTATTGGTAAGGCCTATTGTGTTTTTTTGTACAGACAGTTTTAGAAAGGTTTTTATTTTAAAATTTTTTAAAAACATACTTTTTTTTAGGTAGTATCGTTGAATTTTTTGTAGGAATATGTTAGAATTTTTTAGTAGAGGATTTTAGGTCTTGCCTCGGGTCTACCCCGGGACTGTCGGGATTAAGAAAAAGGGATTGGATGCTTTAATAGGGGGCCATAAAAAGAAAATGTTCGCCAAACTCGGGAAACCTAACTAGGGTTTTACTCACCTCAGGTCATAGTATCGAGCCTATATCACAAAATCCAGTTATTTTGTTGACTGGTGCACTGTGTAATTAATAACTATTTTTTTTACATGAAAGATATCTATTTGAAGAAAATATTTGTTTTACGACAAAATATTGGAATAGCAATTAGCAATTTTGCGAGGGATAGAAAAGGGTTTGCCGTGATCACTGCTGCGCGTCACTGGATCATCTGAAATAAAAAAAGGAATTATTACTCAAAGAAATAATGCTCCTGATGAACGAAAGGATTTGAAAAATTTTGATTTTTCGAAAAATGGCGGATGTTGAAATTCAAAGTTACTTATTTGACCGAAAATTCACTCATATTTTCGGCTATAAAAAAAAACAATCGTAAAAAAATACTTCGTTATCAGGAGGACAGTTATGTATAGAAAAAGTGTGAAAATTTTCAAACTGATCGGTAAAGCCGTTCTAAAGTTATAGTGATCACCGACTTCGAAAACATGGTTTTGAGAAAAACTCGTTTAAAGTTTTGATTACGATATATATGCAGATTAAAAAAAACCCAATAACTCAATAAACAATAATCCTATTAGTCTGAAATTTTTAGAGAATACTTTTGAAATATTTCACTGTTAGAAAATGCAAAACAAAATTGTAACTAGTTGTGTCCCCTTAAACTTTTTGTAATTAACATAAGCTATTTTTTCAAACATATCTTTCTTTTTTCACTATTAATTTTTTTCACTGAAACTGTCTTTCCACTATTCTTAGGTTCACCCCGTGGATGCACTTTTGACAAATTTTGCAACGTTGACGACACACATTGGGGTATTGAACCCTAAAAATGGGTATCAATTCACCTAGAAGACGGAGGGAACATTTGACTTTTTGTTAGTTAGAATGGGTCCAAATAAGAAAAAAAACTGCCCCGTTTGTCCGTCTGTCTGCCTTTCGACAAGATAACAGCCGTAATTTTGAAGCTATCGTAATGAAATAGTATAGTAGAATAGGTATTATAGGTAAAGGGTGTTTTTTTATAGAGTGATACAACTTTGAGTTAGCATCACTGCTTTATTTGACCACCCATTTAACAGCTGATAGTTGCTTTTTGTTTAGTTTGCTTTGACATTTCATTATGGATCGACTTACACCAAAAGCAACGCGTAAAAATTGTGGAAATTTTTAATCAAAATAATCGTTCTGTTCGTCAAACTTATCGTGCACTTCGTCCATTTTATGGCGTACATAGTCGTCCTTCAGAGCTGCTAATTCGAAGAACAATAGATCGTTTTTGGACCACATTTACTGTTACTGATAATGTGCATACCGTGAGACGCCGAACAGTGCGCACTGAAGAATCTGTAGCCGCTGTACAGAAAGCATTGAAGATGATCCTAATCAATCAATTCGTCGCTGTTCCCAGCAACTGGGATTGTTTCCTTCCACTTTATGAAAGATTTTACGAAAAGATCTTGGCTTAAAACCTTTCAAGATTCAACTTGTGCAGGAATTAAAGCCAAACGACCATCGTATGCGCCGCCAATTCGGCGAATGGGCTGAAGCACAAATTGATATTGATTTTGAATTTCCTTGGAAAATTTTATTTTCCGATGAAACCCATTTTTGGTTGAATGGGTACGTAAATAAACAAAATTGTCGTATTTGAAGTGAGGAGAATCCACAAGCTTTTGTCGAAACACCATTACATCCACAGAAAATGACTGTTTGGTGCTCTTTATGGGCTGGCGGAGTCATTGGTCCATATGTCTTAAAAAACGATGATGGTCAGAATGTTACTGTCAATGGTGAACGGTATAGGAACATGATTCGAAGTTTTTTCGAACCTCAATAAGCTGGCATTAATCTTGCTGATATGTGGTTTCAACAGGACGGAGCCACATGATGCCACACAGCGAGCGCTACAATTGATTTACTCAAGGAAACTTTTTACGAAAAAATAATTTCACGAAACGGCCCAATTGGCCCCCAAGATCGTGTGGTTTAACCCCATTGGATTATTTTCTTTGAGGTTATGTAAAGTCACTTGTCTACGTCGATAAACCACGAACTATTGAACACCTGGAAATCAACATGCGAAGAGTTATCGGCGAGATACGGCCGCAAATGCTGCGAAAAGTTTGTGAAAATTGGTGTTCCAGATTGAGCCTTGTACGCGCCAGCCGTGGAGGCCACATGGCCGAAATCATATTTAAACATTAATGTCATAAAATCCAATAAAGCCCGTTTCATTGATATTAAAAATATATTACTATGTAATTGCAAAGTTTTTGCTTTTTAGTAAGGTGAAAAATTCGATATCATTTTAATACCATGTCTTTCACATGAACATTTTTTGTTTGAAACGCCATTATTTGTGTTATAGCCAGAGCTGGGCTCTGTATTTTTTTTATTATTCTGTATACAATTATTTTCCAATTACAGTAATTGTAATCATTAAAAATAAACGATTACGACTACTGTAATTGTAATGTAAGAAAAGTAATATTACGATTACTTTAATTGGTATACACGCAAATTACAATTACGATTACTGTATTTGTAATAGAAAAATCTAATTATTACAATTACAATAATCGTAATCAATAAAAATGACAATTAAAATTACTGTAATCGTAATCATGTTTTTTATAATTTAATTACTATGTAGGTTATATCACAAATAATGGCGTTTCAAAAAAAAATTGTTCATGTGAAAGTCATGTAATTTAAATGTTGTCTAATTTTTCTCCTTACTAAAAAACAAATATATTGCAATTTTATTCCGAAACTATTTTTTTTTAACACAAAGTTTTTAATGATTTAAATCAGAGAACTGCACAAGCCTCCTTGAAGTTCAAGCCTTTTCAAGTACTTGAATTCAAGTATGTATCCAAAAAGCAAGCTTTAGCCAGCTTTCAAAAATACCAAACAGATACGAGTCATATCCATGCTTGCTCGTTGGCTTGGCTTGTTTAGACTGACTTTGTCGGGCAGAAAGTTGAAATGCTTGAAATGATAAGCAAAAGCGTGTAAGCTCGCAAGTATGCAATTAATTGAATTGAAAGCAAGTTTCCAAAAAATTCAATGCGCTTGTGTAGAGAAAGCTGAAGCGCAATAGGACTTTTAAGGGGTCCTGTGGACTCCGTGGTTGGCAGTTTTAAGGGTAGCTGATTTCGGAATTGATGTCAAAATTGACATTTTATTAGATTTATAAAATGTTTAGATTTAGATTAGATTTTTTTGCAGGTTTGAGAATCCTTGTAATTTTGAATTTCTGACAACGGATTTGATTTCGAATCTAATGTCACAGTTTTAAAATTTAAGATGGCTAGGGTTGCCACCTAAATTCTTATTACAGTATTGCCCCTCAGTTAAATGTATTTTTAAGAGTTTCAAACACAATTTAACAGTGTTCCCTGCTTTCGAATCTGAAGTCAGAATTTGAAAATTCAATATGGTGGATAGGGCTGCCACATAATTTGTTTTATTTTTACGAATTCGGTGCTGGTGCGAACTCTAGGCAAAAATGGGTCGCTGAATCCGAATCCGTTGTCAGAATTTCAAAATTATGAAATTTTTGTGTAATAGGGTTGTCACCTAATAAAATATGTATTTTTAAGAAATTTAAACATAATTCAACAGTGTGAGGGGGGTCGCTGACTTCGAATCTGAAGTCAGAATTTTAAAAGTCGATATGGTTAATAGGTGGCAACGCTATTATAAAAAATTACATAATTTTTAAATTCTGACAACGGATTTGAATTCAGCGACCCATTTTTACTAAGTGTCCGCGCCAGCACCGAATTCGTAATAATAAAAAAAAATTAGGTTTCAACCTTATTCACCATTTTGAATTTTAAAATCTTAGTTCAGATTCGAAATCAGCGACCCTTAAACTGCTGAATTATGTTTAAAACTCTTAAAAATACATTTTACTAAGTGGCAATACTGTGGTAAAAGTTTAGGTGGCAACCCTAGCCTCCATCTTAAATTTTAAATCTGTGACATTATGTTCGAAATCAAATCCGTTGTCAGAATTTTAAATTAAAAGAATTCGCAAAAATACAAAAAATTTCTAGCTGGCAACTCTATCAGCCATTTTTAATTTTAAGTTTTGACACCAATTCCGAAATCAGTTACCTCCTAAAACTGCCAACCACGGAGTCCACAGAACCCTTAAAAGTCCTAATACGCTTAAGCTTTTCCTACACAAGCTCATTGAAGTTTTTGGATACTTGCCTTCAATTTCAAGCTGTTTGGGCTTTTTGCCGAAGGTATTTAATTTTCCTTTACTTGGGACTGCGTGCCGTTCGCTTGTAAGCTAGCATACGTGCAAGTCGCAAGCTGTCGTGGGCTTATTTATATTCAAGTCCATATTATACTTGATTGAAAATTATTAAGCTCAAGCAAGTTTGAACTTGCATTTTAAGCAAGTATTTGAAATAGACTTCAAGTAGGCTTGTGTAGTTCTCTGATATAAATCAAAACGAACTCAATAAGGAATGTATAAATTGATTCGAAAGAAACCAATTAATTCTGAAATATTAAAAATCAATATTTGCCCTAAATAAGACTAATTTTTCGAATGAAAAATCGGAAAGAGCGTGCCACCGTGGACGGCATCAAAAAGAAAGAATTACAAAGAGAGTTTTTCCAGCAGAGCCCCACCACAAATACAGATTCTAGAATAGATTTTTTTTGTGAATTGCAATTACAAAAAAAAAAATGAACGATTACAGTAATTGTAATTATAGTTGTAGTTTTTCAATAATAACGATTACTGTAATTGTAATTATAAATATTTCGATTATGATTACAGTAATCGTAATCTTTATTTTTTTAAGATTACGATTATAATTTGTAATTGAAATTGTAATTGTAATTTATATGTAATCAATTACGAAAGTAATTAATTTCATTCCAGCTCTGGTTGTAACTTACATAGCAAGTAATTAAATTACAAAAAATATGATTACCATTGCAGTAATTTTAATTGTAATTTTTCATTGATAACGATTACTGTGATGGCAAAGGAAAGCAAAGGATAAGCAAAGGAAAGGCTTGCTTAATCCAACGTAACGAATGGAACGCAATTAAAAACAAAAATTTAAGAAAGTCAGGTAAGGCATTAGATGGAATCGAAATGAACACTTCTCTAACACTAACAACGAGCCTCGTGTTGCAAGAGAATTGGAGCCCACTTGCAATTCCAAATATTGCCATCTTTCGAAAGTTCGTCACTGTAATGAGCTTAGAGAAAAAGATAGACTATCCATTTTTAAACTATTTTGGAATATGAATTGGGGGAAAAACAAGTATTTGTAGTGAATGCTGTGAATAAAGGAGGTAGCTCAAAAAGATTGACATCACTCGAATATTATTTGAAAAAAGGTAATAGCAAACTTAGAGTCTGTAAGGTCGGTAAGAAGCTGGATTAAAAAGTATTGGAGGAATGTTTTCAAAGCCGACAGATGAGCAAATTGAGAAAAAGACTCGTAGACATAATAAGAAACTAGCTAACAAATTTTTAGAAGAGTTCATAGATAGCTTACCAAAACTTCCTTCATACTATTGTTGCAAAGATACTAATAAGTTGTATTTGGAACCTATACCAGGCGGAATGCTTTAAATCTACAAAGAATATTTGAAGGTTTGTGAAGTCAACAATATTACACATATGTCGCGCGAAATATAATACATAATTTGCAGTGAATATAGCTTCACCCCAGTACACATGCAACATATCAACCTTCTGTTGTGGGCAGTACGGAAAAGTAAACTAGGATTTAATACCATGTCTACACAAATATTCGGTCAAATTATGCGATTTATATTCGCACCCGTTGTTAGACCGTACAGCGTTTGGCCCGTGGCCAAGATTTTTGACGAAAAAAAACATTAATACTTTCTGATATCGATAAATCAAAAGGTATTTTTATATGTATATTAAATGTTTTCACCCCCATAGACCAAATTGTTGGCGCCATAGACTAAAAATAGTCGATTTGATATAAAAATAAAATCTATAGTTTCGTGGCGATTGATAGACTTTAAAACTAGCTCAAGAGACCAATAAATGGAGAAGCGTTTTACAAGAGTCCAAAACATCTCTTGAAGTAAATTTTTTTTAAAAACGGATACATTTATTTTTTAATGTAGTTGTTCTTTAAAATGAGTTAACAAACATAAAAATCGGATTAAAAGTACTAAAGTTGATATTTTACTTTTCGAAAACTGTTATTTTATTTCTTGTTTCTGTTGTATTTTATTTTATTTGGCAAAATAAGTCTAATTTTACATTTAAGATAAAAAGTTGTTCTTTTGAGAACGTCAAAAGGAATGAACAAAAATACCAAAATGCTATATGACATACAAATTGGAAAAGAGTTGCCAACTTTTAACACTGCGCCTCAGTGTGGATGTCAGTTATTTACAAAAATTCAAAATATTTTCATTAAATTTGTACAGTTTAAATGCTTTGCCTTTGACAAGATTTTTGTTAAAATATCTGCCACCATGTCATTGGTGAGAAGGTACTGCAAGTATATCTGTTTACTTTGAATGACCTCTCTTATATGATGATACCTGATGTCAAAATGTTTACTCCGCTTATGATACACTAGGTTATTTGCTAACTTTTGTGCTCCTTGGTTATTGATAAGAAGAGTCACTGGTTCTCCGTTGCAATAGTTCAGCTTCATCAACTTAACGCTACAGATTTTTGTTTTCTTGACTCCCATTACACCAGACAGCTTCCTACAAAAAACGCAAAACCACTGTAGGACTTGCGGTCGGAAGCATCAACGTCCCAATCTGCGTCCACAAAGCCTGCTACGGATGACTTTTTCGCCACTTCGTAAACCAACTTATACTCTTTTGTACCAGCGAGATATCTCAACGCATGCTTCACAGCTTTTAGATGTTCATGATGAGGATCAGAATTTCGTTGAGCCAACTTTGAAATTGAATGAAGAATATCAGGCCGTGTAGTTATGGCCAAGTACATTAAGGCACCAATCATTGATTGATATTGCTGTTGGTCAACCTTTTTACAATCATCTGTACACTGTACCTGATAACCTGGATCAAGTGGAACTGCCACTGGTCTGCAACCGTTCATTCCAAATCGTTGTAGCATATCTTTAATAAACTGTTTCTGACTTAGCTGCATGGCACCTGTCTCACCACATCGATCGATTTTGATACCCAAAAAGTGATGTAGATTACCCTTATCGATTACATCGAACTCTCCGCATAGCTGTCTTTTTATCGCCAACACTGTCGATTTCTCTTTGCAGCCGATTATAAGGTCGTCAACGTATACTGCTATTAAAACCAAATTGTTAGATATATTGGCTTGATCGCATGGATCGCTGACACATTGACTTACAAAACACTGGCTGCCGCATATAAATTTCATCGTGCAAATCACTATTTAAATATGCAGTACTGACGTCAATTTGATGAAGGAATATTTTCCACTCAACTGCCAGAGCCAACAATGTGCGAATTGTGGAGTATTTAACTACCGGCGAAAAGGTTTATTTGTAGTCAACACCGTATATTTGGCTACACCCTTTTGCCACCAGCCTTGCTTTATAGCGAGCAATGTTACTGTTTTTGGTACGTTTTAAAGCAAAAACCCATTCACATCCAACGGCTTTATGGCCATCGGGTAAATCCACCAATGTCCAAGTCCTATTTTTTTCAAGTGCCGAAATCTCTGACTGCATCGCTTCTAACCAAGCATTGCTGTCACTACTCGAAATCGCCTCCTCTGCTGTCTGCGGTATATTTACTTCTACCAATTTGCTTATAATATTAAATTCCTTATTTGGCTTTTTTTTGTTCCTACGCAAAAAATATCTACTTCCAATTTTTTTTTTCCCGGCTGTTCATCTAAGTTTTCAACTTTATTTTCATTAGCTGTTTCACAACTGGAGCTGCAACTTTCATCATCATCATCATTTTTATTGATGTCATCATCTACGCATACTATCAGGTAATCTTCTGGTTTTTGCCGCTGTTGTTGATCATCACCGTTGTTGTTATTGAAAATATTTTCGTCAAACATAACGTCTCGTCTTTCAACTACTTTCTGCGTTTTGTTGTCGAAAAGTCTATAAGCTTTTGCCACTGTTGAATAGCCCACCATTATATATTTTTCACCTTTAGCTTCAAATTTAGATTTCTTTGTTTTACTTAAAGCGACTGCGCATATGAACCAAAAGTTCTGAAATGTTTAAAATTTGGCTGCTTGCCACACCATGCTTCATACGGCGTTATATTTTTAGTGTTCTTGTAGGACATCTGTTGCGTATGTACGTTGTAGTCATTACAGCCTCTGCCCACAAGCTCTGTTGCACACCAGAATGAACCAATATAGAACGACTCATTTCAACCAAAGTTCGGTTGGCACGTTCGGCAACACCTTTTTGTTGAGAAGTGTACGCAACGGTTAGCTGTCGTGTTAAACCATGCAGCTGTAAATACTTTTCGTACTATGAATTGACATATTCTCGTCCGTTGTCTGTGCGCAATGTTTTTATGTTGCAACCTGTCTGACGTTCCACTTCCGATTTAAAAAGTTTGAATTTTTCAAAAGCTTCACTTTTAGCTTTCATAAAATACACATATATTTTCCTGGACTTATCATCAATGAAAGTTATGAAGAATCTCGCTCCTCCAATAGACTTAGTTTTAAACGGACCACACACATTAGAGTGAACTAACTCCAGCAAACTTTTAGATACATTTTCAGATTCCTTTGGAAATGGTAATGTGTGTATTTTGCAAATCATACATGTTGTATAGCAATTGCTAGTGTTGCCGCTAATTCACATGCCCTTTACCATGCCTTTTGTTGACAAATCACATAAGTTTTTGTTATTGAGGTGACCGAACCTGTTGTGCCAAATCGAATTCATGTTGTCAAGAACAAATATTTTCTCTGTATGATCCTTCACAACAAACAAGTTGTTTTCTCGGTTCGCTTGCAACACGACTTCACCGTCTTTTCTTCTTAGTACTGCTCGGTTTTCATCAAACTTTAATGTCAAACCTTTGTCGACGACTTTACTCACTGAGATGAAATTACCCCGTAACTCAGGAGAATACAGAACATTTTGCAAATTCAAATCAAAATTTTTATATTGCAAATATACATCACCTTGTCCAGTTGCGGTGATATATTTATTGCCAGCTGGGGCTATTTGCTCATTGTGCTCTACAAATTGTACGAACAAATTTCTATCGTTGCACTTGTGTGAAGTTGCACCGCTGTCCACATACCATGCGCTCTGCTTAGCACTCGGCTCGGCTGCCGCCAGCATCGTCAACGCTTGCTGATTATGCTGTTTCTTATGACTTTTGTTTTTGTCATACTGACTTGCAAAATGGCCCGTTACACCACAGACAAAACATTTGCCCTTGAAAAACTTTTTATTCGATTTTTTTCTCCATTTTTGTTGAGCGAACATTGAATGCTTGTTTGACTACCTGGGGGTCTTTTCTCTAACTGTGAGAAAATGAAATGTGTACACTTCTTTCGAAACTCACTTCCATACAAATGTACACTTTGTGTTTTCAAGTGATTCTGTAAGATATGGTGTACACTTCTATGCTGAATAAAATAAATTTTCTAGCTAAATATTTTTAGACAGTTGTTGTGAGAAAAATGAAAACGCGAAGAAAATAGTAAACAATTATTGAAAGAAATGCAACATAATAATATGCAAACAAATATAATTGTTTTGAGACGACTGCAAAGAAGGCAAAGGTATATAAACAATTAAAAAAAATAAGAAGTATATTTCGTTAATTATTGCTATAGATATGTAATGGCGGTGCAGAGAAGAGTTCTACGCGACTCCCAAGACCCTTTTGCGGTAAGTGATGAACGATTCAGGGAGCTTTACCGGTTCCCGAAAAAAGTTTTTAAGGAAACTTTTGAAAAATTGAAGCCACTATTTCGTTGTTCGCAACGCAACACAGCGATTCCGGCACATATGCGTTTTCTTTCTGCTCTGCATTTCTTTGCTACGGGAAGTTATCAACGTGATGTTGGACAGGACTTTCTGGCAAGCATATCTCAATCTTCTGTTAGTCGTTGCGTCGAGGAAGCTGCGATGATATTGAATCAAGTACAAAGCGCATACGTAACTTTTCCAAGTGGATCCGAAGAAGTCTCTACAAAAACAGACTTATGGATTACTGGGCTTTCCGGGAGTTTTAGGACTTATAGATGGCAGTCATATAAAGATTGTAGCACCCAAAATCGATGTTGAGAATGTGTACTACTGCCGTAAAGGTATAATTAACAAAAAATGCTTCAACTATTCAAACAAACTAACAAAGCCTTATTTTCAGGAGGACATTCTTTAAATTTATTAGTGGTATGCAACGCAAAACACTTAATACTGTACGCCAATATGGCGCTGTTCAGAATTACAAAATCACTTGAAGACTAAGTTTTTAAGTGGAGAACGTAATTTCTGGCTACTAGGCGATAGTGGATTCCCCCTTCAGCCATGGTTGATGACACCATTTTCGGAAGTATCAAATGATGCTGAACTACGCTGCAATATATGCCACAAAATAACAAGATGCATAGTTGAACGTTGTATAGGTGTATTAAAAGTACGATTTCGTTGTTTATCTCGTCAGAGAATCTTATACTACACCCCAGAAAAATCGGCTAAAGTAATAAGCGCTTGCATTGTTTTGCACAATATATTAATTAAAGCGAATTTGCCGATAGTCGAAGCTATCGAGGAAGATGACTTTGTTGATGAAGTGATAACTGATTCAATAACTCAATGTGCTGTTCAAAGTCAAGGCAGAAATACGCGAAATCATATAGTCAATACATACTTTAAGTAATAATCAAATAAAACAGCATTTTTAAATTTTTTGTTTTTAATTTAAATAGGTTTGAAGAAAAAAATGCATGTAATTTTTAATAATATCATAAAAAACTTAAACAAATACTAAACAAATGAAAACTTTATTAATTTAGGACTCCTTGCTGTCTCTCCAAAAATTTTAACTTTCTCAACTCCAGCTCGTATTCTCTTTCTTTCCACTTCTTTTTGGCATTTAACTTTTCTTTTTCTAACTCAAATTTTTTTTGTTTAAAATCATTTCTTCCTCCATTAACAATAGTTTTTTTGCTCCATTTCCAAGTAAATGTCTTCTACTGAGAATTGAGATTTTCTTTTCGGCCTCTTTTTTAACACTGACGTTGGTTGCGGCTGCAAAATTTAAGGCTGCTGAGGTGGAGAAGATTCTAGGGGAGGTGTTGTCACTAGTGGAAGTGGCAAATGTTGTTGTGGAGGAGCAGATTCTCCAAGAATTACCTCCAAAATAGTCTGCAATATTTCTTGCTCAGTACTCTGAAAAAATATGAATAAAGTGAATTAGACATTTTTAACACTTAGCAAAATGCATGTGGCTGGAGCATTTTTGTCTTACAAAGACGATACTTCCGGTCAATGCAATATTGCACTTCCGGCTTCTTCAAATTAAAGGGTTAGGGGCAGTCAGAGGTATAAAGAAAAAGTATTTTAATAGTTGTTTTTGTCAGTAATTTTTTATTATTGACAAAATTTTATAAATTATATATGAATTTATGAGTTTTTTCGAAACTATGAATTCAAAGTCGGTGACTTCTGTTAATCAAAAACCGCACGATTAATTTTTTTGCAGCTTTTTGGAAGCATAAAAAACAAGTGCCTGATCGAAGGATTTTTTTCTTTTTAAAAACTTCAATTTTTTGTAAACACTTAACTGTTGCACTTTTCCTTGAAAATCCGGAAGTACATTTAGAAGGCCTGCCATTTTGTTTATTTTCAAAGAAATTAAAGCATAGGTTACTATTAAATAATATTTTTTTTTATTTGAATAATTTAAGATGAACCTGTTTGAAGTTATAATGGTCACCGCAAGGCACATCAAGTTAAAACATAATATGTTAATTTGGAATTGTTGATTTTTTAAAATAAATTAAATTACTGACAAAAACAAATTATTAAAAATAATTTTTTATCTTACCTCTGAGTGCCACTTACCCTTTAACTTTAAAATGAGCCTTATAAGCTTAAAAAAATCATCCTATCCAAATATCATTTGGAGGATGTTGTCTTACTCGCGAACGTTGTCATCGCCGGCGATAACAACTGGTGTCATCAGCTGCAGCACCCTTTGCTCGAACTCTGAAGCTTCCTTTGTTAGTGCAGCCCTACGCAGCACTTCCTTGTTCTTTACGTGGCTACTGTTTAAAATACACAAATTAATATCTATTTATATAAAGCAATTCATGTTGATGTTTTTCGGCATTCTTCTTGCGTTTCTGATATAAATTGGGCTGTACCGTGTAAAAAAGACACAAAATATGTATAGTTACTTTTGATCTGACCAAAACTTGCGCCATTTGGCAGCGTCTTTAACAGCGCCTCCAATGCTGTTAAGGGTTGAAGCCAGTTCTTCCCATCTGTTGGTCCTTATATGTCCGCCATCAACCGATTCAAATCTGTTATTATGTACATTTTTAACAAATATAAAAATAAATCTTTGACAAAGTAAGTACTTATCATTGGAAAATTGTATATGAGCTTCCATATATTCAATTAAGCACAATTTTTTCTTTTGAAGCTTTCTTTTCTTTGCTTTCCATTTTTTTTTTAATTTGAAAAATTTGAATATTCAAAAACTCACCGCCCGAAACTTAGTGCATTTTTTTAACAACTTGTGTAAACAATTCTGAAAAAAAACTCACACTCACTGTTATTGAATCGTAAAGCATGAATGTACACTTTGTTGAGTGCACACTTGAAAACTCACAGTTAGAGAATAGACTCCCTGCTTCTTCTTCGGTTTTTTCCTTGCGACGTTCTGCTTCTTCGAGAAGTTTCGGCTTAAGAAAACTGAAACTAGGTAAATTGTCACGCGTTTCCATTGCAATTACGAAATTTTCGTAATCTTTAGGTAGACTAGACAATAACATTATAACAAGTAGTTGCATTTCTACCTCCTGCATTTCTCCTGCATTTCTATGCCCGTTTCAGTGAAATTTTCAGTAATCTCCGCGAAAGTTTTCAAATGAAGAGTTGCTTTTCCACCTTCTAACATATAGAGGCTTAGTAAACGTTTGTAGAGACCCACTTTCTGTATTGGGCCTTTTGGCTGGTAGGTAGCCTGAAGTTTCTTCCACGCTTCTGCTGACGTTTTTGCATTTTTGATGTACGCCAGCTGTGTTGGCTTGACACTTAAAATGATGGTGGCGAGCACCTTCTCGTCATCCGCAATCCATTTTTCTTTTACCTTATCGTCTGCAGCTGATTCCCTTTTTATTTCGCCATTTACTATGCGCCAAAATCCACTGTGCACCAGCAATGTGCTGCGCATTTGCACACACCAACTATCAAAGTTAGAATCATCCAATTTTTCAATCTGGAATATGTTCTTACTTATATTGGTTATGCTCCTGGGCCCATAACCTGTTGTATTTTATTTTATTTGGTGAAATAAGTTTAATATTACATTTAAGATAAAAAGTTGTTCTCACTTCGAGAACGTAAAAAAAGAATGAACAAAAATACTAAAATGCTATATGACATACACATTGGAAAAAAGTTGCCAACTTTCAACAGTTTCAATAAAAAAATTTTGAAAATCCAAATTTGAGAAATTGCAATGAAATGTTGTTGAAATATTTTCTGAAACAACATTTAATGCACCTTAAACACCTATTTAACATTTTTGAAAAACCAGTTTTTACTATGGTTTATCACTTTAGGTATTTAATCCTATCATTTGCACAAAAAAAAAAATTAAGGTAATCGTAAATTTTTCCAATATTTTGTACATAAAAGCTTTTGTTTCTGTTTAAAAGGGCATAAATATGCATACTGAAAAATTGCTTTTGATGATATTTGAAAAAAGGGACTAATTTTCATACAAGGTTTTAGTTTTTTGCAATATTTAATCAAACGGTTTTATAAAATTTGTTTCAAAGATTCAATTATAAGTTCCCTTTAAAGTAAGAAACTGATTATTCAATGAATGAAAGTCCTCAATGAATTCTCATTACTACAATGAGAAACCGACGAAGTATGTGAACGTATTAAGCCAAACATAGGGCACTTACGTGTTTAGTGAATTATTTATTTCTGTGAAAACTTCTTATGTACATTTTATTGTTGTGTTCATTTTATAAAATGCTTAAAAACCTTAACCGCTAAAACCCTCCGTGTCTACGAGCCTGGCTTTTGGAACTCTTTCAAACTTGTTTCTTACCAATTCGACGTATTATCTAAGCTTCTCGAAAAGTTCTGACTTTTGACGTAAGATGTAGATAACTGTGTATTGACTGAAGTCATCGATGAAAGTCAGAAAGTACTTCTTGCCTCCAGGAGTGACAATACAAACTGTTTCGCTGATGTCGGTATGAATCAACTCCAGAACTTCCCAGTTTTGACTTCAGGACTTACTCTTTTAAATGGCTTTTGTGTTAATTTGCATTGAATGCAAATTTGGCGACACTGATGAATACCACAATCTTGAATTATGAATTCTTTCAAGAATTTCCGGGATTTCATAGACTTCAATGCGTTGATGTCCCGATGTCTTAGAAGCTTATGTCAATAGTGTTGGCATTTGGACGAACCACATGTGACCTTCAATGCAGACTGATTTTCTTTTAGTCTCAGCTGGTACAGGTTATTGACTAGATCAGCAATTTCTCCAGAGTCTATAAGCCAGCCGCAATTCTCATCGGGCATCACAAAACACAAGTTGTTAGGAGTAGCATACTTCTCAACCTTTTTAGCTTTTTGTTTGCTTACCATTTTTTAGCTTCCAACTGTTCTTGCGAATGTGTCCTTCTCCCTTGCAGTAATGGCATGAAAAAAGTCAGCAAATTCGTGAACACATTAAAAAAAAGACTAGCGATTCAGCAAATTTCCTTCTTGTACAATGCGCTCGATTTTACAGCAAAAGGCCCATAGCCTATTGCAAATACTCGTATAATTTGAGAAGCCAAGAGCCAACCAGTTTAAACTAATTTTATTTCGAGAATGAAAAATATATTTTCACTGTCTGCATAAAATTTGCATCAAATTCGTGCCACCAAGGTCTATTAAAATTTCTTTACAAGTAGGCAAAAACTTTTATTTTCAATGTACAAGCAAATTTGAAACTTATGTTGACGACGGCAGAAGACAAACGTGTTATTATGTTTAAGAAGAATTTATTTGTTTGTAATGAAAAGAATTAAATTTATTTTAAAAAAAGAAATAATATGTACGTATTCGATAACTCTGAACTCAAATTAATTTAACGCTATTTCAAGTACTTGCTTAAAATACAAGTTCAAGCTAGCTTGAGATTGATAATTTTGAATCAAGTATAGCTTGTAATTGAATATAAATAAGCCCACTTCAGCTTGCGACTTGCAAGTATGCTAGTTTACAAGCAAACGGCACGAAGATTCAAGTAAAGGAAAGCTTGATGCCTTCGGCAAAAAGCTTGAAAAGCCTGAAATTGAAGGCAAGTATACAGTTAAAGCAAGTATCCAAAAATTCAATGAGCTTGAGTAGGAAAAGCTTAAGCGTATTATGACTTTTATAGGGTTCTGTGGACTCCGTGGTTGGCAGTTTTAGGGGGTAGATGATTTCGGATCTGATGTCAGGATTTAAAATTCAAGATGGCGGATAGAGTTGCCACCTAGATTTTTGGGTATTTTGGCGAATTCTTATAATTTTGAAATTCTGACAACGGATTTGATTTCGAATATAATGTCACAGATTTAAAATTTAAGATGGAGGTTAGGGTTGCCACCTAAATTTTTACCACATTATTGCCACCTAATAATATGTATTTTTAAGAATTTTAAACATAGTTTCACAGTGTTAGGGAGACATTGATTTCGAATCTGAAGTAAGCCTGAAATTACAGTATTTCCCTGATACTTGGAAAGTGGCAAAAGTAGTACCCATAAGCAAACCTGGAAAGCCTCTTAATAAAGCAGACAGTTACCGTCCTGTAAGTCTTCTTAGCAGTTTAAGCAAAGTTATTGAGAAAATTCTAAAACTTAAGCTGTGGTTATTTATCGAACGCAACTTAATTATTCCCAACGAGCAGTTTGGATTTCGAAGTTTTCATAGTACTGTTCATCAAATTAAAAGAATTCAAAACCAGGTTAAGAGTAGTTTTATAGAACAAAAATCTACAGCTTTAGTTTTGCTTGATGTAGAAAAAGCTTTCGACTCCGTTTGGCACAATGGTTTACTTTTTAAAATGATTGAGTATCGCTTTCCTCTATATCTTATTAAAATTGTTCAAAGTTTTCTTACAGATCGGTATTTCTGTGTTTCTTTAAATGATGTCCTTTCTGAATTTGTCATGGTCCCATCAGGAGTTCCACAAGGCTCAGTTATTGGTCCACTACTTTATCTTATATATTGCTCCGATATGCCAAAACATACTAACTGCGATTATGCTGCATATGCCGACGACACCGGACTTTTCTACTCGCATACATTTGGTCAAACGATTGTGACTGAATTGCAATGCGCTCTAGATCAGCTGCAACATTATTTTATTAAATGGAAAATAAAGCTTAATGTCAACAAAACGCAAGCTATATTTTTCTCAAGAAAAATAAATCCTTGGTACTATCCTAGCTCGCAGCTCCAACTAGGAAGCTTTAGTATTCCTTGGTCTGGAAATGTTAAGTATCTCGGTGTTATTCTAGATAAAAAACTAATTTTTCGCGACCATGTTAGCAACATTAAAAATAAGTTCAATATTGCAAAACACTTACTTTATGCGTTGCTTAATAGGAACTCAAAACTTAGCAATGAGAATAAGATTATTTTAGTGAAAGTAATTTTCCAGTCTATTATTTTGTATGCATGTCCTGTATGGGGAAGCTGTGCAAAAATGCACACCAAAAAACTGCAGATTTGCCAAAACAAATTGCTTAAAATGGCGCTCAAATTACCTTGGCATTACTCCACAAAAAGGCTTCATGAAAAAAATAAAGTTGGATTAATATCTGACTGCATTTCTAAAGCAACTGAAAGGTGTAAGATACTGAGTAGTATGTCAGATAATAGTTTAATAGCTAATTTATACCCATTCTAACTAGTCCAAAAAATAGCATATATTTATTTATTAATTAATCTATATATTTATTTATCTATTTATTTATAACGTTCATGTACATATTATATATGTCTTCTGTTTGTATATATGTGCAACATATCTGTTTATTACATATGTATGTTATTCAGTATATATATTTTTCATTCATCTGTTGTAATTATTCATTTATTGTAATTAATCAACCAATGAATGAAAGCTAATAGTAAATATATATATATATATTTTTTTTTTTAAATAGAAGGTTTTTCTTGTAGTTTTCCTTCTAACTTTATTTATTATCAAACCAAAACCTATTTTCTGTTATACCTTTATATCATCTTTTAGTTGTAATGTATATAAAATACTAAATCTCTGTAAATTGTGCAATAACTTTAAAAAATTTTATAACGTTTTTAACTACAAATAAAGAAATATTGTTTGTTATTTTAAAATTCAAGAAGGTGGATAGGATTGCCACCTTAATTTTTTTGTTTTTACGAATTCGGGGCTGGCGCGAACTAGAGGGTAAAATTGGGTCGCCGAATCTGTGGTCAGAATTTCAAAATTATAAAATTTTGAAATAAAAGAGTTGCTTAGGTTAATTACAACCTATTTGTAAGTAGACAATTTTATTATTTAAAAATTTTAAAATTTTGAAATTCTGACCACGGATTCGGATTCAGCGACCCATTTTTACCCTTTAGTTCGAGCCAGCCCCGAATTCGTAAAAATAAAAAAATTAAGGTGGCAACCTAACCTCCACCTTTAATTCAAAAACTGACATATTTGAAATCAAATCCCTTGTCAGAATTTAAAAATTAAAAGAATTCGCAAAAATACAAAAAATCTAGGTGGCAACTCTATCGCCATCTTAAATTTTAAATTTTGACATCAGATTCGAATTCATCTACCACTAAAACTTCCAACCACGAAGTGCACAGAATCCTTACAAGTCCTATTACGCTTAAGCTCTCTCTACGCAAGCTCATTGAATTTTTTGGCTACTTGCTTTAAATTCAATTAATTGGATACTTGCGAGCTTCCAAGCTTTTGCCGATCGTTTCAAGCTTTTCAAGTTTCTGTCAGACAAAGTAAGTCTTAACAAGCCAAGCCAACGAGCAAGCATGAATATGACTTGTATCTGTTTGGTATTTTTGCATGCTGGCTAAAGCTTGCTTTTTCAAGTTTGAATTCAAGTACTTGAAAAGGCTTGAACTTTAAGTAGGCTTGTGCAGTTCTCTGATCTTCATGCACCTTGGAAGACCACAATGCAACAAAGGTGGCATGCAAGGGCATGTGTGATAAATCTTTCCACGCCTGTTGTATAGGCTTATCAAAGAGAAGTCTTACATATTTAAATGACTACCTTGCGAACTTTTCATTTTACTGCGATGAGTGCAAGGATATTTCACGCTCACACGTCCTTTTTGCAGTCAAGTGCCTAAGCGATAAAACAAACTTGCTATGGTCTGACAGTAAAAAATGTTTAAAAAAATAAGTGAACAAGTTACTAAGGTCGATGGGGTCTTAAAGACTGCCGAAGATCTCAGCAGCTTTATTGAGTCCGCAAAATCTGACCTGGATACAAAAATATCCAAACTTTCAAGTAACCTTAGTTACGAACACCATAGCTTATTTAAAAAATAATATGTCTTCTTTTGAAACCTCGATAACCGAAATCAATAACTCTTTAATGCATAAGTATAAAACAACTGAAAACGAAAAACGTGTAATACAAAACATCGGAAAATCTCGCTGTTCTTAGAATGGACGTCGACACCATGATACAATCCAATTCAAGGGTAACCTTACTACCACCTCAGCAGCCAGATCCACTAATTGAAGTTTTATACCATAAGGTAATTGAAATGAGTGATGATCATGAAATATATCGGGTGTCGCTTGCTGATATTACTAATTATATCAGATATGCTCCAGAAAGAGCTCAGAACATCCCAGAATCACCCCATCATAACGCTTCCTCTGTCTTTGAAAAAATCATAGAAGCTACCGATCCTATTCCACTGGTTCATTCTTTGCGCTCACCATCGGCGTCTCTCTCTGATAAAGAAATGGGGCCACCTATTGCTATTTCTGTGTCTTCACCGCGCAAATTGATCCATAAGTTTGGAACATCATGGACATCATCTGAATGGGATGAACCGTATCAAAAAGTTGAAGAGTGGGAATGATAGACTAAAAACCACTTTGTTTGTTAAAGGCCTCCCAGTAAAAACTACAGTATCCTTGCTGCGTAATAATTTTTAGAACAAATTCGGTGTCGCAATTTCTGACTGCATAAAAATGTCCATCAAGGCCAGAAAGTTCTGCAGTTTTAGGTTGGACATTCCAACTCAATATGCATGGATGTTCCTGAACATCTCTGGAGGCATAATGATGCATGGTAAGTGGAAAATCTCCGAGTGGATAGACAACCCTGAGAAGAAGCTGAAGACACCTAGAACTATGAGTAAGCCTGTAAATAATGTTAATTCTTCTAAGCTTGATTCAAAGTCTGTATAAAGTAAAACATCAATCAATGATGGCAATGTTCATCATAAAATTAGAACTATGAGTAATCCTACGAATAATGTTTATTCTTCTAAGTTTAACTATAAGTCTAATAAAAGTAATGCACCTAATTAACCTTTGCCAGATTGTAACTGGTCTTATAAAACAAATGTTTTTCATAAATTCTCTCCTTTTCCAAACATACTTCAATTCCTTCGTCCTCTTCCGTTCCAAAATCATCAAAATCTAAACGTGTCTCTTTTAACCTTAACTCTGAATCTGACCCCCCCCCCCCACATTAAAAATACACCTAAAATCCCCAGTACATCCTATTCTAATTTCGTGCTCTCTCATACTCTAAGCCCATCTCCATCTGATCCAATTATAATTAAGCTCTCGAACCAACCTGGCAGTCCGAAGTCATTCCTAGACTCTCTACTACCACCAAGAGTCAAATTAACGTTAAATTCCTGCGCAGACACTGAGAGTAGATATGCCCTTTCCCGCCTTGGAGAGAACAGTGTTTTTAATAACGTTCGTCTGTATCTCGCCTACATGCACAAAGCCCCTGACTCAACATGCATTAAGGGCAAGACCAAAACTCATCTTAAAGTTTTAATTCAGCAAGAAGGTCACCGATGTTAATGACTTGCTTAACTTATTTATTCGTTTTCACGACCAACTCGGCGTGACGTTCGATCAAGTGAAGGTGGATCTTGATACCTATGGTGCTCACGACAGGACTAAGCATATCTTTCTTCGAAAATCGCGTTAAGACCAACAACAATATTATCGTCCCTAACTCCCATTTTTTAAATATATTTTACCATAATTGTGGCGGCATGAGAAGCAAATTAAATAAACTTTATGTTGACGCCAAATCATGTCACTTCAATGTTCTAGTATTCACTGAGACATGGTTAAATGATACCTTCAATAATGAGGAAATTCTTGACAGTAATTGGACTGCCTTCAGAAACGATCATTATTACTCCTCAACTGGTCTTTCTAGAGGAGGTGGCGTTCTCACAATTCTCTTTCAAGTGAGCTAATAGATACGCATACTCATAAACTTTTTGATCATCGCATAATACAAGTTTGTTCAGGAAATAGTCTTTTTGCTTAGACTGTTTGTTTCTTTTTCATTCTGATCTTATGTTTGTTCGAGATATATATTATACTATTTTATTGTACGCAAAAGAATAACTATTTCTTATGTACTAATATATGAATAAAGTCAAATTACAAATTATGTACAGAGGTGTCGTTTACATTCCTCCCGGCTCAAGTGAAACAACATACAACGAGCTATGTGAAACACTCCTCCTTTACATCCACTCTTAAAGAGGAAGATAACGTTGTTATTGGTGACTTCAATCGTCCAAATATCTCCTTTGTCATTGATGAAAATGACAACTATCTTCTTCCTGTTAACCTTTCTAATGCCATAGATTTCTCATTATTTAGTACCTTTTATGGTACCAACGATATTTAGTACCAACGATCTGCAGCAAGTTTCTTCTGAACAAAATAAAAATGGTAGATGGTTGGACCTTTTCTTTACAAACTCGTACGATGAAGTGAAGGTTAGTCCATGCACTGAAGCAAAAAATTTATTTACTAACACTTCACCATACAGTCTTATAATAACTCCATTATATACGATTACTTCAACGCCGATTACGAAAGTATAAAATGTTATCTAAATGCTCTAAACTGGAATAATATTCTATATAGCATAGATTTAGACAGCGCTGTCTCAAGATTTTATCAGCACAATTTTACTGCTATCGAAAATTATGTGCCAAAAATAAAGAAAAAGAATGAGCTTTCGAAGCCATGGCTAAACTCAGATCTCAGATTTTTGAGGAACCAAAGAAACAAAATTTGCAAACTTCTCAAAACCACCGCTAATGTAAGCGATGAACTGAAGCTAAGATATGACGAGCTATCCAAAGAGTTCTCTATCAAGTCAGAAGAAGCGTACAAGTTGTACACTAACCTTATCGGAGAAAAAATTGTTCAAGATCCACAAAAAATTTTTGACTTCGTTAACATGAAGCGAAAACCTAGCGGCTATCCATCTTCTATGTTTAAAGGTAATGTCAATTCCTCCAACCCTCATGAAATCAGCAACTTATATGCAGACTATTTTAAAGAGGTTTGTTGTGTCTTTACAAGTAATACTTATAGTCCCCCTCCCTTTTCAGGAATACGCCCTATAATTAATCATATCCAACTAACGTGTGATGAGATATCCAGTACGATTAAAGAAATTGATACAAATAAAGGACCCGGTCCAGATTTGTTACCCCCGCACTTACTAGTCCGATGTTTAGATATACACTTATCATGCCTTTATATATAATATTTAACAAATCTCTGCTCCAAGGATATTTTCCATCGTATTAGAAGATATCACACCTAACACCAATATATAAAAATGGCGATAAAAGGTCTGTTGAAAATTATAGAGGAATCGACATATTATCGGCTATTCCAAAATTGTTCGAAAAAATTATATGCCCAAAACTAGCATATATTATAAATCCTTTACTCAATGAACAGCAACATGGTTTCCGTAAAGGTAGATCAACCACAACAAATCTATTGACTATAATCTCTGATGTTTTAAGTAAAATAGAAAAAGGACATAAAGTGGAGGCAATATACACCGACTTTAGCAAAGCTTTTCATCGAGTCGATCCTTATATCTTGGCTTCTGAGTTGGAAAAGATTGGTTTCTCAGGATCTTTGCTGAATTGGCTGAAGTCCTATCTCCACGACAGGTCCCAATTCGTAAAATTTCGAGGTACCTTATCGAAACCGATTTTATTTACATCCGGCGTACCACGAGGTAGTCACCTTGGTCCACTTCTCTGTAATATTTTTATCTCAGACCTATCTGATATACTTTGCGATATCCCAGATCTAATGTATGCAGACGACCTTAAAATGTGCCATGTTATGAAATCGGAAACAGATGTAATTTTTTTACAGTCGATACTGTCATCTTTTGAGCACTGATGCAATCAAAATAAACTTTTTCTTAATGTTAAAAAATGCTGCTTAATAACCTTCTCCCGTAAAGTATTTAGTAACAAATGACAGTTACTTCCTCAATAGCATTGAACTTTTTTTATAAAAGATCAAAGAACCAAGGCATGCGACTTATACAAACAATGTTTGGTCCTTGACCTGAAAGGAAAGGGATAGATTTATTTAGAGGAATTGATTGGAACCATAAATGAATTCTTCGCAACAAATGTGATGCCTTAAATGTGTAATGCCTTAACCTCGGCAAGCATTTCCAGCCCTTATGGAATTAAAGGACAGGAACAATTGTGGAATTAAAGGACAGGAACAACTTGTCCTTTAATTCCACAATTTAGTTGTGTATTTTTAGTTTTCCATAATTCTTAAATGTAGGAAAGAACAAAGAAAGTGATTTTGATATTGATTTTGATATTGATTTTGATATTGATATTGATATTTATATTGATATTTATATTTTTTTATATTTATAAATATTATAAATATTATCTTAGTTAAAATGCAAGTGTTGTTGTTTTGTTGCTGCTTTTTCTAATAAAAATTCATTTAGCAGCATGAGGTTATTGCATTTAGAGATGTGTACAATTTTCGCAAATTAACTGTTCACTTAATTGTTGTTATTTTTCTTAAGCAAACGTTTTTGCTTATTCACGCAATTCAATCTGTGATTATTTCTTCTGTTAAGGTGAAAGAGTAAACTTTAGTTTTGAAATAATTTAAACTGAAGTGCTTTTTTGAAAAGCTTGTTTATTAAAGGTGAACTGAAATGGAATGTAAAAAGGTGGTTTTCGGAGTGTGTTCCGCTGTTCCTTATAGTGAAAGACTAGAAAAATTGCTGCAGCATATTTGCAGAAAAACAAATAATTCTGTGGAAGATTTTCAAAAGGAGGATGATGATAAAACATTCTCAAAATTGGTTTCAACTGCCTGATATGATTATTATCTTAAAGGAGGATGATGATAACATTGTAGAGGAGCAACCTACTCGTTCCAAAAGAGGGAGACCACAAAAATCATTTGAAAGCTGTACGGAGCGAGGAAAACGTTGGAAAGTACAAGAGCTGCTGGAACTATATACCGCTGAAAAATTACGCTATGCTGCTTAAATATTATTAATATGCTGCGATTAAAAGCAAAGCTGATGAAAACCGTTTCTGATTCCCTGGAAAGGTCAAAGACATTCAAGCAATATGGCTGTGTGTCAAAAGGAAACTTTTCAGTCGTGGTAGGATAGAAAATATCAAGTTGAATAAAATTTGTGTGTGTTGAAATAAATTTGTCTTTTTTGCTGTGTCACATGGACGATGAAATTTTGACAGTTACAAATTTTGACGTTTCACATTTCGGTCGTGTTTTAGCGCAAATATTTTATTTAATTTTCATTTTATTCAATTTGCGACATATTTAATTCGATTGCTTGTACTTGCAACTTATTTTGTAAAATTGTAATATTGTAAACTTAAAAAACTTAAAAAATAACAAAATAATAAAAATAAAAAAAACGAAAGTGCTTGAGTGGTAATGGCACTTGGAGGATGTTGGCTAGCAATAAATTTTGCACTGCAATTGCTTGTGCTGCTGGTGGTGGCACTTGGAGGACGTTCGTCAGCAAAGAAAGCCAATTTAACTTTGCTGGACTTGCTGATGTACCCTGAGATCGTTGGCCCACACACACGCAAACACAAACTCAAGCACTTTAGTTTTTTAATTTTTATTATTTTGTTATTTTTTAATTTTTTTTATGTTTATAATATTACAACTTTACGAAATAAGTTGCAGGTACAAGCACTCGAATTAAATACGTCGCGGAAATTGATGTGTTGTTTTTTTCCTTTATTTTTGAGTGTGTCAAAAATTCGCTTTCGATTGTCACAATTTGTAGTAGCTCCTGGGGCTAGCATAAATTTTGACAATTATATATATTCACCTCACAAATACCAAAAATTGCTCTACCAACTCTCAAAATTCATGATTGAAAAGTTTCCGATTGACATACAGCCTTTGTAGAGAAACTGGATAAGCAGCGGATGTTATCACCCGAAAAAGCTCTTGCTTCTAACGTAGATAATAAAATGACAACGCATTTATGATTTATGATGATAACACTGGCTTTTACGTAAAATTCACCTCAGACCAAAGTAATTTTTTAATAGTAATTAGAGGGTAGTGATCACAGATATGGCTCTTTTTTTCATTTCACGGGTTTTCGAGATATTGGTAAAAGTTTGTTTTTTCACAAACTTCACTTCAACCAAAATTTCTCGTTATATTAGCAAGTCCGAGAGAAACATTAGTTTTTTGAAATGGCAATAAAAAAATTACGCATTTAGTGACATTTAAATCTTTGCAATCAGCAATAAATAAGCAGAGATACAGCTGATCAAACTTTAAATTTGATGAGTTTTTTGTGATTTTTCAAAAACTTGCCGATTAAAGGTATTTTTTTAAGGAAAAAATGTTAAAAATATTATTTTTAGTTTTTTATTTCTTATACAATTTAATACCATAAGTGAAAAGATTTATTTAAGCCTGTTCGGTTTTTAAATGAAGATGTTATTAATATTTTTGTAAAAGTAACTTTTTTTCTTCAAAAATCAGGAGACAATTGCTTTTTCTTCGACATACCTGTACTGTTTTCTGCACTTAAACAAAATTATGACCCAACCGAATGGCATATCTTTATTGACGATGGTAAGGACAGCGTTAAAGTGGTACTGTTACACAAAGGGGCGTCCATTAATTACGTGAGGCGTTTAGGGGGGCGGGGGGGTTAAGCAGAATCTCACTAACTCTCACGTAGGAAAGAGGGGTTCTCACAAAAATGACGTAATTTTTTATCAGCAAGAAACAATGTAGAATAATGAGATAACTGGTTGCATTGAATAAAACGTGTTTCTCTGCTAAAATATGACTAAATTTTACACTATAATATTTTTCGAGGTTATGCGAGTGCAACAAAGTAGCATAGTATCTCGTCGATTGTTTTACCACCGGCTAGCCGAACACGCGATTGGACGAGCGCTGCGACTTGTGACAGCGACGCATAAGGCACATCACAGAAAGTACATTCATGCATACAGCATTGATGATGTAGGCATACGTTAGATGTTTTGTATGCATACCAGCATAAATGCAAGCTCATTTGCATTTTACATGGCGATGTCATACAAGAGCATGCGTACTGTGTATCTGCACAATTATTAATGCTGTATGTATAGGGAATTAGTAATACTCGATGCATTCAATTTCATTAATACTTCATGCATACATTACCATTAATACTGTATGCATACATTGTCATTAATATTGTGAGAAAAAAATTGTTGTCATTAATTAATCTTATTATTTCTTATTGTTTTTAAAGTTGTTATATTCTATTATATTAATTTATATTTAGTTAATAAATTATGTACAACCGCACTACTTAAAGTTTAAATGCACAGTATGAGTTCGTATTTTTTAAGCAAGACTATTATGCATGCAAGGTTCATGTCTTAGTACCAATACAGCATTCATATTTTACTATGCACGCTACTGTGTATAAACAACATGCATACTGCTTGAATAAAATAATGGCAACAAGCATTTCAGCGAATTTGGACAATTGTTGGTTTTTTTATTACTGTCTTGTCCATGCTTCCGCCTGCATACAGCATGCAGGTTTCCTGTATGCATGCTACTCTGGAAATACTGGGTAAGGCGCCTCACGAAAAAAAGTTGTTCGGCACAAATGATCAATACAATCCTTGGCTTATGTTATAATGATTCCCCAAATATTTCGACTTAGCGATAGCCATCCGTGAGCTGGAATAGTTTGAAATAACCGCTAAAAATCGAGTTATTTTGTAACCATATTAGCTTGTGTAATTGTTGTATAAAATAAACTGTCAGAAATTATAGCCGGAAAAAAGTTCTTCCAATCTGCATCAAAAAATTAAAATGTTTGCATTCGGATTAAAAATAATGATTTTTTCATGCATTTTATTCAAAGTAATTTTCACTAAAATTAAAAAAACTTAATTATTTCTAATGCGGTCCTCCCTTTCTAGATATCGGTGGTAAGGTTTTGGGTGTTCGCATTGATTCCTAGTCAGAATTGCTTAATTTGATATATATTAAAAATAAAATATTAATTATAAAATAAACACCTACTGAAAATATATCGTAAGAAATTTAAAAAATATAAAAGTAATGAAGTTATTTGAATTTTGAAAGTTTTCGTATGGAAATAAAATAAAAAAAATATCAAAAATATGCATGAAAAATAACGTTATCTTTAATCTGATTGCAAACATTTACAATTTTTTGATGCAGATTGGAAGTTCTTTTTCCGGCTTATAATTTCTGACAATTAAATTTTTTGCAACTATTACACCAGCCAATATGGTTACAAAATAACTCGATTTTTATAGGCTATTTCAAACCATTCCAGCTCACGGATGGCTATCGCTAAAGTCGAAATATTTTGGAAATCATTATAATATAAACCAAAGATTATTTTGAGTATTTGTGTCGAACAACATTTTTTTTCCTATGGAGCGTGAGGCGCCTTAATACTGGGGTGCTTTGCCAAGAGTCACACGTATTCTGATGCATCCTACTCCGGCTCAAGATATTATGAAGGAAAATATTGCTAAACGGCATGTGGAACTGGATTTAACAGAAAGACGCAAAAATTCTCTTGTTGCTGACGGCACCGAACACGAGAAAGCACGTAAGTTGCGGCAGGAAATCGATTGTTATGAAAAGAAGCTCCAGCTTAAGGAAAAACAGAGTGTACGCTATGAAACACAGGGGAAAAAAGAAGCAAGAAATAATTGAATTATATTCAAAAAATCGCAATGCTGTAAAAAATTATTTTAGGTTGTAAAATGCGACAATCGGGCCTGTTGTAGCCCTCGCCTCTATAGCCCCAGTGTGCGTGGTGATCTAGAAAAGAGCTGCTGCAATACATGCGGTATTATTAACTTTTCATCCATCACATGAGCTGCAGAGCATCGGCGCGCAAAGTGCGGCCTTCACGGATTATCACACGTCAAGCTAATGAGGTTCTGTGTGCAAGCGATAACAATTAGAGTGGCTAAATCAGAGCGAGGTTGAAGGGCAGATGATTTTACTGAAAATCACATGGACATGCTGGTTCCAGTAGTCACTCTCGAGACCGTAGATAATATATAAAGCATAGATTAACATATTTACACTGAAAACAAGCATTCTGAATAATCTCACGTGAGTTTAGAGGGGGGTGAGGGGTCGAGCCAAATCTCACGAAATCTCACTAGGGGAGCGGGTGGTCAAAAAATCGCAAAAATCACCCCACGTAATTAATAGACGCCCCCAAAGGTACCAACAAGCTTTCGAATCCAGTCGGTTATGCGAAATATGTCAAAGAGAGCTATGACTCAATGAGGCGAGTTCTAAAAATGATCCAATAAAACCCGCATCAATGGACTGTTTTCGTAGATTTTAAATTAGTTGCCATTTTGATGGGAATGCAAGGATGCTTCACAAAAAATAATTGCTATCTTTGCTTATGGAACAGTCGTGATCGCGCAAAACAGTTTATTTAACTTGTATGGCCGCCACGAAACACACATTTGCCTGGAGAAAACAACGTCATTAATACTCAGCTAGTAGACAGAAACAAGATTATCCTACCTCCTATTCATATAAAACTTAGGCTAATACAAATTTTTGTAAAAGTATTTTTTCAAAACGATCCTGGGTTCGAACACCTAAAAGATTTGTACCCGAACATTCCCTTCAAAAAATTAAAGATGGTGTGTTTATTAGTCCTCAAATTAAGAAGCAGTTCAGCGATGCTGAATTCGAAAATTCCTTAGATGAAGCTGAACTAGAAGCATGGAATGCATTTAAAATGTGGTTCACAGCTTTCTGAGAAACAAAACAAGTCAAAATTACGTCGAAATTGAAAAATGTTTTGCCTTTGGTAAACATTACTATATCTATTGAGAACTTAGACCTATTTAAAAAAAAAGCCGAGTTAATAATTTGATAACTAATATTATTTTTCTTGAATTTTAAAACAGTGTGCCAAAACCATAAATAAACAAGCACATCCAAACATTTTTTAAATTCTTAAAGAAGGGACATGTTGAGAGTCCATCGCACCTGATTTGACCTCTCAAGGTCATCACAATATTTTCAACTTATTTTTAAAGTTGAAGTGGTCAGAATTTTGTTGTGCCGACATTAATTGCATTTCTACAGCCATTTGGCCTATTGCAAAAAAATAAATAAAATTAACTTATTTCTTAATAGAATTTGACGTAAAATAAGGTAATGTACAAAGATTTTCGATACAATATAAAATGAAGCGTGTAGGGACAGCGTGTACAATTTCTTATACTTTTTTTTAACTTAAAAAAATGGTGTTTCTATAAATTTTAATTAAATAATATTTGATTTATGTCATCGGCATTTTCACAAAAACTAATTGCACGTGAATATGCCTTTCTATTTAAATTAAGAACATCGAAATCGGTTAAGAATTTTCTTAATGGCGACAATTTTAACGTGTTTTTTTTTTTTGTCAAAAACTGATTTATATGTAATTAATGTATTTAATTAATATAGACGCTCCTATTTCATCAAATCTTTTTAAATAGCCTTATTTAACTTCAAATTCTATTGAAAAAAGTGCATTTTATTTTTGATTTTCAAATGGCTGTAAAAATGCAATTAATGTCGGCACAACAAAATTCGAACACTTCAACTTTAAAAATATGTTGAAAAAAATTGTGATGACTATGAGAGGTAAAATCAAGTGCGACGGACTCTCAACATGTCCTTCTTTAAGAATTTCTATAAAGTTTGGATGTGCTTGTTTTTGTCTGGTTTTGGCACACTGTGTTATAAGTCAAGTGTTCATATATATTTTGCTAGTTCATATATATTTTGCTTATTTTTTAATAAAGAATTGGAAAAAAGTAAAGAAAAGATATATCATTTTTAAATACAACTTTGAGAGGAATCGCAATTTGAAATAAAAAAATACAGGTTTACAGAGTATTCTTTTGACAAAATTCACTTTAAACTTAAAATTCCTTTTTTTTTCAAAATTTTCTGGTTTGACCTCAAAAAAATGTTGTTTGTTTACTAGCGTCGCATATCGTTGAAAAGGCCATAAACTATTTTATCTTTCCAAAACACCTTTGCATAAGGATCCACATAAAAAATGATCACTGTAGGAGCGTGTTATATGAAACAACTTCCAATAAACTCAAAATAGCCCATAGCTCTCCAGGGGTTCAAAATAGACCCCGACTCTTCGTAAAATTTTTTACTTGTTTTTGCATTCCCTATTATTTAAAATCATAAAATAATTTTTTCCGTCTACCTTGTATGGGACGCTCCAGTTTGCAACCGTTGGGACCTATTCAACATTATTCAACATTGCAAAAATTATAATTTTTTTTAAAAGTCTGTGTTTTATAAAAAATAACTTTTGGCAGCCCAAGTCGCTGAAATACCCCTATGTGCATCCCGAAAAGTATTTACACCCAAAGTTCGATTCCAAAATCCCGGGATTGGAATAACTGATAACATAACTAATTAGGACATTAGGAAAATTTATATCTCAAGCGATTTTAATGAAATTTTCAATATAAGGGCTTATGGGTGCGAAAAATCGATCTAACTAGGTTTCATTTCTGAAAAATTTGTTTTTTTCGTGTTTTCACGTAAATAATTTGCATTGCTTTCCATGTCATTTTGCTTTTCTTATGTATCGAGGCGTGAGTAAGAACTTTTTGCATGTTATTTTTTGTAATATGAGCTCAGTCGTGTATGCATGTTGTTCTTTGTGTTTTTTCTGCGTATAAAGGCTTAATTTTTCCGTGTATTTTAATATGGTAGCGCAAAATGCACTAAGCAGCTCACATTGGGGAGTTTGACCGATTTAAGGCGGCCAAAATTATTTTATTCGGCCAAAATTATACATGTACACTTAATGGAGCTATGCATACTTTTAAGCTTGTGAGGTGAAAATATTGTTGGTAAAATTCCTGATTATAGTAGCTTTAAAAAAATTAATGGCCTTATTATGTAAAACGCACGCAATCACCTCACTTGGGGTTTTTGTCTGGCCATTCTACTTCCATATGAATTAGAACAAACCCTCTCTCGCTCACTGAAATTTGCCTTTAAAATATATTGCCAGATAAATCTAACGCAAATGACTGCGTTCGTTTTATAAAATAAAGCCATAATTGTTTTAAAGATATGCAATAAAAAAGAAAAAATTTTACATGCAAGACAAGCTAAGCTTGGTCGCCCAGGTACTTTTCGTTAAATAAATATAGTACTGTACATTCTGTTCTTAAAGTTTAATCAAGAAAATGTGCGTATTCTTCTTCAACAGAAATATTTTCAAAATGCATAGAATTTTTGCCAGCCATAAAAATATTGCCCAGCGGCTTTTAACAAATCTTTTGTTTTAATTAAAGAAGATACTGAATCAAGAAGCAGACGATTTTTGTCTTATCTTCATCCAATTATCCACATCGAGCCCTAATCGCCGAAATAACGTAAGCGCCAAAAACCCAACTTCACAGGGGAAGCATTTTTCTTGCTTTGTCTACATAAAGAGTACATGTAAACTTGATTTTTATGATTTACATAACTTTAGAATGGATTATCTAATAACGCATTCTTCTGCATTTTTTCCGTTATTTTCTAAAAAAAAAAATGTTGACCACAAAATAAATTTTCTTTTCTCAAAAATTCTAACCGCAAAAGTATAACAAATGCAGAATTTTCTGACCTGTAAAATTCGATGGTTTTGCATTCTACTCTCTAGTAATACCAACATATAAAAAAAAAATAATATTGACATTAATTTTATGTGCTGTGACAACTATGAAAAGCAAAAAGTTTCAGTTTTAAAAAATTTATTAAATTGAATCCAAAACGATTTTGATTGAAGGGGTTATTTTTAATAAAACTGAACAGCTCGATGAATTTTTGTTAAAAATTCCAGGCTGTCGGCATTAAACATAACCTCAATCGTAAATATTTCGAAATACAAAACAACAGTGCAGCCAAATATCAAAAAAAAGTTGGATTTTTTCCGTTCTTTTCTCAGCTAAAAAGAGGTCAACATTCTGTAAATTCAGTTCAGAATCTAAAAAATTCTGCATTCTGATTTTTTTTTCAGAAAATAATGCGTTATAAGTAGACAGCGGAAAATATGAAATTGCATATTTGTATTGAATGATCACAAAACAATTTTGATGACACAGATATGGGTCCCGAGAAATTCTATCTCATTGCATACAAATTAAAAATTTGCATATTTGCATATTATATGCATTTGCAAAATATATGCAAGTCCATTTAATCGAAAATGTATGCTCGTAACTTCTATCATAGACATGAACGTTTTCAGAGGGTACATGATAGGGGTGCCAGATGCCCTTTTTTAAACAGTACAGGACTAGTTTTTTGGACAATGTACTGTTTTATGGCACCCAAGACAGTACGCAAAAGTACTGTTTTTTAATAATGTTTTTTGGTATAAATTTTTCGTGTTGAAAATATTTTTGATTTTCTTAGTGCGAAAAATCAGTCCATCTAAATTGTTAATAAATTTCTTCTTCTCTCTTCTCTTCTTCTTCTCTTCTTCTTCTCTTAACGGAGAAAAGAAAGAAGCTTCACCGCATAGACCCCTTTTACATTGATCAAGGCTAGATACTGGTTTTTAATACATTATGGAAAAACTTAGGTAAATAAAGTATTTTAGTAAAAAAAAATGTATTTTAAATCGTTATTCGTGCAATTTTTAAAAAGACTTATTTGATTGGAACCTTTTCGTTAAATGAAATGTAAATGATAGAATTTAAACATTTATTTATGAAACAAACCCTTAAGCATAGTACTCTATTCAGTTTCATATTAAATTTCACTCAAATCTCCATACAAAATATGACAGCTGCGAAACACGAGTGGACATTTTCACAACATGTTCGTCAGAGCAGTTCTCTATTCCGCTGCGTAAAATTATCGCAACATATTTCTGAGCCACATTTTTTCACGACTATTTAATTTACTGCCTATTTATTCTATAGTGAAAAGAGAGATATCATATGAAATTTCCCAACTCATTCTCTGACAAACGTTGCAAAAGAAACTCCTCGCAACAAAATATGTGTCAGAAATTTCACGCAACAAATAAATGAATGTTGTCAGCGAAATTTCACGCAAGCAAACATAGTTCTATGCTTTAATAACAAAAACTCATTTGATGAACTTAAAAGAAAAATTTTAAAACCTTCAACAAAATATATTTGTTTGCTTTCGAACACAAACTTAATATTTTTCTTAATTTAACTGCAGATGGATTTATAGAACTCAGCGTAATTTTCAAGCAAATATGAATCATTGCATATGAATTGCAAAGATATCCTTTTTCTTTTCATCACTTACTTGAATGGGTTCTTTTCGAAGAACTTTCATCGTATTTATTGCACAAGTTTTGAGTTCTAATGGAGCTACCTCGCACAATTCGATTAAAGATGTTAAAAAAGCTGTTTGTTCGTTTTAGTTTTTTTATAGAATTTAAAATAATGTTCCTTTATTGCACGTAAGCTGAATTTTTTTGCAAGAAAAGAAGCAGAGACAATCACAAATATATGTAATAACAATTCAATTACCTAAAAACGTAATGTGAACTTACAACGTTATTCCATTTTACCTGCTCTGGAGCATTTTTTGAAAATATACTTTTTTTTAATATTTTTCACAACCACAATTCTTCAATCTTTTATTATTATTATCAATGCAATTTTCAACATTGGACTTCCTTTTTGTGCATCTGTTGCACTTATCAATTACATTAGATAATTCAACTCTAATAATATTGTATGTAACTTACAACGTTCTTCCATTGACTGACACTTTCTTATTGCTTTTTGATAGCGATAAAGTGCATATTTTTGGCTGATTTGGTGTTAAGGCAATGTAAGAGAGTCATTCATGTTAACGGTAATCTGCAATAAAATCGGTTTTGCAAAAAGTGACTTTTGCAACGTTATTCGCGGTTGTGCTTCAATTATCTGTTGAAGGTAATAAAATAATTTTTACATTTGTAACACTTTTTTTCAATAAACTTTAAAGATAGTTCAAATACTAGGAAATATTAAGGATTAAAAACTTATATTAAGAATAAAATCGGTTTTGCAAAAAGTGGCTTTTGCAACGATATTCGCCGTTGTGCTTCAATTATCTGTTGAAGATAATAAAATAATTTCTACTTTTTTAACACTTTTTTAATAAACTTTATAGATATTTCAAATAACTTGGAAAAATATGCGGTTTTTTTTTCATATGCTATTGCATATTTTTTGCATTCAATTTGCATATCATAGATATGGAGTAATAAATGCATTTATGAAGTCAAAATCAATACAAATCCAAGACTTGACTTCAATCAGACTTAAAATAAATTTTGCATATAATTCCGCTGTTTATAGTTATAAGAGACATGAAATTTTGAGAGTTGATAGCTTAGTTATAGAAATATTGTTTGCTTTTTAAAAGTGAAACAAGTGGCGCTTACGTTAATTTTGCGGTCAGAGATCGACATGAAAAAACTTTAAACTCGTTTTTCTCGAAAAGTGCTGTTTGAAACCGGTGGACAGCATTACTCGAAAACTATGCCAAGGGATCACTACCAAATTGTATGCACTGGCTAAGCAAATACAAGTGGTACTTTTAATCGATCGATTTTTATTTTGGAAAAATACTTTTTTATAACCTAAAATTTGTGACATTTTTAGTCAAAAATCAGCTACCATTTTAGTAAAAATCAGTATTTTTCTAAAATCACGATTAAAAGCTCAAACAGTGTCAGCAGAACCTTAATAATTTTTTTTTACTGATCCAGATCCGAAAAATCATTTCCACAGCATATTTCAGGTGCTTTACTAAACTACGGATTCCTACTACATTAATTAATATTTGTTATCCAAAAAACCTCAACAAGTTTTCTTTAAAAGGTACATAATTATAATTTAAAAAAATAAATAACCTAAAATAACAGTCGCTTTAAAATAATACTTTTAATACAGGGTTTTTTTTTAAAAAATTTTTATGGGTCCTTAAGACTTTTTTAAAAAAAAAGCAAAAAAGATCAAGGCGATATGATGAAGATCAAGTGTATGAAAATGTACTAAAAATATCTTTGTGGTACTTACGTACTTTTTTTAATAACCTGAACTTCCGTGCTTTCGGACTCGGTACTTGACCTTAACCTGCTTATGCTGTTCACCTATTTTTGCAAAGAAGGCATGGTGAACTGTGCCATTCGATAGGCAACCGTGAGGCTGCCGAAAATTGGCTATGGATTTTAGTCTGTTCCCAAACCAAGACTTACTTACCGTAGTTCTCCTTATTATCCTGCAATTGAATCTTTCTTTAATACCTGTTGTCTGGTTTTTATAAATTCATCAACTTAAAAGTACTTATACTTAACACCTTGATTCGAATGATAAATTAGCTGTACTCAGCATTTCTGCAAGATTGCCTTCCACATCTTGCACAATAATTTAACTTAGTTTAAGGTCATTATTAGTTGCGTTCCATTCGCTTCAAAATAATCCAGATTATTTTTTTTTACATGCAAAGCAAAAACAAAAATTATAATCCTATAACAAATAGGATTATTTTTGCTATCCATATAAAATTGTGATATAGCCTTTAAAAAATTTGAAACACAGGTGCCGCACCTGTATATTTTTATGAGCTGTCATTTCATTTTTTGAATTATTTGTTTGTTTGATACAATGACTGTTAGATAGCCATGACAGCTACCTATTTTCTCACGAGCTGCGACCATAGAATGTTAAACAAAAGAAAACAAAACAAATCGCGTGTGAAACACACATTGGACGCATTCAGCGGAGCCAACAATTACACTTAAATTATTTTTATAATTGCATAATATTAATAATTAAATTAAATAATTTACAATTTTTCTGACGTTTAGAGTAAAACACATTCAGAGAAAAACATCGTTCATTAAGGTATCGCTACCATAACAGTTCACAACAGTTTTAAACGACACACTTTCTCATGACACCTATTAGTTATTGTATCATGATTGCTTGTTTGAATTTAATTTTGACTACAACGGTAGTGCCCTCTACGAGTCGTTTTTCTTGCCGTTCCTTTGAGAAAATTTCTTATCGCGATTATATTAAGGTGAAAGGAACGCAGCTATTGAGTTCCTAATCTAGTTTCTATAATGATGCAATCATTATTTGGAATATACGTATAAACATTCGTTCTTTATTTAAAACACTAGTATAAAGTCCTGTCCTACGACAGGTCCATCGCAGACTTCCTTTTTGGAGCCATTTTCCTAAAGCACTCTTTTTTAAAAGCTCGATTTTTTATTTAATTGATTTTTGAAATATACAAATGTAAAACTTTAAATAACACTTTACGTATTAAAGCAGTGTTGAAAAGGTAAATCAAAAACGTACTATTGTAAAAACCCAATATTGTCACTGATAAGTATAAAATATATTTTCTAGGCATACTTTTAGGCTGAACATTTTTGAGAACAGTATGTCTTGTAAAAGGACTTTACTGTCAAAAAATAATTATAGTTTGAGAAATACTGTGTGGGGAGCTGCATGCTAGCCTTTTATGTATTAAGATGTTTATACTTTCAGGCTGAACAGTTTGAGAAATATTGCCTTTTATATATTAAACCTCTGCACGAGTGCGCTTAAAATGCATTTCAGAACACTGGTTTGTGGAGCAAGCGTTGGTTATGTTCGGCTTTCATTAATTAAAACAAACGTAACACTACAGAAAGCACTCGTCGCGAAAAGACTTGAAAGTTATGTGATCAACAGCAGAACGCTTGGAGTTATGATGTGTTGTTTAGGTTTCATAGTTTCTGCATTTCCTTGTGAAGTAAAAATCATCTGAAACGCCAAAAAAGGCATTTTCTTATTATTTATTGAAATTATAATAAGAGACTTTTTTATTTGCTATGAAAATTAATTTATTTTTTTTCATTTTTCACAATATTTAATTCAAAAAAAGTTATTACAGAATTAAAAATAAATATATTTTTTAAGTAACAACAAAAAAAATAATTAAATTTTGTTGTGTTGTTTATGAGGATATTTTCTTGTTGTTTTTACTATTGGTGGTGGTTTTGTTGATTATTGTTTCTTGCATTCTTATGATGTTGGATTGTTGTTAGTGTTGTTTTTTCTGTTGATGATTAATTTGATGATTATAATAATAATTTGATGATTAATGATGATTAATTTGTAAATATTATTATTATTTTTATCATTATTATTATTATTATTATTATTATTATTATTATTATTATTATTATTATTATTATTATTATTATTATTATTATTATTATTATTATTATTATTATTATCATTATTATTATTATTATTATTATTATTATTATTATTATTCCCACGCCACTCTCCCCCCCGCATACCGCGCGAGACGGGGTCCATTTAATCCGAACATGACGGCAGTGGTCGACTGCAAGCCACTTCGGAACTGAAGTTTTTACATATTCACTTATGTATATTTTAATTTATTTAGTTAATTTAGTCACAGGTTTGTTCATTGTTTTATGTTGTTGTTATTGGTTTAAAAATTTCCGCACTATTGTTGTTGTTTTTAGTATTATTGCTTTTTGAATGTTTGTATGGAGATGGGGGTCTATTTCTATTAATTCTAGGTATTTTACTAAGGTCTTTGTAGTTATGCCTGTTGCTGATATGACTATTGGTATTATTTTAACTTGTTCTTGTTTCCAGAGCTCTTTTAGTTCGATTGCTAATGGAGTGTATTTTGTAATTTTCTCCTGTTCTTTTTGTGAAGTATTTATGTCGTTGGGTACTGCAATGTCTATTAAGAATGTTTTATTATTTTTTTTGTTGATGAGAGTTATATCTGGTCTGTTGTGTGTTATAGTAATATCTGTTAGTATTGTTCTATCCCAATATATTTTGTAGTGCTCGTTTTCTAATATGTTTTGTGGTGTGTATTTATAGTAAGGTGTTGATGTGGTTAACAGTTTGTGTTTAACTGCAAGTTCTTGGTGTATAATCTTTGCTGCTGTGTTGTGTCGATCAGTGTAGTCCGTGCCTGCGAGTATTTTGCAACCTCCTGTTATATGGTCTATTGTTTCTCTATCCTGATGACATTTTCTACATACGTCGATTTCTATGTTTTCTTTTATTATATATTTTCTGTAGTTTCTTGTTGCTATAACTCCATCTTGGATTGCTAGTATGAATCCTTCGGTTTCAGGGAAGATGTCTCCGATTTGCAACCATTTGTAAGATAGATTTTTGTCTATGTTTGTGTTGTTTATTATGTTTAAATGTTTTCCGTGTAGAGCTTTTCTCGACCACACTTCTTTTTTTTCGGCTGTTGTTTGTGTCTCTATGTTGCTTGAGATGTTATCTTGATTTAAATTTAGTGGCGTGTATTGTTTATCTGCATTTACTATTGCTTGATGTAGAGATAATTATTATTATTATTATTATTATTATTATTATTATTATTATTATTATTATTATTATTATTATTATTGTTATTGTTATTGTTATTATTATTATTGTTATTATTATTAAAAAAAAATAAATAAAAAATGTCATTATTGTACATTAAGTAAGACTTATCTTCTATAGTACATCAAAAGAGGAAATCAAGTTGATAGATATTTACTTAAATACTAACATTTATCTTAAATTATGTAAATAAATTATTAAATTAAAATATTAAAATAAATATAATATATATGATTTCAAAGTTATTAAGTAATCAGTTTAAACAGTTTATTTAAAAAAGAGAAAGAAAATTAAGTTTTTAAGCAAAGAAAAGAATGAATAGATAAAAGAAAAGATAATAGCATAGAAAATTAATTTAATCAATATTTATTCTATTTCTGAAAAGTATCTAAAAATTTCCCGTTTAAAGCTGGTTAAAATATTTATTTGTTTTAAATAATTGGGCAATGAATTCCAAAGTCTTATGGTGCTAATAAAAAAGAATCTGCTACTGTTGAGGTAGCTGTGTCTCGGAACAATAAACTTGGTCGAACATTAGATTGGAAAAACTGTAATTTTTCATAGAGATATCTAGGGTGTCGAGTATTGATAAGTCCGTGTAAAAAAATTATATTACGCATACTTAAATATTGAACTAAATTACAACCAAGAATTTCCTTGCATTTTGCAGTGATATGATCCCAACGTTGGATTTTAAAAACATACCTAGCAGCATTGTTAAATGCAACAAGGAGCTTATGCTGTGAATGTGAGTCAAGCTTACTGTACACTACGTCTGCAGAAGTTATATGTGGCAAAATTAATTGTACTACAAGCCTTCGCCGAGTTTACCGGGGGGTAAAGTCAGAAGAAGCGCGCAGGTAACGCAATGTCCCATAAATTTTATTTAGATTGTAGTTGATGTGGTCAATACAAGAAAGATTTGAATTAAGAATAAAGCCAAGGTTTTTCACTTTATTCACAACCTCCAACTGATCAGCTCTTATCAATAAAGGCGGAATATCCACAAAGCAAGAAACAGTTCTGGATATTGGCAACACTTTAGATTTCAGCGGATTTATAAAAAGCAAGTTAGTAGCAGCCCACTGTTCCAGTAAAGACAAATCAGAGTTAAGTTTATAACTTAAATCTTCTAAAAGGCCAATAGGTCTAGAGAGGTATAGCTGAATATCATCAGCATAAGCGTGAACTGTTGCATAATTACAAACAGTGAAAATATCATTTAAAAATATGGAGAAAAGTAGGGGACCCAGAATAGACCCTTGGGGAACACCGACAGCAACTGATTGCAGGGAAAAAATATTATTTCCAACTCTTACACGCTGCTTTCTTGCCTCTAGGTAATTAGATAAGAGTTTAACTGCACTGTCACTAAACTTGAACAAATATTTAAGCTTATAACAAAGCAGATTGTGATTTACCGAGTCAAAAGCTTTAGAAAATTTAATCAGGCAAAGAAGGGTTACAAAGTTTTTATCATAAGATATTCTTATGTCATCCATCATTTTCATAGCTGCAGTCGCACAGCTATGACCTGTCCAAAACCCAGACTGAAGCGGCGATAAAAGGTGGTTAACGTTTAGGTATTCAGAGATTTGGTCAGACATTATACGTTCAAAAACTTTACCTAGAGCTGGGATCTGAAACAGAGTTAGATTTGGGAATTGGCATAACTGTAGCTATTTTCCATTATTCGGGGAAGCGGGAACAAGTTATACAGTGATTAATAATAAGAGTGAGGGGAGCTAGTATAAAGTGGATAACTAATTTAATAAATTTAATAGGCATTTCATCGATCCCGACTGCATTCGAACTGATCTTCATTATACACTTGGCAACATAGTCTTCACTGCCAGAAGCAAACTCAAATGAGGGAAAGGGAAATTGGTTAGTTTGTTCTTACAATTCAACATTGGAACAAGTACTGGCAGGACTTGGACATCCATTAGACAAAAAAGAATTATTCTGTAAATTAGGCTCCAAAGTACACTCAATTGGCGCTTTACTGAATACCCTTTATTTTTTTAAATTTTGCCAAAGTTGCTTAGAACTTAAACCAGAGTTTAGCTTGGAGCTGTAAAATTTTGTCTTCACTTGTCGAACAAATATATTAGCTGTATTACGCGTTCTCCTGTAGCTGTCCCAATTTCCACCTGTACGATTGTGTTTATATTTAGAGTAGAGTTTGTTTCTTGTTTTTATGGCATACATTACACGATTAGTAAACCAAGGACAAAAATTATTGGACATTTGAATTGCACGTAACGGAACATGACGGTTAAACAAAACATTTAAGTTATTCATGAAACAGCTGAGCTTATCATCCACCGAGCCATTAAGCCAGCAGTCTGTCCAATTTGTAGCCATTAAATCATAATATAGTGCAGAAAAATCAATTGATTTGTAGTCGCGGTAAGAAAAACTTACCTGAGAAGTTCTTTCAAGATTTATATTAAGACAACAAAAAATTAAATCATGGTCAGACAAAAAGTTAATTTGGTTAAATTTTAAAATATATGAGATATCTGAAACAAAGCAAACATCAAGAAGACTAGGCTCACAATCGTGCATATAGCGGGTGGGAATCCCATGGTTCGCTACATTTAAACCGCTTATTGAAGAGAGATAGTAAAAGTTATCTGTAGCAGCGTCATTCCGCAACAAGTTAATATTAAAGTCGCCACAAATAAAGAGAAAATCATAGTCAATGACTTTTGTATTAAGGTCAGAGAAAAACTGTTCAGGACTATTGCAACGCTTAGGGTTGTAAACACATGACACTAATATTTTTTTATTATGGCCAAATAACTCAACATTAAGGTACTCACAGACAGCACTACTTTTATTCACAAATCTGACATTGAGACTGGACTTACAATAAATAGCTATACCACCACCCCTTCTACCATACCTGTCATTACGGAACAATTTAAAACCCTTAAAATCGTAAAAACTATCTGGAATATCGTTCTTGAACCATGTTTCAGTGACACAAACTATATCAACAGGTGAATTTTCAAACACTTACTTTGCTTGATCTAATTTAAATCCGTTTAAACTTCGCGCGTTAATATGTAAAACATTGTTTACATAAAACACATTGTTTACATAAAACATAATTGCATGTAGCACCAAAAGACAAACCGTCGGAAAGTGTCAGGATTGATAAGACATAGAGTCAGCTCTAAACAAGATTGAGATACATACCAAAATTAGATTAACTAATGTAATGAAGAACAAGTAGAGAAAGGATGAGAGATTGAGAAAGATTGAAAGACATACATATATATATAGGAAGTAAAAAAGGAAAAGAAAGATTGCTTAGAAATAAGCATATAAACAACATATCAAATTAATATTGTTAAAAAATATAAAGATCGGCAAATAACCAAATAAAAAAGTATTTTTTATCATATGATTACTAGTAATGATGTGATTACGTTTTTTGTTGGTGTTGTTGTTTATGGTAGTATTGGTGTTGTTGTTGGTCTATTGCGATGATGTTTATGTTTTTCATTGATATTATTTTGTGGTAGATCTTAGTAAAACTGAATGATCTACAAGAAAAATGTGATTTCGGAGGGTATTTCTTCAATTATTTCAAATATAATTTTTTAGAAATATTTAAGGTACTTGAAAAATAACGCCAGTATTTTATGCTAGGGCCGTAGTCAGGATTTACCCATGGGAGGGGGGTCTTGATGAAATTTTTTTTTACAATTAAAATATATGGACAATTATTTGTTTCATTTCAATTTTACGTTAAGTTTTTTATATATTATATACAGTTGCGAACAAAATAATAGCAGTCGTCTTATATTCAGATATGCTTGGATAAATAATACTAGTCTACAAATTTCGTATCTGGTAAACCCATTCTTTTTACTATATGTACGTTTAACCCTGGTTTCAAATCTGTACTCAGTTTCCTCCTATATTGTAACATTTTCAATTTACAGGGTGTTTAACGTTTTTAGCACGTGTTTAGAATTATTGATATAGAATCTGAACTACTCATCATAAAATACAAAATGATATTATAATTTGATATTTGTATATGATATTTGTATTTGAAATAATACAAATGATAGGAATGATAATGGGTTTACCAGATACGAAATTTGTAGACTAGTATTATTTATCCAAGCATATCTGAATATAAGACGACTGCTAGAAAAAATAGCAGATTTTTAATCCATACATCAACACTATCGTGTCATGTGCGGTAGCGGAGCAAAAATTTTGAGATTATCCAACGAAATATCAACAAATTTTGTATCTTTTGTTTTAGCGAAGTTGTAATCGTCCAAAGTTAGAATTTGGAAAAAACTGTTGATTATTTGTATTTTTACATGAAAAACAGACATTTTAAATTTGGACGATTACAGCTCCGCAAAAGATACGAAATTTGCTGATATTTTGTTGGATAATATCAAAGTTTTTGCTCCGCTACCGCACATGACATAATAGTGTTGATGTATAGATTGAAAAGCTGATACTTTTTCTAAAATACAAAATAATATGTAAATACAAAATAATATATTTTATTTTATGGTGAGTAGTTAAGATTATAGATCAATAAAACTTAACACGTGCCATAAACGTAAAACACCCTGTATATTGAAAATTTTACAATATAGGAGGAAACTGAGTATAGATTTGAAACCAGCGTTAAACGTACATATAGGAATGATAATGGGTTTACCGGATACGAAATTTGTAGACTAGTATTATTTATCCACATATTTGAATATAAGTAGATTGCTATTATTCGTATGCTATTTCGCTGTATGTATATAAAGGTGCCTCGACTTGTTATCGAAAAAAGTTATATTTTTACCCCTCTCAAAATGAACCTTAGTCTATTTTATAACAATTCCCAAAATATTTTAGCTGTTACGATAATCGCCATTGTGCAAAAACCTCCAAAATTCGTGTTTTTCGTAAATATATTGGCTGGTGTAAAAGTTTTTGCAAACTTAAAGTAAATATTAAATGTAACAAATAATTGTACCTATATTTTAATTTTGAAAAAAATTTCATCAAGCCCCCCTCCCGTGTTTAAATCCTGACTACGGCCTTGGCAAAAAAATATTGGTTTTATTTTTCAAGTACCTTAAATATTTGTTAAAAGTTCGAGTTAAAATGATTGAAAAAATACCCTCCGAAATCACATAAAATAATACTTAAATTTGCAAAATATCACGATTTGAACATAAAAAAAGAAAAGATGCGCATATAATATGCACTTAAAACTCTAAAATATGCGCTAAAAAAAGGTAAAATATGCAATTAAAAATATTTTTTTATATATATTATCGGTTAGAAAAAATATTGCATTTAATTAAAAAAAAAAACAATTAATTTTTAATTACATATAAAATTAACTTATAAAAAAATAAAATGCATTTAAAAGTACCTAATAATTCTAATTTATCTTTTTCCAAAATATGTCGAATTAAATTTTAATGGTTGCAAATCAAAAAAAGCAAAATATGCAAAAACCACATGAATTTATTGTATAAAAAATATACGCAATTAATATGCAAATATAAGCATTTTTTGTAAAATATGCAAAACCATGCATTTATTGCAAAATATTTAAAAATATGCACTAACTATTAAATGCATATTGAATAGAAGGAATTTTCATGATTCGCAAAGATGCCCAGTAAAAACTTTCATTTGCATGAAATTCCTGGCCCTTAATCCCTTTGCCAATGTTCGAAATCAGTGACCACTTAACACTGATAAATGATGTTTAAAACTCTTTAAAGTACATATTATTAGGTGGCAATACTGTGGTAAAAATTTAGGTGGCAACCCTAACCACCATCTTAAATTTTAAAACTGTGACATTATATTCGAAATCAAATCCGTTGTCAGAATTTCAAAATTACAAGAATTCGCAAAAATAAAAAAAAATCTAGGTGGCAGCTCTATCCGCCTTTTAAAGTTTGACATCATCTTCGAAATAAGTTGCCCCTAAAACTTCTACACAGGAGACCACAGAACCCTTAAAAGTCATATTATGCTTAAGCTCTCTCTAAACAAGCTCAGTGAATTTGTTGTATACTTGCTTTGATTGGATACTTGCCTTCAATTTCAAGCTTTTAACCGAAGGCATCAAGCTTTCCTTTACTTGAAGCTTCGTGCCGTTCGCTTGTAAGCTAGCATACTTGCAAGTCGCAAGCTGTCATGTGCTTATTTATATTCAATTACAAGCTATAAATGATTTAAAATTATCAAACTCAAGCTAGCTTGAACTTGTATTTTAAGTTAGTACTTGAAATAGACTTCAAGTAGGCTTGTGCAGTTCTCTGGTACATATCAAATAATGAACTTTTTTTTTGCAAAATTTTGCATTCTTAGGACTAACGATTCAAAAATCAGATAAAAAATTTCTAAATATTTTAAAATATTTATCAAATTGCATATTTTTATTTAAATTGGATGGAAACTGAGATAAACATTCGATAGCATGCTATGCTACAGCCTGAAATATGTTAACAGCCCTTATAAAAACTATTTACTCTATTCATACTGAAGTAATCTACAAACACTTGAGTAAAAATGCAGTGTACGCGCTGATTTCATCGTTCGTAAGCTTACTTTTGTATCACTGCTTAGCCGAAGTTGAAATCAACCTGCAGTGGTACACGAGGCAGTAGCTCAAAATAATGCATAATTATATCGATTGCCGTTCGTGCGCTGTGGTTTATACACATAATTATTTTATGTAAACATCTATACTTTTCACTGAAGTCGAAGCACACATCACACAGTATTTGACTTTGGTACGATCGGCTAATGCAACATGCTTGATGTTGTAAGTTAGTTCTATGGCGTAGAATATGTTGCATGGTATTAATGATATAGAAGTCATACAAAAACCAAGTATGTACTGACTGTAAAAGCAGTTGCAGTTCATCGCTGCAGGTCTCTGATCCAGGGACTCAAAATAACAATTATTTTTTTAAGGCAAAAAGGTTCGAAAATTTAAGATTTATTATTAGAAAAAACGCATAACTATTATGTTAACAATAATATTTTTTTGGTTGTCCATAACCATTATCGCAACCAAAAATATTTTCTTTGTTGCCCATAACCATTATCGCAGCCGAATTTTTTTTTGTTGCCATTATCGCAATAAATTTTTTTTGCTATCCATCAATATAATAGAAACTACCAAGTGGGCTTATTAAAAATTTTGAGATTTTAAATTTTGGTCGCCATATTTGGATCCGCCGTTTCGAATTTTTAGTTTTGAATACAAAATTCTACCATAGATACCATCTAATTTAGACTTTTGGCCAGAAAATGTACTATAATTCATTGCAGTGCCATAGAAAAGGGAGTTTTGGGGGCTCAAGTCCCCAGAGGGTAGAAATTTAAAAAAATTAATCTGCCACAGATTATGTTGATGGCTAACAAAAAATTTTTAGTGCGATTATGGCAACCAAAAAAAAAAAATTCGGCTGCGATAATGGTTATAGGCAAAAAAAAAATTTTTGTTGCGATAATGTTTATTGTCAACCAGTATCAAAAATGGTTGATAAATTACAATTATCTGGATTTTTTTTTCCGCAATTGGTTATAACTGTTATGTCCCTGATTATTTCGAATCTCTCAATCTGATAGATAATGATGTTCTTTTCAAAATTAAACACTTAAGCTGTAAAGCCTGCTTAATGTAGGTAATATTAAAAGAAAAAATTTAGCAAATTGAACAATATTTAAGCGAAATATCTTTTATTATATGAATGTACTTTTTCTATAAATGTGAATTTGTTGTAGTAGTATATCTTCGTAAATTATTAAGAATATTTTTACTTCTGTTGTATATTTGTAATAATGTGTTTTTTCGAAGAGCTCCTGTACAGGAAAATCTTCTGAAGAGCTTCTACTACTTAAAGAATAATTTGCTTTTCGTCCTCTGATGCAGTTAGTTTCTCATTGAATCCGATCATGAGATTGATGGCCCTCTCTGCAGAGTCATTATTGACGGAAATATTTCTGACGGTTTCTTTAGATCTTAAAAAAATGTTCGTTATTGGTTTATAGGCTGGGATTGATTTGCAAGAAACAGGTTGTCCGCCTCACCCAAATTTATTGTCCAAATACGAGTTGAAAAAAATTAAGTGCTTGCGGTGATGGAGTTTTCTATTTTTAATTCAGAAATTTCCATTGAATTTGTATTGATAGTAGCTTTCTTGAGTTTTCTGTTTTTTTTAAAAACACAAAATGTAAATGTAATAGCCGGCTAAGCATGTCCTCGTAAGTTGGCAATGATATTTTTAATATTTTAATGCTCAACCCACCGATCAAATAGTTATTTCGTTCGACATTTTTTATCGTTTACATATTTTATTTTGGGATTCGTTTTTTCTTTTATTGATTTGGATGAAAAAAGCGAGTTGACAATTATTAATAGTGATGACATAGTGGTGACACAGTGACTACGTAATCGATTAGCTACTACTACTCAAAATAAAAATGTTTTTAAAATTTTCAGCAGATATACTACTACAACAAATTCACATTTATCAAAAGTACATTCATATAATAAATCATATTTCCTCTGGCCGCACAAACGTAAATTGTTTTGAATGACTCTTGCTGTTTAACATGAAAGCTGATCGCCCAACTGGCGTCAGTGTTTATTTCATTCTTATTCTGTTTTAAATATGCCGGCCTTGGCCATGCAATGAACGCTGAACGCCCGATTTGGTTTTGCGGTAGATCAGTCTTCATTGTCAGCACTTGGCCATTAATTACAGAAAAGTTTCTGGGGATACGGAGTTGTGATATGAGTCACAACATTCCTCCCCCAAACACAAAGAAAATTTTTGCCTGGAAGTGGTTAAAATTGTCGTTAATGAACTTTTAACATCTCTTGTTTGTATGCCTGTATATTCTGCCAATATTCTTTAAAATTACGTAATTTTTCTTAAAATTCTTTGCTATTAATTTTACATAAGTTCTAAGCTTCTGTTTATATTTTCTATTATTATCATTTTCTTTTCTTTTTGTTTCCTGTATATAATATTGTTAAATATTTTAGTACATTCTATTAAACTTTCGGATATTCTATTTACAGTTAACACTTGTGTTCATCACTTTGTGTTCTAATGTTTCATTAATTTTCCCCATGTCTTGTAAACATTTGGTGATATCTTCTCGTCATTGTTCTGCTACTGTTAGCGGCTGTATTTATCTTTTTATGTAGTATTCCGTTTTCTGCTTCATTCTTTCTTAAGCGTTGTCCATCGGTGTGCTGGAAAAAGCTGTTGATGTGTGTTGTCACGCAGTGCTGTATATGTACTTGTTGCCAATTAGTTGTATAGTCGTTCTTAAATAGTTTCGTTGAAAGTTGTGTTGAAAGTTGGTGGAAAGCCTTATTATCATCAATGTCGTCCATAGACTTGGTCAATACGCTATCGAAAAACTCTGATATGCTTCTTTCGCAATATGCTCCACTTAAAAAATGCCATAATATATTTGAAAATGTTAAAATAACAAAATTCAAAGTTGTTACAAAGTATTTGACATCTTTGCTAGATTAATGCACTATCAGTTTTGTATTCTGTGGATTGAAGTCGCTGCCATCATTGTTACTATCAGCATTGAAGCACCTTTTAAATTACGCACGTCCTAGACATCTTCAATTTGAATTTTTCTTCCAATGTTCCGCAAGAAGTATTTTTATGATTTTACAATTCGAATTTCTTGAATGCACCTTCTTGTTTTATATCAGCTAAACGAATTTTACTGCTTCGATACTACCTTCCAGACATATATTCTTTCCTTGTGAAGTATTGTTGCTAAACCTTTTTTTCCTCTTACTTGTATCTCCGTTTACTGCACCACCTCAAAGATTTCTGCCATGCCGCTAACTGCATTATCTCTGTTTGTTGTGCTCGTTCCATGGTAATGCATACAAGCTCATTGGTGAACTTTACATTAATGTTTTATTTTATTGTTTTTATTTCAAAAAGTAAAATTTCTGTTTCGCTTATTTGCGTCTTCTTTCTAAAAATTTTCATTGTCATTAAAACAACATATTACATTTAAAAATGTAATGTTAAAATTCTCTTACTTTCTAAAAATCTTTACTTATTTAAATTGATTTTTATTTTTCTTTCCATTTACACAACTGTTTAACATACATGTTTTTAATGAATCTATCGTATTTGGCATTTACATAACATTAACAGTTTTCAATATTTTAATATAAATCCAATTTAATTTTTTCAATATTTATGTGCTAATTTGCATTTTCCTTTTTAATGTTTTTATGCGTAAGTGCATTTATCTTTCTTTAAAGTGCTCTTTTATGAGACACTTTCAAAATTTTTTTCTTTTAGTAAATACATCTTATTCTTCCTTAGATGCATTCTTATGTACTTATATATTTTTAGTTACAAATTTAGTTACAAATTTAAAGATTTTTTGTCTTAACGTTTTTTCCTTCCAAATTTCAAAGAAAAAATTTATTAATCATTAACTTCTCTTTTAATTTATTTCCTTCTTTCTTATGAATCATTTTATCTTTTAATTCTTCTCCATTGGACGCTTTCAAATTTTATTTATCTTCAATCAATTTGTTTGTTTTTTTTTTAATAAAGTTGCATTATTCTGGGATCTACAAGTAGAATTCGTTGCACTAGACTATAGACTATATTCTTGCGAGGGATTTCTGTAACTACGTCATTCACTTTGTAGATGCCAAAACATTTGCCTTATACTTTAGAATTCCTCCTTCTTCTTATTTTTTTCTCCGGCCATACATTGGCTTCTCTTACTTTTCATATTATTTCATTTATTCATTTCCTTTTATTTTTTTCATAATCATTTCTACCACACCTTCTCCCTATTATATTTTCTTGCCAGTATCTTCCATTTGCTGGAATTTACATCCATTTATACCCTCTCTTGGTTCAATAAATTCTGGTACTTAAGTGTTTATCTTGTAAGATGTTCTCTCTACTTTATTTATTTGTAATATGGCCTCATTTCGAACACACATGTGCGTTTACATTCGCCATTTTCCTTTTTTTTTTTACAAAAAATTTTTCCCTTTGTAACCTTTTTAAATTCTGTTTTACATGAACCATTTTTCATACCTTTAGAAAGAAAAATGTATTTCATATTCTTTTTATTCCCATAATTCTACTCCTAATATGTATCTTATACTACTTACTTCTTCGCTTCACTCTCGGTTTTGTTTAAAATTATAACACCTAAACTAGCTTTTTCTATTTCTAATTCCTATGAAATAATTTTAGTGAATTGTAATGAATTTTCTTTGCTTTCTCCTCAGTCGAAATCTCGGTAGTTACTGAGGTTTTTATCCATATTGGTGAAAATTTATTCTTCCTTACTTGATATTTTAAATTCTACTGCATTTAAAGTATTGTCATAAAATTTTTTAGAAATTTATTTTGCCCGCTCCTGGTTCTGACTAGCCAGTTCGTGCGCTCTCTGATTTTTATATATAATTTATCTTCTGTATCTTCGGCGTAAACTTTCGCTTTAAATTAGTTGTCATTTCTGTCAAACCCATATAGATATATAGTTAAGTGAGGAGGGAGCTAGTCACCTAGTTACTGCAGCCTCAAGGGCATATTATAACGAACCTCTGTAAGTTATAGTTCATCCTTAATCGTTAAGTTCGTTAGGAACAGCGATGTCCTTGGGTTAACTATCCGGTATTTTGTGCGGTTCTAGGTACAATGCACCTAAGTAGCAAAGTCGGGTCCTAATTATACCGTTACAGTGACAAAATGTGCCCTGCTGTTTCTTCATCTTCATTACATAATCTGCACAGATCTTCCTGGACTATAACCATAGCTTATAAGTTATTATTTACCTTGCAATGTCCAGTTAGGAAACCTGTGACAAGTCTGATAGATGTTTCACTTAAAGTATGGTGGTTCACTTAAGGTATGATGGTTTCACGCATACTGACAAGTAAAGGGTCCGCCAAATAACTTTTTTTTTTTTTAAATTCTATTAAAAAAAAAAACTACTGGATATTTTCTCAAATTTCTTTTTTATTTGATCCTTCCGGTTTATAATGGAAAATAATTTCATTCAAATGGCTGCCACGGCTGGCCATGCAGTACCCTACACGACCGGTCCAATTTTTAAGCACATTATCGATTGTGTGCAGCTGTATTTCACCAATGGCTTCACGAATATTGTCCTTTAAAGCGTCAATTGTCTCTGGCTTGTCGGCGTAACACTTATTTTTGAGGGCACCCCACAAATAATAGTCCAACGGTGTCAAATCGCTGCTCTGAGGTGGCCAAACGACATCAGCTCTGCGGCTGATAATGCGATCTTCAAAACAGGCGCAAAACATCGAGTGTAGCTTCGGCTGTGTGGCACGTAGCGACGTCCTGTTGAAACCAAATGTTGCCAATATCCGCCTCTTCAATTTTTGTGAACAAAAATTCGTTCAACATGGCCCGATAACGATCGCCATTGACTGTAACGGCCACTCCTTGCTCATTTTCGAAGAAAAATGGCCCAATTATGCCTCTGGACCAAAATCCGCACCAAACAGTGGCTCGTTGTGGGTGCAGCGGCTTTTCAATGTATGCGTGCGGGTTTTCTGTGCCTTAAATGCGACAATTTTGCTTGTTTACATACCCGCCAAGATCAAAATTAGCTTCATCTGAAAAGATGATTTTTTTGGCAAAATCGGCATTATGATTTTCAAAGTAATGTCGCAATATTTCCCAGCGTTGTTCAAGCGTATACACAACCATTATCGTTCAGCGGATGGATAAAACTAATTATCTGTCAAATCAGACATGAGCTAAGTGTTACCATTCACGAAATAAGCACTATTTGAAAAAAAAACGTTAGATGGCGGACCCTGTACAATGTGTCTTTGAATAACTCTATTTTGGGCCAGTATTTTTTGTTGTTGAAGTGAATTTTTAATTTATTTCGTCACGAGGTAATACGTGGTCGGCAAATATGACAAAAAAAATCTTCATACGAAAAACGGACATAAACAGGCATGTGCTGCATTTCGTACGAATTCAATTCGAACCCGAAATTGTAAATCGAGTGAAATTTAAATGGTTGTGATGCAATTCGAACGAAATTGTATGTGTTCGAATTCACTTTCGAAACAGCTGATTAACGTCAAATGAATAAATTGTAAAATAAACAAAAAGTAAAATATTAAAATATGAGTGGTTTTTTTATTGGTGCTTATTTATTAAGTGAAGATCAGCGGAAAAAGAAAGAAAAATTGAAGAGGCGTATGCTCAGGGATCATTCCAACCCATTTGAAGTTCCAGATTCAGCGTAAGTATTGTGTACATAGCGAAGTTATCGTCCAATAGCAAATATTAATATTTTGTAGATTCATCGCCTTCTACCGCATCAATAAAGAAGCCTTTCAGTACATTCTGATGAAAATAGAGCCCTTGGTGAAGGAGACTTCGATTCCTTTGACGCTCCAACTGGCTGCAGCACTTCGGTTCTTTGGAGAAGGCGGATACCAGCGCGCAATTGGAAAGGATTTGGACATTGGTCTCGAAAGAACCACCATTTGCAAAATTTTATGCAAAATGCTACCTGTCCTTGAAAAAGTGCTGTGTCCAGAGTGGATAAACTTAAGAATGAGCCCTGATGAATGCTGCAGATCTAAGCTGAGTTTTTCTGAAAAATTCCAAATTCCGGGAGTTATTGGCTGCATTGATGGGACACACATTAAATTAAACAAACCGCAATTGAATGAACACCTCTACTTTAACAGAAAAGGATGTTTCAGTATAAACGCTTTGATTGTAAGTTCATAAAAATAGTGCATTTCAGACCCAACAACAACAATATTTCACAGATTTGCGACTACAACATGAACATAAGAAGTATCGATGCTTGTCACCCTGGATCGAGTCATGACTCTTTTATTTTTAATATGAGTCGAGCAAGAGAGTTTTTCTTATCGGCATATGAAAGTGGTGAACGTGGTTCTTGGCTATTGGGCGATTCTGGGTATGGATTAGAGGCTTTTTTATTAACACCGTATAGGAATCCAAGTGCAGGAACTAGACAACATCTTTTTAACCAGAAACACTCTAAAGCGCGTAATATCGTCGAAAGGGTCATTGGTACGCTTAAAAGTCGGTTTAGGTGCTTGTATACCGTTTTGCCATATGCTCCACATAAAGTGGTAAAAAATATTAATATATGTAGCGCACTGCATAATATATGCAGACATTATAAGTTGGAAGATTTCCCAGAAGAAGAAGAAGAAGACAATTTGTTTGACGAGGAACTGTCCGATGAAAACTCCGATTTATATGCTATTGGCCAAAACATTAGAGATCAAATTGCAAATAACTTAATGCGAATAATATAAGCAAAATAACTTTATTTAAAGCATTTAAAAAAAATAATGTATGATAAAAATAAATAAAAGTTTATTCACAGTCATGTTATTACATTAAATAATTAGCCTCTTCATTTTGTATCAAAAAAACACGTAACGTATTGCAATTGAGATCTTATTTTTTTCCTTCCATTACAGCGAATTTCAGTTGTTCTATTTCAAGCAATTTTTTTTTAATATCGTTCTTCACGATTGCTAACTCTTGCAATGCCGCATAATGTCTTTTGCGGTCTTTATTTTGTTGGGCTAGAAGAGAGTTTTGCTCCGAAAAATGGCCGTTCAATGTATCAATTGATTTATACACTTTTCTGAGGTTATTTCGGTTCTCCTTTTGTATTTTTATGCTCTCCTTTGTACATACAATGGCCTGCTTCAACGTCTTTGAAATGCTTGCTACAGATGCTGCTTCCATAGACATTTGTGTTTTTAAGCACTCCTGAAATGTGTCTGCACGCTTTCTCTGCGGCTTGCTAGCAGTTGGGTTTACCTCTACCGGTTCTGCTACGTCCTCAATTTGGTCATCGGCGACTTCTTTAGAACTGTTTTCTCCTTGGTCATTAGATACAGCAAACGATGTGCTATTTGCTATTCCTTCGACTGAGGTGTACATCCCACAAATAATTGCCAGTTCTTCCTCTATTGGCGAAATTACATGGCAATTAAATGGTCCTCCTCCAGTTGCTCTTCCTTCACGTTTATTAGATGCCAATTTTTTGCGGATGTTGCCTTTCCAATCGGAAAAAACCTATGCCACAATTTCCAATTGAAAAATAAGAAATGTATACTACATCGCAATACGAAGCACTTACTTTTTTCCAACCGCTAACATCTTTTTGTGGTGGTCCCTCACTATTGAGCTTCTTAGCCAGTTCTGCCCACAAAGACTCTGCAATAGTCCGGTCGCCCTTGAAAAAATTTTTGGCCAGGTCTTGATGCTCACGCATAAAACTCACGATAGTTTCATCTTGTCGAAGATTTTTGTGTTTCCCCCTTCAATAAATAAAATTGAACATTAATTTCAATAAAAATATATAGATCAGAACGAAATTTTAGTTAAATAACAATTAACTTACATTTTGTCAAGTTTTTCGCTGCAAGTGAATTCAATTCATCAGAAAGCAGCTGATCGAATTAAAAACGGCGCGAAATCGTTAAAATCGATTTCTGGCACATGTCAAATCGAACGGTTTGACAAGTTCGAAAAAGTGAAATGGAATGCGGATTACAGCACAAGGTATTTCGGTTTCACATTTAATATCGTGCGAAAGTGAAATGCAGCACATGCCTGAAAAAGTTTACAAAAACGAAACTTATATGAGATTTTTCTCACAAAATTTTAAAAATGAACAAAAAAACCACCCGTTTTCTTTCATATTTTATAATAGAGTGCAAATAAAATATATGTAATCTATAAAACTAATACTTTATATTTTTCGAACTCAATACTAGGCCTAATACAAAAACGAAAACATCGGAAAAACATCGATGTATCGGTTTTTAAACATCGATAATTGCCAAGTGAACATGGATATTTTCAAACATCGATGTTGTTAAGATTGCGCATCCCTGGAATCCTGCAATTTCTTCTCACACTTTGTGTGCTCGTTCTCAACTAATTGCTTTACTAACTCATCGGAGATATTCTTATTTCCCACTATTTGCCTTAACTTTAAACTTTCTTCCTCAATTTCCCTTATCCCTTCTTCTGTCTCACTAAAATTTTTCTTGAGCGCCTCGTATTTCCTTTCTATATCGGCCGGACTGTGACCTAATTATTCCTTTTCCTCACTGGACGCCCTAGATTCGTTATAGCTTAGATCCGTGAATAATACCTTTAAAACTATCTCCGACTCCTCCAATTTTGTCCTTTTCGGTGGACTATAAATCTCGCGTCTGCGTATACCTTGGGTGTAATCGAAATCTGCAAGGATTGCCTCGAAATCCTCAGTCAAGATGCAGAAATCCCTTGCCTCTGACCACAGTTGACGACGTTGGAGCCAGACTGATCTACAGCACAAATGTAAGTTTCTGAGAAAATTAAGGAAACGCGTTACGCGGTGTTGTGAGATACCTATGGGGTTTTTATTATTTTTTTTTAGGTAAATGTACTTCAGATGAGTATGAAATATATTATGACCAAGTTTTATCTATATAGTTTATTTAATAAAGCAAATATTCTTATTTTTGCGAAGAACAAATTACTTAGATCACTATACCATTACACAAATTTAAAAAATATATTAAAAATGTAGGTACAGGAAAAACAATGTACTTTGACATCATAAGATAAACCACGTCTTAATCATCACCTATCACGGCAGGCAATAAGTTTTCATCACCTAGTGCTTCCTGATTGCCACTTCTTCTAGGAGCATGTGGTAATGTCAAGTAAAACTGATGATGGATGGGAGGCACGAATTTTATAATTTTTCTTATATCTTGCATTTTTTGATACGATATTAGTCTGGTTGAGGGGGTTTTTTCCGGTGTATAATTCTTCAGGTTTAAAAAAAGTTTCGGCATCCATATCATTTGGTTTCAGATCAACCGTTTCATATTTTTCCGTGTAATGATCATTGTAATTGATTAAACTTGAATGGAAATTTTTGCGCCTTCTCTTAATATAATGTGATATCCTTTAAATAGTTTAAAGGAATTTATTTTTCATATCTCGTACTTTAAAGGGTTTTTGCTTTCTGCAGTCACGGACGAGCATCATCCAATCTTCTGGTGTATAGATATCAGACTTCTTTTTTTGTTCTCGACTTATAAAAGAGAAGTCGGTGTCGTTAGGCAGGTAAGTATGGCCACTGACGAGATAGTGTATGGTGATCGTTTCTAGATATGGCGATTTATTAACCAGAAACATCATAAAGTGCAAAACATTCCAGTTTCTGCTTTGACCAGAGCAGAAAAAACAGAGATTTGACGGTGTCTGGCACGGAATCTTCAAGAAAGTAGTGTAGTGAGGACATATTTTCTTTAGAGCCTCTAGCCCCACAATGTTCTGGCCACATATTCATTAATATTTTTTCTCCTTCCTTTATATAAGCATGAATCCCAAAGTTAAGCATTTGCAGTTGTCTTAAATAATAAACTTCTCCAGTGTTCAAATAAGGAAGAGGCAGGGTTCGTTCTAGGTCAAAAGTAGCTAGTAATAAGAATTCATCAGTTTTCACTTTACCTTTACAGTCATTTAATATGTTGCGTACTTTGCCGGTAAGTTTAATATGCTCATCTTTTTGCTTTCTTAAAGCTATTCATTTTTGCAGGCTTTCTTCAGATTTTATTGAGATATCGAACATATCACAGGTTTTACAAGTATCTGCCTTAGGTATATAAAAGTGTAAATTAAACTCGGTTGTAAATGTTTTGACGTAGGTATTTTTTTTTTTAATATTGGTTTTCCTTCTGACTCGCATTTTGCTTCAAAAAGTTCATACATTTTGTTGATTGAAAGGTCTGAGTGTAAATATTGGCGGGTTGATCGTCTTTCTCCATAGTGACTTACATATTTTGGGAAGCTGTTAATATGTTCCCTAATCCATGTCAACTTTTCATCAGATAGCTTATTAGAAGGTACATGTCGTCCTCTCTTGTCCCTTTCCGCAATTCCAGAAACAGATTTTTTATACCTTAATGCATAATCTTGTTAGATATTTGCATGACTTTTAAAAAGAAACTTTTGCATACTCTTTTATGAAATAGCATACATAATTTATGCGGCTAGGAGCAGGTTGTTTTTCTTTACGGCGTTTTGGTTTTAAAACTTTTACGACGCTGCCCAGCCATGTTGTTTGAGCGTCCCATGAAGTGAGCCGGTAAAATATTTCGTGTGCTGCTTTTTGGTTTTCAGATGAAACTTGCTCACTGCATTTGAACCTACAGTTACATACAACTGGTGTAAATTGTTTGGCCGGCACAACATTTCCTCGTACATTGGTATATTCTTTGCCTGTTGTTCTATTTCGCTTCCTTATATTTTTGGCCCAATTGTCGAAATTTCGAACTTTTTTTTTTCCTCTGACACGATCATCGGAATCTGGATTATTTACATATTTCCCCCAAATTACCAATAAAACCATCTGGATTTGCTGTGACTTCGTCATTATCTGTATATAATAGCATCAGCTGTAACCCACACCAGAAGCACAAAAGCAGAACATACATACCATCATTGCTTTCTAATTCTGTGGAACTTTCTTGATTTTTGTCTGGATGGTAAGAAGAATGATTACTTGAAAAATCTCCATTCGTAGATGAAGTTGATGGAGATGACCGAGGTGAAGATTGTAATGTCATAATATTCACAATTCCAGGGTAACACTTTTTCAATTAAAATATTTATGAATAAGACAATAGATGCGTAAATGTTACCTAACCTAGCCTAACCTAGCGTTTACACATGCGTAAATGTGCAGTTTGACAGTTCTTTTAGGGTTTCTTTGTGTTATGTAAAAATTGTAGTATCTGCAGCAGTCGGAAAAGTATTAAGGGAATACCCTAAGTATATAAACATAGATATGATATAAAGAAAATTGGTAATAACACGATAATGTATTGTTTCTTTATTGCACTTAGATCACTTTGGTTTTCCATAAACGGTAACAACTCTGATAAAATTGAGACCATAATGATCTAAGTGCACTTCATTACTTAGATCAGTATGGCATGCCTTTACTTTGCAGACCGCACTAATTCTATAGTGAGATGTTCCGATTTCTCAAGAAGGAAACCGTTGAGGAGCAATTACATAAGTGTGGCATGGAAGAATTATGAGTTTTTTATGCCATTGTGCAGTAATATCATTTTTTATAAAATGCCGCTTAGATCAGTCTGTCTCCAACGTCGTCAGTTGTTCTAAAAAGAATTCAAGCTCCGCTTCTGCCATGAGGTGAAAATACTAATTCAAATTTAATGAAACACATTTTATTTTCTTTGGTAGATTAATATATATTTTATTCTTTTCTTTCAAATTATTTTAAATACATTTAAAAGATTTTTGTCTTTATTTTCTAGACATATCTGTGATCAAAAGCACAAAGCGCTTAAGTCGACTTAAGACAAAACTGAGTTATTGATGTAGATGTGTTTCAAGCATATAGCTTTATAAACACACAAAATCTGGAGCTACTAGCATGACCCTAGCAAAAGTTATGACACAAAAACAAAAGACCCTTTCATATAACTTATATGGGGATTGAAAACTTTAACAAGAGATTACTCGAATCAGCAATTTTTGACTTAAGCGCTTAGTGCTTTTGACCACAGATATAATAAATTTTACAATTCATGGCGTGTTGGACTTTCTTGAGTAGCGAACAAAATAATAGCAGTCTTCTTATATTCAGATATGTTTGGATAAATAATACTAGTCTACAAATTTCGTATCCGGTAAACCCATTATCATTCCTATATGTACTTTCAACGCTGGTTTCAAATCTGTACTCAGTTTCCTCCTATATTGTAACATTCAATATACAGGTTGTTTTGCGTTTTTGGCACATGTTTAGTTTTATTGATCTAGAATCTAAGGGGTCGTCCATAAACTACGTTACCAATTTAGGGGGGGGGGGAGGGGTTTTGAAATGCACTACGATAAGTAACGGTAGGGGGGGGAGGTGTTTAGGTATTGTAACGTTACCAAAAATTAGAAAAATCGACGCAAAATCTCTAATAAATAACACAATCATTTCAAAAATTTTTAACCTTACATTTTTATGTTTGATCGTCTAAATTTATGGTTAACTTTTGTTTCAACGATTTCTTCCACCGCCTTTTCCCTTGACACAGGAACCTTTTGGTATTCCTTCACACGTCTGAAAAATTTGGGTCTTTGCTTTTGCGACTGGCTTTGACGTTAAGGCTTGAATGTTCTTGATCAAAGGAGATACCGTATGACATGTACTGTCCTTCTCAGAAAGAAGAAATCGGTTCAAGGTCGTGTCCTACCTGCGGCTTGTATTTCGTTTTTAAAACTTCTATAAATTGTCATAAGTTTGTATTATATCGTTTACAATAAATCGGAATAAAACATACTATTTAAATAAATCAATTTTAAGAAAGCATTTACACAAAAACACAGAACTTGGTGCAGCTCGGGTGCAGCCGTTAAGGGCTGTCAAAGACCAGGTGAATTTCTTTGCGTTAGAAATGAGGATTCACCTGAATGGGTCGACATAGAATCCGATGAAAAATTCTATTTTGAAGAATCCTCAACAAAGCTACCAGCTTCTTCTATCCCAATGATTGAGAGCATCGAATCTTGGATCGCAGATGGAATAGTTTTTACAGATGATATTAATTATTGATTTTTTCCAATTGTTCCTTTAATGTATCTAGTCTTACTAGACACTAATACTAGTGAAAATTGTCAGAGCTAGTCAAAATATATAATCATTCGAATGAATTAATTTCATATGTCACGTTACTTTATGGGGGGGGGGTTTTGAAAAGCACTACGAAAAGTAACGCAGGGGGAGGGGGGGTAAAAAAAACCGGAAAATCAGTAACGTAGTTTATGGACGATCCCTAAAGTCCTTACCATAAAATAAAAAATATTATTTAGTATGATTAATATGTGATCTATTAAATTATTACATGAATTTAATTGCGAGCTTTAGATCCAGTAAGTTTTTAAGAAGGCAACAACAACAGCAACTCTGTATAGAGTCTATCACTTAGCTGACTAGACAGTCTGTTTCGGAAACCGCTACATTTCCTCTTCAGTAGTCTTTGGCCGCATTCAGCGCAGACAACTATTGTGATCCGTAATGGTAGCGCTACCTTAGTAAGCGATGTTTTTCTCTGAATGTGTTGCTACTCTACACGTCAGAAATTATATTTAATTCAATTTTATATAATTTTAGTGTAAATTTAATTCAATTGCAAAGGTTTCTTACTTAAATTTGCTATGTTCTTTCTATGTTTTTTACTTTAACAGCGTCAGTAGCAGGATCTGATAGTTAACTCAACAGTTGTGTTCATGTAGCATAGAATTTTTCGCTCGATTAAATGGCGTATGCTACCTGATCAGTTTAAGTGACGCTACCAACATTTTACCATTCATCGAATTTTTACACAACAGTTGCAAACTGTTGTCTGCGCTGAATGAGGCCTTTGAGTGATTAAGCTGTGATCAACTCACTGTTTAAAGTCGTATATTATTTCACACATTTTGGAACTCATTCATCTGAACTATACTCAACAAATTGAACGTTCAAATTTGTTACTTAATCATATGACACTGTAAATCAGTAGGCTATTTATAGATCACCGCCATCAACTCTACCAAGGTTGCCATCTGTTCTAGTTGCTTCTTATTTATTTCAATATTCCATTGGTGTGTAATGAAACCATAGAAATGAAACGAGTTTTTTTGCGCGCTAGAAGCTAGTGTTTTAACTAAAAGGTGGCTATTTTCACAACAAAATGTTCAATTACTCATAACTTTGACCGATATCGATCAATTATTACATTATTTAATTAATGACATTTATAAAACTTATTTGGCCGTGCTCCGCCATTCAGTAGTTCATTAATTAGTTCATTAATTTGAGATCTACGGGTCCGCCAAATAACTTTTTTTTTTGAAAATTCTATAAAAAAAAACTACTGGATATTTTCTCAAATTTCTTTTTTTATTTGAAAGTACAATCCTTCCGGTTAATAATAAAAAATAATTTCATTCGAATGGCTGCCTCGGCTGGCCATGCAGTATAAACGATCGGTTCAATTTTTAAACACATTATCGATTGTGTGCAGCTGTATTTCACCAATGGCTTCACGAATATTGTCCTTTAAAGCGTCAATTGTCTCTGGCTTGTCGGCGTAACACTTATCTTTGAGGGCACCCCACACATAATAGTCCAACGGTGTCAAATCGCAGCTCTGAGGTGGCCAAACGACATCAGCTCTGCGGCTGATAATGTGATCTTCAAAAACAGGGCGCAAAACATCGAGTGTAGCTTCGGCTGTGTGGCACGTAGCGCCGTCCTGTTGAAACCAAATGTTGCCAATATCATCCTCTTCAATTTTTGTGAACAAAAATTCGTTCAACATGGCCCGATAACGATCGCCATTGACTGTAACGGCCACTCCTTGCTCATTTTCGAAGAAAAATGGCCCAATTATGCCTCTGGACCAAAATCCGCACCAAACAGTGACTCGTTGTGGGTGCAGCGGCTTTTCAATGTATGCGTGCGGGTTTTCTGTGCCCCAAATGGGACAGTTTTGCTTTTTTACATACCCGCCAAGATCAAAATGAGCTTCATCTGAAAAGATGATTTTTTTGGCAAAATCGGCATCTTCTGTAAGTCGATCGCAGGCCCACTTAGCGAATCGAAAACGCATTGGATGGTCAGTTGGCTTCAACTCCTGAACCAATTGGACTTTGTATGGCGTCATACCAAGGTCTTTATGCAAAATTCGTCTCAATGATGTCTCCGAAATGTTCAATTGTTGAGAACGACGGTGAATTGATGTTGATGGCTCTTCATGCACACTTTCTGCCACAGCAGCAATATTCTCGGGTGTACGCACTGTTTTTGACTTTTCACGCTTTGGTTTATGGATGAGGATGCCAGTTTCTTTCACTTTTTTCACAAGATAACGAACATACGGCGCTGACGGTGCTTCTCTTCTTCCAAAATCCGTACGCAATTTTCGCACACATTCTGCAACATTACCATGATTTTCAAAGTAATGTCGCAATATTTCCCAGCGTTGTTCAAGCGTATACACAACCATATTCGTTCAGCGGAAGGATAAAACTAATTATCTGTCAAATCAGACATGAGCTAAGTGTTACCATTCACGAAATAAGCTCTAGTTGAAAAAAAAAAAACGTTAGATGGCGGACCCTTTATTAAATTATTACATGAATTTAATTGGGAGCTTTAGATCAAGTTAGTTTCGGAGAAACAAATTAAATTTTTGAGGATTTTTCATATTTTTCATAAAATTAAAACTAATAACAAATTTTGTTAAGAAATCAAAATATTTTGTTAGTTTTGATATTTTTTGCTTAAAGCCTGAAGTTTAAAAAATAAGATATTGTTGAAGGAAATCTATAGAGAAAAATAAAAGTTGTGTTTAATTGAACGAAAGCACCCAAATTGAGTGATTTTATGTTTATGCATTTCGTCTTATTTTATTGTTATATAAATAAATATTAAGTAAAGGTTGTTGTTATATAATGTGTTTTATTAATAATCTTCATTACTAATAATCATAATTTAGTTTTTTACATTGTATATATATTTTTTATTTGCGTTTTAATTGTTCTTTTAATGATTTACATTGACTTCATTGTATTCAAAGTTATTACGGTTCTTGTTTTGTCGTTTATACAATTCGGGATTATACATCATTCCTTCGTCCCAAAATCCTTGGTATCTTTGGTTCTCAATGGAAAAATGGTTTTCAAATATGTGAATGCTTCGCCTTCTTTGTCTAACGCCTTTACAAAATGTTTCCAGTCCAATGTGCAGCGGTGGGAGAATTATGTTTTCCTTTTTGACAAGTGGAATTTATTTGACATTGCTCTCTCCAACTATAGATTCAATTCTTTCTGGCCAATCCTTTTTGTGGTAGTGGTATACGTGCTCGACTGTCCCACTTGCTGAGAAAACAGCAGTATTTTGTGTAGCCACTTTGTAAACAAAACATCATGCCAACGACTTTGAGATCAGAACATATTATCCAGTCGTGTTTTTCATATTTAATACATGTCAAAAACTTCGCCATTGTTTCGCATATATAATAAAACAGCCTTCAAACTCAGTTTGCTGCTATCGATAAACAAGCGCCACTCTTAATAATCGTACGGCTGACCGAAGTTATTAAATAAACCAGGAATGTCTTCGCAATAGCAGACATTTTTCTTAGTAAAGTGTCTGGAAAGTGGTGGTTCACGATGTCTGTATTATGTCACCTTAACATCGGGTCCCAAAAAGTTGAATTGTTGCATACGAGAAGAATTCAATTCCGATTTTTCCTTTGACAGTTCTAAATCTCCAATCATTTAGTTGCGCTTGCGATAATACGTGAGTTTTGCTTTCAGATCCCTCCAGTGGTTAGTCCGTTTCGTTTTGACAGTATCGGCGATTGAACTCTCAGCCATGAGCCTACCTGGTTTTATTGTACCATGCAAACTAATTTATTCCGTTTCGGCGGTCGCGCTCTCAGTCGTGAGCCTACCTGGTTTTGTTGTAACATGTCTATTTGTATATTTTGTGTTCTTTCTCAAAGCACCTTAGCAAAGCACAAGCAAAGTAAACGCTTTTTGCTTAGCCGAGAGGTTTAGCTGAAAAACGCTTTGTGTATAATCATATGCAAAAAGCGCAAAGTGTTCATAGTGCAAGCATAAAGCTACTTTTTTAAGGTATTACAGTTTCGGATGGGTAAAAAGTAAGCAGTTTTCTCAAGTTAATGACTTGGGCCCTTTATTAGATATTAACATAACTTTTTTTAAATTTAGACATTCTATAAGATTGAAAAAAATAAAAACAATTAGTTTTCATAATTTGTATGACTTATAACTGGCGCCAAAGTGAAGTGCTCAAAAATCCGGTGTCGATATGGCGGACAGTTAATCTCTGGAATGGGACGTCTGAAACGCAGAAACTAAATAGATTCTTAAAGAAGGATGCCTTCCGCCCGGCAATCTAGCATAATATTTGAAAAATTGAAGAGAGAAAAAAGAATTGGGCAATATTTATTAAAAAAATAAAAATCGACCATATTTTTTGACATTTTACCTTTGCTAATTCATTTTTCTTTTTCATTTTTTTAAAATTTTTTGGTAGATTGCCTTAGAGAATATGTTAGTATAGAATATAAAGCAAGGTTTTTCAAAATCAGCCCAGCTAATCCTGAGATTAACTGATTTAGATTAGATTAGATTCGATTTTATTATTAAAATTTTTAGAGTATACAATAAAAAAATTTTTAAGAATCGACTAACGGACATTAACATTGGCCGCATTCAGCGCAGACAACAGTTGGCAGCTGTTATGTGAAAATTCGCTGAATGGTCGAATTTTGGGAGCGCTAACTTAAACTGATTAGGCAGCGGACGCTATTTAATCGAGCGAATAAATTCTATGCTACATGAACACAACTGTTTGATAAACTGTCAGATGCTGCTACTGACGCTGTTAAATTAATAAACATAGAAAGAACGCAGCAAATTTAAGAGAGAAACCTTTGCAATTGAATTAAATTTACATTAAAATTAAATATAATTAAATTGAATTTAACTTCTGACGTGTAGAGTAGCACACATTCAGAGAAAATCATCGTGAACCAAGGTAGCGCTACCATTACAGCTCACAACAGTTGTCTGCTTGAATGCGGCCATTGTAAGTTGTGTGTCGTTTTGCATAAACTACTAATATACATAAAAAGAAGATATAGATTCAGTGTTCTTATTTTTATTTTCTAAAAGTATTCATTTATTAATAAATCTCGGTATTGCAGAGAGCTAGTTAAAAGCTCAAAGCGATTTGGTTTTATTAATATCGATTAAGTTAAGAACGTCATACACTTCTTGGCAAGTTAATTCGGTTTTATCAAAATACTTAAGCCTTTCAATTAAATTTGGGAGAAATTCCGAGTAGGTGACATGTGTTTTCCGTGTTATTCATGTTACATAGGGAACAAGGAATTAAGCAACCCATCTCGAGCTTTAAAAACCAGACTTATTAGCCGTGAGCTGTTAAGCTCGTCAAAATAGTGATTCCTATTATTCTGAAGTACCGGATACAAATCATGATTTTGACCTATTCTTGCACTATCTATGTGTTGTAATTGTTTGCTCTCAACAAGTCTTAGCACATTATTGAAATGTTCAATTAGTGATCTAAAATCGAAATCGACCGGCATATCAATATTTAAATTTAAATGTGGAATATTCCACTCCGGTATCCAGTAAACTTCTTTTTCTAGCGATTCCACTGCTAGTAATTTTGGTAGTCTATTAGAGGGCAGGTTAAAAATATGTCATGTAGTTAAAATGCAGCCTCAACATTGAAACGAACTGCGTTTGAAGGCCTATCTCTAAGTGTAACATATAGTTTTGCGTATTTTGTGGCAGATACAATACTTTTTTAATGAAGAATCTAAATACTTTTTCAGCCTGCTCGAGCTTCTTCAGACCTCAGACTTGGGCACCATAAAACATAATTGATCTAGCAGCAGCATTAAAAATCTTGATTTTGTTTTCAATTGAAATTTTTTTCGTTATACATATAGCTTAACCACACAGCGTTTATAGCATTTTTGCGGTAGCAAGCTTAAGATCTAAATGCTTGCTGTAGGATAGTTTGTACGTTAACAGCACTCCTAAATATTTGTACTCATTTACAATTTCTATTTTTTCGCTGACTAGATACCAACCGAGGGAATTAGTAAGTCTTGTGCCTTCTTTAAACACTAGTACTTTTGATTTAGCTAGATTTACTTTAAGTCCCCATTCCTGGCAGTAAGCGTGCAAAGCGTCTTATCATTTTTTGTAGTACAATAGAGCACGAAGATAATAAAATGATATCAGCATACGTAAGAACCTTAACAGTAGTCTCAGCTACTTCCACGCCTCCTGGCAATGAGGAATGCATGGCGTTTAGATACAGTGCAAAAATTGTTGGGCTTAGCAAGCACCCTTGTTTTACCCCTTGTTCTACTTCGAAAGGGGCCGACAATGACATACCGTCCCACACTTGGCTAGTCGCACTATTGTACAGCAACTGTAAAATACGCAGAATTTTACTGGAAAGCCCAAGTTTTGAAATCTTATAGAACTGCAAATTTCTTGGTATTGAGTCGAAGGCACATGAAAAATCTACAAAGAAGGCGATTTCTTTTTCTCTTAACGGTTAAGATGAACAATGCTTGTTAATTTAAAAATATTGTTTCGCCAGATTAGCTTATGATTTAACTATCTAATAATATTGAATTTTTGAAAACTTTAAATTGTTACTATTACTACTACTATTACTATTATTACTACTACTGGTTGCACTGTGTACACAGCAACCCTTAAACCTGTAAATGAATTGAACTATTATATACTAAGCATTAAGTCTAACATGAAATAAAAAGACGAACACTTGAAAACGGACAGTTCGTGTGTGCAGTCAATTTATTGAGCCAAACAAATTATAAAAAGAGCAAGTGTCTAAAAAAATCTGACAAGGTTAAAAAACTAACAACGAAAAACACTAAACATACAGACTTGTCACAAACGTTAAAAAAGATAATTCAAAACCAATTCTAATTCGACCAAGAATTAGAAATTCTTAAAAAACATTAAGAATTTTCATGGCGCCCGAGCAGGGACTTGCTTTATTTACACGGTTTCGTTATAAAAAGTTTCTTTCGTCGCTTAATTTGTTGCCCCAGAGCTACTGTCGCGCGTTAAAATTGTAAAAAAAACGCCATAATAATAAGTTGTGCTATTATTGTGCCGAAACGCCAGCGAGTTGTTGTTAGCCAATACCGTTGGCTTCAATTTCTGTTGCAACCTGTTGCTTCTTCTGCTGCTGCTACAACCTCCTGTTGCTGCTGCTACAAACTGCCGCTTCTGCTGCCGTTCGCTGTTACTGCTGTTTGCTGGTTATTTGTTGGCTCCCTTCGTGCTGCTTGACGTCAACGCTTCCCTATGGTTAACAATCGCTGCAACTGCAAAAAGGAAGTCTCAAAATCAGAGGTATTTGAATGCAATTGATTTGAAAGTGCGAAATTCAAAATCTGTTTTTTATTAAAAGAAAAAAGAACAAGGCTTTCATTGCTGATTCAATCCGGCAAACGTGTTAGCCGAGAAATATTAAATAAACAATTTCTGCACAATTGCATTTATTTTCTTTGCGTTGACATACATACATACATATATACAAACATTATGAATATTAACTTATAACCATAAAAACGACGTGAAACAACAACAAAGTGCGTAGCGCAGAATTCATACAATTAAATATATCGCGCATATTTTTAGTAAAAAAATAATAATAAGTTTTCAAGTCATAATAACGTTCGCCATTATATTTATCGTCGAAATCCCGTCGGCAATTCAAACCAATTTAATGAAAAATTGAGAATTCGTGTTTATTGCAAAATCGAATTTAATACGCGCTGAGTGAAAATATAGTGCAACAATTATAAAATAATTTCACTTATAAGCCAAAGAAGTGAGTGCATTTTTTTTCGTTCTAGTATATACACACTGCGTTGTATGCATACACACATACATGCATTGACTCTCTTCTTTGGAATTGTACTTTTCACTCAAAGCGAATAGAGTTGCCACCTCGCTCAATAGGTAAAAACTTCAGTGGGATTTTCCTTTCGGTTTCCCCGGCGTAACAACACATTGAAATTTCAAGCGAATATTTAATTAATCAATAGTAGCAAGTTTATAAGCTACACTGAGAAAAATTGTACTCAGTTTCAAATTCAATAAGTTTTTTTGAAAATTTTTCGAAGTTTTGTTCCGGCATTACCCATTGTTATTTAATCGACAAATTACTGTGCGAGACTTTTAATTTCTAATACTTAAGGTTTTCATATCGAATAATTTCGTTAAACTTTACTAACCGAAGATTCTAAGTAAATTCTAAACATTGAGTTTAGAATAATTAATTAACAACAATCAACTTGATTCTGGTCGCGAATTTAGTGCAAATTGCGTTTGTGTTCAATTAATTTTTCGGGAAATTCGCAAATATGGCTCCAAAGCGTCAAAATTCTCCACACAATGATGGGTCGGAACAATTAATTAAACAGAGAGACACTGTAATGGCAAACATTCTAAGAATGAAACAGGCCTGAATGAAATGTCACTTGGACATTCTCAACTCATATATTGAGCAAGCGATGACTTATCAGAGAAGGATAGAGTCAGTAGACGCCACTGATGAATTTCGCTCAAGTCTCGAAGACGCATGTGTTTCCACAAAATCATCATTTTTGCAAATACTAAGCAAGCACAGGAAGTCGAATGTTCCAGAAACCTCGTTTGGATGTAGTCAACATCAATCTAGACTTCCCAACATGCGTATTCCGAAATTAAGTGGAAAATATTCTGATTACAAGAATTTTATAAGCCTTTTCGAAAAACTAGTGGACAATAATCACACGTTGACAGACATTGAGAAATTCAATCATCTGCTATCGTGCTTATCTGATGAAGCACTAGGTACAGTAAAGGCCTTCCAAGTTACGGAAAGAAACTATCCGAAGGCTCTAGCTAGTCTGAAAAAGGTTTATGACAACAATTGTCTTATATTTTGCGACAACATTTCGAAGCTATTTGATCTTCCAGAGATCAATAAACTGTCTGCTTCTGCTTTACTTACCATGATCGACACAGTTTCAGCGCTGTACGAATCCCTATTGTCAATAGGAGATGATAAGAATATCACAAATGCAATTCTTATTCATTAAGTTATGTCGAAAGTCGATCCAGTCACGAAATCCAAATGGGAAGAACAGCTAGATTATGATAAGCTGCCCTTATGGAGTGACTGTGAGAATGCTCTCTATAAGCGATACCAGCATATTTCTGCTGATGAGGCCTCAACATCCAAATCCAGGGTCAGAAAACCAAAGCAGGACAATAGCTCAAAAAAGAATATTAAATCTTCTTTTGCTTGCAATAAATCAACTACTGAGCATGATGGAAAGTGCTTATTTTGCAAATCGAAAGATCACGCTATAAGTTCTTGTCCTCCGTTCTCCGCGCTTCCTGTTTCGCAACGATTTGATTTCATCAAATCGGTTCCAGCGTGCATAAATTGCCTTAAAAAGGGACACCCAGTATCCAGATGCAAAGCAATACGTTGTCGAGTGTGCAATAGATCACACAACTCGTTATTGCATCAGTATGCTACTGGCATTTCAACTCCAAGTTCCAATTTTGATCAACCATCTACTTCTAGAGCTTTCGTTAACCATAGCTCGGCAAGTGACGACCAAGTTGTCCTAGCCACAGCAGTGGTTAGTATAAAAAGCAAAACTGGCGAATATCAATTGGCCAGAACGTTACTTGATTCCGGTTCTCAAATTAATTTTATGACCGAGGAATTTGCGCAAAGGTTGCAATTAAGAAAAGAAGAAAGAACTTTAAGGTTAATCGGAATTGGCAAGACAAATTCCACAGTAAATCAAAGACTTAATGCTACTGTGAGGTCACGCGTAAACTCTCACGAGTTTTCTACTGACTTTTGGGTAATGCGATCGATATCTACCTACCAGCCAGATCATAAAGTCTCAACAAGCAACTGGAACATTCCTTCAAATATTGAACTTGCGGATCCGTACTTTTTTAAGCCGCAAAAAATAGATCTCCTGCTTAGTGCTGAAACTTTCTTTGAGCTACTTTCAGTCGGACAAATTAAACAAAGTCCAGGGCTCTCATCACGTAACTTTTAAAACGACTATCGTTTGAACGATACTATCCGACGATATCGTTTTTAGTTTGCTTCATATCAGACCATCGCTATCGTCTCGTCTATCGTTGAGTTTTCTACAGTTTGAAAGCCTCTGCAAAACATATATTCAGTGCCAAAAGTGACACTTACTTCTATGTTTAATTTGTTTTTGGATTTTTTTGCTTCAAAAGTGAAAATTTAAGGAATATTGAATTAGTTAATTTGCTGATAATGTCTTGAAAATATATTATTCGGCAGCGACACCTAAGTACATGGATATATTGCAACACTTTATTGATGAACATCCGCAGCTAGCCAACAATTACGTCGAAAACACAGTGCAGGAACGACATGACATCATTTTGTTATAAACCACCTTAACAAACAAGCGCCCAAAATATTTAAAAATTATTTTTATAATTATTTTCAACCAGGAAAATAGCCAAACGATACCAAATTAGCTATCGCGCCAAGCAATCATTTCGACGATATCATTTGACAGTTGTTTGCAATACATGAAGCAAACAAAACGATATCGTTTAGACGATTCATAAAATTAAAGTTTACGTGATGCTAAAGCATCGTTGAAACGATATCATCAAACGATTCTCGTGATACGTAATGAGAGCACAGATCTTCCAACGCTTCAGAAAACCTTACTTGGTTGGATAGTGTCAGGAAGATATAAAAATAAAGAAACCTGTAAGCCTTAAGTTTGCAATTTAATTAGTCTCCAAGCGGAAGACAGCTGTTCACTTAACTCTTTAGTCCAAAAATTCTGGGAATTAGAAGAAATTTCCAAGGAGTCGACAGTTGTTAAGCATACAACTGAGCAAAGGCTTTGCGAAACTAAATTCCTCGCGACAGTGAAACGTACACCGTCTCGGCGTTTCACGGTATCATTGCCTTTCAAGTCTGATCCCAGCTCACTTGGCATGTCGTTCGATACAGCGAAAAAACATTTCTTGTCATTAGAACGAAAGCTGTTGAAAGATTCTGAGCTACGAGATCTGTATATGGATTTCATGAAAGAGTACCGGGACTTAGGTCACATGTCTCTAACCAATAATACGTTTGCTGGTAGTCCACACTATTTTATACCGCATCAATGCGTCTTACGACCACAGAGTACGTCGACGAAACTGCGAGTAGTGTTTGACGCTTCTTGTCGATGTCATTAAATGATATTTTAATGGTTGGCCCGACGATTCAAGAAGAGTTGTATTCAACTTTGAACCGCTTTCGCATGCCATTACTAAAATGTACCGTCAAGTTCAAATTGATGAGGCAGATAGAAAATATCAACTTATTCTCTGGAGAGAAAATTCAGCAAATGAGTTGCAAATATACCAACTCAATACTGTAACGTATGGTACCTCCTCTGCACCATTTTTGGCTACACGCTGCTTGAATTTCTTAAGTGATCAATTCAGAGAATCACTTCCAGTTGGATCAAAGATTATTCGCAATGATTTTTCAGAAAGTGATGACCTGTTCACTGGACAGGTCAAAACTAAATCGCTCCGCTCAAAACTAAATCGTTGCCGAGGCTTGAGCTCTGTGCAGCGCATTTGTTAGCTAAATCATGGAGTAAAGCCATTACTAAATTGTGGAGTTGAGAATGTTTATTTCTGGACAGATTCAGAAATTACATTGCATTGGATAAAAACTCATCCAAGTTCCCTGACAACATTTGTTGCCAATCGAGCATCTGAAATACAAGAGTGGTCAAATGAAATTTCTTGGCGACATGTGCCGTCAAAACAAAATCCTGTAGACATAGTCTCCAGAGGATGTAATGTGGAGGAAATAAACGATTCCATATGGTTTCATGGTCCATTATATCTGCTTCAAAATGAAGGCACTTGGCCTGAAAATCATCATTTTGATTTGTCGCCAGACCAAACTAATCTAGAAAAGAAAAAGATTAACTCGGTGCTACTTGCAGTTGAGCAAACTGAAGATAGAATCTTAGAATTAATTTCTAGCCAGTCGTCTTATACTAGATTACTGAGGATTTTTATTTACATATTCCGTTTTTATAACAAATCAAGAAGAAGCAAGAATATATTACTCAATCCAACTGCAAAGGAATTAAATTGGGCTTTTCTGAAAATAGTCGAAGTTATTCAAAGACATGATTTTCAGATATACTTCATAAGCTGAAAAAGTCTCAATTGCTACCGTCCAGTTATCAAAAACAAACTCCATTTATTCACGAGATGGAACACGAAAGTCAGTCATTTAATCTACTTCGTGTTGGCGGTCGCCTTCTAAACGTTCCAGTTCCTTACGATTCGAAATTTCCACTGCTTATGCCAAAGAAATCGCACTTTGTTGAAATATACCTACGGTATCTGCATATAACTAATTGCCATGCTGGCCCAAAGGCATTGGTCGCACTCCTCCCCCAAAAAATTTGGCTCGTTAATGCACAAGAGGCTTGCAGTAAGACCGTAAGAACCTGCATACATTGTTTCCGATATAAGCCAAAGTTGCTTACGCAAATAATGGGAAATTTGCCGTCTGATCGCGTAAGTGCATTGCGCTCTTTTTTAATAAGCGGTGTAGATTATTGCGGTCCGATATACACTACGCTTAAAATTCGCGGCAGACTACCAGTAAAAACTTACATTGCAGTGTTTGTTTGTTTCACGTGGAAAGCTGTCCATTTAGAACTGGTAACAGATTTGTCTTCTGATTGCTTTATTCTTTCTTTTAAAAGGTTCATCGGACGGCGCGGTCTTCTTCAGAAAGTGTACTGCGACAACGCGACGAACTTCGTGGGAGCCAGCCGGAAGTTGTGAGAGCTCCAGGAGGTATTCGAGAAGGAGAAGGCCAGGCCCGTCTCATACGCTGCAGAACAAGGAACGGATTTTGTCTTCATACCTCCCAGAGCACCACATTTCGAAGGTGTATGGGAAGCAGCTGTCAAGTCTGCCAAGCACCTGCTGCTGAGAACAATGGGCAGCGCTCTTTTGACCAACGAAGAGCTGCAGACAGTCCTCGTCGAAGTCGAGGCGGTGCTCAACTCTCGACCCATCGCCGCAATGAGCCAAGACCCGAACGACGTCGAAGCCCTAACCCCAGCGCATCTGCTAATCGGGGGTTCTCTGCGCACGCTGCCGCCCGAATCCGTGCTCGCCGTGCCCGACAACAAACTGGCATGTTTACAGAGATGGCTGATTTTATGCGAGCTTCAAAAAATAAAAATCGACCATATTTTTTGACATTTTACCTTTGCTAATTCATTTTTCTTTTTCATTTTTTTAAAATTTTTTGGTAGATTGCCTTAGAGAATATGTTAGTATAGAATATAAAGCAAGGTTTTTCAAAATCAGCCCAGCTAATCCTGAGATTAACTGATTTAGATTAGATTAGATTCGATTTTATTATTAAAATTTTTAGAGTATACAATAAAAAAATTTTTAAGAATCGACTAACGGACATTAACATTGGCCGCATTCAGCGCAGACAACAGTTGGCAGCTGTTATGTGAAAATTCGCTGAATGGTCGAATTTTGGGAGCGCTAACTTAAACTGATTAGGCAGCGGACGCTATTTAATCGAGCGAATAAATTCTATGCTACATGAACACAACTGTTTGATAAACTGTCAGATGCTGCTACTGACGCTGTTAAATTAATAAACATAGAAAGAACGCAGCAAATTTAAGAGAGAAACCTTTGCAATTGAATTAAATTTACATTAAAATTAAATATAATTAAATTGAATTTAACTTCTGACGTGTAGAGTAGCACACATTCAGAGAAAATCATCGTGAACCAAGGTAGCGCTACCATTACAGCTCACAACAGTTGTCTGCTTGAATGCGGCCATTGTAAGTTGTGTGTCGTTTTGCATAAACTACTAATATACATAAAAAGAAGATATAGATTCAGTGTTCTTATTTTTATTTTCTAAAAGTATTCATTTATTAATAAATCTCGGTATTGCAGAGAGCTAGTTAAAAGCTCAAAGCGATTTGGTTTTATTAATATCGATTAAGTTAAGAACGTCATACACTTCTTGGCAAGTTAATTCGGTTTTATCAAAATACTTAAGCCTTTCAATTAAATTTGGGAGAAATTCCGAGTAGGTGACATGTGTTTTCCGTGTTATTCATGTTACATAGGGAACAAGGAATTAAGCAACCCATCTCGAGCTTTAAAAACCAGACTTATTAGCCGTGAGCTGTTAAGCTCGTCAAAATAGTGATTCCTATTATTCTGAAGTACCGGATACAAATCATGATTTTGACCTATTCTTGCACTATCTATGTGTTGTAATTGTTTGCTCTCAACAAGTCTTAGCACATTATTGAAATGTTCAATTAGTGATCTAAAATCGAAATCGACCGGCATATCAATATTTAAATTTAAATGTGGAATATTCCACTCCGGTATCCAGTAAACTTCTTTTTCTAGCGATTCCACTGCTAGTAATTTTGGTAGTCTATTAGAGGGCAGGTTAAAAATATGTCATGTAGTTAAAATGCAGCCTCAACATTGAAACGAACTGCGTTTGAAGGCCTATCTCTAAGTGTAACATATAGTTTTGCGTATTTTGTGGCAGATACAATACTTTTTTAATGAAGAATCTAAATACTTTTTCAGCCTGCTCGAGCTTCTTCAGACCTCAGACTTGGGCACCATAAAACATAATTGATCTAGCAGCAGCATTAAAAATCTTGATTTTGTTTTCAATTGAAATTTTTTTCGTTATACATATAGCTTAACCACACAGCGTTTATAGCATTTTTGCGGTAGCAAGCTTAAGATCTAAATGCTTGCTGTAGGATAGTTTGTACGTTAACAGCACTCCTAAATATTTGTACTCATTTACAATTTCTATTTTTTCGCTGACTAGATACCAACCGAGGGAATTAGTAAGTCTTGTGCCTTCTTTAAACACTAGTACTTTTGATTTAGCTAGATTTACTTTAAGTCCCCATTCCTGGCAGTAAGCGTGCAAAGCGTCTTATCATTTTTTGTAGTACAATAGAGCACGAAGATAATAAAATGATATCAGCATACGTAAGAACCTTAACAGTAGTCTCAGCTACTTCCACGCCTCCTGGCAATGAGGAATGCATGGCGTTTAGATACAGTGCAAAAATTGTTGGGCTTAGCAAGCACCCTTGTTTTACCCCTTGTTCTACTTCGAAAGGGGCCGACAATGACATACCGTCCCACACTTGGCTAGTCGCACTATTGTACAGCAACTGTAAAATACGCAGAATTTTACTGGAAAGCCCAAGTTTTGAAATCTTATAGAACTGCAAATTTCTTGGTATTGAGTCGAAGGCACATGAAAAATCTACAAAGAAGGCGATTTCTTTTTCTCTTAACGGTTAAGATGAACAATGCTTGTTAATTTAAAAATATTGTTTCGCCAGATTAGCTTATGATTTAACTATCTAATAATATTGAATTTTTGAAAACTTTAAATTGTTACTATTACTACTACTATTACTATTATTACTACTACTGGTTGCACTGTGTACACAGCAACCCTTAAACCTGTAAATGAATTGAACTATTATATACTAAGCATTAAGTCTAACATGAAATAAAAAGACGAACACTTGAAAACGGACAGTTCGTGTGTGCAGTCAATTTATTGAGCCAAACAAATTATAAAAAGAGCAAGTGTCTAAAAAAATCTGACAAGGTTAAAAAACTAACAACGAAAAACACTAAACATACAGACTTGTCACAAACGTTAAAAAAGATAATTCAAAACCAATTCTAATTCGACCAAGAATTAGAAATTCTTAAAAAACATTAAGAATTTTCATGGCGCCCGAGCAGGGACTTGCTTTATTTACACGGTTTCGTTATAAAAAGTTTCTTTCGTCGCTTAATTTGTTGCCCCAGAGCTACTGTCGCGCGTTAAAATTGTAAAAAAAACGCCATAATAATAAGTTGTGCTATTATTGTGCCGAAACGCCAGCGAGTTGTTGTTAGCCAATACCGTTGGCTTCAATTTCTGTTGCAACCTGTTGCTTCTTCTGCTGCTGCTACAACCTCCTGTTGCTGCTGCTACAAACTGCCGCTTCTGCTGCCGTTCGCTGTTACTGCTGTTTGCTGGTTATTTGTTGGCTCCCTTCGTGCTGCTTGACGTCAACGCTTCCCTATGGTTAACAATCGCTGCAACTGCAAAAAGGAAGTCTCAAAATCAGAGGTATTTGAATGCAATTGATTTGAAAGTGCGAAATTCAAAATCTGTTTTTTATTAAAAGAAAAAAGAACAAGGCTTTCATTGCTGATTCAATCCGCCAAACGTGTTAGCCGAGAAATATTAAATAAACAATTTCTGCACAATTGCATTTATTTTCTTTGCGTTGACATACATACATACATATATACAAACATTATGAATATTAACTTATAACCATAAAAACGACGTGAAACAACAACAAAGTGCGTAGCGCAGAATTCATACAATTAAATATATCGCGCATATTTTTAGTAAAAAAATAATAATAAGTTTTCAAGTCATAATAACGTTCGCCATTATATTTATCGTCGAAATCCCGTCGGCAATTCAAACCAATTTAATGAAAAATTGAGAATTCGTGTTTATTGCAAAATCGAATTTAATACGCGCTGAGTGAAAATATAGTGCAACAATTATAAAATAATTTCACTTATAAGCCAAAGAAGTGAGTGCATTTTTTTTCGTTCTAGTATATACACACTGCGTTGTATGCATACACACATACATGCATTGACTCTCTTCTTTGGAATTGTACTTTTCACTCAAAGCGAATAGAGTTGCCACCTCGCTCAATAGGTAAAAACTTCAGTGGGATTTTCCTTTCGGTTTCCCCGGCGTAACAACACATTGAAATTTCAAGCGAATATTTAATTAATCAATAGTAGCAAGTTTATAAGCTACACTGAGAAAAATTGTACTCAGTTTCAAATTCAATAAGTTTTTTTGAAAATTTTTCGAAGTTTTGTTCCGGCATTACCCATTGTTATTTAATCGACAAATTACTGTGCGAGACTTTTAATTTCTAATACTTAAGGTTTTCATATCGAATAATTTCGTTAAACTTTACTAACCGAAGATTCTAAGTAAATTAGAATAATTAATTAACAACAATCAACTTGATTCTGGTCGCGAATTTAGTGCAAATTGCGTTTGTGTTCAATTAATTTTTCGGGAAATTCGCAAATATGGCTCCAAAGCGTCAAAATTCTCCACACAATGATGGGTCGGAACAATTAATTAAACAGAGAGACACTGTAATGGCAAACATTCTAAGAATGAAACAGGCCTGAATGAAATGTCACTTGGACATTCTCAATTCATATATTGAGCAAGCGATGACTTATCAGAGAAGGATAGAGTCAGTAGACGCCACTGATGAATTTCGCTCAAGTCTCGAAGACGCATGTGTTTCCACAAAATCATCATTTTTGCAAATACTAAGCAAGCACAGGAAGTCGAATGTTCCAGAAACCTCGTTTGGATGTAGTCAACATCAATCTAGACTTCCCAACATGCGTATTCCGAAATTAAGTGGAAAATATTCTGATTACAAGAATTTTATAAGCCTTTTCGAAAAACTAGTGGACAATAATCACACGTTGACAGACATTGAGAAATTCAATCATCTGCTATCGTGCTTATCTGATGAAGCACTAGGTACAGTAAAGGCCTTCCAAGTTACGGAAAGAAACTATCCGAAGGCTCTAGCTAGTCTGAAAAAGGTTTATGACAACAATTGTCTTATATTTTGCGACAACATTTCGAAGCTATTTGATCTTCCAGAGATCAATAAACTGTCTGCTTCTGCTTTACTTACCATGATCGACACAGTTTCAGCGCTGTACGAATCCCTATTGTCAATAGGAGATGATAAGAATATCACAAATGCAATTCTTATTCATTAAGTTATGTCGAAAGTCGATCCAGTCACGAAATCCAAATGGGAAGAACAGCTAGATTATGATAAGCTGCCCTTATGGAGTGACTGTGAGAATGCTCTCTATAAGCGATACCAGCATATTTCTGCTGATGAGGCCTCAACATCCAAATCCAGGGTCAGAAAACCAAAGCAGGACAATAGCTCAAAAAAGAATATTAAATCTTCTTTTGCTTGCAATAAATCAACTACTGAGCATGATGGAAAGTGCTTATTTTGCAAATCGAAAGATCACGCTATAAGTTCTTGTCCTCCGTTCTCCGCGCTTCCTGTTTCGCAACGATTTGATTTCATCAAATCGGTTCCAGCGTGCATAAATTGCCTTAAAAAGGGACACCCAGTATCCAGATGCAAAGCAATACGTTGTCGAGTGTGCAATAGATCACACAACTCGTTATTGCATCAGTATGCTACTGGCATTTCAACTCCAAGTTCCAATTTTGATCAACCATCTACTTCTAGAGCTTTCGTTAACCATAGCTCGGCAAGTGACGACCAAGTTGTCCTAGCCACAGCAGTGGTTAGTATAAAAAGCAAAACTGGCGAATATCAATTGGCCAGAACGTTACTTGATTCCGGTTCTCAAATTAATTTTATGACCGAGGAATTTGCGCAAAGGTTGCAATTAAGAAAAGAAGAAAGAACTTTAAGGTTAATCGGAATTGGCAAGACAAATTCCACAGTAAATCAAAGACTTAATGCTACTGTGAGGTCACGCGTAAACTCTCACGAGTTTTCTACTGACTTTTGGGTAATGCGATCGATATCTACCTACCAGCCAGATCATAAAGTCTCAACAAGCAACTGGAACATTCCTTCAAATATTGAACTTGCGGATCCGTACTTTTTTAAGCCGCAAAAAATAGATCTCCTGCTTAGTGCTGAAACTTTCTTTGAGCTACTTTCAGTCGGACAAATTAAACAAAGTCCAGGGCTCTCATCACGTAACTTTTAAAACGACTATCGTTTGAACGATACTATCCGACGATATCGTTTTTAGTTTGCTTCATATCAGACCATCGCTATCGTCTCGTCTATCGTTGAGTTTTCTACAGTTTGAAAGCCTCTGCAAAACATATATTCAGTGCCAAAAGTGACACTTACTTCTATGTTTAATTTGTTTTTGGATTTTTTTGCTTCAAAAGTGAAAATTTAAGGAATATTGAATTAGTTAATTTGCTGATAATGTCTTGAAAATATATTATTCGGCAGCGACACCTAAGTACATGGATATATTGCAACACTTTATTGATGAACATCCGCAGCTAGCCAACAATTACGTCGAAAACACAGTGCAGGAACGACATGACATCATTTTGTTATAAACCACCTTAACAAACAAGCGCCCAAAATATTTAAAAATTATTTTTATAATTATTTTCAACCAGGAAAATAGCCAAACGATACCAAATTAGCTATCGCGCCAAGCAATCATTTCGACGATATCATTTGACAGTTGTTTGCAATACATGAAGCAAACAAAACGATATCGTTTAGACGATTCATAAAATTAAAGTTTACGTGATGCTAAAGCATCGTTGAAACGATATCATCAAACGATTCTCGTGATACGTAATGAGAGCACAGATCTTCCAACGCTTCAGAAAACCTTACTTGGTTGGATAGTGTCAGGAAGATATAAAAATAAAGAAACCTGTAAGCCTTAAGTTTGCAATTTAATTAGTCTCCAAGCGGAAGACAGCTGTTCACTTAACTCTTTAGTCCAAAAATTCTGGGAATTAGAAGAAATTTCCAAGGAGTCGACAGTTGTTAAGCATACAACTGAGCAAAGGCTTTGCGAAACTAAATTCCTCGCGACAGTGAAACGTACACCGTCTCGGCGTTTCACGGTATCATTGCCTTTCAAGTCTGATCCCAGCTCACTTGGCATGTCGTTCGATACAGCGAAAAAACATTTCTTGTCATTAGAACGAAAGCTGTTGAAAGATTCTGAGCTACGAGATCTGTATATGGATTTCATGAAAGAGTACCGGGACTTAGGTCACATGTCTCTAACCAATAATACGTTTGCTGGTAGTCCACACTATTTTATACCGCATCAATGCGTCTTACGACCACAGAGTACGTCGACGAAACTGCGAGTAGTGTTTGACGCTTCTTGTCGATGTCATTAAATGATATTTTAATGGTTGGCCCGACGATTCAAGAAGAGTTGTATTCAACTTTGAACCGCTTTCGCATGCCATTACTAAAATGTACCGTCAAGTTCAAATTGATGAGGCAGATAGAAAATATCAACTTATTCTCTGGAGAGAAAATTCAGCAAATGAGTTGCAAATATACCAACTCAATACTGTAACGTATGGTACCTCCTCTGCACCATTTTTGGCTACACGCTGCTTGAATTTCTTAAGTGATCAATTCAGAGAATCACTTCCAGTTGGATCAAAGATTATTCGCAATGATTTTTCAGAAAGTGATGACCTGTTCACTGGACAGGTCAAAACTAAATCGCTCCGCTCAAAACTAAATCGTTGCCGAGGCTTGAGCTCTGTGCAGCGCATTTGTTAGCTAAATCATGGAGTAAAGCCATTACTAAATTGTGGAGTTGAGAATGTTTATTTCTGGACAGATTCAGAAATTACATTGCATTGGATAAAAACTCATCCAAGTTCCCTGACAACATTTGTTGCCAATCGAGCATCTGAAATACAAGAGTGGTCAAATGAAATTTCTTGGCGACATGTGCCGTCAAAACAAAATCCTGTAGACATAGTCTCCAGAGGATGTAATGTGGAGGAAATAAACGATTCCATATGGTTTCATGGTCCATTATATCTGCTTCAAAATGAAGGCACTTGGCCTGAAAATCATCATTTTGATTTGTCGCCAGACCAAACTAATCTAGAAAAGAAAAAGATTAACTCGGTGCTACTTGCAGTTGAGCAAACTGAAGATAGAATCTTAGAATTAATTTCTAGCCAGTCGTCTTATACTAGATTACTGAGGATTTTTATTTACATATTCCGTTTTTATAACAAATCAAGAAGAAGCAAGAATATATTACTCAATCCAACTGCAAAGGAATTAAATTGGGCTTTTCTGAAAATAGTCGAAGTTATTCAAAGACATGATTTTCAGATATACTTCATAAGCTGAAAAAGTCTCAATTGCTACCGTCCAGTTATCAAAAACAAACTCCATTTATTCACGAGATGGAACACGAAAGTCAGTCATTTAATCTACTTCGTGTTGGCGGTCGCCTTCTAAACGTTCCAGTTCCTTACGATTCGAAATTTCCACTGCTTATGCCAAAGAAATCGCACTTTGTTGAAATATACCTACGGTATCTGCATATAACTAATTGCCATGCTGGCCCAAAGGCATTGGTCGCACTCCTCCCCCAAAAAAATTGGCTCGTTAATGCACAAGAGGCTTGCAGTAAGACCGTAAGAACCTGCATACATTGTTTCCGATATAAGCCAAAGTTGCTTACGCAAATAATGGGAAATTTGCCGTCTGATCGCGTAAGTGCATTGCGCTCTTTTTTAATAAGCGGTGTAGATTATTGCGGTCCGATATACACTACGCTTAAAATTCGCGGCAGACTACCAGTAAAAACTTACATTGCAGTGTTTGTTTGTTTCACGTGGAAAGCTGTCCATTTAGAACTGGTAACAGATTTGTCTTCTGATTGCTTTATTCTTTCTTTTAAAAGGTTCATCGGACGGCGCGGTCTTCTTCAGAAAGTGTACTGCGACAACGCGACGAACTTCGTGGGAGCCAGCCGGAAGTTGTGAGAGCTCCAGGAGGTATTCGAGAAGGAGAAGGCCAGGCCCGTCTCATACGCTGCAGAACAAGGAACGGATTTTGTCTTCATACCTCCCAGAGCACCACATTTCTAAGGTGTATGGGAAGCAGCTGTCAAGTCTGCCAAGCACCTGCTGCTGAGAACAATGGGCAGCGCTCTTTTGACCAACGAAGAGCTGCAGACAGTCCTCGTCGAAGTCGAGGCGGTGCTCAACTCTCGACCCATCGCCGCAATGAGCCAAGACCCGAACGACGTCGAAGCCCTAACCCCAGCGCATCTGCTAATCGGGGGTTCTCTGCGCACGCTGCCGCCCGAATCCGTGCTCGCCGTGCCCGACAACAAACTGGCATGTTTACAGAGATGGCTGATTTTATGCGAGCTCAAATGCAAATTTTGGCGATGTTGGTCGAAAGAGTACGTGCTCAGCCTGCAGTCCCGCAACAAATGGGTGGTCGAGCAGCCCAACCTCGAAATAGGACAGCTGGTCGTGGTGCACGAGGAGCACATTCCTCCACAGCAATGGTTGCTCGGCAGAATAGAAGCCGTAACAACCGGACAAGACGGCAAGGTGCGTGTTGCAACCATCAAAACCAGTGCCGGAAATTATAAACGGCTTATACAAAAACTCGCTGTCTTGCCAGGACAACAGTCTTGAAGCTCCTATGACACTTCAACGCGGCCGGTGTTTCGCCAGATCAGCTAATGATTTAACTATCTAATAATATTGAATTTTTGAAAACTTTAAATTGTTACTATTACTATTATTACTACTACTGGTTGCGCTGTGTATACAGCAACCCTTAATCCTGTAAATGATTGAACTATTATATACTAAGCATTAAGTCTAACATGAAATAAAAAGACGAACACTTGAAAACGACCAGTTCGTGTGTGCAGTCAATTTATTGAGCCAAACAAATTATAAAAAGAGCAAGTGTCTAAAAAAATCTGACAAGGTTAAAAAACTAACAACGAAAAACACTAAACATACAGACTTGTCACAAACGTTAAAAAAGATAATTCAAAACCAATTCTAATTCGACCAAGAACTAGAAATTCTTAAAAAACATTAAGAATTTTCAAATATAATCAACAGTCGAATATTCTTTCCTAAATCCTGATTAATACTGATTTAAAACGTTATTTGAACATAATCAATATTTAATATTTAATATTCAACAACTTCACGCATCTTAAAAAATATTTCTAATCCTGTATTGGAAAACGATGTTGTGAATAAAATTAATTTAAAAAATATTTTGAAGAAATAAAGAAACAATTTAATATGTGGAGGAGGAAGCAGAGGATCGTTTTCATTAATTAATACAACAACAAAACGCATCGCTTACGACAAAACTTGTAGACTTAGAAGCAGCGATAAATAAATTAACGCAAGATCTTACGCATAAAATTGATGTAGCTGAAGAACGTTTTTTAAGAAAAATAAAAGGTTTTTACGAGTTTTTGAACGAGAAAATAGACCGTGTTGAAAGGAATTCACCAACAGAAGCTCTAAAACTTGTGTGGACAATGGTTGCAGACAGAGACGTAGAGGTAGAAGCTCTTAAGCGAGTAACAACTACTGAAGCCATTAGAAATGGACAGACAAGCAGTGGTGCAAAAGCTTCATAAGCAAGCACGCAGAAATTTTATACGACGACGCGTTTACGTATAGGTATGGACGATTTTTGGCGAGCAGATCTTGTTGAAATGGGCGCTTATTCAAAATACAACAAAGGTTATTGGTTTATTTAAAAGGTAATAGATACATTTTCAAAGTTTGCTGGGATTGTTCCCGTAAAATCTAAAAGTAGTGAAGATGTTACTAATGCAAAGATATCCATTTTTTCACTTAAGAGGATCCCAAAAAAACTTGCAAACAGATAATGGCAAAGAGTTTTACAACAAAACATTTCAAAACCTGATGAAAAAACATAATATTAATAGAACTATAAAAGGGATTATTTGGAAAAAATTTAGTTTGCAAGGGAATTATCAATGGATAAATATTAATAAAGATTTAATTAATAAATATAATAGCAAAAAGCATAGAACCATTGGAATGACTCCAAAGTCGGTGAGCACAAGAAATGAAGGATCTATACTAAAACAAGCTTATAATCATCCTTAAATTTTTTAAAAAGGTACACTGAAAACTGGCGACCACGTTCGAATTAGCAAATATAAGCATATTTTTGCAAAAGGATATACTCCAAACTGGAAAACTGAAGTTTTGAAAATTCGCTTCATACGAAACACAAACCCTGTAACATATTTATTAGATGACTATAAAGGAAACCCTATTATTAGCGGATTCTATGAACATGAAGTAATGAAGAAATTTTCCGAATACGTACTTGATTGAAAAGGTTATTAAAACAAAGGGTCAGCAAGCTTACGTTAAATGGTTACGTTAAAAGTTTCGTATAATTTCGTTAAGATGGCAATTCAACTTTGGAAAATATTATATATTAAGGATAAAAATTTAATTTGTTATGTTAAAGGTGTAGACAAAATTAAAAGGATTAAAAATTTGTTTAAAGATGAAATTATTTATCATAACCTAGATGATTTAAACTGTCCAAATTTAAAAACTCTGTATCAAAATGATCAAGCAATAAATGTTTGTAGTTATCATAAGAAACATTTATCTGAGCTGAAACTGAGCTTATTACTCTTGAAGAAGTTTATAAATAAAGATCTAAAATTATAAAACAATTTGCGTTGTTATTTCGTACTTAAATTATCTTAAATGGATATCGATCATCAGTTCATTACGAAAACTCGTCATGTCCATAACAATCTCTTTAAGCGGAACTACGTCAACTCTTATTGGAAAATATTTTCCGCCAATTGAATTGGCTAAAAAATATGTTTGCGGACTTGCAGACTTTGTAACATTTAATTCTATACCCAATGTAGATGTCTACAACAATTTATTTCATATCGGACCAAATATGAGTTTGAGGATATTGGATTTTTCTTGGAAACAGCGGTAAGAGACATTGATGGTTCAATTTTCCTGAAAATTCACTCTTAAACTTTCCTCTTAAAGTTTCCACTCTTAAACTTCAATATTCCTGAAAACACTCTTAAAACTCAAATTGTATCCTCTATGGATATAGATTTTTCAAAATCAAACAGTATAGGACAGCTGTTGGGATTCGGTAAAGGAAAGTTGATAGTTAATGTGCTACCGTATGATGAGTTTATCAAAGTAATATATTTAGAACCATTACAAGAAATAGAAAAAACAGAATATATGCATAAAGGTCAGTCGGATAAAACTAGGAAAACTTTGTATCTGATTTACCTTTAAATATTACAAATATAAACACTACGAATTGAATGTAACTTGACAACCGGATCATATATTAATAACACATCAGATCATACTATTTACGAATTTCCTCTGGATGTCTCACCAGGGTAAAAAATAAATGAGAAACCTCGGAATGTCATTTACTTACCCGTCAACTGTCAACAAATAAACAACATAACGATAAAAGTCTTAAATCAAGACAGAGACCTTATAAATTTTCGAAGAGAACAAATTCCGTAAGACTTCAGTTTAAGCCAGAATAAAAATGATTATTTACACTAAGAACAATAAAAACGTAATTCAAAAAGAATTTCCAGTTACTCCTACATCAACACTCAACCCGGGACATACAAAGAAGAAACTGTTGACTGCAGCTAATATAGAATATTTAAAATCCTTGAGACTTAATCTACAATCATGAATGATATATTAAATATCCTTCATAAACCAATATATGATGAGAGCATTATAAAGAAGGAATACTATAGTTACCATATTTGAATTTTTTTAACAATAATGATGAGATTCGTATACCAAGTCAAAATCAGGACTTCTTTGTCTTACCAAGTGAGAGAATGATTTACGTTTATGGCTTTATAGTAAAACATGAAGGATGAAAAGATGTAGATGCAGACAACAGGTGTGAAATTTAAAAATAACTTTGTTTCATATTTGTTTGACGAAATTCGATATGAAATTAATGGTTTTAAAGTTGTGCGTGTACGATCTTGGAATTTCATCCACCATGAAAAATTTTACATCCTTGAATACAGCTTAAAGCAATACATTAAAACGCTGGCTGGTGCTTGGAAGAGAATTTTGCGCTAGAAAAAACCCATTTCAGTTGCTGTATACCTCTGGAAATGTTATTAGGTTTTGCCGTAGATTATACTAAAATAATATTAAACTCGAAGCATGAGATTGTCCTTCAACGTTCTTCATCTAATGAGAGATCATTTCATCCTACTAATGCCGCAGATCAATTAAAATTTGCAATTTTGGATATAATATGAAAAATGCCCTACATAAAATTATCGGACTTTGCAAAATTGGAAATATACTAGATAATAAATAACAAAAACCCTATTTTAATGTCATGTAAATCCAATGCTTCAAAAAAGTACAAAGGTTTTATGGAATGTAAAACTAGCTCCGAAAAATGAAAAACCTAGATTTCTTATCATTGGCCTACAAGAAGAAAAAGGTAAAGAGGAAGGAAATACATTCGATAATTGCAATACCGCTAATTTAAAAGTATATCTAAACTCTGATTCATATCCCTATGATGATAGGGATGGTTCATATCCCTATGAATAGTCGCATTGAAATGGGTCAGTATGCTTTTCTATATGAAATGAATGTGAAATTTCAACAAAGCTATTATATGCGAGAACCTCAACCATTGCTAGATGTCGTTGGATTCAAGGCTATTGCTCCGCTAATTTTTGTTCATGTAACACATCAGAATGAAGCAGTTAAAACTGGACCTATTGATATACGAATTGAATTTGATACCGAAGCAAACAAACCGATTCCTGATAAAAAATCAGACTATTGTCTAGTAATCGACGATCGTTTAATTGAATACTCACTTCTAACCAGCGAAATGAGAAGATTTATTTAAATGTGTGAATTATAAAAAGGTAACCAGTCATTATCTGATCTTTATTGTAGAAGTTCTTTTGAATAAAGCCATCAACAAAATAAAATAAAATTAATAGATTGAGAAGGTATCGTAAATGAATTTATTGCAACTACTGCGGTAGCAACTCACACTTAGAGGAGAAGGATGATCAAAAGTTAGCATAATGGGCAAAGGAGCAAAAAGACGCAAAAAATAAGATTGGTAAAGGAGTAAAAAGATGCAAAAACAGAAGAAGAAGATAGAGCAAAATTATACTCAAAGCTGAATGGTTAAATCAATTCCTTATTATGCATGTAATTATTGCTTTTTATGCGTGTAATTATCAAAATGTATATATAATAAATCAATCAAATAAAAATAAAGATTCATACATAAATCATCTCGTTTTGTTTTATTTATATCAACATATTTGAGTATGGTCATGGTTACGGTGGCGCTTTCAATCGCTAGCTTAATTTATCATTAACCCCAGCCGCCGCCACCGCCGCCTTTACTATGAAGCTGAAGGCTTATCACCTTAAACTTGAAATTTTTTATTTATAACAACAACACGCTTCAGCCATCCTACATCAGCCAGCTTGACCAATCATAGTCCCTAGCTATCCGTCCGTCCGTTCATCTGTCAATCTTTCCGTTTCGCATGCTTGTTTATCGCCAGTTTATAACAACAACACGCTTCAGCGTGTTGCTACTCTCATAGCTACTCTACTGTCTATACAGGCATTTCTGTAGTTTACATATCAATCCTGATTTAACATGATGGCCATCTGGCAACTCCACGCAAATATCCTCCTTCAATTTACCATGAAGAAATGCAGTTTTAACATCCAGTTGATGTAGATAGTATCCTCTTTGCACGCTGACTTTTAAGATAGTCCTTATTGTAGTTAACTTTGCAACTGGAGAATACGTTTCTTCGTAGTCTATAGCTGCTTTTTGGAGAAATCCTTTCGCGACAAGCCTTGCTTTGTATCTAATAGGATTGCCGTTTTCGTCCTCTTTTTCTTTAAAAGCCCATTTTGACTTCAAGGGCTTAACTCCAACAGGACTTGTAATAAGTTTCCATACCTCATTTTTATCCATTGAACCAAGATCCTCTTTTATAGTCTGCATCCAGTTTAACAGTCTGACCTGTTATGTATATCATTAAAAACCTGCGGCTCCCAAAGCTGTGCACCTAAAAAAATCTGGACTAACCCTTCTTTTTATTCGTTCGCTTCGCCGTGGTACTGGTTCTATTAAGAGGGCAGTCTACATAAAAGGGTGTTTAGTATTTCCCTGTTCATTTGCACATTTTAAGACTTTTCTTCTAGAAATTTTTGATATTATGTTAAGATTAAACTATATTTTGGAATGAGTGTTGGATTTTTCTGAATTCGGTTTCGTTTTTCCGCAATATCACTTGAAAGTTAAGCAAAACATTTCTCTATTTGCTCGAACGTGCGTGATTTTTTTTTAATTTTTCCTTTTTTGTATTTTAGGTTGATAATATTTATTTGGAACGAGTGTGGGATTTTGCTTTATTTTGACTAGAGGTAATTTAATTTTAATTAAAGGTGAGACACTATTAGTGCAATAGAGAAATTTTTTCTGTCGTTTATTTTACAAAAGCTTTACCAGATGGCGCTGTTGATGCTTCTACATCAGCAAACGACTATCACTAACACAAAGAAGTTATAGAGAGTTGTACCTCTGTACGTGAGTTTTTTGTTTGTTGAAAGAGACTTGTGTGGAGGGGACGGGGATATTGTTGTGGTTTGCCGAAGAGAGAATACAAAAAGAAATAAACGTAATAAAATTTTAAGTTCGAAATGAATTATTTAAAAATTTTCAGCGGCGACCATATATTTTTTTTACATATTTGAAAATATTATTTTATTGCCTACAGAAAAGTCAGCGTAGAGCTACGGGCTACATTTTGTGAGACATAGGCGAATCTATTAAAAAATCTCGGCTAAAAAAATCTATTATAAAGAACATAAGCATATCATTGTAGAGAAAATAGAATAGGTAGATAGGTAGAATATCAAAGTAGTGTCGGTGCTAAAAATACTGTCATTTTTATGAGCCAGAACTGTTCAAATAAATAGAGAAAAACAAGAAACAAAAATTATTTTTTTTTAAATGTAAAATATCACAACTTTGGTGCTTTTCACCCGAGTTTTGTGAACAATAAAGAATAAAAACATTTTAAAGAACAATAAAATAAAAAAAGAAATGAATACCAGTTTAAAAAAAATATACTCATGCGTTGATTTTGTTACTTCTTTGATTTAATAGTATATAAAATACAAAAATATTTACCCGAAAAGATATTTTAATGTCTGAAAAATTTTTTGTTTCCTTGTTGATTAAACAAAAAAAAAATTTACTATTTTAAAGTTTTACCCGGCGAGCCCAGGATTTGAACCTTCGATTTTCCGACTACTGGGCGAAAATTGTAGCTTGGCGCCACGTCGACTCATAAAAGAAAGTGGCCCAAAGTCATTACCATGTTCATGTACTATATACATATCGCTACCTTAATATAGAAAGGCCCTAACTCATTTTTTTTTTACTTTACAGGAGAAGGAAAAAACTTGATAAAAATCAAAATTTTGCAGCTGCAAATTTTTTAAGTGGGTTTTTTTATTAAGACTCTTGCCAATTTAATGATGTAGCAATTTTTTTGTAGCAATTTCTTTTCTGTAACAATTTTTTTGCAAAAATTTAAAAAAAAATCGATTTTGAAAAAGTTGAGTTAGGACCATTCTATATTAAGGTAGCGATACATAATATAAATATATATAATGATATATATCAAAGTTGTCTCAAGGCATATTTTGAAGACAGAACAGTAAAAAGCAATGCAGAAAATTTGTCATATTTTTCCTATAAACGAGATTTGCTTGCTTTGACTATTGGTATTATATCAATGGTAAACGCTGGTCGATATTATTTTATTGTGTGTTTTTTTATTAAACAATGAGTTCTTTATTAAAAAAATTTAAGTGCAAGTCACGAGCAATCAATTATGGCAGCAGGCGAAGACTACGGTTAGTAATATTAGAAACTTTTACTTAGTTTGCCAGGGAAAATGATAAATATAAAATATTTGTTTATAAATTAAATTAAATGAACCTTCGTTTCAACAAAATTTAATAACAATAAAGCTGGTTTTTATTCATTCATTGCGTTTCGTTCGAGCCTTTGAAAGGAGTTTGATTTCTTATAATCATTTGTGTTGTGCGTGTTGTGAAACGTTTCTAAAGAAATAATCGAGAACTGGACCTAGGTATAACTTTTATGCCGACTCCGAATGTAATGTTCTTGTTCTCAAGAAGCTTTACTAGACCAGCTAAGTGCTGGCGCACGACGATTGGCCATGTATGGGGAAAAAGTGCTTTTATTTTAAAAAAATCACAATAACTTTTTAGTAAATGTGAATTTCCAAAAAATTTCATTTTTCTTCAAAGTTAGCTATCAAACATAAAAATAAGAAAAAAATTTTGTTACTTTCCGAAACAATCAGAGTAGCAATTTGTTACTTTCCGAAAACAATCTTATTTTTGAAAATTTCTTGTTGTATTTTAAAAAAAAACAATCCTAAATTTTAAAATAGAAAAAAATTACAAAGTAATGTTGAGAATATATTTTTTTAAACTATACCTATTAGGGCGTATCGAATTACAATTTTTTCGAATTTCATATTCTAAGAGGTCTCAAAAGTTGCATTTGGTGGTCAGGATCTCCCAAAAAAAAAAATTTACAAAAAAATAAGGATCTCTCCCGCAAGAACAAAGTTGTTTTTTGAGAAAAACAGTAAAAAATCATGATCTCAAAATGCTTTAATTTTTGTAAGAAAAACTACATATGTGTTAAAGCAAAAATAAATAAAAACTTAAACTAACAATATTTTGGCAAACACGATGCTTCTCTTGGTTTTTACCCAAAAAGTCCTGTGTGAAGGATATTCGAATCTAAAGGTCTACTGAAGATAGCACAGAAGTTTTAATTGTTTTCTGATTGTCTAAATTTTGGTGATATTGATTACGTGTTAAGGCTTTCCTTAAATATGGCGAACTAACAATTTGTATATTTTTCGCATATTCATTTTCTTGTTTTGAAGAAATGTATACTTAAATGAAATTTTTTAACTTTTTAAAAAAAATTAATTTAAGGTTTTATATCTCGGGCACCAGAAATGGTACCGAAGATAATTTTCTTAATTCGGATTCTGAAAATACTTTTGAACGAAACCCTGTCTAAAAACATCTTTTTAAATCAGAAGGAAAAGGCCACGAGTTTTTCCTATTTTGATATTTAAAAAAAGTTACTTCAAGCATGAAATGCAACAATTTTGTTCATATCTCCTTTATGGTTATTATTTCATTAAAACACTTCTAAACAAAAATGTTGAGGTGTTTTAACGAAATAATAAAATTCATGCTAGGACGGAAAATTTTTTTAAAAAATCGAAATAGGAAAAAAAAATCGTGGTCTTAACCTGGTGTTATAAATTGATTCTTTTAGACAGGTGTTTTTCAGAAATATATGAAGAATCTAAATTAAAGAAATTATCTTCGGTGCCATATCCGCCACTTCTGGTGCCCGAGATATTAAACCTTATATTAATTTTTGAAAAAGTTAAGAAATTGCATTCAAGTATACATTTCTCAAAAATAAGAAAATGCATATGGAAAAAATTGCAAATTATTACTTCGTCAAATTTAAGGAAAATGTCAACACAATAATCAAAATCGCCAAAATTTAGACGATCAGATATGAATCAAAAGTTCTGTGCTACCTCGAATGTACCTTTAGATTCGAATATCCTTCACACAGGACTTGTTGGGTAAAAATCGAGAAAGGCATCCTGTTTGGCGGGATATTGTTACTTAAAGTTGTAAGGGGGTTTTATTCAAAGGCTGAGGTATGCACAGCGGCTCCAGGGTCAAACAAAAGGTCCTCAAACTTTTGTCCAAAATAAATAAGAAGACTTGTTGATTTTAGTGCTCAGATGATATTTTTCTGCTTTATTGTTAAATCTTAAATTTTTAGCAGTGTATACAGTATTATGTATATTTTTCTCTTAGTGTAATCATATGAGTAAGTCTTTCTTACAATACACAATATTTTAGGAATACGAACGATAAATATACAGTCGTTAGTGAATCTGCCGACGCTGGTTCGATTATATTCGGTGTTTGGTGAAGTTCGGTGTTGTTCGGTGTTCGCTGAATTTCGGAGATATTCGGTGTGTATCGGTGTTTATTCGGTGTTTGGTGAAGTTCGGTGATGTTCGGTGACAACGACTTCGGCAAGACCCGACTACGCTGCGTTATTAAATATTTTGTATTATATAATTTGTATAGTGTACTATATATATATATATTTTTACAAATGTCTGTATATGGCGTGAAGCGCCTTGGTATTTATTTTAACGATAGGGTAATAACAATAAAATAATATATAATAGAATTCCTAGGTATATATCTGTACGTTGGGCTATCGTCTGACAAAAGCCGACGTGATTGACGAAAGAGAATGTTTATTGTGGGCGCCCGACCGACCGAAGCCGACGTGATGAGCCCACTAACTAGTTAATAAGTATGAAAAAAAAACGAGACCCCCGATTGGCCGAAGCCAACGTGATGAGCCCACTAACTACTGCTTATAATACTTAAAAACTAAATGTATTAATACGAGCCACCTTGCAATAGCTCGTTTTGAATCAACGGACTTGTTATCGTTTTCAACAAGTAAGCGACGGAACAAAGCACTACGCTCTCGAGCCGTCCGAAGTCTGTCACAATGCGCATTACTTATTCATATGCTGCTAGAAACCATCTGGGAATTATAGCGTGTCTGGCTGTTGTGTGTGGTTTACGTAGGCTTGGCTGTTGGTTGCGTTGAATGTGCTGGCTGTGTGTGTGTGAGTGTGTGGGTTTGGCTGTTGGTTGAGTTGTAGTGGTGTAGTAAGGTAGCACAGTGGTGTATTAAGGTAGTGGCGTAGTGTGCGGGGTGCAAACTTGTAACGAATCACCGTTGCAAAGTATTTATTTATTTTTACCTTAAGACATATGAGCTGTTCAGAGCACAAGTGGCGTAAGTCCATTTTTTAGAGAAATTGAGTTGAGTACGTAGAAGTGGAGAGAAAAATGTAACCTATTTATGAGTACGGGCTAGAAACTCCTAGCTTATGTAATCTCTGAATAAAATGCAATACTTTGTTATTGCTCTGACAAATACCAGCATTTTTTCAGAGCACAAGTGGCGTAAGTCCATTTTTAGTAGTTTTGAGAAAATCGAACATTAAGAAAAATTCTTAAGGTAAATACCAAGTATGAAAAACTCAGTTTTGCTTATAAGCTAGGTTAAGAGCATAATTTTAGCTATCCATATCATAAAAAATAAACTTAATAATACACAAAAATGGGTCAGAATATTGCATATTAGTAAAAACATGTGGAATTGCGCCACTGAAAATTATTTTAAATTTCTCGTTTCCGCTGTAGGAATCTAATAGGAGATATTTTTGAAAAATTTTTTTAAAAGAACTAGCACAATTTTTACCTAGAAGTTGGACAAAACCACGCCTTAGCATTATCTCAATATTAAGGGAGATATAAAATGAATGGACTTACGCCACTTATCCTCTGAAAATTTTAAAAAATTTTCAGAGGACAAGTGGCGTAAGTCCATTCATTTCTTAATAATGGATATAATCACTAAGGGGTGGTTTTGTCCAACTTCTAGGTAAAAATGCTGCCATTCCTCATCAAAAACTTCCTAAAAATATTGTCCATTACATTTTTACAGTATAAAGGAGGAATTTTAAAAAATTTTCAGAGGACAAGTGGCGTAAGTCCATTCATTTTATATCTCCCTTAATAATGGATATAATCACTAAGGGGTGGTTTTGTCCAACTTCTAGGTAAAAATGCTTCTATTCCTCATCAAAAAATTCCTAAAAATATTGTCCATTACATTTTTACAGTAGAAAGGAGGAATTTTTTAAAATTTTCAGAGGACAAGTGGCGTAAGTCCATTCATTTCTTAATAATGGATATAATCACTAAGGGGTGGTTTTGTCCAACTTCTAGGTAAAAATGCTGCCATTCCTCATCAAAAACTTCCTAAAAATATTGTCCATTACATTTTTACAGTATAAAGGAGGAATTTTAAAAAATTTTCAGAGGACAAGTGGCGTAAGTCCATTCATTTTATATCTCCCTTAATAATGGAGATAATCACTAAGGGGTGGTTTTGTCCAACTTCTAGGTAAAAATGCTGTCATTCCTCATCAAAAAATTCTTAAAAATATTGTCCATTACATTTTTACAGTAGAAAGGAGGAATTTTAAAAAATTTTCAGAGGACAAGTGGCGTAAGTCCATTCATTTTATATCTCCCTTAATAATGGAGATAATCGCTAAGTGGTGGTTTTGTCCAACTTCTAGGTAAAAATGCTGTTATTCCTCATCAAAAAATTCTTAAAAATATTGTACATTACATTTTTACAGCAAAGAGGAGAAATTTTAAAAAATTTTCAGAGGACAAGTGGCGTAAGTCCATTCATTTTATATCTCCCTTAATAATGGAGATAATCACTAAGGAGTGGTTTTGTCCAACTTCTAGGTAAAAATGCTGCCATTCTTCATCAAAAAATTCTTAAAAATATTGTCCATTACATTTTTACAGTAGAAAGGAGGAATTTTAAAAAATTTTCAGAGGACAAGTGGCGTAAGTCCATTCATTTTATATCTCCCTTAATAATGGAGATAATCGCTAAGTGGTGGTTTTGTCCAACTTTTAGGTAAAAATGCTGTTATTCCTCATCAAAAAATTCTTAAAAATATTGTCCCTTACATTTTTACAGCAAAGAGGAGAAATTTTAAAAAATTTTCAGAGGACAAGTGGAGTAAGTCCATTCATTTTATATCTCCCTTAATAATGGAGATAATCACTAAGGGGTGGTTTTGTCCAACTTCTAGGTAAAAATGCTGCCATTCTTCATCAAAAATTTCTTGAAAAATATCCCCTATTAAATTTTTGCAGCGGAAACGAGAAATTTAAAAAATTTTCAGTAGCGAAAGTCCACATGTTTTTACTAATATGCAATATTCTGCATCATTTTTGTGTATTATTTAGTTTATTTTTTACGATATGGATAGCTCCATTTATGCTCTTGACCTAGCTTATAAGCAAAACTGAGTTCTTTATACTTGGAATTTATTTTAAGAATTTTTCTAAATGTTAAATTTTCTCAAAACTACCAAAAATGGACTTACGCCACTTGTGCTCTGAACAGCTCATATGTAGTTTTTCTTACAAAAATCAAAGCATTTTGTGATCGTGATTTTTTACTGTATTCTTTAAAAAACAACTTTGTCCTTGCGGGAGAGGAAGACATCCTTATTTTTTCCTAAAGTTTTATTTGGGAGATCTTGTCCACCCTATGCAACTTTTGAGACCTCTTAGAATACGATCTAAATTTTTCGATACACCCTAATACCTAATACAGTTACAAACAAATTAAGAAATGAAATAAAAAAAAAATTCAAGAAATTTTTTACCTAACGCTTTGTACTCAAATCCAATTTTAATTTTTCACCATACAAATGAAAGCTGTCTAAGCTTTGCATGGCAATTTAAATGTCCATTGTTAAATGTCCATTGTCTGATTGTCTGCTTGTCAAATGCATCCGGATGAAGCGATTAAAAATAAAAAAATAAAAAATTAGTTTTGGAAATTTAATAAGAAAAGTAATTCATTTGCAGTAAATAACAAAAATCACTATTATTATCAGATTCAGGGACAACTAAATGTAGCCAATAAAGACGTTTGTATATTTTGTGTTTGGACAGGTGCAAACTATCCATTAAAATTTGAGAACATTTTCACTGACAAATTTTTTTTTGAGCAAGATTCCAAAACTCTCCAATTTTTAAACCGAGCACATAATGCCGGAGCTAATAGATTCACGTATAAATAGGTAGATGCCAATTCGGTCATTCAACAATTAAGTTAATTGTTAAGTATTTTGTCAATCAGTTTTTACCTAATGTACGTGAGTGTATGTAAATATTTTATATTAAAATTTTTCGATATTTAACTGCTTTTTAAACATTCAGTTGTAATTGTTTTATTTCGAACTCAACAAATTAAAAAAAAAAAACAAATCATATTTTCATTTCATGCACTAAATATTATAATTTTTACTAACTTATTAATTTATGTATATCAAAAATTATTTTGTTCTGAAATCATAACATCATATAATTCAAATTCAAACTACTGTTCAAACCTTGCTAGGAATTACAAATATTAACAACACCCTTCCTCTTCACTATCTTCAAACGCCTTTATTTCCACACCGTGTTTTTAAATGCAACTCAAAAACAACTTTCACTTTACCCCTCACTTCCTAAACGCCACCCAAACGTTCTCATGTCTACAAGCAACAAAAACTGATGAAGCAAAAAAATGAAAAAACCAAATTATTCTCGTGCTTCTAAATTGTGATGGGATCGTACGTCATGTATGTGTGTCATGCTCATCTCAAAAGAAACAATGCATTTGAGAGGGTGTTAGTCAGCAGAGTTGAATTGAAAGTTCTTTATTTTAAAAAAGCTTTAGAGCTTGCAGTTTGAAAGCTTCAAACTATCTCGGAGCTTTCGCCAGTAGTCTGCCCTCTTAAACTCTGGTTTAAAATTTCTTCAATTTCATGGAAAACATCTTTAGTTTTGTTTAAAGGGTCAGAATTAGTTTCTTCAAGGACACCTTTTGGCATTGAAACAGCATCATTAATATCCCCCTCTTGTTCGTTTCTATTGGCCGGTTAGCTTGTTGTTATTAAGCTTCTTCAAATGAGCGACATTTCGACGGAACTGTTGGCAGGTATCATTTGATTCGAGTTTTACTTCGTTTTCTTTTCTTTTGATAACTTTATGTACTTAGGCTGTGTGTCAAACGGAAACTTTTCAGTCGTGGTGGGATAGAAAATATCAAGTTGAATAAAATTTGCGTGTGTTGAAATAATGTTTTTTTTTGCTGTGTCAAATGGACGATGAAATTTTGACAATTACAAATTTTGACGTTTCACATTTCGGTCGTGTTTTAGCGCAAACATTTTATTTAATTTGCATTCTATTCAATTTGCGACACATTTAATTCGATTGCTTTTACTTGCAACTTATTTTGTAAAATTGTAATATTGTAAACTTAAAAAACTTAAAAAATAACAAAATAATAAAAATAAAAAAACGAAAGTGCTTGAGCTTGTGTGTGTGAGCCAACGATCTCCGGAGCATCAGCAAGTGCAGCAAAGTTAAATTGGCTTTCTTTGCTGACGAACGTTCTCTAAGTGCCACCACCAGCAGCACAAGCAAGTGCAGTGCAAAATTTCTTGCTAGCCAACATCCTCCAAGTGCCATCACCAGCTGCACAAGCAGAAAAATTTGATCATCTGACTGAAAAGTTTCCGATTGACACACATTAGGTTCAAATGTTGATCACAATTTATTGGTTTTTATAACCCGTTTAACCAGTACCTCGTCTCCCTCTTGAATATACAGTTCCTTAGATTTCCGTTTCTTATCACCATATTTACATGAGATGTTGTGTCTGCAAATCTTCTTTCCAATCTTGACCTAGGTTCTGAGTTATGATAAGGCGTTTTAAGATAGACGATTTTGTCGCTCTACTTCTCCATTTTGCTGCGGCCAGTACGGTATTGTATATATAAGTTTGATTCTATTGTCTTCACAGTAACTTTGTAGCTAACTGCTTATCAGTTATCTACCATTATCGGCCGGTATGTGACAGGAATTCCAAAACGTGCAAATATAGTTCTTAATCGCTTTATTGTTTCAGTTGAATCGATTTTCTTCAGTACTTCTATTTCTACAAAACGGCTGTAATAGTCAACGATAACTAATAAGTTGTGACAGGATGGCTTTGGTCCAAGAAAATTTATAGCTAAATGCTGCCATGGTTGTGATGGTAATTCTTTTCTCTTCATGAGCTCAGGTGCAGACGGGGCTGCTACAAGTGTGAATCCTGTACAATTTTTAATGAAATCCTCTACTTGTTTATCAATCTTTGGCCACCACACTTTTGCCCGCAAGCGACGTTTCATAACTGTCATACCTGAATGGCCTTCATGAGCAAGTTGAATTGTCCTATGACGAAGTTCTTCTGGCAGAAGAATCCGAGTTCCTCGCAAGATTACATCTCTAGCTACATATAACTCCAATTCGAAAACTTTAAAAGGTTTTAATTCTTCAATGCATTTGTTAGAGATAATTGCGGATTTTAAAGCCAAAATGTTTTGTCTTATCAATGTTCAAAATGTTCAACAATTTCGTTTATTTTCAATGCTTTTGGTGTAGCTAAATTAACAATTCAACTAACATAGTGATCCGAATATTCATCAAAAGATTCCTGAACTTGATTATCACTTATCAATCTAGAGAGGGGATCTGCTATGTTGTTTTTTTCCATTTTTGTAAACAATTTTGACGTAGTACCCTTTCTTTGAATGATTAAAAAATGTCTAACTTCTTCAATTGTTTTATGTTCGCGGAACTGTTTAACAGCAACTATTTTGTCTTGTTGGTGTAATGGTGTAATACATTTTCTGATAATCGATGACCAAGGAATTCAATTTCGGTCACCCCGTATACACATTTTTTGTTGTTTAGTATTACTCCATTATTTTTCAAAATAGTTAAAACTTTAGCTTCTCGTCGTTCATTCAGTTTTTGTTTACTTTTGCCATATATGAGAATATCATCTTTATAAATTAGACACCCGTCACACCCATTTAGCATTTGATCCATAACTTTCTGAAATATTTCTGGTGCACATGTTATTCCAAACATTAGCCGTGTATACTGGAAAAGTCCTTTTCTAGTTATAAAAGTTATTTCACTAAATTTCTCAGATATTTCTATTTGGTGAAATGCTTGTCTTAAATCCAACTTTGTGAACCGTTTTCATTGTCCTATGTAAGGCACACAATTTTCTATTGTTGGTAATGGATAGTTTTCATGTTTAACAATTTCATTAACACGCTGCATGTCAATACAAATTCGAATGTCGTTGCCCTTATCTTTTGGAATAGCAACCATTAATGAAATAAATTTTGATGGACCGTCAACTTTTTCAATAATTACTTGATTCAATAGTTCTTCAAGTTTCTTATCAACAGCTTGCTCTAAAGGCACTGCAATACGTCGATATGGTTGAATAATCGGTACAGCATCTTCCTACAATGGTATATCAACAATTACATTTTTTATCTTCCCAACTTTTTTTTTATGTTAGTAATAACTTCGTTGACATGACAACAAATCCTTAATACTCCTAATGCAATTGTTGTATATCGACAAATTAAAAATCTGCCTTGACTCTTTGTAACATAAAAATCTATAATTGTCTTTTTATTCTCTATTTTATATATCAAAAACACCAGTAATCTCTAAAACTTGTCCACCTAGCTTTAAAAACTTTGTAGTTTCCTTCCGTTGATTAAATATAATGACATGCCTTGTATCCATGTATCATAATCCATAATATTATATTTGGACCCGAATCTATAAAAGCGTTTGTTGTTATTTAGCCAATATTGCATTTTATGAAAATTTGATTATCTTTACAGTCAAGGCAAAAATATATTCTGAACTATCATGTTTATCTCTGGATTTTTTTTCTCAAAACTTTGTTTCACGTTTCTGTCTGTATTTGATAATACTCGCTGTTTTGATTTACATTTAGCGCTAAATTGATTTAGACCACCACATTTTTTACATGTTTTCTCAAAGGCGGGGAATTTTTTATCACTTGGTTTATAATCAGTGTACATTAGTTAAACACTATGGTTTAATTTTTTAATAAATTTATTTATTAAACTCACTATGTCAGAGATGCAACTTAATTGTACAAATACTGATTTCTAACTATCTTAAGGGGACAGTACACACCTGAATTTTAAAAAAATCAAATTTTTTTTTATTATTTATTTTTGTTGAAAAGACCTCAAAGAATCTATTTTTAATGATTTTTTAAATTAATTTCTATGTTAAATGGCGAAGGTTTTAAACGCAGAGCGTCAAGGCCGCATAGTCGGTGTTAAAATTTGAAAGCGCTTTTTCTAGAAATCACAATTTTTGAGTTGGCGGGCGTGATAAAAAAAACTACTACACTGATCGTTCTGAAATTTTAATATGTTATTTGTCACATATTAGTCTATAGATTAAACTACGGATAGAAAGATCAGTAAAGTATTTCTGGTTTTCAAGGGATTTTGGTTTGGTCCAAAAAATCGGCTAATTTCGAAAAAACGCCGATTTTTATATAGTATTTTTACATAAAAATATGTATACAAAGTCTTAATAAGATATCTTATTCCTTTTTTAAAAAAATTTGCATTTTAAAAATTTAATTTTTGAAAAATCCAGGTGTGTACTGTTCCCTTAAAGGAAAATCCAAACTAGCTTAAGCTACCCTAAGCTTCCTAGCAGAGAGTTGACGGTTTTATTCTTGTTGTTATCTACTGCTGTATTGCTATGTTGTTGTTTGTGTTGTTGTTGTTGCTGTTGCTGTTGCTGTTGTTGCTGCTGTTGTTCAGTTGAACATAATATCTTTATGCAAGTGTCCAAAAAGCTTCACTCGTTGATGTTGTTGTTGTTATTGTTGTTCAGTTGTTGAACATTATATCTTTGTGCAAGTGTCCAAATATTGTCACGTTCACTTCTCTGAACTGATCGTCAGCATGGATGCGGACCAATCGTCAGCATTTTGTCGAGTAGGCGAATATGTTTCAACGATGTGTTAACTTGTATCCACAACGATAGCATTCCATTGTTTTGTTGTTATTAATTTTCCGCTTCAGTGTTTTAACATTTATCTTGTTAACGTCAACTATCATATTCTTGTCTGATTGAAAGTTTATATTCAAGAAAATTTTTTCTTGTTGTGTAACAGCTTCAAAAATTAATGCAATGTTCTAAATCTGCATCCCTTGCTTAAGCATTTCTCGTCTTAGTGTTGCAGACTAACATTTTTCAATCATTTGATCTTTCTATAATATTTTCTTTTTCCTCTTGTTGCATGAGACTGAATATATGACGTTCGTAAGTTGAATTTCGTTTTGGTAAGTTGAAAAGAATTAATTTAGAATTTAAAAAAGAATTAATTTCGTAAGTTGAAAAGAATTAATTTAGTTTTTTATTGCATCTTCATAACTATTTGTCTGTTGGATGTATCCTCTTGCTAATGGTCCGGATGCTTGTTTGTTTTGAATCAGGTAAATTTAAATATATGTCTTGTACTTTTCTGCCAGCAAAATGTAATAATAATGCTAACTTCTTTTCGTAATTTTGTATTTCGCTTGCTTTCATGCAGAATTCAAATGACTGCATCCAATTTTGCCATTTATAACTACTATTTTCTCCATACAATGTATAGTTAAATGGTACCACTGCTAGACCTATTCCTAATATAAAAATAAAACAGTTCAAATTGTAAAAAAACTTGTCTAAAATAACTTGTCTAACTTGTGTTCAATAACAGTGTGCGCTTTTTTGTATCTTTTTTCTCTATATTTGATAATTTAAGCATTTTTCACTTAATTTTGGTATAAGGAATCTCGTGGTGACATTTGTTTTACCACTTTACCGAACATTTTAGAAATTTTTTTTAAAGATATATCAAAAATTACTCAAGATATGCACTAATTTTCATGTTGATAACTCTTGAACAATTAGGATTTTCATTTTTGTTTCCTTGGCAAAGTTCTTTTTTTAATTCTGGCCAACAACTTTGCTGAATAGTTGTAGTTGTTGAATAGATGTAGTTGTAGTTGTAGTTATATATTTGTTCAACAAATTTGTTGGCAAGAATAATAGAAAGAAGTTTGCTGAAAAAACCAAAATTAAAATACTAATGGTTCAAGAGTTATCAACATGCGAATAAAAAAAAAACTAATTAAAAAAAAAATATTTTTTGCACTAAAGTCTTCGGTAAAGTGGCAAAATGGATGTTACCACGAGATTCCTCATATTTAAATTATGTGAAAAACGTTGAAATTATTAAATACAGATTTTCGTGCCGCACAGTGTAATAAACGGAATTTTTTCTTTTATGAATTGAGACTGTTATCATTCAAGTAACAAACACTATTCAAACCATATATATGGTATATATGTTTATATTGGTATTCAAACTTCAATCGATATTCAAACCATTCAACAGAACTTAATATTGTTATACACACACCATCGGCATTAAAGCCATAATCGGTATTGAAACCATTTATAGTCAATGATTCGTTTTAATTAAATCTACAATTTTGATTTTAATTTTATAGTATAATTAAACTGCATAATTTTAAACAATATCATTATGTTTTGAACGATTTCAGTATAGTTTTCAATTGTACTTTATTTGTGATATATTTAATGAAAATAATGAATAATAATAATTAATGAATATATGTTTCATAAAACCATATTCGTCAATATCCCATTGAAACATTATGACACGAATATAAACTTCAAAATGGAATCACACTTTCAACACTCACAAACACACTGATTCACACTTTTATCCTAGTAGAGGAATAAATTTGGTTGATTTTAAACAAAGAACGGAAGAATAAATTCTATCAAGAATGACGATTTTAAATTATTAGCCAGATGCTATGCTAGCAGCGTACGTAATTTTAATTTCTGTTTATAATTTTTCATATAAATTTTTCTTTTTTTTTATCGCGTTCTGCTTATAAAAATAAACTGAAATGCTCACAACGCGTTGTATTTGAAAATGAAAAAAAAAATGTATTTTCCTTTTTAAGTTTTAGAATATTTCCATTTTGATATTTTTAAATATTGCATTAATTTTGCACCTTATATATATTTTAATTTATATCCGTTTGTTTTACCATTTGTTTTTACATTTGTTTTACCACTTTACCGAACATTTTAGAAATTTTTTTTAAAGATATATCAAAAATTACTCAAGATATGCACTAATTTTCATGTTGATAACTCTTGAACAATTAGGATTTTCATTTTTGTTTCCTTGGCAAAGTTCTTTTTTTAATTCTGGCCAACAACTTTGCTGAATAGTTGTAGTTGTTGAATAGATGTAGTTGTAGTTGTAGTTTCGTACTTGCAGCAAATTGTTTCATTTTCTTTTTTTTTATATTTATATGTATATGTATTAGACATCTGCATAAATTTGCGTCATAACCTCATTCAATTCTTTCGCGATAAAACGCAATGAGTTCTTGAAAATGAGGGATGAAGTTCATTGAGAATGAGAATAGCGAATTCTTTGTTCACTACACATTGTTCATTGCTTGTGTGGAATGAGTGAAGGTTGTAATGAAAAATGATGGCACGGGTGAGGGAGGCATGGTAGTTCCCGAGGGATGGGTGTGTTGGTTGCATTTCAATGATAAATGCATGAATATGCAATGAAAGAACATTGAATGAAATCTTGCATGAAAATGCATTGGCATACGCTTCATATTTTAGAACTTTTAAGTTATTTTATATGTTTTTTAATTTATATGACACTTTTATTTACATGTTAATAAATATATATATATATACATGTAGAGACAAGAGATATTTACATTTTTTTCAAAAAATACATTTAATGAAAATAATATTAAATTAACTGAATGCGCAACATGACAACTAAATTAGTTACGCTCCAAATTGTATGAGATCTAGTGTTTTATTGTTACTCAGAAACATTTAAATCGTCTATATTTTTTTTTAAATATTGTCTTTATCCCGTATATATATTTAGACGTTTATGTTTTTTTTTAGAAATGATGCGAAAGATCAGTAGTGCCACGTGTAAAATTCTATTAATATGATACGTGCAGGAATATCACATAATTGTTTAGGTATGAATAGCTTTGCTTTCTTAAGGTTACATTGCACGTATGAAAAAAAAATTTTATTCAATTTAAAACATTTATTGTGGATAGACTATAATACATAGAGACTTAATATTTGTTTACGTAAATAATACAAAAAAGAGTATTGCGAAATATTTTTTTTTGTTTTTAAAAGCTCCTTCTTCTGGCAAGGTAGCGCTTAGAAAAGTAGTCGTTTTCAGCCGGGGTCATAAGGGTACTTGTCGCTACAATCTATACTAGAATTATTAAGTATATTATTAAAATATTTTGGTCAATTTTGTTTTTATTATTTACGTACAAAATTAAGTTTCTATGTATTATAGTCTATCCAAAATAAATGTTATAAATTGATTAAAAAGACAAAAAACTCCTTTGTTTTATAGTTTTATCACAATAAGTGTTTTAATTGTAGCCTTTTTGTTTTTTCCAACGTACAATGTAGGATCTGTAATTTCGGGTTGTTTTGGCAATACCGGAATTTTTCGGGATTGTAAATATCAATCCCGGGATTGCAACTGTACTGAAAAAAGTTTTAAATAATCTTTATGATTGAAAGATCTTGTATTTTTTACAAAAAAACACACGTAAAAAACTAAAATTGATTTCAAACTATAAGTTATTGAAGCAACCGGAAATACTAATTTTTTTGAAAATTGAAATAGTGTTCTACAAATTTAAATTGCAATGAAACGCAATAAAATTCTTTTTATGTTCAAAATTTAAAAATAATATAAAAAGGAACAATGAAAGAAATAGTGAAATTCTGTTCTTTCAAGGCCTAGAATTGGTCTACAATTTCTATGAAATCTATTTTTGTTTTGATATTTCGAAAGTATAGTCTTTCGAGAATATACTGTTAAATTTTTGTAAGGATACTGACAGCTTCTACAGCTGTTTGAGTAGGTATCGAGACACAGGGTTTCGTCTACATTCATTCTCTTTATAATCATTTATCTCGAAACTACTTTTTTCGGCATGCTGTTGTACAAAATATGCTATGCTATTAATATGCTATTTCCAACATCTGTGGCTATCGCTGGAACTATAATAAAAGTTTTATTTAAAAAACATCGTATATTTTACACTCAATAACATGTAAAAAACAAGTTATTTTTAGAACTTAAATTTCAAAAGCGCATCATTTTATCAATTTTTAATATTTTTTTTTCTCTCTCATAGCTGCACTCAGTGATTTATAATATTCTTAGTTTTTTTCAGATAAATAGAAGAGTCAAAATCTACAACACCGCCCAGACCCCTTTTCATTGAGCACCATTTTTTACATAATCAAGAATTTTAAATAAAAAAAATAAATTTTTTTACACTTAATGAGTGTTACAATATATCTTAAAAGTTAAAAATTAGTTGTTCAATATTTAAATCTTAAAAAGAAATCCTAGAAATACCTACAACTTTCGGGCGCTATACCACCGCCTGCCTTAAATTTTGATTGTTAAATTTTATTTCTGTAAAAAATCAACAGACACATCAGTTTTTAATGTAAAATTTAAATTTGTAAGTTTTTCTATTTTATAATTTTGTTCATCTAAAAAATTAATTGTATTTATTGTTTCTATAATCTCACCACAATATCAGTTTTTGTATTGGTTTTAAGATAAACAAAATTCCCTGAAGAAGCTGAGAAATGGGTTCGGGCATAGTTCTTTTCACTTTCTTTGTTCTTTCCTACATTTAAGAATTATGGAAAAACTAAATATCCACAACTAAATTGTGGAAAATGTTAAATTAAAGGACAAAAACAACTAAGGGCTGGAAATGCTTGCCGAGGTTAAGGCATAAAACTAGCCTCGGTTAAAAGCAATTCAAATTGTCTTTCACGGTTGTTTCGCCTAATCAATAATTTACGTATGGTTCCATCAATTCCTCTAAATAAATCTATCAATTTCCTTTCAGGTCAAAGACCAAACCTTGTTTGTATAAGGCGCATGCCTTGGTTCTTTGATCTTTAAAAAAAAAAAAAATAAATAAATAACCAGCGAAACGTCGGAGGTGAAAAATTAAATAAATTTTTTAGTTGCATAAAAAACAGAAACCATTTATCCTAAGCATTAGTGCAAAAAATTATATAAATTCAAAAAGTTGTTCAAATACACTTATTCAAAAAGAAACAAGTCAAGATCAAATCTTAAAAATAACAACAAAAAATAGATTTTCTTCTGAGAATTTTAAAAACATTTTAAAAATGATGATAAAAAAAGAACTATTTAATTATATTGTTTAAATAATACGTTACGCGTTTTTGAAGCAGTGGTGATAATAAATGAATTATTAGAAGATGAAGAGGATTTGTTTAATTAACTCTTCCTAAACTATCTTTTTATATAAAATTCTTCTGTGCATGAGGCTGTCACTAAACTCCTCCTAAACGGCTAGACCGATTTTGATTAAATTTGGTGTGTGTGTGCGGCTGGGTCTGTAGATGGTTTAGGTCTAAAGTTTAAGCCAACCCGGTAGTTGGCGAAAGGGTTTAAAAAACTACCATAAATTGAATTGCTTTTGCTTTCGCTTTGCTGTGCTGTGTGTGAATCAAACAGCAATATCCAAGGCAGTAGCCCTATCTTCAAAATATAACTGCTCATTTCGCTTTGCTGTGTATTTCTTCAAAAGCAAAACAAAAGCAATAGCACAAAATATAAATTGTTAAGCTGCTGTTGAACCCTTTAAAGAATACACTTTTTAGTTCAGTAGTTAATTTAAGAATGTTTATTTAATAATGATTTCTGTTGAACGAAAGTTAAGGAAAATATATAATCATGAATCACTAGTTCACTTCAAGCGCAACTTGAGATAGGTGACTAAACGCTGGTAACTCAAGTGCCTTGGAATGTTGTAAGTATGCTTAATCAGCTTGACAATTTGGTAATATCAAAATGTCAAGTGATGCATGTTTAGGTTATTGACTCGTTTAGGTTATTGACTGTATTTTCCCTACACCTCCCTTTTTTAAAGAGAAAGCTTTTATAGAGATCGCTGATCAGACGATGTCGATAAAAGCTTTCTTTTACTTTCACAATAATATAATTATAATTTATTAAGTTTAATATCTTTATGTTTAAAGATTTATGATTTTACAAATTATTATAATTGGAGTAATAATATAATTTAATAGTAACTTATAATCTAAATTATATTGAAAGACATTTATAAAAAGTTGTTACCAAAATAAATGTAGTACATTCAATATATTGTTGTACTGCCTGATAAATTTAATTTTAAAGTATTCAAAACTAGTCTATGTATTAAATATAAAAATATGTGTATATATTTATATATATATGGAGTTATTGAGAAGTATTATAAAACAATTTTATATTTTGTTTGTTAATTTTTTGTTTCTTTCCTCTTAATTCAATAATAACATTATTTTTATTGTCAATATCAATTACTTTAAATGGTCCCTTGTAAACGGGTTCTAATTTGTGTGCTGTGTGATGTTTGATAAATATTTCTTGACCTATGGTAATGTTTGTATTGTTGGTGTTTTGGTCATTTAATTGTTTTTGATTATGTTTTGCTTTATTAATTAAGTTTTGTGCTCTTGTTAAAGCGGTTTGTAGTCGGAATTTTACTTCTTTTGAATAATTTTCAAAAGTATATATAGTATCTACTGTTTCAAAAGGTATTAGTGGGTTGTGGTTTGGAACGTTTGGGAAAATTAATTCAAATGGACAATATCCATGTACTGTGGAGGGTGTTGTGTTAAAAGTATATGTGAAATACTTAACCCATTCATCCCAATCGTTTCTGGATGCGTGAATGTATGAACGAATGTATTCATTAAATGTGCGGTGTGATCTTTCAACTGTTCCTAGTGTTTGATGGTGGTAAGGCGCAGATGTGGCTTTTTGAATGTTTAAAAGTGTTAGGAGTTCTGAAAGGATTTGATTATTGTATTCAGTACCCATATCACTTAGTATTTTATTCATTGGTCCATAAATTAAAATAAAATGTTCTATTAAGGCTTTTGCTACTGTTTTGGCGGATTTGTTAGTTACGGGTATTGCTACGAGATATTTGGTTAGATCGCATATTAAAGTGATGATATATTGATTTCCTTTTTCTGATATTGGAAGAGGTCCTACAGTATCTATTATTACCGTTTGAAAAGGTTTCTGAGGTGTTGGGGTAATAATCATATCTGTTTTAATATGCTTTGTAGTTTTACAATAAAATAATAAAATTGACGAATCTTTTTAAGTAGTCTGGTTGTTCCAGGATGTCCTCCGGAAAGAGCTTCATCGTGAAACTTTTTTAATAAAGATTTTTGTTCATTTTTGTCAGTTATTATGCACACTTTAGGTGTAAGTGCTATTTGTAACTTTGTAATAAGTTGAGTAGCTTTTTGTTTAAAGTTTTCAATGGATACGAGGTTAAAAAAATTATCATTTAAATTCATTTGAATTTTGTTTATATTCCTACTAATTGCTTCTTTTTCAAGAATTGGAAGAAATTGATCTAGATCGATAGTTCCATAAGCAATTGTATTCTGTATATTGATTCGTGGTGCTAGCACTTGTTTACCATGTTTTAAGTAAAATGTAGGGATACTTTTCTCAGTATCCACTCTGAGTTTAACCCACTTTTTAACGCAATTGAAGCCAATAGTTTCGAAGACCTTAGGCTTTTGTTCAACTATTTTATTTTCTGTGTTTGTTATTTTTTCTTTAGCTTTGGTTTTTGATTGTGCACGTGTAGTTACCAGGAGAACATTGTTTGTTGATGGGATTAATTTAATATCATTAAAGTCAATTCGAGACAGCGCGTCCGCTCCTGAATTGTCCTTTCCTTTAATGTGTTCTATTGTAAAATCATACTCTTCTAATTCCAGACGAATTCGCGTTAATCTGCTGGATGGATTTTTTAAGGAGTATAAAAAGGTTAATGGTTTATGATCGCTGCGTACTATAAATTTTTTGCCATAGACATATGGTCGAAAGTGATTAATTGCCCATTGGACAGCTATTAATTCTTGTTCTATTGGGGCTTTGTTTGATTCTCCTTTCGAAAATGCACGTGACGCATATGCAACTGGAAGCTGTATACCGTCTTTCTCTTGTGATAGTATTGCTCCACAAGCGATTTTGCTAGCGTCGGTAGTGATATAAAAAGTTTTTTCAAAATCTGGATATTGGAGGATTTGTGGAGACAGTAGTGCTGACTTTAAATGTTGAAAAGCTTTCTCACAGTCTACAGACCATACGAAAGGTTCATTCTTTCTAGTTAGTTTTGATAAATGGACAGAATAAAATGAAAAATTTAGTATGAAACGTCTGTAATAATTACAGAAAGCTACGAATCGACGAACCTCATCGCTATTATTAGGTCTGGGGAAGTTTTTAATTGTGTCGTATTTGCTACTGTCTGGTAAAATACCTTTGTCGGTACATTTGTGACCCAAATATGTTACTTCAGATCTAAAAAATGTGCATTTATCCGGGTGTAATTTTAAATTATGTTCTCTGCATCTTTGAAATACTGTTTCTAAATTTTTTATCATGTGTTTAATCGAGCATCCTGTGACAATGACATCATCCATGTATATAAAAGTTTTTGAAAGTGACAACCCTGTGAATGCTAGATTCATCATTCTCTGAAAAGAATTTGGTGCTACTTTTAAACCATATGGTAAACGCGTGAAACGAAATGAACCGTTTTCCGTAGAGAAAGAAGTGATGTCTCGAGATTTTTCGTCCAATCCAATTTGATGGAAACCAGATGTTAAATCTAAACAACAGAAAAATTTCGCTCTGCCAAGTTGGTCTAAAATATCCTCAATTCTTGGTAAAGGAAATATGTCCGCTATCAGCTTTTTATTTATTTGTCGGTAATCGACTACTAAACGCCATCGTTTTTCGGGATTATTTGGTAATGATTTCTTTGGTACTAGTAAAATTGGACTATTGTAATTGGACGTCGCCGGTTCGACGATCCCGTCTTGTTGAAGTTTTTCAACTTGTCTAATTATTTCGACTTTTTGTGAGTGTGGCGTCCGATAATTTTTGATGTAAACAGGATTATTGTCACACAATCTCAATTTTTGTTTGTAAAAACTGTTTGTGCTTATTTTATCGGTTTCTAATGCGAATATCAGTATATTTGGAACATAATTGAAATAATTCTGTTTTAGCTATTTCAGGAAAATTTTTCGTTAGATTCTCTAAAATGGTTTGTTTTCTGTGATGGTCACTATTGGATGTGTTAAACATTTCATAATCAGATAAGTTTTCATGCTTTAAGTGAACATTATTCAAAAATTTATTTTCAGAATTTGTGTTGATCATTCTGACATAAGGAACATTTTTTGAAATTATGCAGCCGGTAACATACACCCCATCTTGTATTGTTTGACTTGGTATAATCAAATCAGAACATTCGCTGTTAATTTTAATAGCTCTGAAAACCTCAGCGCGTGCGGGTAGTATGAAAGCGTCATCCTTGAAACTTTCTAGCAGTGGAATATCTATTGGATAATTTAAATTAAATGGTCTTAATGAAAGTAAATTTGAATTTGTATTTTGGCCATATTGAATAGTGACATTGTATGTTTTAAGAAAATCTAAACCCAATATGCCTTGAAAAGGTATGGGAAATGTATCTGAAATTATGTGAAATTTATGAGGAATTAAAAAATTTCTAACTTTTAAATCAATTTGGATTGTCCCTAAAGAATTGATAGTTCCTTGTCCTATTCCAGTTATTTGAATAGTGTTTTGTGTGTCAAATTTAAATGCATATAGCGAGCTGATTTTAATTAGTGAGACATCCGCTCCAGTGTCCACTAGAAATGTATTAAGATTTTTATTAGTTGTTATATGGATTTCGATAAAACTACTTAAATTAAGATTCAGATGGAATATTGATTTAGTATCCTTTTTGTGTTCTTTTAATTTTGATGCTGACCCCCCATAATTTGGGGGGAAATCTCGTTTCCCGACACTTCCTGCATCATTCTTATTCGCCCCCTATTTTCAAAATGGTTTGATTGATTTCTATTGTTGTTATTCTGGCTTCTGCGTCGCCAGTTATTATTGTTGTTACTAAAATTACTATGACGCCCATTATTATTGTTGTTATTGTTATTGTTATTAAAATTACTACTCTGACGCCAGCCTTGGCCGCGTCCGCGATTGTTACGGAATCCGCTATTCCTATGGCTTTGGCTTTGGCGGTTAAGGTAAAATATGGAGGAGTTTGAAGTTGAAGCTTCTGTGCTAGCTTCTACGAATTTAGAAACAACCTCATTAAAAGAAGTGAAGTTTCAAGTTTTAATAATAAGTTTTACTTCATCACTTGTAGCATTTCTGGCAATTGTTTTCGTTGTATTTTGTACTATTAATTTTTGAGCAATATTCTGTGGATAGCCCTCTCGTATGTAGGCTCCGTCTAGTTTTTTCGTTATGTCTTGTATTTCCTCGGCATATGCGGTGGCTGATTTGGATTGCTGTTTAATGTTCATTAGTTTTGAACATAACAATTCAGATGACTCACCTTTTATGGAGGATTTCAATTTATTTGTAATTGCCTGTATGGTGTTTTCGTTTGTTATTAAATTCCTTGCCTGTCCCCTCAGTTTAGTTTTTATAACCTCAATAGCAATCAACTCATGTGTGTCTTTAATTCTTTCAATCAGCGTTAAAGCATCAAGAAAACTCTGCAACTCGTTTACATTACCATCAAACACTGGTACAATTTTTGTTGCTTTATCTAAAATATCGTCCTCTGTTCGCGGCATTTTGATAGTTTCAATTTCTTCGTCTGTTTCTAAATCAGCTTGATCGCTATCATCAGTTTCTACAATTAGTTTATTTACCTCACAGCTTAGGGTAAGAGGCACTTTAATGGCTATATTATGCTTGTGGAAAACTTTTATTAATTTGTCTCTAAATGTAAAAAAAATCTCGTCCGCCTGTTCTCTGTGAACAGTTGAGTACCTATCGTATTGTCTGTGTAGGGTCGCTCTAATATTATTAAACGATTCAATTAAAATTGTTATGTGCTTACTTAAAGTTTCTGTTTTTATTGTCCTATTTTGACTTAGACATTTATAAGATTGCTTAAATTTAAGTTTGAATGGTTCTAAACTATCTAATATGGTTTCCCATTGCATGTTTATAATTACCTGATAACATGATTATAAATAAAATAATTTTTTTTTTGTTTTTTATAAATTTTGGAATTTACAACTGTTGTCACCCATTTTTTTTTCTGCTCACTAGCTGCTACGTTACGCTTGTTGTTTCAGTTGGCTGATAAAGGTGGGGCTGAAGATGTTTCTTGTATTTGTTGTTGATGATGAAGATGATAATAGCCACATTCTATCCGAAAAAGTGCTCAGGTAGCGAAGTAGCATAAAATATTTTCGCTATATAAATTGTGACAGCTCAAGGAACATGTTCTGTGAGCGCATACCATTCAGCCCGAAAGTTGTGGAACAGTTCCTTCTGCTGAATGCAGGCAATGATGATAAGATGAAGACACTTCTATTCCCCCATTCCCAATCGTTGGGGGGTGTTGGGCCTCCGGCTTGAGGCACTCGTCACTCTTTATAATGTTAATTAGTAGCATACTTGTGATTTTTAAATTCTCGGTTGATCGCGAGCAATGCCATTGAGGCTCTTTTTTATTGCTGATTTAATTATTTTAATAATATAAATTATGACGATCACTACTGAAATGATTATTAGTGTGATTTCCGCCAAGTTAATTCCTTCACTTTTTATAAGAGTTTCTTCATTGTTTATTTTGGCTTTTTCCGTGCTCAGTGCTTTAATTATTTCGTTTTTGTCGTTTTCTTCTACCGTTTTTCCTACTTCATACCCGGCGAAGATTAAGGGTATAGTAGATAGAATTTTTTTCCACCACGACATTTTTTTTTTCACTTTATAAGTTTTTAACTTTAAAGTTATTCACTTTAAGTCCTTGTCAAAAAAAATTTTTTTTTTCAGCTTATAAGTTGTTCGCTTTAAATATTCATTTTAAAAAAAAAAATTTTTTTTCACTTCAGTTTGTAAGTTTTTCACTTTAGATATTCACTTTAAAAATAACTTTATTTTTTTCACTTCAGTTTATAAGTTCTTCGGACTTCGAGTCCTGTCACGGTCGCCATGTTGAACCCTTTAAAGAATACACTTTTTAGTTCAGTAGTTAATTTAAGACTGTTTATTTAATAATGATTTCTGTTGAACGAAAGGTAAGGAAAATATATAATCATGAATCACTAATTCACTTCAAGCGCAACTTGAGATAGGTGACTAAACGCTGGTAACTCAAGTGCCTTGGAATGTTGTAAGTATGCTTAATCAGCTTGACAATTTGGTAATATCAAAATGTCAAGTGATGCATGTTTAGGTTATTGACTCGTTTAGGTTATTGACTGTATTTTCCCTACACTGCGTAGTGCTACGACAGCCCTACGCAATGATCTTATTTTAAACATGCAATAAGTTGCCACCTCATAATATGTATTTTTAAGAGTTTTAAACATGATATATCAGTGTTGGGGGATCCCTGATTTCGAATCTGAAGTCAGAGTTTTAAACTTCAATATGGTCAATAGGGATGCCAACTATTTTTTTTATTTTACGAATTCGGTGCTGGCGCGAACACTAGTTAAAAATGGGTCGCTGAATCCGAAACTGTGGTCTTTTAAAACTCTCAAAAATACATATTATAAGGTGGCAACCCTATAATTTCAAAATCACATTGTTTTGAAATTCTGACCACAGATTCAGATTCAGCGACCAATTTTTAACTGGTGTTAGCGCCAGCACCGAATTCGTAGAAATAAAAAAAGGTACATATTATTAGATGTCAACTTATTACATGTTTAAAAAAGATCATTTCGTAGGGCTGTCGTAGCACTACACAGCCTAACAAATTTCTTATGCTGTGCTGCCACACATAAAAATAGCAAAATGAAATGAAAAACAATAAGCTCATTTCGTAAGGCTGTCGTTGCACTACACAGCTTAACAATTTCTATTTTATGCTATTGCTTTTACTTTGCTTTTGAGGAAATATAAAGCAAAGCGAAATGAGCAGCACAAATTTATTTTGAAAAACTTTAGGTAAGACTTCGCAGCAAAATTTTCGCATTCGTAGAATCGACGTAGTTTGGTACATATTTCAAATATTTTGTTCGTATTCGTTAAAAAAACAAATTGATATTGTACTTTACATTTACAAATGAAAGTTATACCTTGTCACGAAAGAAACCTTCGTTTCAGATAGGGTTTGAACCGCAGTTCTTTAGCGTACGGGGCACGTACTCTTCTAGTAGGCTACGGCCACCTTGCAATCACACATTTCCTTAAATTCGGTAATAGTTCGACAAGCCAATCTGAACGATTTCAGTTGTAAATTTTTTAAACTCAACTAAAACTTCGTACCTTTTACGAATAATGCGTACGGTCAACCTGCGAATGAATTTTTTAGTAAATACTACGAATATAATGAAACAAATTACGAAGTTATTCCTACGAGAAATTGACGAATGTTAAGGAATGATATCCCTATTAGTCGAAGATAATTCTTCGTAGCAGCAGAAAGCAAAGTGCATTTAATTCAATAACGGATATAAACTTTGACGATAGGCAAATTTATGTTTTAAAGTCATTGTTAACAAGCAGAAAACAAAGTAAATAAATTTAATAAAAAAATTATTGTTTGCCAAAAAGTCGGCTTATTTTTCTATCATAAAGATGATCCAATTTGGATTTTTTTTTAAATTTTTCCTAGACTTAATAAAATGACAAATAATTCTACAGCTTTTAAATTTAGGAAATTTGCAGAGATTTAGGCAAGATCAAAGCTTCTAATTCAAAAGCGAAAGAAAAATTAGGAAATTTAATAAAGTAGGCCAATTTTGGATCAAGGTTTAATTTTTTAAAAACCTTATATCATATTAAGCAAACGATTTTACATTAGAATATGTTATAATCAAAAGTTTTTTATGACATAAGCGTAAATAGGAGACTTGATTTCAAACAATCATTTTATGCTTCTAAAAATTCACGTTATTTAGCAGAGCCCTCCCAGTTTGAGAATTGTCTGTACTTTTTTCGCGTCACGTGCTTATATTAAACCAGGATTTAGAATCAAGCCTCGCAGGAATTCCTGGAATATTTTAAGAAAATTTATGAAACTTAAAACACATCTAATATACATGTACCTCTTCATTTATTTATTCATATGTTTTGAATTAAAAAAAAAATTTTTTTTTAAATCATTCAGATAATAGGTTAGTATATTTTCTTACTCGATTGTAGGAACTTGCAAGCTGCTAGAACTGATTCATGATGGAAAAAAAAATAAGTAGATTGGTGTCAATGCGCTGTGAGATCCGGTGAAAAATAACTCCCTTAGCATGCGTGGAACATAACAAGAATAGCGACAACTCAAATTTTTCATTTTTGCGAATGATATGGCTTTTGACCTCCTAAATCCAAATCTGAAAATTTTTGGTCCACTTGAAACTGGTTTAGGAGTTAAAAGCTTTCAAAGTTAAAAAATGGCCTTAAAATGTAGTTTTTTCAACAAAAAAATATTATATATTATATTTTGTATTCTCATTTTAAAAGCTAAAATCTTGGGGCTCGATAGTTATTAATGCGATTTCATTTCAGGATGTAGGCCTCACAATATTTAATTTATTAAACTATTAAAAATATTTGCTTTAACAAAAAATTACCGAAATGTATTACATGACAAAAAAATTAAATAAAATTTTTAAATATTTCGGACATGATACGAGAAAGATTTTTACACCATCTTTAAAATTATATTAGATTTTCTAAAGTGTACAAGCGTGTGTCAACCGGTGTAGTGTGCATATCATATTCACAAAATTAGTACCAATAATCGTAGTAAAAAGCATAATATAGGTTTTAATTTTGTTTATGTTCATTCTAGATTCAATTATGTCTTTGACCCCTGCCCCCACTCCCCCTACAACAAATCCTGCGGACGCCCTTGGACGTCTTAAATAATATTTTTTTTAAAACATGCAATAACAATAGAATTCAGCTACTACAGCTTTTTCGCACTTTCTCCGCATTAGATCATCTTAAATACCAGCCCAAATAAGATTTAAAATATCACAACGATATTGATAAGAGTGGTCCAAAACAATCTAAAGTGAGAAAACTTTACCCACCATAATATGGGTTGGGCTCAGGGACTACACAAGACATAACAACTAACCATGCGTTTACATAAATCTAATCATACATTAGTTTTCAATCTACTTTTGAGTTGACCTTTCGATAAGTTAACATCAAAAAAGCTACAGTTGTTAACAAAGGTACGCATGCGATTTAAAGGAGCAGTAGCCAAATAATTTGTTTTACTAAAAAGTAAGTAAATTAAATTGTAGGCGTTTCTACTGCTTCTACGCTTAGTGTTAAAATTTATAAGAGTTAGGAGTTCTGGTGAATCGAACACACCAGTGTTATATATAATATTCTCAAAAAACATAATACAAAAATATTAAATAAATTACACCTTAAATTTCGTTTTCAATAACGTTGAATTAATAAATGCCTTCATGAATTCTCAGCTGTGCCGCTTGAATGAAGGTTGTACAAAATATATTGCTGGTCATCCGTCTCCGCAGTCGCTGCTCGGTGGCTCCATCACTTCTTGTTTTCTCTCGTTATGAACACAGTGAGGTCGGATAGTTTTGTTATATGGCACGAACGAACACATTCTGTCGGTAGACGAGGCACCACGACGCACAACATAACTTCAGTGGCTGGACTCATTAAAGCCCGTATGATACTTAATTTTTGGAAATGAGTAAAAATTGGACAAAACAATAAAGTATCATACGGGCTTAACATACATTTAAAAGCGATCGATTGCATGAGTTATAAAACAAAATAATGAATTCGGTTGTCCATTCATTGCATGAATGAATTTATGCAGATATACATATTAAATGTATCTATATTTTATTTGTTTAAATTTTTTTTTTCTCGTCGCCAATGCAGTGTCGTATGCTTTGCTTCTCTGAAATCAACTGGCTTTATTTTGCATAATTCATAATGACATATAAATCATAACTTCGATTGAATGCAATTTAAATACTCAGATACATATTGCTTAAAATAATTAAATTTGAATTATCTTTTTGACAACTTTTGTCAGTTTTATACGTAAATAAAAACTCTTTGAAGCGAACATCTCTAGCAACTACAATTTCTTTATTTTGCTTGTTCCACAGTCTATAGCCAATCATTACTAACTCAATGGACTTTTCATTCAGTTTGGATCTCTTCTGCTTTGGTACCCTGGTTTAATTTTGTAGCAAATTTCAGCAGGCGTTTGTTTATTTTTAAGAGCACAACATGGACTTCGATAATTATGTAATTTGCCGTTAGAGCTGCTTCACCCCAAAGGAATTTATGAGTGTTTGCCTCTAATAATATTGCTCGTACTTTCTCAATTAGAGTTCTGTTAAATCTCTCTGCAACATTATTTTGTTGGGGAGAATAGGCAACAGTGCGCTGAACTTGTATGCCTTTACTTTTGCAAAATTTTAAGCATTTTTGATAAACATATTCGCAACCTTGATCTATTGTTATCATTGCAATAGGAAGAGAGAATATGCAATGCTGATACCATTAGCTCGAATTCTACAAGCTTGTCAAAGACTTCAGATATGTTTTCAAACGGCTCACATACGTCGGAATAAATTCTTTCCAAAATTCACGATGATTCAGGACGGCTACCATTAAATAGAAAACTGCTTACCTTGAATACAAATATCGCAGAACCCAATTTAGTCATACTTGTCTAAACCTTTTGCCATATTGTGTCTAACGATTTGTTGAATACAGTTGTCGCTCGCATGTCCCATTTTCTTGTGTTAAAGTTGCGACTCCTCTGATTTCCCAATATTCGCTTCTGATTTCTTGCGATGTAATTTTAGCTCGTAGAGGTTGCCGTTCTTGAACGCTTTCAATAATAATTGGCCATTTCTCTTGAAGTACGCAACATTGCCAGAAAATTCTACAGTGATTCCCAATGAAGTAAGTTTTGGAATTGTAAGAAGATTTTTCCGAAGTTCTGGAACGTACAAGACATTTTTCATCGTTGCATTGACACCATTAGAATATCCTTCGATGTAACCAGCGTGGCCTGAAAGTAATGATTCCTTATCTTTAACTACATTTGTTCTAACTTGGTGTTGTAGCTCCTCTAGTGACTTAAAGCACCATTTCGCATTGCACACACGATCCGTTGCACCCGAATCGACCTTGAATATAACAGCACTGCTTTGAGCTCTTGCAACATTCATTGAATCAACAGTTGACATGAAACACACCGACTTTGTACGTGATGCTGTATTAACTCGACTAGATTGCATACGTACGCGGCAATCCTTTTTCATGTGTCCCTTTCTTTTGCAGAGGTGGCATACTCCACTAAATTTTCATGATTTCTTTTTTCCCATGATTTCTTTTTTCCATGAAAAGCTGTATTCTTCTGGACATCTTCAAACTTGTCATATCGGTCTGCTTTCTTCGACTCCTCAACCTTTGCTTGACTATTTCGAGGGTTAGCTCCGCCTCGTTCATATCCTCCAAAGCAGTTACAGCGGGATCGTACGTATCTGGTAACGTCACGATGACTTCAATTTACTAATTAGTTCATCAAATAAAATAGAATGCTTGCGGAGGGCTTCCTCAATAATTTAAATATTATTTTGATTTACCCTTTTGTGGGTACTGTTTCCTCGGTGGCAAGTTTGTGTCTCGAATCGGGTTGGCATGTAGTACTAGAGATATCATAACCCAGAAAATCTGATACATCTTTTCGTCTTTTTGAGGTTCTTCGCTTATGTCAGCGTCCTCGCCTGTGAGTGAAACAATCGCGGTTTCGCTTATATCTTATATATAAAAAGAAGTGTATATTTTGATGTAGCCACTTGAAAAAACGGGTCGTCTGATTTAAACCAAAACTTCAGGGTACGTTGGGTATGGTCCGTAGGTGGTTTATGTGAAGTTTGCACGAAATCGGCTCCGGAGATATGGCATTTTAAATATTTTCCCATATACTTCCATACAAATCGTTCGAGCGGGTTGATGTCCGTTAAGATCTCAGGAACGGTAACACCTAAGGTCATCAAATTTACGACATTTGTTGCCATATCTTAATTAATTAAAAATTGCCAAACCTCCTATTACCGCCCACAAATCAATAAAACACTATATTTCAGATGAATTCGGTTGTATTGAACTAAAACTTTGTAATTTTGTTTGTATGGTTACTCACGTGTATGGGCGTGGTCGAACTATAACTACGTCAACTTTACATAAATCATATTTCCTGAGTTGTTCATGTTTTTATAATGAAACTTGGTGTATTTGTGCTATGAGACCATGTAGTGATCACTATATACATAAATGTTTCCACGCCTACGTTTACCGCCCTTTCTTTACACAAAATCGTGTGTGCATTGTCTTTTAAGATCTCAGGAACGGTAACACCTTAGGCCACTAAATTAACAACATCTGTTATCAAGGTTTATATCCCAAATAACAAAAAAACGAATGTTGTTACACCCCCTATTACCTCCCACAAATCAATTGAAATACTATATTTCAGACGAATTTTGGTGTATTGGACTAAAGTTTTGTAATTAAGTACGTATGGTTACTCTCGGCAACTCAACAAAAAATGGGCGTGATCGAACTATAACCTCGCCCACTTTTCAGAAACGATTAAAATTCCCGAGTTGTGCATGTCTTATAATAATACATGGTGTATGTGGGCATTTCCACAGAAAAGTCTTCCGTGACCAAAAAACTAAAACTTATTAAAAACGTATTATTTGACGATATTATCTAAAAGAAACATTTTATTCTTATTAACTTAAGCAACTTCTTCATAAATTAATTTACGTAATTAATTAATTAATGTATATCTTATATATAAAAAGAAGTGTATATTTTGATTTAACCACTAACTGAAAAACGGGTCGACCGATTTCAAACAAAATTTCAGGGTACGTTGGGTATAGTCTGTAGATGGTTTACGTGAAGTATGCACGATATTGGCCTAGTGGTTCCGGCATTTTAAAGACATGGCATTTTTAAGATTTTCCCTTAATCTTATGATACTCCCATACTCCCATACAAATATTGTCTGTGTGATGCCTACAGACTCCAAAACTACTGGGCCGATTAAGCTGAAATTTTGGCAGTCAGGTAGGAAATGACTAAGGGAAAAAAAATTTGCTACACCCTCTTTTGTCCCCAAACCAATAAAAATGCTATATTTCAGACGGTTTGGGTAGTATATAAGTTTAATTTTGTAATTTTGTTTGTGTGGTTACTGTCAGCAACTGTACTAAAAATGGGTTTCCACGCTCCTTTTTCAGCCCACAAATCAATACAAATGCTATATTTCGGACGGTTTTGATCGTATTAGACTAAAATTTTGGAATTTATTTTATATGGTTACTGTCAGCAACTGTACAGCAATGGGTGTCCACGCCCCTTTTTACCGCCCACAAATAAATGAAAATTCCTTAAGACGGTTTTGAACGTGTAAGACTTAAATTTGGTAAGTTAGTTTGTATGGTTACTGTCAGCTACTGTACTAAAAATGGTTTTCCACACCCCTTTTAACTGCCCATAAATCAATAAAAATGCTATGTTTCTGACGGTTTTGATCGTATTAGATTAAAATTTGGAAATTTAGTTTATATGGAAACTGTCGGCAACTTAATTAAAAATGGGCGTCCGCACCTCTTTTTTACCGCCTGCAAATAAATTAAAAATCTTTATTTAAGACGGTTTTTGTCGTGTAAGACTTTAATTTGGTAATTTAGTTTGTATGGCTACCTACTTTCGACATTTTTTTAGTAAAAATGGTCATGGTTGCCCTTTTCCTACTCCCAAGTTTTTCAGAAATCATAAAAAATTGACTACTGGGCCGATTGAGCTGCCAGAAACTGGTCAAAAATTAAAAGAGGTCCACGCCCTCTTTTACCCCCACAAACCAATAAAAATGCTTTTTTCAGACGGTTTGGGTCGAATAAGACTAAAAATTTGGTATTTTAATTTATATGGCTATTTTTGGCCACTGAACTCAAAATGTACGTGATCGCGCTATCTTTACGCATTTTTTCAGGAGATAAGCGTAGAATGAATCAAAGTGAGCCAGGTATAAACTAAATTAAACTGAAATTTTGGCAGTTAATTTATTTTAAGTACGAGGTGATTTAAGGAAAAAAAGTTGCCACACCCTTTTACCGCCCACAAATAAACAAAAATGCTATAACGGTTTTGGTCGTATTATACTAAAATTTGGTAATTTAGTTCATATGGTTACTTTCGGCAACTACACTAAGAATGGAGTATATATACAATTTTTCTTGGAGTATATATACAACGTCTGCCGAAAAATGCTATTTGTTATATTTTTTTAAGAAAGGTCCAAAATATTGACTTTTTAGTAAAAAACTGGTTCAAAAATTTTTTTGTTGTAAAAATGGCATTTTACAACACCAAGTAAAGTAAAAATTGCATTTTGGACTATCTTTCATACAGTGCAAATTTCTTTGCAAAAATTCTTTCAGTTTTGAGCAAAAATTGTTTTACCCCTTCCCCCTTTTTCAACTTACGTAAATTTCTTTATTTAAATACGTTTTATAATAATAAATTCTGGCCAGTTTAATTTTAACAAAGTTCTATAATTTTGATATCAACAACATTCTTCAAAATTGACAACAATTTTTAGTACAATTAATTTTTTATAAAGACCTAAGTAAGACCTAGTAACTCGTTACCTAAAAATGAGAAAAAACGGAATACAAATCAAAGTTTTGACTTGCGATGCAAAAATTTAATGCTACTAAATATGTTTCGTTAAATTTTTTTTTATTCAAGAGTTAAAAAAAGCTCTTCACAAAAGTATTTCGAACTGTACCGTTAGGTCAGTGTATATATAAGTTTTGTACTTTTTTAAAAAAGGTCCAAAATATTTACTTTTTACTCAAAAATTGATTAAAAAAATGTTTTTCTTGTAAAAATAAAATCAAGTTAAAATTGCACATCTGACTACCTCATATGACATAGCATTTATTTGCAAAAATTCTTCCATTTAAGCGCAAAAAACATGTTACTGTTTTCGTCATCAAAACAACCCCCTTTCCAATCAAAAGTTATGGTTTTATGATTAAGTTATTTTATGATTTATAGAATAACTATGGAGTTATATAGGTCGCATAGCTTCGGAATTAAGTATTCGACCACAATTTAAACATGGCGTTTCACTGATTACATTTGATGGGTGTTTGGAAACGGGAGCATGGCAGCAACGCGCCGGGTTTCAGATAGTTATAAAATTCACTGTCTCTTGTATATAATAGTATGAACTAGTGCTTCTAAGTAAGAACAATGAGTGTGAATAACATTATACAAATAGTTGACGAAAGTTGCCATACGAAGTTTAGTTTTTTAGTTTTGCAGATAAAATTCATTAAGTTTATTTGAGTTTTAACTGTCAAACTTTTTAAAAATGTACTTAATGAATTTCAAATATTTTAACTTGTCTTCTGGGGCATCCGTGGCAAGAAATGAGTTTTTTGGTAATGAGGATAATTCTACGCTATGAAAGATTGTAAAAAAACACGTTTTCGCCAAATACGTAGGTACTTAGTGAGTTTTACTTGTAAGCCGACGATATATTTATTTATTATATATATATAAAACTAGACTTTTTGTTCTTTTTCTTATAATAATGAATTTTTATTTTAATTACATTACCGTATTTAAAAATTTGTATTTGAACTGATAGAAATGTACCTAAGTATATGATTATTAGGGTTGGACTAGTGCACGAGTTTTCGATTTCGATACGCGGCAACCCCTATTTTTGTGAGGTTTATAAAAAAAATGCATGAGCCAAGAAATGGGGGAGGTGGGGTGGGGGTAAATGGCTCCTCATCGGGGTCAAAGGTGGGGGAAAACGAGACAAAATAAACGAAACGCTTCACAACTCTCGCCGGGTCGCTCCTAGAGAGGTGAAAAGTAAGACCGACCCCCATTATTTTTCCCCCTCCCACAATTTTTATGAACATACTAACCCTCTATCTGCGCTCCTTAGGGTGGCTCCCATACTAAATATTATTTTTTATAAAATTACCCGCCACCGCCCTAACTAGCCCCGGGTGCCACTAGAGGAGTCAAATATATGACCGACCCCCAATATTTTTGTTACCCCAGCAGTTTTTAAGAACATACCTAGCCTCCATCTTTAATCATTAGGGTGGTCCCCATACAAAAAATTTTTAATTTTAAAAAAAAAAATTTTATTACTAATGTAAAAACATTTTTTTATAATTAATACAAATTATATAGTGATAATTAAATTAATTCATTTTTATTATGAGAAAGGTATTTCTTTCTATTTTCATCGACAACCTGAAGCAAAAATATTTTTCTTCTTCGTTGCGACATAATACGTTGTTATATTCTTCTACCAATTTCACCCCTCGTTCTGCAGCGCCATTCACAGCATGTAATTTACTCAATATTTCTATCGCTTGCTGGTACTCCTCGCGTTCTTCCCATTTTTCTGGGTCAGTAGCAATAAAATCCAACGACAATCCAAAGCGCACAAAAAATTTTAATGTTTCAGTTGTTACGTATTGGCTTAAATCATTATATATCTGTTCTTTACTTATTTGTTTTGATGTCACGTTAATTCTCTTCACACCTCTGAATCTAAAAATATTTGCTGAACAATTTTGATTGATACCGCTACCGCAGTGCTCTGAATTGTCATCGCATTCTTTTTCCAATGCTTCATCAACGTCGTCGTCTTCCTCGCTGTTTATGTTTTTCTCATATTTTTCTTTCTCCTCCTTAAATGCTATAATTGCTTTCGCCATTTTACGTTTGGTGCCGCAGGGAACATTTTTATCAAATAATGCGAGGGAAACAGCTTCACCACTTAGATATCAAAGATGTCCAGAGAACCTCTTCCACAATCTTTGCGCCACATCCTCATCAATTAAAGCGTAATCAGAAATCGCTACCAAAAAATTAAAATCGTTATATGGAGCTTCGATTGCACTGGTGGCTGTAAACCAAGCTTTGACGTAAAGAGTTACAATAAAAAAAGTCTGTATTAAAGCCGAAATGTTTTCGGAATAGAAACATTTTTGAGCAGTATATGGCTTTCGCCATCCATCGAGCATGACTGACGGCTCCTGGTGGTCTAAAATGATAATTTGGAATATTTTCACCAAGAAACAATAAAATAATTTGAAGAAACTTATTATAGTCATCTCTTGGTTGCTTTTCTTTCAGTTGCGCTAAACAAAAAGACTTGATCTCGTCTTGAACTTTGATTGGTATTTTTTCTGCAACCGTAGCATCTTCTATGCCAGAAGTATAAAGTTTTTCTTTAATTATGTTGACTTTTATTTAAAACTTTAAGTTTTTCTTTAATGTCTTCCCATTGCCCTTTGAAACGGGAAAAAATAGGCACTCCTGGCCCAGACATTTTACCGAATTCAGCTTCAAACACTTCTTTTAATACCAATTCATAAATGTGATGTCTGCATGGTAGATAGAAAAGATCTCTTTCTAATATTTGCTCCAAAAAGATTGCCGCACCTTGAAATTGGCCAGTGTTAGTTGACGTGGTATCGAATGAAATTGCTTGAACACGGTCAGTGATTTTCCACTCATGCAAAAGCCCGTAAACGGCATCCGCAATACGCCTACCTTTACCTTGACCCGACGGTATCTTTGGCACGCCAAGTAGTTGCTCCTTTCCATCGTATGTGACGATGACAGGAAGACGATCAACTTTTTTATCGGTGCGTTGCAAGTCCGGCAACATTTTGCCATCCCAGTGCACATTGAAAAACTTTGTTTCGGCCATCTGTAAAATTACTCGTGCTAAGTTTTACAGAAATATAATTTTTATTTAATATGGCATACCTGTGGATTTTCCTTTAAAACGCAGCAATCTGCTGTCTATTTTTGTACGGGCTTGTCGAAGGGACTTTCGATTGATTACATACATTTTTGGATCAAGTTGAAAAGCTCGTGCAGCAGCAATCAATATCCGAACTGCTGCTACGTCTGAAGTTTTACATCTATCGAAAACAGACACAAGATCCGGAGTAATGCGTTTGATTGCGCCTCTTCTTTCTTTTGGTATTCTCTTACATTAAACCATTGCATCATCGACAATTTCTCGACAAACTCAGCCTCCTTTTTTCTTTGTGTTTCGCCACCTCTTAAAGTATTCTTTTGTAAGGCTAACCATTCTGCGACCAAAGAATTCACCTTTATTTTCACATTTTTCCTTTGTTTAGTGGAATAAATGCTTGGCGCCAAAAAACCATAAAAGTTTCGGTTACCAAAGAACCACTTTCGTCAGCACTTATTTTACGCACTCCAGTACCATAAAAATACATTCTAAGCACTTGTTGTCTAGACGGCAACTTTGCTCCCGCTATATTCGAGCATGGTTGTCCGATCAAAAAGAGATCCGTATGTGATCTCAAACTACTCGCAATGCCCGTTGATGTTAATGCCATTTTTACTTTGAAATAAAAAATAATAAAAATGAATTAATTTAATTATCACTATATAATTTGTATTAATTATAAAAAAAATGTTTTTATATTAGTAATAAAATTTTTTTTTAAAAATTAAAAATTTTTGTATGTGGACCACCCTAATGATTAAAGATGGAGGCTAGGTATGTTCTTAAAAACTGCTGGGGTAACAAAAATATTGGGGGTGGATCATATATTTGACTCCTCTAGGGGCACTCTGGGGCTAGTTAGGGCGGTGGCGGGTAGTTTTATAAAAAATAATATTTAGTATGGGAGCCACCCTAAGGAGCGCAGATAGAGGGTTAGTATGTTCATAAAAATTGTGGGAGGGGGAAAAATAATCTCGTTTTCCCCCACCTTTGACCCCGATGAGGAGCCATTTACCCCCACCCCACCTCCCCCATTTTTTGGCTCATGCATTTTTTTTATAAACCTCACAAAAATAGGGGTTGCCGCGTATCCAAATCTTGTTACTAAAAATCTCCATACAACACTAGTCCATACCTAATGATTATATATTTTTTTCTTTTCTGTATTAATGTAAAATACAATAAAAAAACAATTAAAACAAAATGTATAACATATATAATAGTTGTGTTTTTAAAAACTTGCATGTTTTTAGCTACTTTTTTCAAAAATTTTAGCTGAAGTCTCAAACATTTTCTGGCAGCACTGTTAGTTAACCATTTTAAGAAATATTAAAAAAATAAATTTTGAAACTAAGAAAAGCATATAATAACCATTTCTGAAATATTACGATTCGTGCGGTGGGTACCTGGCGCATCCGCAAACGTTATTAACTTTGGCTTTCCTTCTCTGAAACCTCATAGAATATTTTCAAGTTTAAGCTAAATCTAAAGTAATGTGGCAACTCTAATTGATGATTTTATATGAAATTATTCATGAGCGATGTTAGAACGACAAATACGTAATTTGGTAGCTTTCCTTTAATAACGTAACTTTTACATTTTTTAACTCTTTTTTGGCTCTGCGCAAAATGGCCCCAAAACGAAAAATGAAATATTACTCCAATATATAAAACGAAATTTGGCCCCAAACTAAAATAGAAAATGACCCCAAATGTTAATTTTGTTTTACCTAGTATTATTAATTTTAATGATTCAAATTTTTTACATAATAAAGAATTATTCATGAGGAAATAAAAAAAAACTTTCTTGGTCTTTATAGTTGTTAATTTTCTACAGGGCGTTAAAGTTTACAAAAGGGTTTAAAAAATTGTTGAAATTGGGCTTCTCGTCTCTAGATTTTACAAAGAGTCAGAAAATAAAAAAATCAAAGTGCTTTCTTGAGTTAAGGGTTGTAGTTAATACCTACGTAAACAAAAAATAAATAAAAAATAAAAAAATGGCATGCGTTGAAAAAAAATGCACAAAAAAAACCCTTTGCCGAAACTTTCAGCCATACAAAAAAAAATATAAAATTTTTTGGCTTTTTATAGGTCTAGTGCTTAGCAAAGTCTATAAGGATCACAATGAATCAAGATTCATCGAAATCGATCAAGTAGAACTCCAGATATCTTAGAAGCCGATTCGAAAAAACCTTGTTTCGAGAAAAACGCGTTTAAAGACTTAAAGGTTCTTGAATATCATGCTACACACGAATATAATATATGTTATAACTTTTTTTCTATTTGATCTTTTTTCTAAAATTTTGTATACGTATTCTTAAGACCTCAAAGAACCATAATCTTACGAAAAAAATTACTTTTTAATTTCTTACACACTGTAATAAATAGTACCTTAAGGCGCAGCGAAATAATTCCACTTTTTGTTATTTGGTAATTGAATAATAGCTCCACACCAAAAAATGAAAAAACTGGTAAAAAAAGGATATATGGCCCCAAATTGTTCGTGTTGTTGTGTTCCATATAAAATTTGGGGCCTTTTCTAATTTTTTGCTTTGGGAGCCATTTTGCGCAGAGCCTTTTTTTAACACTTGCTTATTGTTTCGATTAGGTTTCAAACAAAAATATTAAATGGACAATTAAATATTAAAACAAATTATTGTAATATCTAAAATTAATTCGCAGCAAATTTTTACATTTTGTTAAAAAAGCGAATATTTGATTTTTGTGAAAAATGGGTCAATCAAAAAGGTGACTTTAGGGTAGGGAGTTTTATTCAACCCAATCATAAAACACTTTCTCCCGGTAGTTGTTAAAGGGAGTTTCCGTTTTTAAGATAAAGTTTAAAAACTTTTTGGAAATTTTTATTGCAATTTTGTTTATCAACCGCCAATATTCATTAGCGTAAAACAAAAAATGAGAAGTCTTTATCTGTTATCTTAAAACCGGAAACTCCCTTTTACAACTCGCATTAGAAAATGCTTCATGATTGGGCTGATTACCTTAAATTTGAAATGCTGTACGTAGTGTTAGTTTGCGACGTGTGCATATGATATTTAGTGGAACATCTTTTTCGTAAAATAAAACACTACAGTGGGCGATGTCTCGAAAAAAGAATGATCAAAAATTAACGTAATATTGCATGTGATTAAAATCACATTTTAGATGTAAACTAGTGTAATTGAAAAGCGTCACCAAAAAAAAATAATGCTCCAATTAATATAATGAAAGTTATAATAGTAATGGTCTTAGCAAAGGCTTAAGCCATAAACTTTTTTTTTTAAATCTGAGTGATATAAACCCTTGTTTTATTCACATTTTAATAAATTTTTTTATAGTATCATAATGCCGAAGATGCAAAGAAAGCGTTAGAACAACTAAACGGTTTTGAGTTAGCTGGTCGTCCAATGAAAGTTGGAAATGTTACAGAACGATTAGATATGAATACGACTTCTCTTGACACTGACGAAATGGATCGCAGTGGAATTGATTTGGGAGCCACAGGAAGATTACAACTAATGTTTAAACTAGCAGAAGGAGCTGGACTAGCCGTTCCACAAGCAGCAGCTAACGCTCTGTTAGCAACAGCACCACAGCCTATTCCTCTTCAAACACAAACACAAACTCCTGCAACTGCTACACAGTGCTTTTTGCTCTCAAATATGTTTGATCCACAGACGGAAAATTATCCATTTTGGGACATAGAAATTCGTGATGATGTTATCGACGAATGCAAAAAACATGGAGGTGTTCTTCATATCCACCTAGACAAAGGTTCTTCGACTGGTAACGTTTACGTTAAATGTCCAAGTATAACCACTGCAGTTTTAGCAGTAAATGCTTTACATGGGCGTTGGTTTGCTGGTCGTGTTATTACAGCAGCATATGTTCCGTTGTTGAATTACCACTCATTGTTTCCAGATTCGATAGCTGCTATTCATTTATTAAGTTCAACCAGAAAATCTAGTGAGGAATAAAGATTATCAATACACGATTAAATTTTACTATGTTTATTTATTATCGATATTTCAAAGGAGAAAAAGTAAAATGCAAACTTCTTAATAGAAAGTAAACCAAATATTGCAAATTCAGAATGAATAAAAAATAGAGATTTTTATGTTCATCTGTTTTTCGAAATTTAATGAACTTTAAATCTTTGTTACCTTTTATTATAATTAAGTTTTATTATGAAAGATATTAAATTTATGTAGTTATTCTTGTTATATATTCTTGCAGCTTAAACTTTTGGTAGTAAAATATTCGAATAAACTTCTAATACGGATCAACGTTTTCTTTCGAAAAAATTATTTCTTTTTCTTTTATTTTCACTCTAATAAAATTTTTTAAGCATCTTTGATAATTGTGTAATTAGTTTAAGGCCCAACCAAAATAGACGTTTTGCTCCGTAACGAGTAAAAACGTAAGAGTTCGGTTAAATACATATTAATGTTGATACCCAAAATGAGCAAACGTAACTGAACGAAACTAAACGAAACAGTTTGACAAGACGTATTATTCCGTAAAAACCGAACTGCTAGCGTATCAACTTGTCAGCAACAGCTGTGCAGAGTGCGTTTTTATTTTATTTTCATAAATTTCTTTCAACTTCGCCATTATTACACTAATTTTTCACAAATATTTATTAAAAATTGCAAAATGCACAATATAAATAAATAAATAATACTCGATTGCCTACTGATCAGCTGTTTCAGACGAGTTGAGCAAATCGTTTCATTTTGGGTTAAATCCGTAAACATCCGTAACGAGTGCATACGTTCGTTAAAATGCTATCGTCTCGTTTCGTCTATTTTGGTTGGGCCTTTACACGTAAACTTGTAGCGTTTCCATTTCTCTGTAAAATAAGCAGCCCTCTGTGGTGTAGATTTGTTTACATGTCTGAACTCGCAGAAAAGACCTGTTCTTAGTTGAAATTAGATTAGGACAAAGCCAAAATGTAGCAAAAGTCCTGTCGTTCACTTTTGAACAACTTCAAAATAATTTGACATGATATGTAGGTAATTTTATTAAATCTTTGCTTTATTTACCCATTTGTCTCAGAAAGCATTTCAAAATACATTATTTCTACTGACAAGCATTTAATTTTCCATTGCTATTGAACATTACTTTCTTAAAATAATTGTTTATGTAGTAAGGTGCTTACTTCTTCTCTTCTAAATAGAAGAACAATTCGTCGTTGCGCGTGCAATACCGCGTATCCGTGGTGATAGTAAGGTTCAACTTATAAAAACTTCTGAAATTCAGATTTATATTACTACTCGCGTACTCAAAAATGCAAAAATATAATGGGAAAAATGGGAACATTGTTTTGCTTTCCCATACATTCTTTTTATATGTTAAACATGTAACTGATTGATTGTTTGGACATACGTATTTTTGTATGTATATCCAGAACAAAATATTATTATAAAATACATATTTACGTATATCCAAGCAGAAAAACACTAAATAAACAAAACAACCCCAATCAGCCAAACAAGCTTGGAATAAGCTTTAAAAAAGTTTAAAATCGTAAGCATCAAACTTAGAAAAAGCTTACGATTACTATTGGAAAATGCTTACAAATAATTGTAGAATAAATGAAAACGACCCCTTGGAAAAATATTTCTTACTATAAGCTTAGTCCAAGTGTTTCTTTACAATTGGAAATTAGTATTTGAATAACCCTTTCCAAATGTTTCTATACAATTGGAAATTAGAATTTCAATACGCAACTTTTATGTATAAATATATTTATCAAACAATGCGCAGCCATCTTAAATTGACAAATAAGAATAAAAAAAGAAAATTCGCCGGTACGAGAAGCTGTACCGTCTTCATTTCTCACTTTCAAACTCGGCTTGCGTTCAAGAAATTTGCCTTGTTGCTTTTAAGCCCTCAGTTGCGGTTCTTGTCCTTTAAATTCAATATTTTCCACAATTAAGTCGTGGATTTCTATGTTAAGTTTCCATAATTCTTAAATGTAGTAAAGAGCAAAGAAAGTGAAAAGAACCATGAACGAACCCGAACTCGAACCGGGACGTCTGGGTTGATAGTCTAGCGCACTCTCCACTAGACTACACAGGCCAACAGTTAACAGCAATCACAACTTTGAACAGTTCCAAAATTATTGCCTTGTCTAACATTTTGCAAGTATGATAGGAAAACACTTACTTAAAGCAAGTCCTTCCAAGTATTATTGTACAACACTTACTTTTTGTTTTTTACGCAATAATTCTACAAAGCAACTTGGAAATTTATTACCTACGGAAGTATTTTACAAGCGTGCTTGCAAATGGCTTGGTTTTTGCATTTTATGTAAGCTTAATCCAATCACTATTTCTAAATGGCTGATTGGGACTCTTGTTTACTTAATCAACTGCATGTAGGAATGAAGTTTGTTGAAAAAATTAGGTCACAAACTTCAGTGCAACAACCTGCGGTCATAAGCCTCATTCGGGTTCAGTGCAGTTGTCTGTATGTATGAAATTCTGTATACAAAATTCTGCATTAACCTAAAACTGTTAAAAAATTCTGTATGCCAAAACTCTGCAAAATATGGACTAAGAACAACTAAGGTAAATAAGCTTAAAATAACAACTTTCCGTGCAAAGGCAAATAATTTAACCTATAAAACACCATTTTGTATCCGAAATACAGTTGAAATGCTGTAAATGAAGAGCAGACTTTTTGAAATCAAAATTTTGGAAAAATTGTGTATTGAAATACAGGTTTTTAGACAAAAAGTATTTCAAAAATACTGTTAAAATTACAGCATTTTGACAATACAGGCTTTTGACAAGCAGAAAACTGACCTGCTCCCGCCTCGTTCATATAGTGCAATGTAGCAATTATATGTTTGTTAATTTTGCATTAAGCTTGTTAATTTTTTTTTCATATTTTTACACTATAATTAAAACTAAATTTACTATAAATACTCTTACGGCCGATTTCTTCACCAAGTATCAAATCTGCTTAGAACTCAGTTTCAAACTGATTCCCTGTTAAAAAAAAAGTTAGAACTCTGTCATTTCTTCACTTATATAGTACTTGGATAATTTTCAAAAGTGAGTGTTAGACACTAAAACTCAGATCGAGTTTATACTAACCCTCTATGGAATGGAAACATTCCCAGATTTGAGCAGGAAACATTCCATAGCATGTAGGAAGCAATTCTTTTCGTTGAACACTCCATTTTTTTTGCACATAATGTCATTAGAGGGAAAAATTTCTCTCCGCTGTTTTAAAAATGAATGTGGAAACAACTAAGTTTAAAAATTTAGATAGATTATCGGCGAGGTGCTGAATCAGCTTACTATAGACAAGAGTAAGTCTTAAGTACAACTTAAGTATAAGCTCTGAAAATGCGTTTCATCAGCCATAATTAAGTTCAACTTAAGTATGGAAAATGAGTGATTTGAGTTCTACTTAAGTCATCGATAGCCAACATTTGATTATATTTTGCAATATAATTAAACTAATCAGCAAAAACTAATTGGTAAAGTATTGATTATGAAACCGGGCCTTAATCTAGAATATTGAAGTTTAAATACGATATATTTCCTGTTTGTGTCAAAACTACATATGGACCGTGCTCCGTGGTTAGTTGCCGTCATCATCTAGACAAAACCAAAATTAAAGTATGTCACGAGAGTCTCTTAAAATATAGTGAAATTTTTGTTGTCTTTGCTTGCCAAGTGAAGTGGATAAGCATGTCTACTGGTGATTGATGGAGCAGATACGCAATTTGCGTGAAGTAATTGAGCTGGCACGAGTGGGAAATATTCTTCCAAGGATTTCTTTATTCAGAAAGGCATCCAGAAAGGCATTAATTCGCCGGGTAGAGTTAAGATGATTATGGCAACCAATTGACCAGGCCCAGGTTTAAATTGAACAATTTTATAGGCTAAAAGATCGTTTAAATAATTCTTTATGGCCGATTGCTTTAGTAGTTAATAAAACGCGGTAGTTATATACAAAACTCATCAAATAAATAGTTATTTAAAATTTATTATTTTATTTGAAGATATAAAATAAAAAATTTACAATAATTTAGGTGCTGGTGGTGGAATTTTGTATTCCGTCTCTGGAGTATCGTAGATTTTCTCCTCCTTTGGCTCAACAACAGACACATTATTAAGTAATGGTTTCCTAGGACCAATCTCACTCTTGGGATAATAAAGCAACATGATCTTGACCTCAATACTCAACACAACCTGGCGCAACAGACGTGACGAGTATCAATTTTGACATAGTCGTTGCTTGGATTACCAGAGTGAATCATCAGACCATCGACGAACTTCATAGACTTTGCAAGTTAACCGCGAAACTTGCCAGAGACTACGTTCTCACAGCCATTTGCTCCACATTCCATAATAAAGCGCGGCGTGCAGCTAATCAACCGGTAAGATTGTAGCGCAGTGACTCGGCCTGAGCAATGGCGTAAAGGCCACGGGTTGCGACTCGGCATATAACTCAATGCGGCCGGGATTAAAATTGAAACGCCACTGTACCATTGTAGTTAACTTTCGAAGGCCCCTTCTCTCTCAGAAGGTTTCTGTTGCCATGATGATGATTTCAGTGTGCGATGGTGTGACACGCACCTCAACTCCGAAATTATCTTCAGCAAGTTCGCGAGTAAGGAACTCGTTCAATTCAAACTTGAACATGCCATCGGCAACGAACTTGCGTTTTTTATATTTTAAAGCTCAATTTTTTAACACAACTTGCACAGAACGTAATTAAAAAAAGAAAAATTATAAAAGCAAAAAAATTGTTTAAAATATATTTTATTATTAAAATTCAAAACTTGACACTCAAATTGTCTAAACAAAGTTCTATTTTTTGATGTGAAGAAATAAAAAGTGCGCAAGACCGAGTTTTAAAATTGCTAGACTTCCGATTTCGGGGTTCCACTAAAACTCAGTATCAGCTAGAACCGAGTTTCAAATTGATGTTTGTATGCCTTAGATCTCTGTGAAGAAATGACTTGAAGAATGATCGGCCGTTACATTTCTATTATTATTTGGGTATTTTCTTGACCCTTTCAGCCCTGAATTATTTTTCGTAAGAAAGAAATGTTCCTTCTGGTGGGTGCAAAACAAAATTCGGAAAGAACAAACCGTCTGAAGCGTCCTCTAGCAGTGAGTAATAGAAATATGATTTTGCACAGGTAATGCAAACCTTTGAAGTTGGTGGCAATTGCCAGGGTCGAAAGCCAATTTAATCAAAGTGACTTTTTCTTGGCTTAAAGTGTAAATTAGTAAACCAGCAGAGTAATGATTCAAGTGCCCATGCTCATCACAGGTCTAAATAGGTTTGTAACTACCCAGTAGTTCCAGTCTTGAAGAAATTTCAAATGAATCACGTACAATTTTTCTCGATCCTTGACGAAACATGCTGATGTGGCCATACATTTCGTTGACGAAAATTTAATATAAATCTTACAAATTCGTGCATGACGCAATGCAGAAACATCGGGACTTATCACGCACGAACCCAATATCGAAATATTGAGGAAGTTTCGTTAACGAAAAGTAAACAAGAATACAAAGAAAATTCGTTAAGGAATTAGAATCGAAACGTGTAATAAAATTCGTGAAGGAATGTTATACCGAATCGTTGAAAAAGTGAAAACGCTGTTTTGTTGCAGTTTAGCCTCTGAACGATTCTGCGAATTACAACAGTCATGAATATCTTCAAGTTATTGTTATAGAGTGGAAAAAGTTAGGCGCTGACAACCGCTGCTTTGCATTATATTTTGCATGATTTTTTTTTAAGTCCAGCAGCTCATGCAGAAACTTCCTTCAAAAAATCATCACGAAAAGTTCGTCAATGATGCCGCGAACTACTGGGTAGCTAACCTTCAACCACATTAAGAGAACTCAGATTGGTTCAAGTACTTATACTCAGCATACATCTAAAAAGGTTTGCACCTACAGTGAGCAGCAAAAGTCATGGTACCCCAGCCACAATGAAAAATAAACCATTATATTTTAAAAAATATATTATAAAATAAATGATTTTTATTTTTATTTTATGTATTCAGTTCTATATAACAGAAAACTAAAAAAATATTTCACATTTTAATTACAACAAAAAATAAAAAAAATAACAGATCATGTCAGCTTCATTTTTTGGCACAGCAAAAGTCATGGTACCTCTGGTGTGGAATTGAATTATATTTGATTTATCCCATACAATTTTTGTGCAAAACTGTTGGCAACCCTTAAAGCTTTTTTATGATCACATTGAAAATTGTAACGGCACTATAATGGTTTTTGATTGTTGCAAGAAGTGAAGTCAAAGTGTTTGTATAAAATGTCGCGAAAAGAGCTCACCATTGAAGAACGAAAAATAATAATTAATAACCACAAAATGGGTAAATCTTACTCTGAAATTGCTAAAATTATAAAAAGGAGTAAGTCAACAGTGCAAAAAGTTATAAATCGGTTCAAAAATGAAAACATTATTGAAAATAAGCAGCGAACAGGCCGTCCACGGAAGCTTACTTGCAGAGAAGAACGAAAAATTGAGGGTATTATTAAGAAAGATCCATTTACAAGTGCACCTAAAATAGGAACAGAGTTGAAGGAATCCTTTGGGAAAGATGTTTCTGCAGATACGGTACGTAGGTGCATCAATAAGGCTGGATACAATGCTCGCACTGCACGCAAGAAGCCGCATGTTAGCGAAATAAACAGAAAAAAGCGCATGGACTTCGCAACAGAATATAAAAATAAAACAAATGAGTTTTGGGAGAAAGTGATATTCTCCGACGAATCAAAATATAATATTTTTGGATCTGATGGATGCGTTTTAGTGTGGCGAAAAAATTGCGAAGAGCTAAATCCAAAGAATACTCGAAAAACTGTCAAGCATGGTGGAGGTGGAGTAATGGTGTGGGGATGCATGTCAGCAGCCGGTGTTGGCAATTTAGTGTTCATTGAGGGGATTATGAATAAAACAGTTTATATGAACATTCATATAAAGAAAATCTGAACCAGAGTGCTGAAAAATTAAAAATTCGTGATAGCTATTACTTTCAACAGGACAATGATCCTAAGCACACGGCTGCTGACGTTAAGATGTGGATCGCTTACAATACACCACATATGCTTATAACCCCTCCTCAAAGCCCAGATTTAAACCCCATCGAGCACTTGTGGGACCATTTAGAAAAACGCATCCGAAATCACACAATATCAAATAAAACACAGCTTAAAGAAATACTTTTGAGTGAATGGAACCAAATATCCGAAGACTACACTAAAAAACTTGTTCACTCAATGCCGAACCGATTAAACGAAGTTCTACGACTCAAGGGCTATCCTACTAAGTATTAGGTAAACAAATTTAACTAAAAAATCGTAATATTTTAATAAATTTTTCATTCTTTTTTAGGAGTACTATGACTTTTGCTGTGCCAAAAAATGAAGCTGACATGATCTCTTATTTTTTTTATTTTTTGTTGTAATTAAAATGTGAAATATTTTTTTAGTTTTCTGTTATATAGAACTGAATACATAAAATAAAAATCATTTATTTTATAATATATTTTTTAAAATATAATGGTTTATTTTTCATTGTGGCTGGGGTACCATGACTTTTGCTGCTCACTGTATAGTTAAACCTCATATTCATTGGTGACTCCGACGTGATGGAGGAGCTATTCAATGTACAATCTCAGCTTGGAGACGAGATTGAAAGGATAAAACAAACTCCAAGAAGGATCCAGAATTTCGAAAGATCTGAAATACTTCAAATTAAGATTAAGCCAGTTGCAAACCATACATGCAAAATTCTAGGCAAACCATGAAGCTCTTAGTGAAGGCAAAGTTAGAAGTCACGATTACTTTAGTAAGGACTACTATATGCAGCTGACAGTGCTTTGCGAAAAATACATAAAGCACTTTAGGCAAGAGATCCAAACGATTATGCAGAGATTGACGAAGGCAGTGGTGACGAAAACATTCGGACAGCGGAAGTATGTTCATTAAACGAAGACATCTCTAAAAGGAGAAGCCAACCAATGGCCTTTCGGAAAATGTTCCTTCTAGAGTCAAGACTCTCTAGCATTATTAGTGTCTTAGAGGGACAATCTTCTCGATATTACGACCTAAAAGTGGAATTTGTCAATCAACTATGGCACGACATAGCCATAGTTGACGACACAACTATGATCCAGTAGCACTAGGCTATAATGCGGAAAGATTTCAAATACTTGAGCTAGAAGTAGATTTGAAAATCACAGAAATCACTTTAATGCTAAGCCAACCAGCTCCTCAGCATTAGCCCAACTCAACTAGAAGCACATTACCAATGCCAAAGTTAAAAATTCCGACTTTTGATGGAGGCTACCTGAAGTGGAGCCAATTCCACGACCTGTTTACTGAATTAATACATAGTGAATAAATGAATGAGTCTTTATTTAAAGTAGTGAAACATATTGAAGGTCGATATTTCTAAATAAAATGTACAGAGATTTGTGTGAAATACATTACATCTATAAAATAATATCACAGTCATGTTGAAAGTAAAAAATAATGTTTTTATTATACAATAATTTGAAAGTTTGCGAAGGAAAAACTACCACAAAAAACCTTCGCTTAAAGATACGTGAAAAAATAGATAAAACAAATAAATAAATAATTTAACAAGCTAACAATAATAGTAAATTAATAAATGCATAGATATACAAAAAAGATAAAAATTACTCTGGGAAAAATGACTAGAAACGCGGAATTGAGTATATTTTAACTGGAGTATAAGGTTAGATATCCAAAAAAGAAATACAAAACTAAAGAATTACATTATATAGAAGAGTAACTTAGAACAAGTTCTAAATATACTAAACATATTTAATTAAATGTTTATTATATATTTATAAATATTAAATTTTAACTAATTAAATTAATATGAAATCATTTTATAAAGAGTTATATATATAATAAGTCGGAGATTTGCCGAAGTAGACCACAGTGGGTCGCTTTTCGTCCCCTTTTGGTCAAAAGATGCTACTGCTCGGAGCACTCGTACGTGAGCATGCTCCTTGTATAAGAAACCTTTGTCACCTCAAGCATATCCTTGTAGGTCAGTTGACCAATCTCGGCTTCGCCAACAAATGGACTTCCCAGAGTAGTCAATCTTATGCTTGCCAGCGCCGGACACTGGCACAAAATGTGTGCTGCTGTTTCCGGCTCCTCTAGGCATAACCTACACATATGGTCCTCGGTCAGAGTCATATTCTCGAGATGGTACATGAAGGGACCGTGTCCTGTAACCAGCGCAACAAGCTAGCTTAAAGTCCTTCGATTGTATCGGATAGCTTTTGCTAACTCACTACGAAACCACTTTACGGCCGACTTTGATTGCCTGCAAGTAACAGCTTCTTCCCACCTTGGACGGTGTTCCTAGTCCGTCCATTGCTTAATAAGGCCTGCCACCATGTTGTCGCCTATGGCGATACGTGGTTCGGTCCACAGAATTCTTCTACTGATCCTTCTCTTGCTAAAGAATCAACATTCTCATTCTGTTCTATGCCAGAGTGTCCTCTCACCCACATTAGTGTGAGCTTATTTGTCTGAGCGCACCTGTTGAGTTTTGTAAGACATTCTATGGCCAACCTGGAAGTGGTGTCTGTCCGTTACATACACTTAATCACAGACTGATTGTCGAGAGCAATGACAATTTTCTTGCCATTGATCCGGCCATCTATCAGGTGGTCCAGCGCATGCACTACGCCAAGCATTTCCGCCTGGTATACAGACACAAACCTCACTAACCTCAGTACACAGGATAGGCTTAACTCTTCTGAGTACACGCCTGCCCCGGCTCTGCCATTCATCAGAGAGCCGTCTGTGAATATACTGATATCGTTACCAGCGATTCCTTCACAAACGGCTCCATCTGTTATAAGAGTTTTATAACATTTTTCTGTTATTCTTATTCTCTGCCTTCCGTCCATAGGCATACTCGCCTCCCTGACATCTCTCTGTGCAATATCAAGGATGCGCATATGACCATGCAGGTCCGTTGCCCCATGCCACGTAGCATTTCGCAACATCCTGAGGGCTGACAGCGCCGCTGTTTTCTTTATTTCTAAATCCAACGGCAGCATACCTAACAGAACCTTCATTGCGCTTGTTGGAGTGGTGCGTATTGCACGTGTTATTCCAACACACGCCAGCCGTTGGACTATGTCCAGTCTCTTCTTAATGGTTTTTTGGCTGACTTTTGTTCACCAAATCACCGAAGTAGACGTGATGACAGGTCTAGCCATCATAGTGTAGACCCATTTCATAGCCTCTAGGCTTAGCCCCCATTTGAGACCACAAACGCGTCTACACTGAAACAGAACCCTCTTGGCTCTTTGAATCCTATCTTCTACATGCTCGTTCCAGTTCAGTTTGCTATGGAGGGTTACCCCTAGATATTTAACCTTCGTGGACATGTTGATTTCAGCTCCAAAAAGTCTGAGTGGTTCTCTACTCAGGCCTACCCTCTTTCTAGTAAAGAGAATATTGTCTGATTTGCCTGCTTTTGCGGTAAGGCCTTGTTCTCGACACCACTCCTCCACCATTCGGAGTGCTCCCTTCATGATGTCAGAAATGGTGTCAATGAACTTACAGCGGACCACCAACGCAATGTCATCTGCATACCCTATCGTGTGTATGCCTGACTCATCCAGTCTAACCAGAAGTGAATCCACAGCTATATTCCACAGGGTTGGCGATAACACCCCGCCCTGGGGACATCCTTACTTATTCTACCTCTAGTCTTGACTCTACCATTCTGCATGTTGACAGCCCTGTGCGTGAGCATATTGTCTACCCAATTTGCTATCATTGGGCTTATATTGCGCTCTGTCAGGGCTTGCCGCAGCCTTCCAAAGCATAATTTGTCGAAAGCACCCTCGCTGTTCATAAATGTGGCTATTGCAATGCCTCCTGAAAATAATTCCTTTACAGTCACTCTTACCAATTCGTGAAGAGCACCGTAGACTTATCTGCTCTTTACGCATGTTTGCATCTACTCAGAGGATTTTGCATCAGCGAAGTGCTCTCAAGACAGTCAGCCATAACTCTTTCCATCGTTTTCAAGAAGAAAGATGTCAGGCTGATCGGTCTGAACGACTTCGCCTCCGCATAATCCTTTTTTCCGAGCTTTGGAAGAAAGACAACTTTCGTCTCTCTCGGAACGTACTCAGTCGCTAGGCAAGTAACGAATATACCCCACAGCCTAGGTGCAATGAGATCTTCCCCCATTGCAGCATAGCCGGAAATATACCGTCCATCCCTGATGTTTTGTACGGAGCAAATAAGCGTATAGCACTCCTTACCCCGTCCATAGTGATCATCTTTTCGGCTTCCAGTCTGACAACCCTGTGTATTCCTTTCTTCAAGGGTGTCCACGGGCCATCAGAATTAAAACTTCCAGGAAAATGCACCTCCATTAGAACTTCCATCGACTCTTCTAGGTTCTCTGCCATGGTTCCATCCATTTTTCGAATCAGTCCCACTTTGGAGAATGGATCTTTTGAAACCATTTTCTGAAGCCTACATGCTTCTGATGTAGTTTCCATCCAAGAACAGAAGTCTCTCCACGACTGAATTTTACGTTGTCTTACGAGGTTCTTTAGTTCCCTTTTCCGTGTCTTGTAGTTTGCACATGTTTCTGGGGTTCCCCCTCTCATGTGCAGATTGAAGGCCTTCCTAACCTGCTTCTTCAGAGATTCAATTTTCGTGCACCACCATGGCGTCGGATCACCCTCGTCTACTGAAAGTATAGGACATGCCACCTCGTAAGCTTTGACCATGGCCGAGCTAAGATGTTTGACATGGCTTTATACTTCCGCCGTATTCCTTGGTATTTTTATCGCTTTTTGAGTCAGTGTTTCCCTCAATTTCGCCTTATCTGGAATACAGGATCTGTATTCTTGGGAATCCTGACCTTCCTGCTATTCCGCTGGAAGATCTGTGGTCCGACATTGTTAGCCTATCCACGACCCTCCAATTTTCTATTCTGTTCAGAATCTTTCTGCAAATGAGAGTTACATCAATGACTTCCGCTCGCCTCACATCAACGAAAGTCGGTTGTGTTCCTCTATTTGCTACTAACGGATTGTACCCCTCCACAAATTTAAGCAATTGCTCTCCTCTGTCATTATTGTTGGTGCTTCCCCACGCAGTATTGTACGCGTTAGCATCACATCCTATCATCACTCCAATGTTCCTTTCCTCACAGTACTTTACCAGATTCTCCACCTCTTTTGAAGGTGGTTGGTCTAGAGAGTCGTAAGGAAGATACGCTGAAGCTACCATACTGGCACCTGCACCATCTCCCCGATTCTAACAACGGTGAGATCCCGGGAACATAGGTGTGGCATATGTACCGCTAGCATACCATGTCTCAACAAGATGCAAGTCCGCCGCCTACCATCTGTTACTGGTTGGTACAGCGTGGCCTTTTGCTCTGATAGACCTTTAGATGGAGCTGACACACCACGAGGTTTTCTGGTATGGGCCCAGCACCCGCGCTGGTGGCACTTCCCTTGCAGAATTCCCCACCAGCCCCGTACCAGGGGTTCCATCGCACTCACCTTGCATCCTTTTGGAATTTCATGAGAGCTTGATCAAGGCCGCAGTTGAGTTCCCCCCTGCCAGCCTGATCACTTCCACCTCATCTGTCCGGCACCACACGGTGAACTTGACGCCTCCTTCCTTTGCATCTCCGAACTTCGTTTCGTTACTAAATATCCATTTAGAAATGTCTGCAACGCACCGGTTCTGAGTCTGCAACCTCCTAAGGATGACCTCCTTGCATTCAGAAATACCGTAAACAAATGAACATCCTTCTAACGTCCTTCAATGCGTACAGTCGGTCGACCCGCAATTTCGGGACTCGTCCCCTCAGCGAACCCTTCCTTTTTGTTATTTTTTAAATTAATCATAAAAAATCCTACGAGTTGGGGAGAAATATACGGACCGAACGGACAGATGTCCCATTATCCGCCCTACCCTAGTATACAACAGGGCACTCCCTGTGGCACTCACTGTGGATAACAGTGGGCTGCCCTGAGGAGACACCATTCGCGATCTAATACCCCTAGGCCCTGCACCATCGGTGCAATCTCCCTCGGCATGGCGTCTACAACCTTAGAAATGGGGGGTGACTTTTAGTTCGTTGCTCCACAAAGCCTAACCCAATAGCCATTGTGTCTTTGCAACTTAAGCCTCTACATCGTGTCAATATTGTCACCCATGCGTAAAGGTTTATAAAGAGTTAATAAAGATAAAGTTTTAGTTATTAACTATCTTGATTAAGATTAAGTATTAATTTATTCTCGCACATAGAGCAAAATAAATTAAATCTGTCAGTTATTTTAGCAATACGATGTTGTATTTAACTAACGTTCTTTGCCCTCCACGCAAATTATGTGGACAGTTCGTGTGGAATAGTGCCATTTTAAGGATTTTATTTTGGTTAATTTTATGTTGTTTCAGATGCATTTTGGCACAAAATCCCCAGACAGGGCAGGCGTAGAGTAAGATAGCTTGAAAAATTACTTCTACGATGATAATTTTATTTTCATTGTTAGGAACGAAATACAAAATTCCACCACCAAGAAAACCTTTGGATGAACTTACTGAGGCACTAAGTAAAAAAGTGTTGTAAAATTTTTGTATTTAAAAAAAACTGAAAATGTTTAGTTTAGTTTCGTCTATTGTCTATAAATATTTACATTTTTTCAGACCAGCAAAATATAAAATTCCATTCTTAAGAGTTAAGTTACAGCTACGCTACAATATCTTAAGTATAATATGAATGGGATAGCATTTGTAAACACATTTTTACTATCACAGAAATCAATTTTAATTTTTAAACAAAGTGAATTGTATTCTTTAAGAGTTCTATTCAAAGGCTCATATAATAGATAATTTGTTCTACAAAAGTTTATTTCAAAATAATCACAATGACGCAAATTTCTAGCAGGAACATTAAAATTTATTGCATTTAACAGGTAAGGGCAATCAATATTGCCACAAATAATGTCATAGAGAAATATTAACTTTTTTCTGTATTCGCTCAAGTCTGAGTTTATGATTAGCATAGTACGGGTTAATCATAGGATTACCAAATAACAGAAGTATATTCTAGGCGAGATCTTACGGAAGATAGAAAAAACACTTTAAAATTTGAATCAAAATAAACACCTAGATCAACAATTTCATTAACACAAGTTAAATTTATCAATATAAAAAGACGTAGTTAATAAATTTCTTATCTTAGCATAAGAAACGTGGAAACATTTATTTATATTTAACAATAATCGATTACGTTTACACCAATCGAAAACCGTATTTAAATCATGTTGTAACAGAGTAACGTCCAAACTATCGCGGACAACATTGTAAATCTTTAAATCATCTGTATATAATAAATGATTTGCAAAAAGAAAACAGCTACTTATATCATTTATAAATAAATTGAAAAGAAGTGGCCCTAAAACGCTGCCCTGTGGGACACCGGATGTTGCTATAAAGGATGTTGAATTAACATTATCAACTTTAACAAAAAAAGTCTATCTGCTAAATAACTTTTTATCTAGTTTAAAAAATTCGAGTGAAAGCCCATTTTTGGTAAGCTTCGCTACTAAAATAGTATGAGAAACTTTGTCAAAAGCCTTGGAAAAATCAGTATAAATAGTTTCTACTTGGCTAGCATCAGCAAAAGATGACATACAAAAATTTGAAAAGACAGCTAAGTTTGTGGTAGTCGATCGTCCGCGAACAAACCCATGCTTTGAAGGAGTTTTTGGGTCTTAGTTGGGAACCACTGCAAGAAACCTGAAAAAACTAACAGTTGTTCTCTTCTTCATGTACTCAGTTTTCTTTTATTTACTCATGTACATACATTCATATTAGTGTTCTTTTCTTAATAATTGACTTTAACTTAAACTACATTTCAAATAAACAGTCAGCCATAGATCGACCAACCAACAGAAATTATCACGTGTTTATTCTTTTAATTTTCTTTGAAGTTTCATATTAACTCATCGCTCAATAATTCGTTTAAACTTTTCGCATAATCAGAAAAAGCTTTGATTCGTCATTTTGGCGCCCAACGTGGGGCACGAGTTAATTTCGTAACAATATTAATAAAATTAAAATTGTTTTCACTAATAATTTCATGTTTATTGGGGGTTGGAATTAATTTTAAAGGTTTTTTTTCGGTTTTTGAGCATTTATTTAGAAACAACGGTACAATGTATATTATTCAAAGTATTGTCCATCGTTAGCTACAACATTTTCCCATCTTTCTGGCAGCATATGGATTCCGCGCCGGAAGAACGATTCGTCTTTTGAGGCAATCCACGAATCGACCCATTTTTTGGTATCCTCGTAAGCAGTGAAGCGCTGCTCAGCCAAGCCATGCGTCATCGATCTGAATAGGTGGTAGTCGGAAGGGGTTATGTCTGGGCTATAAGGCGGGTGGGTAGCACATCCCAATTTAGCGCCTCCAACGTTTCCTTGACGGTTCTTGCAACATGTGGCCGTGCGTTGTCATGTTGAAAAACCACTTTGTCGTGTCTTTTGGCATATTCCGGCCGTTTAACCTTTAATGCTCGGCTCAATTGCATCAATTGTTGCTGGTAGCGTTCCCCAGTGATGGTTTCGTTAGGTTTTAGCAGCTCATAGTACACGACACCCTTCTGATCCCACCAAATACACAGCATAAGCTTGGCGCCATGAATATTCGGCTTGGCCCTCGATGTTGATGCATGGCCGGGTGGTCCCCACGATTTTTTTCGCTTAGGATTATCGTAATGGATCCACTTTTCATGGCCAGTGACAATACGATGCAAAAAACTCTTCCTTTTATGCCGTTGAAGCAGTTGTTCGCACATGCAAAATCGCCGTTCAACGTCTCTCGGCTTCAACTGGTACGGCACCCAATTTCCTTGCTGTTGAATCATTCCCATGGCCTTCAAGCGTTTGCCGACCGTTGATAAGTCGACTCCCAATGATTCTGACAATTCTTGAAGGGTTTGACACGAGTCTTCATCGAGCAAAGCCTCCAATTCCTCATCTTCAAACTTTTTCGGCTGGCCCGGACGCTCTTTGTCTTCCGTATCAAAATCACCACTTTTAAACCGACGGAACCAGTACTCACAAGTAGAAATCGATGGAGCATAGTCCCCGTAAGCCTCAGTAAGCGTGCGTTGTGCTTCAACCGCTTTTTTCTTCAAATGGAAGCACAAAAGTAAACCTTTTGAACGAAAGTCGACATGTTCACAGAGAAAAAAATATATGTTGTTTACACTTCAGTGGAATGACACATACTGAAAAATGAAGCTTAGACAATGTGCTTTGAAATGAATATAGTCACAGGTGTGCCCGATGCGATCTATTGATAGTTACGCCATCTCTTAGAAAACCTTTAAAACTAATTCCAACCCCCAATATTACTTTACATACGTGTGACCGCAACGACCGTCGTCATCGCTTAAGCCACGCATACATCATCTCTTCGCCTACGCACTGCTTCAGGCAAATTAACATTCGACTTCATCGCCCTTCAACGATTCAGTTAAATTTTCACCCTTCATTTGCTCTTCGGTTAGCTGCACCTGGCGCCTCTTAAAGCATTTGGATTGTCAGTTACATCAAAAACAACAAATCTTCGCTATTGCACGCGCAACTTCTGAATTTTCACTGCCTTTGGAAACAAGTTGTCATTGCTTTTTTTTCGCATACGTCGTCATCGTATTAGTTCTGCAAGTTTATGTTGTTTTTGGACAAAGACAATTATCGTGCATCAGCTGCATTCGTTACTTATTTTTGTACAGCAGTCGTCGATTTGGTTTGAAGCATACATAATTAAATTTAACGAAAGAAATATTGATTTAATATTGCATTGCATATACAATTTGTTGTATACGAATTAAAGTCAATCATTAAAAATGTCCTTTGAAGACTTAAAACAACAGCGGTCTTCTACACGCAAGAATATAACTCGCATTAAAAACATTGTTGAGGCAAGTGAAAATGCATCTGGTAAGGTTCTGTCGTCTATTGAATTAAAATGCCGTCTAGGAATCCTAGAATCGTATTTTAAGCAAGCTCTAGGTTTCCAAACACAAATTGAGAAGCTCAATCCTGAAGACAACGGACGTGGTGACCTTGAGGATTTATATATCACGACAAGGGCCGCTATCCACGTGCAGCTTGGAGAAGAATTGCATGAAACAACTTATCGTGAAGGTCAAATTTCAATTCCTACAGTGCAGTCTAGGCTGCCAGCATTAAAGTTACCAGTTTTCAACGGCAAATATTCGGACTTTAACAATTTTATGACATCGTTTAAGCAGATCATCGATCGTGAGGCAGGGTTATCGAATATTGAAAAATTCAACCATCTACTCAACTGCTTACAAGGCCAGGCTCTTGAAACTATTAAAGCTTTTCAGGTAACTAATGAAAATTATCCGAAGGCATTATCTAGATTGCAAGATCGCTACGATAACAGTACCCTCATTTTCATGGAAGGCATCAAATCGCTATTTGAGCTACCTTCTGTTGCAAAGGAAAGCGCTTCACGGTTACGCAGTCTTATTGACAATGTCTCAGCGATATATAGTTCATTATTATCCATAGGCAATGATAAAAACATTTCGCACTTAATGCTTATATCATTGGTAATGAACAAGGTTTTTGACGAAGCACACAATAAATGGAAGGAGTCATTAGATTTCACTGCCCTGCCCTCATGGGAGGACTGCGTAAAGGTTCTTGAAAGGCGTTGCCAATTTCTTGAGTCTGTTGAAAGCTCTCAAGGACATCCCGAACGAAAGTCAAATGGACGGCAACACGAAATTAAAAATCGATCTAATCGAAAGGGTTTCACGTTTTCGTGCACTAAGCGATCTTGCGCTCTTTGCTCAAGCGCTTTTCATGTAGTCTGTAATTGTTCTCGTTTTAAACAGATGAATGCAACTGACAGATTCAATGAAGTTAAAAGGCTTGGATTATGTGTAAACTGCTTGTCAAACAAACACAAAGTATCAACTTGTTCATCTGCGTTCAAATGCAAGACTTGCTCGCGCTCACACCACAGTCTTTTACACCGCTCTTTTTTGCCTGTTCCATCTGCTGGTCAGACATTGTCGTCGTCAACTTCATCTTCACCGTCATTGTCATTCGAACAGGCTGTTGCACCAGAAGGCACAGCCACTGCACATACCCATCAGGACAAATCATCACAAGAACAAGTCATACTTGCCACTGCCATGGTACTAATTAGAGACAATTCAGGCTGCTTTCATTTGGGAAGGGCCTTACTCGATTCTTGTTCTCAAGTAAACTTCATAACTGAAGAATTTTCACAAAAACTACGGTTACCTAAGGAAAGATATCGCATCGAGATTCAAGGCATTGGAGATTCAGTAACGAATATAAAACATAAGACATCAACCACTATCAGGTCTCGTGTGAGTGGTTTTGAATTACCTTTGTCATTCTATGCTACTTCTAATATTGCATATCAGCCAGAATCCGAGATAGACGTCTCGTCATGGAATCTACCAGCGAATATCACATTAGCTGATGAACACTTTTATAAATCCAAACGGATAGACTTCCTCATCGGCACGGAACTTTTCTTTGATATTCTTCAAGTTGGTCAGATAAGGCTCGGTGATGGATTACCCTCGTTACAAAAGACTCTACTAGGTTGGGTAGTGTCTGGACGCTACAAATCGTTGGCGAGTAAAACATCGTCAACTTGTTTGCTAAGTTGTAATGACTCAATAGACAGGAACTTGGAGTTTTTGTGGAAGCTTGAGGAGGTTGCACCGGCTGCTATGTGGACTAGTGAGCAACAACGTTGTAAACTTTTGTACATGCAGAGCGTTTATAGAAACAACGCAGGCAGAATCGTCGTGAGATTACCATTCAAGGAGGACCCTAGTTGTCTTGGTGAATCATATACTGCAGCGCTGGTGAGATTTCACGCCCAGGAGCGTCGTTTATCACGCTCACCAGACCTTAAACCTCATTACGTAGCATTTATGAAGGAATATTTTGAGTTGGGCCACATGAGTATAGTGGAAAGGCCAAACTTTTCTACACCTCATTATTACGTGCCTCATCATTGCGTTATGAAACCGACGAGCTCATCTACTAAACTTCGCGTAGTGTTTGACGCATCGTGTCAAACCACTTCACAAAAATCATTGAACGATATTCTTCTTGTTGGACCAACTCTACAGAACGATCTAATCATTTTGCTTCTTCGCTTTCGCTTATATCGCTATGCCATCACCGCAGATATCGTTAAGATGTATAGGCAGATCCTCGTTGACTCTGCTGATTGTAAATTTCAGTATATCCTCTGGCGTAATTGTACTGAAGAACAGATTCACACTTATCAATTAAATACGGTAACGTATGGTACAGCCTCAGCACCATATCTGGCTATTCAAAGCATTAACTACTTGGCTGATAAGTACTCTTCTGAATTCAAAGTAGGCGCAGACATCATCAAATCTTCATTCTACGTTGACGACCTTTTGTGTGGCGCAGACACTCTTGATGATCTATCGCAAATTAAAAACGAGGTAACGCAAATTTTAAAATTAGGATGTTTTGAATTGGCCAAATGGCATTCAAATAATAGGGATTTCATGAACGATAGCACTCTTAAGGATCTTAACCTTGGCGACGATTTAATCAGCAACACTCTAGGTATAAATTGGGACCAATCTCAAGATGTTTTCTTGTTTACCTTTAAGCCCAAGCAACCACTTGAAAGTCGAGTTACAAAACGAACAATTTTATCGATTGCCTCTTCATTATTTGATCCTCTTGGGCTTGTAGCGCCAATAGTTGTGAGAGCAAAAATTATTTTGCAGGAGTTGTGGCTGCTTAAGCTGAACTGGGATGAATCAGTTCCACAAAACATGCAGTTGGCTTGGAAGAACTTCCTTGAAAACATGGCTCACCTCTCTAAACTCTCAATACCACGATATTGTCTCTCAGTTGAAAGTAAACGCAACTCTAAAATACAGCTTCACGGGTTTTGTGACTCCTCTATTCGAGCGTATGGATGTTGTTTCTATATTTGTTCAAAAGATGCCTCAGGCCAGGTTACATCTGAACTTTTTGCAGCCAAATCTCGGATTGCACCAATTAAAAAGCAGTCACTTTCTAAACTAGAGCTCTGCAGTGCGTTGCTCCTTGCTCGTTTTTATGATAAAATTAAACCACTTTTCCACATCCGTACTACCAACGTGTACTTCTGGACGGATTCTCAAATTGTCCTGCATTGGCTGGGAGTACATTCGGCTACTCTTTCAACATTCGTTGGTAATCGAGTGTCTGAAATTCAAAATCTGACAGTAGATGTAAGGTGGATGCATGTGCCAACAGAATCCAATCCAGCAGACATAGTTTCGAGAGGCTGCACCGTTCCAGAAATACTTAACTCCATTTGGTTTAAAGGACCTTCATTTTTGCTGCGAGATATTAACCAGTGGCCAAAAAATAAGTGCAATGAGCTAAATATGGACGAAATAAATAAAGAAAAAAGAAAGGCCGTAACCACCAAAGAAAATTACATTTTAAAGGTGGTCGATAAGTACAGTTCCCATATCTTTTGTTTACGAGTCATTGCCTGGATGCTACGCTTTAATCAAGTACTTAACAAATCAGCCAGCAGAAATTTTGACACAAATAGTCCTTCGCAAACAAATAGTTTATATAAAATATAAATATTTGGATCGAAAAACTATTCGTCTCTAAAGTCATTGCTGAGCTTATCTTAAACAAGAACATCATAATCAATCGCAGAAGTCGCAGCAAAAACAGCATCACGTTTTGTTCTCATTCCAGATATATTTAGAAAATATATTCTAAAAGAGTTAAAATTGTCATCATTTTTGACGTCAGGAACCATATCATTTATAGCAGTTATTTCTGCAGGTTTGGAGCTATTGGCCTTGGATCAAACCGAAAAGGGCGCATTTAGTATTAGATTGCCAAAAGGTCGACTTAAAAAGTTGATCATAATGATTAGCCACTGTTTAAAAGTCACATATTTTAAATCGCTCAGGAAGACATCATTTTTTACGAGCTTAAAACATTTGACATCTTCTCTTTTTACTCCAGCATATTTTTGGGCATAAGCTATAATATTTTCTTCACTTACTTACTTACTTACTTAGTTGGCGCTACAACCGTATGTCGGTCTTGGCCTCATCTAAGAATTTGCGCCAGCCATTTCTGTCTTTCGCTTGCTGGCGCCAGTTGGAAATTCCAAGCTTCGTCAGGTTGTCTTTCTCTCCTCTACTTTCCTCTACTTGGTCTTTCCAACGAAGATGCGGTCGTCCTCTTCTGCGTTGACCGCCGCTGGGTACCGAATCGAATGTTTTCTTCACTGGAGCATCGTCTTTCATGCGCTGAACATGACCAAGCCAGTGAAGCCGCTCGATTTTAATGCGCTTGACTATGTCGATGTCAGCGTACAGCTCATACAGTTCATCATTCCACCGTATTCGGTACTCGCCATTGACGCAGATTGGTCCGTAGATCTTACGAATAATCTTTCTCTCGAATGCTCCTAAAGTCTTTTCATCTAAACTGCTCAGCGTCCAGATTTGTGATGCGTAAAGTAGGACGGGCATGATGAGCGATTTATAGAGCGTGATTTTCGTTCGTCGAGAGAGGGCTCTGCTTCTTAATTGCCTACTGAGCCCAAAGTAACACCTGTTGGCAAGAGTTATTCTTCGTTTGATCTCAATGCTGATGTCGTTGGTTGAATTAATGCTGGATCCCAGATAGACGAAGTTCTTCACAACCTCGAAGGAGGTATTGTCAACGGTAACGTGGGTTCCAAGACGCTGGGACTGTTTGTTTGTTGACACCAAGTATTTCGTCTTATCTGCATTCACTGCCAGACCCATTCGACTTGACTCTCTTTCTAATCTGGAAAATGCTGCACTGACTTCGCGCGTATTATGGCCAATGATATCGATGTCATCAGCATACGCAAGCAGCATAACACTCTTGTAGAATATTGTGCCACTACGTCTCAGATCAGCAGCTCGGATGATCTTTTCCATCATTAGGTTGAAAAAGTCGCACGATAAGGAATCACCTTGTCTGAAACCTCGTTTGGTAATAAATGGTGGGGAGAGGTCCTTCCCGATTTTAACTGCGCTGCTGGTGTTGCTCAGTGTCATCCTGCAAAGTCGTATTAGTTTTGCAGGAATACCAAATTCAGACATGGTGGAGTACAGGTGCTTCCTTATTGGGCTGTCGAAGGCGGCTTTGTAGTCGACAAAAAGATGGTGGGTATCGACTTGTTTTTCTTGAGTCTTCTCCAAGATTTGTCGTAGCGTGAAAATCTGGTCGATGGTGGACTTTCCAGGTCTGAAGCCACACTGATAAGGTCCGATCAGTTCGCTTACAATGGGCTTCAATCTTTCACATAAAACGCTCGACAGGACCTTATATGCGATATTAAGAAGGCTTATCCCACGGTAATTGGCACAGATAGTGGGATCGCCTTTCTTGTGGATTGGGCAGAGCACACTGAGATTCCAATCGTTCGGAATGCATTCTTCCGACCATATTCTGCATAGAAGCTCGTGAATGCATTTAAGTAGAGCTTCGCCTCCGTTCTTAAACAGCTCAGCAGGTAAGCCATCAGCTCCCGCGGCTTTGTTATTTTTAAGCCGAGCTATAGCTGTCAGAACTTCATCATAGTCGGGCAGCGGAACCTCGACGCTGTCATCCGCAATTGGGGTTTCCGGAATATCATCTCTATTGGCGGGATTGTTGTCAGCGTCGCCATTTAGAAGCTTAGAGAAGTGTTCCCTCCATAACGTCAGTGTACTCTGGACATCTGTCACTAGATTCCCGTTTTCATCCTTGCAGGAAGAGGCCCCGGTTTTAAAACCATCGGCAAGGCGTCTTATTTTTTCGAAAAATTTTCGGGCCTCATTCCTGTCACCATACATCTCAATCTTCTCCTGCTCGCGCTTTTCTGCCTCTCTTTTTTTCCGCCTGAAAATATGTCTCTCTTCCCTCCTCTTTTCTTTGTATCGCTCCTTAGCAGCGCGCGTTACAACCGACTGCAGGGTGGCTTTGTAGGCGGCGTCTTTCTCTGCAGTGGCGTCGCGACACTCCTGGTCGTACCACTGGTTTCGGCGAGAGCGTTGGTAGCCAATCACCTCTTCAGCAGCCGCACGCATGGAGTTGGAAATGTATGTCCACTGCGCGCATATATCATCGATTGGAGGAGTGCTTTGAAGCAGGAGTGAGAGTCGAGTGGCGAAAGCATCGGCTGTCTGTTTCGAATGCAGCTTGTCGACGTCTAGCTTTCTCAGTGTAGGGTTGCGTGTATTTTTAGCTGCGCACAGACGTGTACGGATCTTGGCTGCAACAAGATAGTGATCCGAGTCAATGTTTGCACCACGGATCGTGCGTACATCCAATACACTGGAAGAGTGCCTTCCGTCGATCAAAACGTGATCAATTTGATTTTTTGTTTTTTGATCAGGAGACATCCAGGTGGCTTTATGAATATTGAGATGCTTGAATCTAGTACTACTTACGACCATGTTTCGTGCTGCGGCGAAGTCAATCAGCCTCATTCCGTTATCGGAGGTGTTGTCGTGGAGGCTGAACTTTCCGACTGTTGGACCAAAAATATTTTCCTTGCCCACCTTAGCGTCGAAGTCATCAAGCACGATTTTTACGTCGTGGCGGGGGCAGCGCCCGTAAGCATTTTCAAGGCGCTCATAGAAAATTTCCTTGATGTCATCGTCCTTGTCTTCTGTCGGAGCGTGCGCACATATTAGGCTTATATTGAAGAATTTATCCTTGATGCGGATTATGGCAAGTCGTTCGTTCACAGGTGTGAATCGCAGGACGTGGGGCCGTAGTCTCTTGCCAACTACAAATCCGCATCCAAACTCGTGCTTCTCCGCATGGCCGCTGTAGTAGATATCACAGGGTGCATGCCGAATGCAACCCTGTCCCTTCCATCGCATTTCTTGGATAGCAGTGATATCAGCTTTGTATCTTTCCAAGACATCAGTCAGTTGGATAGATGCACCTTCCCAATTAAGGGTTCGGACATTCCAGGTGCATATCCGTAAATCATTATCAGTTTTTCGTTTGCGGTAGTCGTCATCAGATTTGGGGATCATTTTTCTTCTATTCTTGTATGTTTTCATTGAAATTGGTTTTTACGGGTGGGCTTCAAACCCGACGCACAACCTATTTTAAGCCTAGGGAGGCCCGCCGCTCAGATTAGCCGCCAATATATTCTTCACTTACAGTTGGTTTAAAAGAAGATAAATGCACGTACTGCATTGACTCAAACACATCTAGGGCAGTCATTTCATTACTACCAACAACAGCACGAGAGCGCTTTTTATTTCTTCTCTTGATTTGCCACTCAGATTGCTGTTTATTCGCAGTCCCATTCATTGACTGATTAACTGGTGCCGGTGTTGGAATATCAGCAAAAGAAAGCGGGCGACTATCAGCAGAGCAAACATTAGCATACGTAGGCGCAGAAACTGCAGAAGATGAAAAACCAAGATCAGCAGAGAGCAATCCATCAGAAGAGTACACATTAGCAGAGGTCGCAACATTAGATTTATCTCTTAACAGCAAAATATCATGTACAGGCAAATCAGCAGCAGGTATAAGAGCAATATCAGCAGAGTGCAAAGGAACAACAGCAACAGCAGCATCAGAAATTTCAGCAGGTACTTCAGTATGTAAAGCAACAGATGAAGACCCAGCAGAGGGCTAGGAGCGCAAGCAGTTTTATGTGGACGCAAGCGAGCAAGAGCATCACTAGAGAGTGATGCTTTGCGGGGTCGTAGACGCAGCGCGTCAAGAGATTCAACCGCACGACAATTAATCATAACATTAGCCGGCGGGTCAATGACCTCTTTTTGTGAGAATTCTAGAAACATTCTCTTAAGACTAACAGCAGATGCAATCACCCCTATTACGAATAAATTTTCGCATGAAAATTCTCCCAAATTTTGTGTGCCCTTGATGTGAATTCCGCCAATTTTTCGTACCATTATTGCGAATTTCGCACGGATTGCATTGCATGTTCGAAAAAATCTCCTTATTGCGAACGCTTTTTCTTGTGGAAGTGAACGGTTTTTTGGCGGATCTTCTCACATCAAATTTGCTGGCGAGCAAAAGTTAAAATCGAAAATTAAAAACACAAAATTGTATAAATCAGCATATTTATTAATTACAAACAAAGTTTAATTCACAGACCACAATTTAAGATACTTTTAAAAAAATTTTATTAAATTACAGCCTAGCTATATGCTTACCAAAAGAGGCTCTCTTAGCATTGGTGAAAACTGTTTTTTTTGTTTAAGTGATGTAAGATAATTTTCGTTTATTGAATTAAAAAATGAAATTGTAGGATGCGTTAAGCAATATTTATGCCTTTTTTAATTAAAATGGTTTTAGTTAAAATTGTAATACTCGATTCGATTTTTACTTCGAACAGCTGTTAGCGGCACAAACTCACCAAAAAAGTGTTGCCAATTATATAAAAATAAACTAGTTTTGTGGTTATTTTTCAATTTCGTGGGTTAAAAATTCCCATGGTAGCTTTTGGCTTTTGTTAGGTTAAGAAAATGTTTATATCTCTTAGAATTATTGAAGTTTTTTCCACAATTGTGCCAATTTTTTAATTAGATCTATTGGTCTGTCAATTTTCCGAATTCACCCGAACGAGATTCATGATAGGGGTAAAAAACTCGTGCGAGAAGAAGATTTCCGAATGGGAGCAAATCCGTGGGAGATTCATGATAGAGGTGAATGTTATCTTGTAACATAAGACACTTGTCACAAAGATACTTAATGTTAGTATGAGAACTTAGGAGTTTAAATTGTTCATTATCAATTTTAGCGCATTGTTTATGATGAACACCATTGTATGACAGGCACGTAACAGGAAAATCACTCGCTAACGATTTAGAACACTTTATGCACAGCATAATAGAAAAAAGAGACACGTCTGGTTGTTATGACGATCAGAACTAGACTGATAAAATTATTATTTTAGATAATTGTTTATTTGGTGATGTTTTCATATAACTACCGCAATTTAATAAATAACAAAGCAATCGGCCATAAAAAATAATTTAAACGAACTTTTTGATTAATAATTTTTCTATTTAAACGCCTAGATTCAATGTGCCTGATCAATTGGTTGCCATAATTATCTTTAAATTGCCAAATTTTATTTTAAATTACAGTTGCCATAAATTAGCTAAATGATAAACGAAATCATCTCATTTCCTATACAAATTCGGATTTGCAATTCAACTCATTTGAAACAAATTGAAAGATTGGATACGTTCTTTATACTTATTGCTAACTATTTCGAACGCATTCAATGGAAACAAAAACGCCAAACACACAATAAACAAAGAAAATCGTCAAACAGCAAATACAAAAAAATAACTAACAACCAGTTGTCAAACGGAAGGAGATGTATTCGCAAAAATAACCAATGTAAACACTTGAAATGATTTCAAATAAGTCATTTGTCCCAATGTAAACGCTGTATAACCTACCCGGCGAATTAAAGCCCTTCTAATGGACCGTTTTGTAAGAAATCCTTGGCAGAGTATTGCCCACTCGTGCCAGCTCAAATTCTTCACGCAAATTGCGTGTCTGCTCTACGAGTCTACCAGTAGACTTATCCTCTTCACTTGGCAATCAGTGACAACAAAAATGTCACCATATTTTAAGAGACTTTCGTGACGGCCTTTAATTTTGGTTTTGCCCAGTTGATGACGGCAACTGCATATGCATTTTTGGCAAAAAGAAGAAATATATCATATGTAAACTTCAATATTCTAGATTAAAAATTACACTTACCCTTAGTAAGCTGCTTCAGCAACTCGCCGATAATTTATATAAATTGTTATAAACTCATGTGTTTCCACATTAATTTTCAAGACAGTGAAGAGGACATTTCCTTCTAATGACATCATGTGTAAAAAAAAATTAGGTGCTCAACGAAAGGAAATCCTTCCAACATTCTATGGAATGTTTCCTGCTTAATTCTGGGAATCCTTCCATTTCTCTTTTGAAAATGATTCGAGTACCAAATAAGTGAAGTGAATAATCGAGTACTAACTTTTTTAAACCGAGAATTAACTTGAAACAGTTCTAAGCAGAACTTTGACTAGCTCGATTTGATACTCGGTGAAGAAATCGGCCGTTAGAGTTTTATTTATTAAGGGGAACAACATTTTGTTAGCTATATTAAATTTTGTAATATTACTGTTTATATGTTCTCTAAATAATAATTTCTTGTCTAGTATGACACCAAGATATTTTACGTTATTAGACCAAGGGATAACAAAATCATTTATTCGAAGTTGGGAGCTAGGAAAATAAGAATTTATTTTTCTAGTAAAAAGGATTGCTTGTGTTTTACTAGCATTGAGCTTAATTTTCTAATTTTCGAAATATGATATTAAATTATTTGAAGCGCACTGCATTTTTGTCACAATGGATTGACCAAATTCATGCGAGTAAAAAACTCCTGTCATCCGCATGACACTCCTGTCATCCGCATTTCGCAATTATGGTAATTGGGCATATCTGAAGAAAATATTATGTAAAGAAGAGGACCTAAAACGGAACCTTGCGGAACGCCTTCTGAAACTTCTGTTAAGTTTGAAAGCTCATTTCCTTTGCAAACACAAAAAAAAAATCGGCTAGTTAAAGAACTTTGAATGATTTTAATTAGATAAAGGGTAAAATTTAAGTTAATTAATTTAAAGATCAAACCTGTATGCCAAACTGAGTCAAACGCTTTCTCAACATCTAGTAAAACTAGGGCAGTCGATTTTTTTCTATTTAAATTTTGTTTAACGTGATTATAAATTCTTTTCACTTGATGAACAGTGCTATGAAAAATGCGGAAACCAAACTGTTCATCTGGAATGATTGTATTTTGCAGAAAAACCCATATCTGTGCTTTTAAATTTTTTTAAAATGTTTTACTTATGCCACTTAGCAAGCTTATTGGGCGATAGTTTCCCTAATTGCTTAGTGGCTTGCCAGGTTTGGCAATTGGTATTACCTTAGCGACTTTCCATGCGTCGGGAAAATAGCAAAGTTTCAAACATAAATTAAATAAAAAACACATGTACTTTAGAGCCGGACTAGGAAGCTGTTTAATGATGTTGTTTACTTCATCCAGGCCAGGAGTTTTCCTTGGCCGAAGGTCCCTCACCAAAGATTTAACTGTTACAACTGACACTAACTCAACAAAAACAGAATCAACAGTATATGAATCAGGCCCGTAGCCAGGATTTCCCCAAGGGGGAGGGGTTTTGATTAACAAAAAAATAGATAGTTTTTGATATCGATAAATCAAAAGGTATTTTTATATGTATATTAAATGTTGGCTCCCCCATAGACCAAATTATTGACGCCATAGACTAAAAATAGTTGATTTGATACAAAAATAAAATCCATAAAGTTTCGTGCCGATTGATAGACTTTTAAAACTAGCTCAAGACACCAATAAATGGAGTAGCGTTTTACAAGAGTAAAAAACAGGTATGCATTTCGTTTTAAATGTAATTGTTCTTTAAAATGAGTTAACAAACATAAAAATCGGATTAAAAGTACCAGAGTTGTGATATTTTGCTTTTCGAAAAATGTTATTTTATTTCTTGTTTCATTAAAAAAAAATTGCTAAATATCAAATTTGAGAAATTGCAATGAAATGTTGTTGAAATATTTTCTGAAATAGCACTCAATGCAAATGAGGAGTGTCTGTCCAAAGGTCATATTTAACCATTTTTGAAAAAACCGTTTTACTATGGTTTTGCACTTAAAATATTTAATCTTATCATTTTCACAAAAAAAAAAAAAATTAAGAAAATCATACATTTTTCCAATATTTTGTGCATAAAAGTTGCATACTGAAAAATATGCATACTGAAAAATTGCTTTTGAAGATATTTGAAAGGGACTAATTTCAGTTTTAAGGACATGGTTTTAGTTTTTGTACAACATTTAATCAAACAGTCTTATCAAATTTTTTTAAAGATTCAATTACAAGTTCCCTTTGAAGTAAGAAACATGGATATTCAATTAATGAAGTCTTTAATGAATCCTCATTACTACAGTGAGAAGCCAACGAAGAATGTGAACGTATTGAGCTCGACATAGGGCATGTTACGCGCTGTTTACAATGCTTTAATAAAACAAATCTAAGAAAAAAAACAACTACTTTTTATGAAAACTGGGGAAAAATTGCAAGACAAAATTTATTGCACCGGCTAGTCTATCTGAGGTCATGTTCCTCCCGCAAGTCTACACGCGTAAGCACAAAAAAATCTTGCTTCTGAGAGACAAAATTAATATAAAAAAAAATACAAAGAATTGTTTAATTCGTCAATACAACAACTTTATCATTAACTCGTTGACGAATGCACTGACGAGTTCTTCCATTACTTCCTCTGACTTTCGTGGCTGGGTGATTTGCCACTCGCGCTCACTTGTCCCTCCCATCCTGCGGTAAATGTAAGCGCACCATGTTTACCCCCGTGATTGTAACCTTGCGCCCCCTACACTTACCTCACTCCCACATGCTCAGCATTCCCTTTATAGAAAAAAAATTAATGTTTCATTTTTCTTTTTTTTTCTTGCAAATAAGTCAATTAGTTAATGGAAAATTTTTCTTTTTGGTTTTATTACATGGGAAAGAAAATAAACTTATTAAACTAATTGTTATTGAATTTCATAAAAATCTTATATTTAATTCTTACGTTTAATTATATTACAGCTAAGTATTGCGGGATACGCGTATTCAAGTAAAAAAGATAAAAAATATAATAATATTCATTTATCTTTTTAAATTATCTTTTAAATATTTATCTTTTAAATATTTAAATAATATAATATTTAATACACTCGTAAACTTATAATATACGCGAATTTGCATCAAGTAGTAATTTATTTAGTTATTTATTTTATTTATTTATTTGAAACTCATAATTCATTGTACAATAAGATTTCTCTTTTTAGTAGTACAAATATAGTTGATTCTTAATCATTACTTTATAAATTATAATTAATTTATTATTACATTACATTTTTCGTAGAATTAAAGACAAGAGCAATGACTCAGGATCCGAGGGATCGTCATACCCGACACTCCATAAGGGAATGCCCTGCGGCAAAGTTAAACAAAACTAAAAATTTTAGAAAAAATTATTTTAATATGTATTAAAAAAAAATGAAAAGATTTAAACATATTCTTTTAAAAATTACTCAGTATAATGTCAAGAAAACTTAAAAAAAAAACATAATAATAATAAGGATATTTAAGGAAAATATAACATATTTATTTATCGAAAAATAAAATAAAAGAAAACAAAGATGTAGAGAAAGAAAGATATGAAGGTACACATAAGGTAATTAGAAAACAGCTGAAAGGTGTTTAAAGAGTTTTTGCTTGAATGTGTTCGCGTTACAAATTTGCTTTAGATTAATAGGCATTGTATTCCAAAGATGTATCGCATAAACAAATAAATGACGAGAGGTCAAGATATATTTATGCCTGGGCAATATGAGTTGCTCTGTTCGTTGATTTCTACAAAACCTTAAAAGTTCAAATAAATAATCAGGGGCCGAATTACAGCATCCGTGATTGAGCAAAATTACGAAGGGCACGACGAGACAAGTGCCTATCAATCTTGTACAATTTTGCTCGATCACGGATGCTGTAATTCGGCCCCAGGCTCCTTTCTATATATGATTTTATGCAGCAATAGAAGAGTACGAAAATTAAGCACATCACTTAGGTGAAGTGCAGTTATTTTTTTTGAATATGAAGATATATGGCACTGTCTATTAACACCGAAAACAAACCTCAGAGTCTAAATCAGAGTCTAGCTTTGCATACAATTCGCTTCAATAAAATATGATTGGTAAAATAAATGATTTAACAAGTCTTAGTCCCCATAGCGCCCCATAAATTTTAGAGACTACACTATTTATATGGGTGTTCCAAGTAAAATTGCTATTTAAATATATGCCAAGATTTTTGATGCAATCAACATATTCAATAGGAGAATTGTTTAAGTAAAATGTAGGCAACTCAATTTTAGTTCAGCTTCTATTGATGACCATAGCCTTGGTCTTATTAGGATTTAGTCTGAGACCGTTGTTTTCCGACCAACAAAAGATTCTGTCAAGCTCTAAATTCATATCATATGCTGTTTGGGTGTGTAGAGACTTCGGAAAAAGCTTATACATTTGTATGTCATCCACGTAGATGTGATGTTCACAATTTAAAAAGCAGTCAGCAATATAATTTATAAACATCATAAACAACAATGGTTCTAACACTGATCCCTGAGGGACACCACATGTTATATTCATGTTGGTGGAGTTTTTGTTATTATAGTGAATATACTGACCACGATTGCAAAGGTATGAAGTCAGTAGGTTGTAGAACGGAGCTGTAAATGAGAGACAGTTTTTTTATAAGTTGCTGATGGTCAACGCTATCGAAAGCTTTAGAAAAATCCAAAAAAATAACTAGACCACACATATTATTATCCAACCCTGAGCGAATATCTTCACAGACTTTCAAAAGTGCTGTGGTACAGCTACGACCTCTTCGAAATCCTGACTGATGTTTAGTTAAAAGTCTATTGTGATCCAAATAAGGTTTAATTTGGTTACTGATCACAATTTCAAAAGCTTTGCTAAGGAATGGGAGTATGGCGATTGGACGGAATTCAGAATTATTTTTCGGCAGAGGTAAAATTTTTGCAGTTTTCCAGAGAGTAAGAAAGACAGAGGTTGTGATGATTGTATTGAAAATATGAGTTATATGATGCAGAATGACAGGCAGAAGTATTTTTATGAAAAGAGGACAAACACTGTCAGATCCAATCGCCTTCGATTTAATTTGCAGAATAACTTTCTTGACACTAATGCCCCTATCACCGTCTGCGAATCGAACAAAAATTAAGTCGAATTCGCCAAGTTGGTATCACCGTCGGCGAATGTTTAAATTGAATTCGACTGAAACGTCAAAAACAATCGAATGAAAAAACTTCGTGGTATCACTGTTCGCGAATTTCGCAGATGTCATTCGACTTAAGCGTCAAAAACAGACGAATAAAAATATTGGGTGACAAGCCAGCGAATGCTTTTGATTTATTTTTATATTGCACATAGAAATGGAAAATAATAGAAAAAGGTAAGCAAATTGCATTGTTTGTATTTTTTGTGGTTTGTTTTTGATTTTAAGCAATTTGTTATTTATTTTTAGTATGAAGAAAACCAACAGCCGGCAGTTCCATAAAATGGTCCAACTTATGGAGCAGAATCCAAACGTAGCGTCTGGATTGGGGAAATTTGGCTCTTCAAAAGTCAGCCACAAGGAGTCGTGGAAAAGTTTTGCTGTGGAGTTAAATTCACTGGGACCGCCGCTACGTGAAGGAAAAGAATGGCACAAGGTGAGCTCTACAAATTTGGCAATAAATAAAAAAGTGCAATCTGAAATTTTAGGTCTGGTTGGACTTCCGATTGAAAACTAAAAAGAAGTTGTCATTAATTCGGACCGAAGCAACCGAAACTGGTGGTGGGCCCAACAGGCAGCTAAGCCTCTCACCATTGGAGCAGGCCGTCGATGCTCTTCTGAATTTGACGCACGCTGCGGCACCCAGTGGACAATATTTTGGCGATACCACAGTCAACCAAACTGCAACAGTTCCAATTTCCGCCAATGAAAACTCTTTCGCGGCTGACGAAGAAGGTAGCTGTTGACGAGAATACTCCACCTGTGAGGAAATCGAAAAGTCAATTGGCAACCGAGAGAGACGAGGAACGAATTAATATATTGAAAATGCAAACATATGCTCAAGCGGAGTTGTTGCTAAAAACAACAAATATAGAAAAACATTTGCACGACATAGCAAGGTACACAAGAAAGATGTACGACGTAAAAGCTGAAAAAATAAATATTTTGAAAGCTAAAGAAAGAAGAAAGGAACGTGCAATGCTAGATGCAAGTCGTCGACACAGGGAGACTGTTGAACTTCAGTCGCAAATTATTGCAATAAAGAAGCTAAAATATGGTGGAGTTTAGGAAGCACACTATGTCCTGCAGATGTTTTTCTTGCTTTTTTTTTTTTGCAAAAGCTCCGCTTGAGAATCTGTTTTCTTTTTCAATATCGATATTACTTTTAGAATAACATTTTTTTTTTTACTTTTTAATTACACTTTTTGTTATTCTTCAATAAAATTTTAAGAGCTGGACTCGTGCATGCATTATATTAATGCATTATTATTATTTATTTTTTTTTACTTAATTATTTTAGTTAAAACAAATAACTAGTCTTTGTACCTAATATTTTTATAATGAATATGAAAAAATGAACAAATTTTATGAAAATACGTTTTATTTAAAAGGCATATTTTATAACGACATCATAATTTCGTCTCTTCGGCGAACTCCAGCCTCGACATTTATTGGACCATTTGTTTGATGTGAAATGGTTGACTCAACTACCTCAGCTTCTATTTCGGGTGGATTTGGTACATTAAAATGTTTACATATGTTTTGCAAGGCACAGCATGAATTTATAATTTGTGTTGCTTTTGTTGGAGAATAGTGAAGTTTCCTCTCATTTAGAAGGCATCGAAAACGCGATTTAAGAACCCCAATGGTTCTCTCAATAATATTTCTGCCTTTGGCATGAATCTTATTAAATTTTGCTTCTCCGCTTCCAGGAGTTGTGTTGCGATATGGTGTCATCAGGTATGGACGTAGAGGATAACCGGAATCACCTTAAAGGTTTTAAAAGATTTAATTGTTTAAACTTCTAGAGTTGTGTTAAATATAAGGATTCATGGATACCTAAGTACATAGAGCTAATTTCTCCTCTTTGGTACAATCTTTCAAGCACAACGTACAATGCACTGCAATTCCAAGCGAACGAGTCATGGCTTGATCCGGGAAATCTTGCATCAATAAACCTTATAACCATATTGTGGTCACAAGCCTGCATATAAAGTGGTTAGAATTTAAAATAAATGTCATAATATAGAACTTACGATCATTGCATTTATGCTGAAATATCCCTTTCGGTTTAAGTAATGGAGTTTTTTTCCTGTGCTGGGGCAACAATGCCAATATGCGTGCCATCGACGCAACCGATAACTCCCGGGAATCCTGATTTTGCATAAAAAAGTTGCGAGCGTGTTGTTTTTCCTGTTCTGTCATGGTTGCTCTTATCCATACAGGGCAAAGATTACGCTCAATAATCCCGACAACTTCTCTTAAAACTGTGGACACCGTTGATTGCGCAAGACCCAATTCAAAATCGTTTCCAACGCTCTTTTGGTAACTACCCTCAGCAAAAAATCGTAGAGTACTAGCGAGCTTCAAAATAGGAGGAACCGCACAACTTCGAATTGACTGCATGGAGTCTTCAATATTCTGCAACACAAAGACAAAGGCTTCCTTGTTAAGCCTAAAATAGGATTGAAACCTTTAAGAGATTTGAAATATTTCAATGAAGATCAACCGGGCATATAAAAATACTCACAGGTCGTCAGGAATCTCTAGCGGATTGGATTTATCCATAATACTGCGTCGTAATCTGCACAAAGTTTGTGTTTCCTCAGTTTTTCCAAAGAATAACTCCGTGCTGCTTAACATTTTGGTATATTTTATAATTTATTTGTATTTATCGCGGCTTAATTGAAATTTGAGGTTTGAGTTTTGACGTTTCTAAGTGAATTTTTACGTTTATTGCTTTGGCAGCACCGTATCTGAGGCGAATAAGTAGGTTCGCAAACCGTGATACCACAAAAAGAAAAATTCGCCAAATGATTCGATTCGACTGAAGCATTCGATTCGTAGACGGTGATAGGGGCATAAATAAATCTACGAATGACAGATCAAAAATTGATTCTGGAGAACTTCTAAAGATAGAATTTTGAGAGGCACTATTGCAGTTTCTAGAAGGCTGAATAAATTGTTGATTAAGATTATCAAGATTAATATTTTCAGAGGGGGTATGTGAACTTTTGCTTAACCCCGTAGAACGGATATTCTTCCAAAAGGAAGAGCTTGAACTACAATGAGAAAATTTTCTTTCATAATAAAGCCTTTAATTATTTCGAATTAGAGCAGTGACTGCATTGCATACACATTTGAAATTATTGTAAAAGGTAGAACATTTATATTTTTTCCACTTATAATACAGTACAGTAATTATCGCTTATAAGCATAACCTCTATTTACTTGCTTTTTGCTGCTTATAAGCGGGAAAGCATATATAAAAACTAGGTTATATGCATCCACAGTGCTTATATAAAAACTCGGTTAAATGCCTCCACAAAGCATATATAAAAATTGGAATATTGTTTCAATAAAAATTGTCTTATGAATTGGTATAATTTTTAATTATTTTTATTTACAATTAGAGTTTGTCAAATAAGCGTTTTTAAAAAATAAAAAATAGATAAAATTAAATTAAATTGCCGCTTCTAGCAGTCTTCTATCACTTATGGGTTTTTAAAAATATAAACAAAATAAGTTTTAATAAAACAAAGTCTTATGTTTAAGAACAGTCAGATTCGACTTAAATTAATTTAAATTGGGGCTTCTACCAGACTTATACCACTTATGGTTTTAAAAAAATATACATAAAAAATATGCTTAAAAAACAAAATTAAATTTAAGAACAGCCAGGTTCGTACTACATAAAATTTAACTTATTTTTTTTAATTTTTTAAGTCCTTTCAATGACTTTGGTTTTAAAAAATTCCTAATTTTGATGCATATAAAAGAGAAATTCATATAAGCGAAATGCTTATAAGCGAAAAAATTCTGGCTATTTTAAATGACAAAGTTAAATATCTCAAGTTCGAATGCATATAAGCGGGATATGCTTATAAACATAGTGCAAATAAGCGATAATTACTGTAAATCTCTTTTAGTTATAAGATTCAGCACCTCACGAGTATTCCATGGATGCTTAGTGGGTCTTCTGATTTTTACTATAATTGGAACATGTTTATCAAACAATTTGTTTATTCTTTCATTTAAGAATTCAACCTGCTTATTTACATCGTTTGTTGCATATATTATACTCCAATCAATATCTTGACATTCATTGAACAGGGAATTAATATCTATACTAGTAAAGTTGGGTATCTAGAATATTCAAATTTAAATCCCCACAAATAACAAAAGCAGTATACAAAGGAGCTAGATCCTCCAAAATATTCCTAATAAGAGTAAAATGAGCAATATTGGGTGCCATATAAATGCAACCCACCAAAAAACTACCAGCATCATGCAAAACTTCTATAAATATGTATTCTAGTAAGTCATTACCTGTGGATTGTTTAATTACATGAAACTTGTAGCATTGTCTTATGTAAATAGCAACGCCACCACCACCTACCTTACCCTGCCTATCTGCGCGGACTAATTTAAAGTAATCAATATTAAATAAATTACTACACATTTCTTTCTTAAGCTAAGTTTCTGATAGACAAATAACATCAATCTTACTACCGTTGACAAGAAGACGAAGTTCATCAATTTTATTTTTTAAACTTTGGACTTTTAAATTTCACATATTTAAACCTCTTTTGTAATTACACAACACTTTAAGTAGAGTGTAGTAAATGAGCAACATAAAAATGTAACACGTCATACACACAAGCTGAACTCTCTTAAAAACAAGATAAGAAAAAGAGCGAGATAAAAGAAGTAAAAGAGATAAAAGAGAATGTTAAACATAGAACATAAATATATTGAAAAAATATTTTTAATTATAAATAAAATAATTGTAAATAATAAAACAAGAACATAAATAATATAAAATAGGAAGTTATACATTGAACATACAAATATTTCAGTAATAAAAATTTATCCACGTTAATCTCTTTTAGGAACATAAATATCAATGTGTTTTGTAGTCACATCATCTGCATTTCTTCATTAGGTAAATAAATATTTGATAGAGTTTCTTCGTTGACTATTTTAATGATTTGCCCGCCTTCCCTCTCCATAACAAATACAGACCCATTCCTAGTAAAAACGGAGGACAGTTGCTTGCGACGCTTCATACGCATTGCGCTTTGAAAAAGAGAGCGATTATACCTTGTTAAGCTCTCGTTTACAAAGAATTTTTCGGTGGAGTCAAATCCAATATCACTTAGACATAGTTGCCTGTTATTTTTTTTCCGGTATTCGAAGATTGATTTCAAAATCAGGTTTCGGTCTTATGGTGTAGAGAGTTTTAAAATAATTGGTGGATCTGATCGCTGATTAAATCTCTTTGTGCGAAAAGCAGCCTTAAGAATTGGCGGCTTACATTCAATGGTTTTGCACAAGTTTAGAAAAATTATTGGAACATTTTCGTTTTCAAATTGTGGCACACCAAAGATAATGGCATCAGTAGTTAGATTATTTCGTTCAAGAGCATCACAACGTTCCCTTAAGAAAGTAACTTCTTCTCTTAAAATGTTTATGTAAGTAGACTGCAATTCCATACTCTCATTAGTTTGTAGCTCAAATTTTTCCAACCGCAACTTCAAAGCATTAACTGATGCAGAAAACTTTTGCTCAATCATTTCGAGTTTTTTGGAAATGTCGACACGCAGGTTGTTAATCTCGCTCTTAAATTGAGCCGTTATGACATCCGTGTGTTTGGACAACTCAGCAGCCAGATCTTGCACGGAAAGAGCAGTACTTACATTCGGGGCTACGCTTTTTGAGATTGGTGTGTTGTTTAGCCTGGGAGAAGAAGCAACTGACTCATCGCTCAGGTTAGTTAATTTCTTTAGATTAGATCTCGTGTTTACTTTTTGAATTATATCAGTGCCCGAAGCGGCTTTTTGTGTTGAATGCATTTCGGCTTCGGCGAAAAAGACTCGTCAGTACACGAAGTAATAAACTCGCGAAAGCTTGTGTTGTTTTATTCAATAATTTTTTTTTTATAATGTGGCTCAAGGTTAGTTTTTTTTTACCAAGTTCTGCAAAACACTAAATATTGTATGTTTTATTTATTTTCGTGGTTTTATGGAAAAATATTTATAGTTCCAGTCAAAGTTAAAGTACAAATATGCAACAATTGATAACTTTGTTAGCTAAAAATCGTGGTAAATTAATTGAATGCAGGAGGAGAAGTTACGCACGTCTATACCAAGCTAACAAACGACGATTATATCGTAATAAGGAAAAATTCAAAAATATTACTTAAATATTAGTCCGATTACTTAAATAAACTGATTGTTGATTGTTGGTGTTGTATTTGGAGGCATTGTCGAGGTGGTGGTGTGTGTTGGAAGAAAAATTTATGTGAATGCAGTCTTTGTTTTATCTTGTTCTTTTATTGTTGTGTTACATTTTTAATGCTTGATTTCGTTTTGTTCTGTTTTGTTTTAATTTTAGTGAAAGATTTGAATAAAAGATTATTTTATTCTTATTTGTTCTTTTGGAGCAATTTTCCATATTTTTGTATAAACACGTTACACTCGTGTTTGCTTGTTAGCAATATGTACCTGTAGTGATTACATATTTAAAATTAAAGTTTCGAATTATCACAGACACATCTAGCAGCAGAGTCAACTGCGTTTTAATTAAGTCCAGATTATTTTTTGTTTTTATTTTTAAGCAATAAACTAAGTGTATTAATAGGTTCATAGTCGTTTTTTTATTGTTTCATTTGTAAATTTTTAATTACATACGTATACTATGTACGTTTAGTAAGATTTCTTTTATTATTTTATTTTTTTGAATTTGTTAACACTAGAGTAAAATCTAAGAATTTTAGTATATACATATTATGTGTGAACACGTTGCTCTTCAATAGTTTTCTTAAATTTATTATTAATTAACTATTATTTAAACCATTGTATTGTCATTTCAATAATGCGCATATTATTATTTCGAATATCATTTATGTTGAATTAGTAGAGATTTTGTTTTACAAAAAATTGTTAATTTTAAATAAAAACTTGGTATAATAGTTTGCTTTTTTCTTTCTTTTGGTAACACCAGCGCTTTGTGGATTTTCATTGTTTTCTTTTCTATACATTTATGTGCATGTTAATAACTTAAATAGAGCGTTAAATTGGAATGTTTGCACAAACTCTCGAACAGATTTTTAATAATAGCGTTCGAAAAATTATTATGCTAAAATGTGGTGAGTCGCAGTTTGCTTTAGACGCGTCTCGCAGTTTATTTTTTTAACAATTTTTAAAAATGTTCCTTTCAATCATTTTACACTTAATTTCCAATCAATTGCAAACAGCTTGATGCCTACTCCGCAACTAACCTAAGCAACTTTTTCTTCGTCTCATTAGTATACAACTTCTTTTGTGTACCCCCCCCCCCCCCGATCACCATTTACTACTACTCTCGCAAAGTCTTTTGCGCATGACCCAATATGGTCATCATGACACTTGTTGCAGGTAATTTTGTTTGTGTACCTATTTTTGCATTCATGCTGATTGTGGAATCCGGCGGACCAAATTCGGCGGGAGAATTACTCGTTTTCGTTGGCTTATCGATTGTAGAATCCGGTGAGTAGCGTCGGAGTGAATCGGTAGAAAAGTATGCGCATTCGGAGTAAAAAAGGGCTATTGTTGAAAACGCAGTCCATCCGCACTTCATACAAATTTTTTCACTTTTCATCGGAAACAAAATTGGTGCGGATATGTGCAGATTTGGAGACAATTTCTCAAAAAAAGAAATGCGATACATGATTTCAGGGTAATTTGAAGTCGCTAAACTCGAATCCGGTGTTAAAAGTACATGTCGCAATTTTTTTTTACTCAAAAAGAATCTTTTATAAATTAAAGAAAAATTTTATTTTTATCATAGAAGTTTTCGGTATTCAGTAGCAAAAACAGCCTTCCAAATCGAAAAACAACGCAATCGAGTCCGTTTCCCTAACAAAATACAAAAATTTTTAGCAGCATATCCAGCCAAGGTAGAAACATAATCGCCGGAAAAGAGCATCGGAATCTGCACCAGGAGCAGCAGAGATAAGGCTGAATGTCTTGGTGTGGATCCAGATGAGTCAAGAGCAATGTAAACACCATAATATATAAAAAAAATCAACACCAACAAAAAAAGGAACACTCGCCAAGAGTGTCTTTCTCTGTGTCTTTTTCTTTATATTTTTCACTTTTATTATAAATAAGTTGCACTAAGCAAATTCACTCGTTACTTAATTTTGTTTTGATAAATGAACAGCTGCTTTTCGGAGTTCGAAGTACAGATCAGTATTGCAGTTCCCTCGCACGGATTCAACAATAGGATTTTTGCTTTAAAGGGGAGGGAGTGCGGATCTGATTAACTCCCGCCGCAACTGATCCGCCTGATTCCACAATCAGCATGATTATATGCAGCAAGTAAAAAAACAAGCGTTCTCGCAAAATCTGTGCCGCATGATCAAATATGGCCATGATGACATTTGCATATGTTCTATTTTTTTCATTATATATGGCAACTGAGTTGGGGGTAGCGGGAGTATGCACACATTGGCAATGGTTTTGCGAGTGCCTTAATGAATGCGCAACTTGGAGAGGCATGAATGCAGGGTGCTAATTACTACTGGTAATTAACCCAGTAGATCATTATGCCGTAACAGGCAGTTACGTGTTTAGTGAATTAATTATTTCTGTGAAAACTTCTTATGTATATTTTATTGTTGTGTCCATTTTATAAAATGCTTAAAAACCTTATAAAAAATTACTATTTTTTCAGTGACTGCACAAGAGGCCATATTTTTAAATTTAAAATCTCTGTAACTTTGAAACCATTCAAATTTTTTATCCATGCTTTCATCATATATTAGCTGTTGGTTTCAGAATTCAGACACACCAAGCTCCGTCAGCGCATTGGTGATAGCTCTTGCCTCGACGTTATTAAAGGCTCCTTCTATATCAATGAAAGCTATCATTAATTCTTTCTTTCTTTCAGACGGAGGGATTTTTAAATGATGGAGATTATGGAGTGGAGAGCTGTTTCCACGGATTTGCCTTTGGTGTAAGCATGTTGTGCTGTAGATAATGGCTTCTTTTCAATCATGGATCTCAAGTGAATGTCAATTAATCTCTCGAGGATTTTTAGAAGAAAAGATGAGAGACTAATTGGTCGAAGGTCTTTCGGGTTTACGTGTGAGCTTCGGCCTGTCTTAGGTATAAAGATAACCTTCACATTACGCCATCGCTTGGGAATGTGGTTTAGGTCAAGGCAACTTTGGTAGATCAACAAAAGCCGCTCCTTAATTTTACCATACGACTTTTGAATTTCTATGGGAGCTATACCATCTGGTCCTGGTGATTTAAATGGTTTGAAGCTACTGATTGCCCATTCGAGCTTTGTTTGTGAGAGTATTTTTAGAGATCTGTTCACAGATGGTAACTGATATTCCTTAATTGAAGCGTTACATATCTGTGAACATCCTGGAAAGTGTGTTTCTACTAAAACATTCAGAGATTCCTCACTGCTGGTGGTCCAAGTACCATCTTCCTTTTTTATGAAACTTGGATTGGAGGAGACCTTAGCTAGAATTTTCTTAAGCCTTGACGGCTGAGAGGTCTGTGAGATATTTTCACATAAGGTCTACCAGTAGTGGAATTTCCAAACGCGTTAACGACGATTTTCGATATCGTAAGTTAGCGAAAACTGTCATTTACTATGAACGTGGCACGCACAATGACTGATAACGACAACGATTATTATCGTTAAATTTTAGGGAATTCCACTACAGTAGCTGCATTCCCAAACATGTTAACTACGATTTTCGTTATCGTAACTGTCCTTACCTACAATTTTCGCAAACTCGTATTCCCAAAGCAAACCTTAGCTATTTATATCGTTTGCTTTGACAGTTCTTCAGCGATAATTGATGTTAGCTTAACTATGTATTTTTAGGCGTCGACAACTCAAACAATAACAACGTTAATATATTAAATGAGTTTAGCTAAAAGCATTTAATAAGTGTTTCATTAGAATTGTGGTGTAAAAGTTGAAAAAAAATTGTTAAAAATGGCTTTCCCATATTTAGCCATGGATGCTGCTGTTTTGAATAGCGAAATTGACATGAGAGAAAGCGCAGCGGAGTGGGCTGCTCTTCGCCAAGTGGACAGCCCTTTTGTTTTGGATCAGTCTACATTTATGCAGCTTTACCGTTTGACGCCGGAGATAGCTCATAATCTCATAGAGTCTATTGGAAGCTGCTTAGAACGTAGAACAGTATCCGCTTTGTCGGCAGAAAATCAGGTGAGAAACAAAAGCATTAAAATGTTGCAATTATTTTTATCCACAAATCCTTTACTAGATTTTTGCAGCGATTCGATTTTACGCAACTGGGTGCTACCAGCGGCCAGTAGGACGGCAAGCGGGCATTACGATGAGCCAACCATCTGTCAGCCGCTCCATTCACAAGGTTACAGACGCCATCAACGAAAAAATGTTTAGATTAAATGTGCGTTTCCCGATGACACAGATTGAGCGACAGGCAGCGCTCACGGTGTTTAAGACAGCTCGTGAGCCTTTTGACGGCGCCATTGGAGCGATCGACTGTTCTCACGTAGCCATCGTTGGGCCACAACTGCACGAGGAAGCGTACGTTAACCATCATGGTTATCATTCCATTAACGTTCAAATGGTAACTATACAGTTTTATATTGAATTAACAAATTTAATATTATACTGCTTTTAATTAAGATTTGCGATCCCAATCAATGCGATTATGAATGTCAATGCAAGGTATCCCGGGGCACGTCATGATGCATACATATGGAACGCTTGCTCTGCTCGACAGGTTATGCAACGAGCATATGAACGCGGTGACCGACGAACGTTTTTAATTGGTGCGTCTTTAAAATATAAATTTTGTCCAATTTATTTATACCTTTTTACTTGCAGGTGACTCTGGTTATCCACTAGAGCCATGGCTCATGACTCCTCTTCCAAATCAGCCAGAAGGTACTCCGAAATATCGGTACAACGAGGCTTTATGCAAAGGTCGAAATTGTGTAGAGAGGTTGTTCGGTGTGCTGAAGAGTAAGTGGCGGTGCCTTTCTAGGCAAAGAGTGCTAATGTATGAGCCCGGTTTTGCTGGAAGAATTGTGAACGCCTGTGCAGTTCTGCACAACTTAAGCCTTTCATCAATAAGTGGAGCTGAAATGGCGGCGGAGCTGTTGGCCACTGTAAATTCGGTGACCGCAGAAATTGAAGAGGAGGCAAATGGTGTTCGTTCATCAATTGCGAAACGCTGTCAAGACCGTTTGATATCCGAAAAATTTACTTAACCTGTAACTATCGAAGTGAATTATTTAATCAGTGTGTGACGTTGTTACTAAAAAGTTTTAAGAAAAAAAGTTATTTTGGCAATTAGTTTTTCTAAGGCAACAAGCTACTACATTTTTAAATAATATAAAAACAACAACTTAATTTTGTTTTTTTTAAGTTTAAGAAAACTGGCACTTTATTTCACAAGCCTTTTTGTAAACATCAAAATCATTACCTCACAAACTTAAAGAAAAATTATAAAATACAAATTTATACAAAACCTAAAAGAAGATTTTTACACAATGAAATGAATATATTTATAGAAATAAAAGAGATCGTATAAAAATTAATTGTTTTTATTAATAAAATTTGCACATAAAAATAAATAATAAATTTGTACTTCATTCGGTTTGTAAGGCATCTTTGGCACATAAAAATACATAAAAAAATACTAAAAATAAATAAAATAAAAAAATTAAGATTAATCACTGGCCTGCTGACCAAAAACCTGCTCCATGACAGAAGCTATGCGGTCAACTGCCACTGCTAGCAGCACCACTGCATCAGCTTGTTGCTTCGCAAATTCATTTTGTTGCTTCGCAATTTCATTCTGTTGCTCCGTTGCCTCAGCTTGTTGCTTCAGCTTGTTTCATTGTTGCTTCAGCTTGTTGCTTCGCTGCTTCAGCTTGAATCTAAAGGCATAACAAAAATTAGAATGTATCAAATATTCAAATATTATATTCCAAGAGGTCTCGAAAGTTGCATACGGTGGTCAAAAAAAAATAGGAAAAAAAAGGATATCTTCCTTTCTCGCAAGGACAAATTTGTTTTTCGAGAAAAATGGTGCAAAGTAACGATATTAAAATGCTTAGATTTTTGTAAAAAAAACTACAATTTGTAATAAAGCAAAAATAAATATAGACTTAAACTAACAATATTTTGCTTAAAACGATGCTTTTCTTAGTCTTTACCAACAGTATCCAAAAAGAATGATATTCAAATCTAAAGGTACACTCGAGATAGCGCAGAACTTTTTATTGTTCTGTAGCTGTTTAAATTTTGATTGTATTGAAAAAAGTTTTTTCTAAACTTGACGAATAAATGTTTTTCGCACGTTTTTCGCACGTGTATCTTCTTGATTTTGAGAAATGTATACTTGAATGCAATTTATTAACTTTGTCAAAAAAATTGATTTAACATTTGTTGTTAAGAAGTGTTTTAAAGAAATTATTACCATACCTTTATCTTTATTTTTATTGAAGAATCTAAATTGACAAAATTATCTTCGGTACCACTTCCAATGGTCGAGATATAAATCCTTTGTCTTTTTGGTGGTATAATTTTTTGTAGCATTTTTATGAAAAATTGTTTTTTTTTAACCTGAAATTTTCAGTCACATTTTTCATAGTCTTCGCAACAAATTTTTTATATTTGTAGTGCAGTGTTGAGTTAATGCATCAAATTTAAAAACTAAAACCCAATTTTAGGTTGGGATTGCAACGATTGCTATTTATAACGAATTTTGTAAAAAATGCCTACAAAAGATTTCCTATTTTTATGCCGAAAATTCCAAATTTTTAAATATGGTAAAAAATATTAAAAAATTAAAATGTTTGGTTTTACAAATTATATATTGATTTTAAATCAAAAAACAAAAACACATTTTAAGCTATTTTCATAGGCACTACTAACTTACAAAGTTTAAAAAAATCAGCACCACAAAGGTCAGATTTTGCTCAAATTTAGTCGAATTGATATGGAATCATCGATATACATCTCTCAAAATCAAGCAAATTCATATGCAAAAAATATGCAAATAATTAGTTCGCCAAGTTTAAGAAAAACATTTACACTTAATTCAATACTACCATAATTTAGACAATTAGATAACAAAAAAAGTTCTGTGCAATCTCGAGTGTACTTTTAGATTCGAATATCCTACACACACGACACTTGGTAAAAATTGAGAGTGGCATCGTGTTTGGCAAGATAATTTTTTAAAATTTATATTTACTTTTGCTTTAAGACAAATGTTGTTTTTCTAACAAATATCAAAGCATTTTGAGATCGTTATTTTAACTATTTTTCTCAAAAAGCAAATTTGTCCTTGCGGGAAATGAAAACTTCAATTTTTTTCATAAAACTTTTTTGGGTAATATTGAAAGCACATGCAGCTTTATAGACCTCTTACAATGCGATATAAATTTTTCGATTGCACTTACCATTATGCAATTGCTGCAATTGCTGCAAACTGCTCCCTGGCGGAATCTAAAACGCTTCGTTTTTTCGGCCGCACAATTCTGCCTACGAGCTTTTTCTTTTCAGCCGTCTCCACCATCTCCACCACCTCCACCATCTCCATATCTACATCTACCACATCCACTTCTTCAACAGGATCACCCACTTCATAAGGGAAAGTGGAGGGCACCATTGGACATGCCAGCAGCACTTCATCTTCTCCGCGCTCAAGGGCCAATTGTAAGTGCTACAAGAACAATACATTGTTTAAATATCATACATTGTTTGCAATCATAGCTACCTCTTCCTCCGGAATGCTATCCGCGCAGTTGCTACTCCCTTCCACATATTGTAGCCCAATAATGTCCAACACCCGCATGTCTAGCTCCGTGAGGGCAGAACTGGAAAGTGGCTTACCACCAGTCTTGGCCATTTCTTTCCGCCGTTCTCTCGCCTTCACTGAGGTGCGGCTTTTGAGGTCTCGCCATGCCTATAATGGAAAAGAAAACACACTTTAGCAAATATAATGAGCTTGTGCAATATTTTACTTACCACTTGCCACTGTGCCGCAGACTTCTCAGCTCCTCCGACACTGTTCAGTTGGCCAGCCAGTTCAGCCCACTTGTTGATGGCCTCTTGCCGACCATGCAGTGCCAAGAATTTGCCTTCCGCCAGTCCATTGTTGGTCACAAAAAAGTCCAACATGACTTTGTATTGCTCTGTTGTGGCCCAACTTGATCTTTTTTGTTTTGCTGCTGCTGCATTTTGTTTTTGTCACTATCACTTTTTTTTATTTCTTAATGAAATGTCACAGTAATGCTAGTGACATAGCTAAAATCAAACTGTCAAATGCCAGTGCTGCCTTATTTTCAGTATATGTAAGCGATATTTGTAGGTAGCAGTTTTGACAAAACGCTTAGCAAATGTTGTAGCTTAGAATAGTTTTGGGAATAAGACATTTGTTACTGCAAGCTACAAACGTAGTTTGTAAGCGATAGCGATTGCTTATCGTTAACATTTTGGGAATGCAGCTACAGGACTGTCTTTGTGGTTTTCGTAGTTCATTCTGATATTCTTTGAGAGCTGTTTTTTTAATTTGACCACGTATCTGTGGATCTAGTGGCCTTTGCCCTATTGAAAAGTTTTCTGGTCTTTTTCCGGAGATCTTCTAGTCCCTTATTCCGCCAAGGGGGATTTTGCTTCCCCCCCTAAATGTTTTTAGCGGACAAGCGGTATCTAAGATTGGAAGGACGATTAGGTTGTTCATTTGAGAGATCTGAGGCCGGATTCTGAAAATCGCCTAGCTAAAGCTAAATCTCTATCGCTTAAATGCTAAAAAAGGCTTCGTTCAATTCCTTAGCGATTTCGCTAAATTGCAATTCTGAGTTTCAAATCGCCTAGCTAAAAATGTTGCTTCTACTACTCGCCACAGGAAGCGTTGTTTTAGCGATTCTTATGTCAAAAAATTGATTTGGTTATGGCTGTGTGTCATTTGGAAACTTTTCTCTATTGGTTCTATAGGAAAGAAAATGTTGAGTTGAAAAACATTTCTATCTGTTGTATTTAAATTGTCATTTTTTGCTGTGGCAAATGAAACCTGAAAATGTTATACAGAAATTTTTACGTCTTCTCAGCGAATGAACGAGTTTTTTAAGACGCATTTGACTGCCACTACTACTACAAATAATTTTTGTATTGTATATACAAATAAATGATATTGTGAGCTACAAGTAATGTAACTGTTTTAAGTAAAATAACTTATAAAACCAAAACTTGTGTAAACATTAGAAATTTGTAAAAAATTACAATTTTAATTCATGATTATTTTGTTGTATGTATTTTATCTAATTAGCTTAGAGATGGAATAAATTGAAAACATGTTTTAAAATTATATGTTTAGATTTAACTCCACTTATAAAATATACTGAAGTAAAAAAAGTATCAGTGTTAAAGTTTTCTTGTCAACTGGACCTAAAAATCCTTAACCTGAACTATACGCGAGGATAAAAATCGCACTATACCTAAAGGTTGCCATACCCGAAATACACTTACTGCCAAATTCGACTGTCGAGCTCAATCGACTGTAATACGAAAGAAAATATTGACTTATACTCAGTCGATCAAGCAGCTAACCATAAAACATCCTTGAACACGTATTAACTCTTTATCGGCCATATTTATAAATATTTAGAAAGTATATTCAATGTATTAGTTTTGCAAGTTGAATGCAGTAAAGAAAAAAGTTTAACATTGCGTATATCAGAAGTAATGAACTTCTAAATTTAAGATAAATATTTATTTTAAACTCTTTAGCTCATAAGACTGGCCTAGTTTTAAAACTCATAAAAAGAATTGCAGCAATTTTTATTGACACTAAAATAAATTAAAGACGACTGAAGTGACTCTATGCTTTTTAATTGCTCCTCAAGCCTGCATTTTTAGCCTAAATTTAAATATTTTCTATATATTAAAAGCAAAGCACAATCCTTTTTTTATACGGAAACATAAAACTACTTTTTTCAGAAAAAATACATAGCAAAACACTGATACTAACAATTTTGTAACGGTAAAGCACAACCCTTTTGCTCCACTCAAAAATTCTTGTGCCGGTTGTCAAAATTTCTACTAGTCCCCGGGGCTACATGAAGTTTTGACAATAAAACTCACCTCACTGATATCAAAAATTCTTCTTCCGACTGTCAAAAATTCATCATTCGAGTGAAAAGTTTTCGAAAACTTTTTAAAGTTTCTTTCGAACCTTATTTAAATTAATATAATAATTAAAATAAGCTTTTTTCTTATTTTTAAAATGGTTTACTAACTGCACCAATATCTAAATAAAAAGTGCAAAATAACAACAATCAGTTATTTGAAAACATTTTAATTAAACTTAAGTTAACATACTTAAAAATTTGTGGTTAATTTTTTAAGTATATTGACACGAGTACTTTATGATTTTTCATTAAATATTCTCGTGTTGTCATAAAATAAAACTATGTAAAAACTAGTAAGGATTTCTTTTGACTGGTTCAACTTTAAATACCAAAACAGTCGTGGCTTATTGGAGTCTTAGGTTTCATTCAATTCTTCAAAATTTTGCTCTCAGAGTACATTTTACATATTAAAAATTAGGTGCAAAATTTCTTGTCAATTAATGACTTAATTGCAAATTAACTGCATTTTTCCGTATAACGTAGAAGCACACCAATGATAAGAAAGACACAAGAAGCAATACTTTCTTCCATATAGAATTGTTTTGCTTCAAGTGTTTTTCTTATCGTTGATGTGCTTCTTCGTGATACAGAATTATCACATAAGAGTGTGTCACAACAATTTTAGCTTTTTTGTAAACTACCAATTCATTTAATAAATTTTTATAAAGTTGTTAGAGATGAAACCTTTTTCTAAAAGCATGTTATATGATAACAATAGGGGTATTCACGATTCAGCGTACTTGCCAGTGCAGTTGAGGACTTCTGCACTTTACAAAATCAAAATATCAAAATCAAAAATCTGCACAAGTGCTTTTCTACTGCAGCCTAAAACTTGAAGATTTGAGCAGTTGTGCACTTGTGTGCATTGAAAAATTTGACAGCTTGGAAGAAGTGTTAGTGGTTTGTTCACGAAAACCTAACTGCACAACTGCAGAAGTCCTCAACAGCACAGGCAAGTGCACTGAAACGTGAATACCCCTAATATTAATAAAACTAATAAAACAAACAGCAAGTTTTCGGAAAAGTGCTTTAAATTTTTATATTTTTCTTAGAAAACATTAAAAAGAGACAAAGCATTAATTTTTCTTAGTACATATATCAAAAATTACGATTTTAATTGAAAAATATTTTAATTTTTAACTACGCGGCAACAAAATATTGGTCTCTAAAGTTATAGCTAAAAATAAAATTAGAGTTTCTGTAAATTGCTAAAAAAAAAGTTTAGAATCGCAGCAATCGCTAAAAATTTAGCTATGACAGCTTTAATTTTATTCTTCGTTAAAAAAGCTTATTCTTCGTTCAGTCTCTAAATTTTTAGCATGAAAATAAGCGATTGAGTTTTTCAGAATAGCAATATCGCTAAAAACTATAAATGTAGCTTTAGCGGTGGAGATTTAGCTTAAGCGTTTTTCAGAATCCGCCCTCTGTTCTTAATGTATTTATATAAAAATCCCAGTTCACTTGTTTAAGATTGCGAAATTCGCATGATCTCGTGTCAAAGTTATCAACATCAAAGAGAATATATCTATGGTCTGAGAAGGAGTGTTCCTTAGAAACTCTCCAGTTTCTTACCCTATTAGATATATGCTCAAAGGCAAGGGTAATATCTAGAACTTCCTGCCTATTACTTATGATGAAGGTGGTTTCATTACCTACATTACTTATATTAAGATTGGCTGTAAGGATAAAATCAAATAGAGACTCACCCCGTTTGCTGGTGTCTGAGCTACCCAGATCACATGATGAGCGTTTGCATCGCATCCGATAATAAGGCCCTTTGCTTTTGATGCTGCCGAGGAAACAAAATTATTAAAGATCTCTTCTGGGAGGACTTCGTGGTCTTGTGCGAGGTATGCTGAGACGAGCCACATGCTACTCTGGCCCATCTCGACGCTTATAGCCACTGTGTCTTTGTTACTGAAATTAGAGCGAGTAAATGCACTCAGGTTTTTCTTAATTAAAATACACGCTCTTGGTTTACCTTGTGATCTAGTATAAACTAGCGTGTATGTTGGAGTCCTGAGTCCGCATACCAGGCCGCAGACTACCCACGGCTCCTGGACCAGGACGATGTCACCTCCATCCTTGCTGAGACGGAGAATGAGGCTGGCGGACGCAGCCTTGGAGTGGTGGAGGTTAATTTTTACTACTTTCAGCATTTGAGCTGTTAGTAGCGAAATCAACTTCTACCATAGTTGAGTCAGACTCCTCGTCCGACTTAAGGAGGTTAGCCTCCAAGAAGGATAGCCGGAATGTGCGCGCCAGTTCCATCACGGAGCTTACGCCATCCGGTTCTAGTGCAGGGGGCAGGTTTGAGGAAATGGTGCGTTCTAAATTGGTTTGAAAGCCTGCTCTTCCTCCAATAACGCCTCATCTTTCTTGTAGACCCTAAATTCTATGGATGAGAAACCATTGTCCACCACGAAACCTTTTGATGACAAGAAGGCCAGGGACTCCAGGTTGATAACGAATGTTACCGACCTAAAGTCCCCCTTCGGCTCATCAACCCGTGTCACCTTCCAGTTTGCTGTCGGTAGGCCATGATTTCCCAACCTTATAGTCTCAAGGATTATTTGAGGGTCAGAGTGTTCGGCAGGGACCCCGGAATGCGCTTTTGGTCTGTTAAGGATCAAATCCTTATCAATGACAGCGAGATTCGCGCCCGGCCATACCTCACCAATCCATGAGATTGCGATCTTATACAGATCTAGAGACCTTTGGTCAGCACATGCGATCAGTTTTACGTGGCCTTGATGCCATTCACTGTCGCGACAAAAAGGGCCTCTGCCTGGAAACTCCTTCATAATCGGAATGAAGATAGTGGCCAATTTGCCCACTACCTTCCTCCATTTGTCAGACGAGATGCTGCCGTCTGGATCGCTTCTGTCTATCACCGCAATTTTTCCAGCCGCGATTTTGCTGAAAACCTTTGGAGTGGCTGTGCTACCACAAATTTTCTTAGCACCCGGCATAGAGATCTCTTCTAGAGATCGCTGACGCTTTGTAGGCACTGGTTTGGGAGACTATGCTATAGCATAGCATTCGTTTAAAAAATTCAGTACTAATTTATAGAGTAATTTTAAATACTATAAAATAGCAACTCTGCAACATAACCAAAGTGAAATATGACTGTTACACATTTCAATTGACGTTACTAAACTAGTGATTAATACGCTGATTAAATTTTTCTGTTCTAGTTATTAATTTTTGGTAAAAACCAACAGAGACAATCTTGGCCACAAATGTATTTAGTTGGAACTGCGACAACATAAATAGCAATTTGAAAATCAAAAGTTTTTATTGTTTTTATAAGTTGAAATGCGAGAGGCGATATTGTGGTATTTCGAAATTAGGTTTTGAATTGAAATGTCTAATGGTATCACTTCCTAAATTTGAATGTGATTTGGCTACCTAAATTTTCAGACACACGGTGATTGTTCAAGAAGGTTTCAGCAAAAAGGTTAGCTTTTTCTTAATTGCCTACTATTGAATTGTTATCTTTAACCAGAGGTGGAATATGCACATGTTTCTTTTTTAAAAGCTTGGAAATATTCCAGAAAGGCTTTGAGCATTTGTCAAGAGTACTAATTTTAGTATTCCAGTTCTTGTTACGGGCATTAATTAATTCATTTCGAATAATTACCGTATAACTGCGCATAATATTTAAATCAGTCTGCTGTCGGTACCTCCTCCAATGGCATCTGTAAAAATTACGAATTTTTATCAAATGTAAAATATAATTTGGTATCTTGATAACATAATTCTTAGGTACGACCGTTGGAACTGATGATCTTAACGCATTCATAATATCTTTATTAAAAATTTCTATTTTTTCATCAATTTTTGAGGTACCAACTGTATTGCTTAACTGGCATGATACATTTTTAAATGAATTCCTGAGCTTGCTTTTGTACTTTACTCAATTGCATTTGTATAGTCAAAAACAAGGTTTTCATAAAGTGGGATATTGCTTGAAAGCTCAAAAACCACTGGAAAATGGTCAGAGATAAATCTGTTTAATGTTATTGGTTGCGTTATGTACGCGGGTAAGTTAGAGAGCACCAAGTCTAGTGTAGAAGAGTTACCTCTGTTCGATAGGTAGGATCGCTAGGGTAAGATATAGTTGCAGGAAACGAGGTAATGCAATCAGCCAGAATATTTCCCCATGCATTAGCTCGAAGGCAATTCCATTTTCTATGCCTACTGTTAAGATCACCGCAAAAAAACAAATTTTTCATGCATACTTAAAATTTTTCTGATGTCGTTTCAGAATTTGGCTCGATTTTCAGTTGAAACTGAACCACCCGGAAAAAACACTATAAATACAAATTGATGAAGCATTCAAGTAGGATTTTGACTCAAAAGTTTTCAATTACGTCAGTGGGTATTTTGTGCACCTCAAACATTTACAGATTTTTTCATTTAAATGGCAACCCCGCCGCCTCTTCGGTCAGGCTATCAAGGCTTACGTCTTTATATTAGCAATTAACAATTAAGTAATCAAAAAGTTCAACATATTTATTACGGATGCTTCCGCAATTCCGAAACAATATATCTAGACGAGAACTAGTCATTTAATTCCCACTTTATAAATAGTTAATAGCTAATTGTGCTATTTCATTAAATTGTTCTTCTTTTGAAGTGCAAGGTTTAAGTTTGCTAACAATATCAAGAGTTAGTTGTGTTATTTCCATGAATCAGTTGTTGTTGTTGTTGTTTTCGCACGCACGCTTTGTACTTGCGTTTGCATACGATGTGAAGCACGAAGAGGTGGGAACTGCATTAGATTGTTAACATACTGTTGTCTAGTAGATGTTGAGCAGTTGTTGACGTTGCTTAAGCGAGAATTTATTTTATTTAGATTTTCTCTGATCTGCAAAAAAGCCATGCGGTTGGAACAAGAAATGTCAGTCGACTTATGGTTACTGTTACAATTTTTACATTTATTTTTTTTCAACTGCGTGACAAGCAGCAGTTTTTTGCAGTTTGCACATTTTGTTTTTATATTGCATCCTCTTTCTCCGAGTCCGAACATCTGACAATTTTGACAATGAACTGGCTTATTTTTAATTTTGCGTTTATAGTACCGTCTCGTTTAATTTTATAGAACCGCTCTCAAAATAAATAATGTAGAGAGTGTCGGTAAAGTCATAATTTTTTTTAAAGTGCAATAAGTTTGCTTTTAACATTATCGGCTGACTTGCTTTCCAGACCATATAAAACGACTTCGAAAGGTCTATCGTGCTTGAGATGATGAGTAAAAAACTGACAGTTGTGTTCTTTTAACACAGTAGAAATAACATTATATGTATCGATATTATCACATATCATTTTAATACCGATTGAGAGTTTTTTAATACAATAGTTTGTTAGTTGTTTTTGCTCAAACAGCTTATGAACGAAATCACTGTTTTTAGCCAACACTTTTATAGGAGGAATTGACACTTTTTTAAGCTTTTTCCACTATATCTTCATGAATGTCTTCTATATCAGATTCATCATCAGCAGGCCCGTAGAGAGCCAAGTTCGGACCCAGGGGGTTACAACATACGGTCCCCCCTGAAACACTTAAAAAAATGCAATAAGAGAAGTATAAACCAGTGCTAGCTACCTATGCGAAAATTTTTATTTAGTTCGTAGTTCTTTTATATAGTACATAGTGATCTTTAAGTCATGCGCCAAGACAAGTTAAATATATCCTTTTATCGTTGTTGTCAGTATGAATCATCTCTACCTAATACTATGGACACACATATGGCATCGATACCATAGTATTGAAACCATTATGGGTATACCATATGTATGTCACTGTATACTAGCTATAAACCAGCTCACGAAGCTAGTATTGCACCTCATTCATGGTTTACGAAACACAACAATTTTTCATGGTTTCGCCATACTAACATACCTTTTTTTGACTTGCAATCCTGATATTACTATAGTTCAACTGATAGCAGCGCCTTTTTATGATAGTGACAAAAAATCTAACTACATAAAAGTCAAAAAAATTAAAATTTTCATTTGAAAATAAATTTAATTCAAAATAAATAACGGCTGAAAAAAAGGGAAAAACAAGAATGCAATAAGAAAGTCAGAAAAGTGTTGTCAAGTGGAGAGACCCACAATTTCATAGATGTGTGGCGCAACAAAATATGTGATTTGCGTGGCCAACGAAAAAATAGCCACATATTTAAAGAAATAGTGAACGACCTTGTTACATCTTACGGAATCAAATTAACAGTGGAAGAAGTTAGAACAAGGGTTAATAATCTGACGAAGAGATATAGGTAAGCAGATTTCACACATTTAATTTGATAGACCCATGTCAAATTGCAAGATTTATCGCGATTTTCTCCAGTAAGACTATCGAAGTGCTGCAAAAATAAGTATGCTTAACTTTTGACGTGACTGCTTTCCTTCTCTTGCTTACAGAGGATAGTACAAGTCAAGAATGATAGTAACAAGATTACGACATCGATGTCACTGGAGCCAAATAAATTTTGCCATCTCTATGTTTTTCGTTATTCGCCATCTCTTTTTAGCCAATAGGAACAGTTGGCTCCAATTACGTCATCTAGCGGTAAAACATGCCTTCAACACTATGCAATCAACTTTGATCGCCCGCAATCTATCATGCACTTTGACCTGGACCTCATAATTAAAAAACCTGATGTTGTAAGATATAAAAGCAGATATATATTTGTAATATATTAACACAGTATATTGCATGCATTTTTCTATATTTCAGGAAGGAAAAATTGAATATGGGAATATCCGGTGGACCTCCAAGTGAATGGGAGTTCTATGATGCTCTCAATGAATTTATTGGTAACTTTAAATCTAATCGAGCTAACGAGCTTCTTACAGAAAGTATTGGTGTGTAAAATAATATCTCGAAATATAACATACAGATATACAAGTATTTATTTTTTTATTTAATAAAAGATTTTATAGAAACGCAAGATTCCTTAGGAACAGAAGATCTGGATATTTTATGTTATTCGCCAGAACCGGAAGATGAATTGGGTCCCTCGACATCCATCGACAGCAACAAAACGAAATCTTTCAGAATCAAATCCACCATCAAAAGCTAAAAAAAGAGAGCTAAAATTAATGAGGAAATTTTAAAAATAGCAATTGAAGAAAAAAATATCTTCAAGCAGTTCGTCGAACAATCGCAGAAAAATGAGGAAAAGCGAAATGAGTTGTTGGAACAAAACGTTGAGTTGCAAAGGCAAATGCTTAGTTATTTTTTAAATAAAAAGTAATTGCTTTTTCTATTTTTTAATATAAATATTGTAATTTTGCTTTTGTTGAGTTTCTTGCTTTGTATTAATTTTATATTATTGCACTGATTTTTGTTGTTTAATTTGCATATGTATGTAAAAACTGATTGAATGAAAAAAAACACTTTTTTAAAAACAAAGAATTGCCAAAGTATTCCATTATTGCATTTTTTATTGAAATTCCGTCCATATCAGCTGCGCTTGACGTAAAATTAGGTTGCCTTCGACTGTTAACACCTGAAGACTCTTTTAACGATATCATGTTTATATGGTCATTTTTATTGTTGCATACAATATGCATTATGCAGCAAGCTTTTATAATTATCGATGCATTTTCGATGTTTACTTCCAAACCTTTGCCTATGCGTCTAAACCGAGCTTTTAAATGTCCAAAAGCATTGTCAACTACTCGTCGACATTTAATAAGTTGGAAATTATACTTTCTTTCGTCTTGGTTTCATCATTACTCATTAAGGAAATGGTTTCATCATTATTTTCGATAGTCGAAACGCGGAATCGTGCTGCTTAAGCATTGAACTGTTAAATATGGTTGAATCGTTGCATTTTCCAGGGCTTCCTACATTTATGTAGGTAAAACGATACCTTTATTGAAATTAGAAACATTACTTCAAACAAATTTCGTAATATAAATATTTAAATACAAATCTTGCAAAGAAAGTGTAGAATGCAAAATGCAACTGGTTGAAAGTAGTAATAACTTTTGTTTATTTTGTATATATATCTTTGAAATTTATTAAGTAATTATCGTAACCTATCGAAATCCTTAAAGTTTTAAACGAATAGATAGATACCTATAATCTACAACTGCCAACAATACGATTGAGTGCCATCCTTTATAATTGTAGTTATCTACAGCTTCGTCCCTAGGTGGATTGACTTCGATGTGGCAACCATCAACTGCACCAAAGCACTGCGGGAAACCCACAGTTGTTCTGCCAACTCCAAAAAGCTGAGCTATTGTTCGGTATTCTGCGGAAGAACCAAGTGCATACATTGACAAGCTAATCCTCTTTGGTAAACTAATAGCAGCGCGCCTTGTTGTATCCAATTTTTCGAGACTTTGCAAGTGTACTATCAAAAATTGTAGCGTCGCTCTATTCACTCTAAATGCATTTCTGGAGTCCTCGTCACTTAACTTAGGAACCTCCTCTTCCCAAAAGTTAGATATTGCAACCTAGCATTTAAATATTTATTTGCTTGTATTAAGCACTTGTAGTCCATGTATATCATTTATTGAACTCACCTTTGTCCAAAGCCGATGATATTTCCTAGAATGATTGTTCAAATACAGCAGTTCCCTATACATAAGAGCTCGCCCTTCTACTCCTGAGCATCCATACTTTTAATTGCTCATTTGATCTTTCAAGAGTGCTTATGTTTATCAAATTATTTAAGCACAAGAAAACAATTCCCTTGAATTCATTTTTATTTAAATTTTTTCTTTTCTTCTTGAAATAAGAATTTTGTTGAAATGTAACTAATTTTTTGAAGCAATTGTCAAACAAAACTATTTCGATATGTATGTCACTACTTTCATACTACATATAATAAAGTCGTTCATGGTTTCAATACTATAGTATCAATACCATATGTGTGTACTTAGTATAACGACGTTTATAACAGTGATGTGCGGCGTAGAGAACATGATGTCGACAATACTATTGTCGACGGTGTCGACAATGTCGTGTAGACAATTGCTTTTAACGACGTGTAGATAATTAATGTAAGAGGCTGCATTTTTATTGTAATATTTAATTAAATTGAGTCCAAGTTCGAAGTATTCCTTATTTTTACGCCTTCTGGGCATGGCTTTTGTTTGTTTAATTGTAAAATTTGTTACTTTGAGTTAATTAAACGACTTTTCAAAAGGTTTTAAGAATCAACATAATCTAAATGGAACTTGCATTTTCGCAGTGTTGCATTTTGTTGACATTGTTTACACAATTCTCGACATTGTCTACATTGTCGACACATTCTGCATTGTCGACACCAAAATGTCGACAATTAAAGACGACGCGTCGAGGAACATCACTGGTTTATAATAACTTAGCAAATATTTGCTTGAGTTAAGTAAAAATTTGCTATTTGAGTTTGTAATAACTTAGCAAATATTTGCTTTAATTTAATATAATTTTACTTTTACTTAATACATGAGGAGTGATTTCAATACAGCAATCTTTTTCTAAAACCACACTGATTTTATTTTATTTTTTTTTAAAAAAAGATCAAAGAACCAATTTATGCGCCTTATACAAACAAGGTTGGTCTTTGACCTGCAAGGAAAGGGATATATTTATGTAGAGGAATTGATTGGAACCATACGTGAGTATGATTAGGTTGATTAGGAGTAACAACCATGAAAGACAATTTGAATTGCTTTTAACCGAGGCTAGTGTTATGCCTTAACCTCGGAAAGCATTTCCAGCCTTAGTTGTTCCTGTCCTTTTAATTCCACATTTTCCACAATTTTGGTTGTGGATTTTTTTTAGTTTTCCACAATTCTTAAATATAGGAAAGAACAAAGAAAGTGAAAAGAACCATGCCCGAGCCCGGATTCGAACCAGGGACCTCTGGGTTGATAGTCTAGCGCACCCTCCACTAGACTACAAAGGCCGACGATTGAGATAAGTTTTGCTGATTTGCTTTTAAGCAGAACATTTGCTTGATTCAAGCAAAATAATTATCTGCTTGTACCTAACGAATTTCTTTGCATGATACTCCGAATAATTAAAATGTATTGATGATTTGCATTATTCTGACCTCCTTTTTATTGGGGGTTGGAATTAATTTTAAAGGTTTTTTTCGGTTTTTGAGCATTTATTTAGAAACAACGGTACAATGGTTTTGTTTTTAGGCCAAAACAAAAACATTTATTTTTAGTTAAGTTATTCTTAGATAAGGTGGATAAGATCAACAAGAAAGAATAGAGACATTTTGGAAATAATTCTTTGTAGAGTTTGCCACTTTGAAAAAAAATTGTTGCATCAGCAGCATGCTTACAATTTGTTGAAGTAAGTTGAGAAGGATCTGTGGCAAATTACTGTAAAGCATTATCGACCAAACACAAACAAGGCTTGCTATTTATGCTTCCATTTTCATTTACTGAAGTGATGTGAGCCAAAACGAGCTATAAAACTGTTTGCTTGATTGTCAAACATACACAGACTGAGTTTGCTTGCAATAATCGGCAGAGTACATAAGAACGCAGCCCAAATTGCAATTGTAACTGATTTAATGGAGAACAACCCGCAACTGACCAAAAAGACAAGCCACTTGTTAAATCAAGTACCATAATAAACGCTTCCTTATTTAGCTAGTTTTGGTCAACAAATCAGCATGAAAGTTAGAGCATATTTTCATGTATGGATAAATGCAAACTAAATAAAAACACAAAAATCCACGAAATAAAGATCCTATCGACGAAATAAAGCTATCCTTCAGAAAAACAGCTGTTTCAATTGTCGGTTTTACTTATGTTCGAAGTCGATTTCGCCTTACTTAGAGAAGAACAAAACTGATTCTGTTTCATGGTACCATTTGAAACCTAAGTCGTTTTCTAAACCGATTCTGTTTCAATTCTATATCGGTTTCCACAACACCCCTGATTAGTTTTTTTTTCTTATAAATAACATATATATTTTCTTATCAATGAAATCCGTATTTTATTCGAAAGTAAAAGATTAAATATTTCAAACTTACAGATACGAGTAGATCGAGTAGATGTTTCAAACTTATAGATTATATTTTGTAAATAAATTCTATGTAAAAAAGTTATATGCCATCTCCATAATTGAAAAAAATGTAAACATACGTTTTTAATGTTAAATTCAATAAGGATAACCTAACACACACATTGTTATCATAGAAGCGAAATATTTTAAAGGATTTTTTATGTAAAAAAAACTACGAATTTAAGTTTTTTATATATGTCAAATTTCAGAAATTCGATATAAATTTTTTATGTTGTATTAGAACTTTTCAAACTTTCACTAATCAAATGTAAATTATTCCACTGTGAACAGCTATGAGTTGAAAGTGTTTTTAGTCCTTATGAGTGTTTTGAGAATTATTAACGTAAATAATATAACATAAAATAGCAGTAATGCTTTTTTCTATGTTGTATACTATAAGACTGTAAGGAACACAATTTTTACTTAATTCTGTCCCTACATGTTTTATTTAGCCTTTTCTTTTAGTTTCACAACTGGGTCAGGTACCCTTTAAAACCATGAAGGATGGCCCCGTTGGAAGGCACTTCCAACCGTGCCAACATTTGGATGGTGGTAACCACTCAGGGAACCAGTTCAGCGCGTGTCTAGGCGACCACACCCCCACGGCAGCAAACGATCTATTAGCCACAGCAGTGGTTAGTTTAAGATTAATAATAAATTTAACGTGTTATTTTATATAGTATTAATTATTTTTAATAATTAATTATAAACATCACTTAGAATAAGTTGAAATAATAGGTACTGGGATATATTATGGATTTTTAGGTACAAGAAGTGCCAAAGTAACTAAAATAAAAGATGTAAATGAACAATGTTTACTATTACATAAATTCTAGCGTTATTCATTTATTTAAATCACGTTACGGGAACGTTAAACCCCGGTATGTTAAATTAAATAGCTTAACTAAAGTCTACTGAGAATGAATGATAAAGCGAAGATTAAAGAGAATCGTACGGCCGGTGGCTTGACCCCAGGGTAGGTCTCGTGAGTTACCCACCGTAGCTTAAATCGCCCACTTCATCCTTACCAGTAAAAAATAAATAAATAAGTCAATATGCGAATAAGAATATTTACTGTGAATGAGTTAGCATAAAGAGAGAAAAAGGGTCGTCGCTCCCGAGCCACATGTAGGCGAACAATCGTTATCAGGCATCGTTCAGTATTAAAATATTCAACCCCTTACCTGGGCACTTGCCTTACACCCAGCCGCAATACATTGCCTACTAGGATGATATATTATTAAAATTGTACTTTTGTTTTCTTTTCATGTACACGAATTACATACACACACACCCTATGTGATGGAGCCGGCTGGTACCTGCCTTAAAAGTGATGAGTGTGCAAAATGGAACAATCATACGATTTTAAGGGGAAAGTTTGAGCAACTCCAGGAAGAGGAAGCATAGCGTGCCTGACGACGAGAAGACTATGTAAGGGAGAACTTGCATGAAACGGGAGCTTTTTCTTGAACCCGCGTGGTAGCGACCAGTCGTGGTCTAGCTCTTCAAGCAACATAAGTGATCAATAAATAAGACACCTAGTAAAGATAGCAGCGCTGCGGACAGAGCATCAAGGCAGAGGACGGGCAGAACAGCGACTTGTGCTGCCGACTGCAGGGAAACTACAGGGATAGCGACCGCGCCGTAGCAGCGCAAACGGGAACGCCGACCGCACGGCAGCAGAAGAAGAGGACGGAGCGCCAACCGCGCTTCAACGGTGCTATGAGGAAAAGGCCGCTGACAGCGTAAATATAAAATCGTATTAAATTGAAGAGGTTTTTTTGATTAAATTGAATATTTTTCTGAGTAAATTCATACTTTATATCTATAATATAATATAAACTCTAATGTAGTATAAAATCGCATTAAAGTGAATAATTTTTATTATATTAAAGATTCTATTGTTAAAAACTATATACTTAATTAAAATTTAAAGTGAACGTGCACTTAGCACGAGTAGAGTAAGAAACTATTTCATAACTGCTGAAAATCAGCAAGGATTTAAACAAAGTGTAAATTCTCGGTGAATCATAAAGTTAACCAAAGTGTTGAGTTCCGTAGAATAAGGATTGAATAAAGTGTCCACTTTCTAGCGATTCCCTACTCTTTCCCAAAAGAGTAGGGAATTTTCTGGACGATCGCTTAGTGAGCTCGAGGCCCGGGATGGCCAGCCTCTTACCCAGCCAAGCCTCCTAGCTACATGCTTGGGATCCTAAGGAGACAGGGTTAGAAGGTTAGTGGACCAACGGACAGACCACCAAGGTTATATAGGGTAGGTCAGGTAAGTTTGGTGAAACCGGAGGCCCGGGATGACCAGCCACGGCTAGCCAAACTGTCAACAAGAAAACGAACGTGACCAACGACTCGACTAGGATAGACACTGGGTATATCGAGCAAGAGATTTGAGATTGGAAAGGTCAGGTTAGCGCCGCGAACAAATAAAATACATTTGGTGAGCCTGGAGGCCAGGGAAGGACAGCCCCTAGCTCAGCAAATACCTCGGCTACTCGCTGACAGGACCGTAGAGGTCTTACGCTACGCACGACACCTTTCGGTTTCAGTGATGGTGGTAAGTGGAGGCCCGGGAAGGCCAGTCTCTGCTTGCCAACAACACCGAATCTATTCACGCCGTGTACCGCCGTGGTTTTCTCCGTAACCAGTCTAGGGATAGTCTATTCGCTTGTAGCCCGGGATGGCCAGCTCCTTGTTCAGCCGAACTTTCCCAGCAAATCGCTGGGCGTATCACTAGGACGCTAACTACACTAGCGTAGAGATTTAGGTAGACAATCCCTGTCCATCAAATAGAGGGCGATAGGCCAACGCACCGTCAGGCTACTAAATCGATAAATTCCATAACGTTCATTCGGCCCCATCCTAAATGACACACTAAGTCCTTATCTACGGATTTCAACTAATAATAAACTTACCATTTTAGTATTCATAAGAATATCAAACCATTGGAGATATTTATATATAAGTTGATATGTTAGTTTAAGTATTTATTTTAAAATTTGTAATCGGAAACAATTGTGTGTTTGTTTGGTGTCTGATTTCAGACAAAAGATAAATAATTGCAACGGAGCCTGGATCCGGCGAACTCATCCTCGGCCGGAGCTTAGGTCCTTACAATGGCCTTCGAGCAGGTGTTGTGACTCACAACGAGGCATTCCCCAAAATATTGTCTTTCTACTAGTGGCCAAGTGCTGGCAATGAAAGTTGATCCACCGCAACAACTAAGCGAGCGACCAACATTCATTGCATTGCGGCACTTGTATATGAATTCAATGCCAAGGCCAGTCAATTAAAACAAAAGAAGACAATAAAACGAACACTGATCTACCGCAACAACTGGGCGATCAGTTTTCATTTTATTTAAAGACAATAAAATAAAGCCAACAATTTACTTATGTGCGGCTAGTGCCAAAAATGCTGACAATGCATTTTCGGCAAGTCAACCAACGTAGAGGTTATATAATTTAAATTGTATTTTATTGTTGTAATTAGCATGCATATTTTTTGTCGTCATGCTATTAAAACAGAGGTAAAATATTTGCAATAATATTTTATTGTTGGATTCAGTGTTTTGGGAAACATGACCTAATTTTCCCACACTGAACATGTTTGTACGTTTGTTTGTCTACACTTCACACTGTTAAATAAGTATGTGCGTAGAAATTAAGAATGAATAATAATGTTTACTTTAAGAATGTCTGTACATTTTAAAGAATAATTGATTGTATGTAACTAGAGTAAATTCTTGAGCCAGATATAACCTAGGCCAAGAATTCAGGAAATACAAGATTAACATTTCCTAATTGTAACTTAGAGTTAAGAAATTACGTATGAAGAGATAATTGTAAAATAGATTAATAACTTAATAATGACGATAAAAACGAAGGCTAATTATTGTGCAAGATTGCCTTCCGCATCTTGCACAAATGCTGAGTACAGCTAATTATCATTAAAACCGAGGTGTTAAGCATAAGTATTTTTAAGAAAATAGAGAGTTGATTGTTAGCTGTGAACACAAGTAAAACTATGAAAATAAAAGTATACAGTCACTAGTGTGGCCGATAAGAAAAGTATAAGAAACGTTATTTTTTCTAAATAAAACGAAGGACCTAGAGAAGGACCAGAGGACTGTTACGGCATCGATATGAGTAAGTTTAATTAAGGTAAAATTCCGGCGACCGGCATAACTTACCATGCCTAATACAATAAGGTGAGCAAATATAGCCAGGATTTGGGACGAGTTCCCGGTCTGACCAGTAGGGCCTTAGACTAGCGATAGGATCTACGCGCATCCTCACGGGAGGACGCAACACAGTGACACCAAATCAACACCCATACCGTAACCAAATTAAAGACTTGGTCAGTCGATGCAATTGTGTTGTGAATTCCGTGTGCTCTTTAATTTAGTTGACCGAAAGCTAAGTAGCAGATTCGGTGAGGTCTGCATTGCTAAAGCAGGCATTTTGAAAACGTTGATAAGGTTTTAATAAAATATTAATCATCGAATTTTGGTGAGTGCATTTACGCCGGACTTTAGCTCGCCTCTATTTTGATGTACCACTGTAGCAAAGGAGCCTACTGGTACAACGTGAGGTCAAAGTCAACGGCGTGTATTTGGCGTTAATTACAACGGTGGGGCATTATAAAGATAACGTCCTTATATAATTTAGCGACTTTAGAATTTCGTTGTCGTGCTTAATCGAAAAAAAAACATAAAACAAAGATTTTGTGTTACTGAATTTTGTCTAAATATTTTAAATCGGAACCAAGAATAGGGTTCGAGAAGGTCTGCCCTGCCAGAAGTACGCAGTTAGGAAAGATATATATTAGGAAGATATATATAACTTAAAACATATCTAATAAGAAAATTTGCATAAATTTTAAATTTAAATTTGGTGCGCGAGTCAACGCCGAATATTTGCACGTTTTATGTATGATGTGTCACTGTAGCCTATGATACTACAGGTACACCTTGAGGCCAAAGGCAAGAACATTTGAATCAGCACATTGTAACGCTAGGACGTTACGAGACACCTAGATTAAAACCTAGTTTTTAATTTTTTTTTACTTTGGAAATTCTGAAGAATCGGGTACATATTCTTATACGCGAAGATTTTTTTCAAAAAAAAAAGGTCGCGAATCAAGCAGCTATTCAGAGCAGTACAAGTAATTGCCCATACAGCAGCAAGACGCTGCATTAAAGAAAAACAAATAATAAGCGGTTGAGCTAAAGATAGATAGTAACTATCTTTGCAAGGTCAGACTACCAGTCAAGTACGCCGATCATGATCCAAAGTGGGCCAAGAGAACCACGATCATATAATTCCGCGTCACTGGCATCTGCACTCAAACCCACCAACTCGCTTAATCATTTATTGAATGTAGACGCTATTTCTCAACCGCGTTCCTCAAGTGAGCAAGACTGGCATACTCAGGATAAGTTCAGCATGGCTGGTAAACTTAACTAGTCATCTGATACAAAGCACACAGAAGGCGCAGATTTAGTGTCGTGTTCGAAAGTCGAACTTTTTTTTACAACTTTTTTTTCCAAACCGAGCAAACAACTAACTTTGACTAATATTTAATCTTAATAACACGTGTACAAGGAGAAGAATTGGTAAAATCAGCTGCCCTTACATTCTCTTCCGAACACAAAGCGAAGTGAGCAGTCCACAACCAAGTTTTGCAACAACCAGCTACAACGTATAAACAGCCACAACCACACAAAAAAAAAAAAAGAAGTTGATATCAACACTTAGTCACCATGGTTAAGACGTCGTGGATCTATTCCTTACATAAGGACGATCTGCTCATATATGCCGATGAATTTGGCTTTAATCCAGAAGGGACCGTCGACGAGCTACGGAAAACGATTGCGGCCGTCACCACCAACATGGAAGAAGATCCCGAGTTACATCAACGACTGGTTGAATTAGAGATAAAACATTGGGAGAAGCGGTCCACGTCACCACGGCCACCGACCACAATTCCAATCGGTGACACATCAGCGACATAAGAAACAATTAAGCCGGCACAGCTCGATTCTAAACTTGAGTCGTCACTCAGACAAACGGGAGCAGTGAGCAAAGACGCCACCGTTTTAGACAACACCGCCACTCAAAAATTGATACCTATACCAAATTTTACCCGGGATCGTTACCAAGATACCGCATACGGGGGGGTCATCGACCAGGTCCGACGATGGTCGGTCAGATTTAACGGCAGGCAAGACCCACTGGGCTTCATAGAGCGCATCGAGGATTTGACCGATGTATATGGTCTCAACCCTGAATAACTATCCCGAACTATGCCGGAGTTGTTAACAGAAAACGCGTTTATCTGGTGGCGGAACAATAAAACCCCACTCGACTCTTGGAGCGAATTCAAAGGAAAATTTTTTCAATATTTTCTGCCGAGATTTTTCAAGCGCCTCGAAGACCAGATCCGGGACCGAATCCAGAGACAAAATGAACGATTTATGGACTATAGCCTGGATCTCTTGAACCTGATGCGACACGCCAATTCCCCACCTATACAAAAGCTAGAATGAGTGTTCCGTAACTCCCGCCATGAATATCAACTGTATATCAGGCGTCGATACTTTACCACGTTTGATGACTTGCTGGCCATGGCAGAAGATTATGAGACCATCCGTGGAGAAGGAAGCCCGGCAAGGGCATCACCGGCACTAAGAGATGGCCCCGCCCAACCAGCCATCCAAGAATCACCACGACGGGGGTATGCTGACCTTACACTCGGAAGGAACCCACGAGAGGCCTTTACGAAACTATCGAGAACGTACAGAAGCTCAAAATTTAAGAACAACCTGTACCACATGTGGCCACCTCTCCAAACACTGTTGGAATAAACAGGTGATCTTCGGCAACCACCGCGAACAGCAGGAGAGGCTGTCAACAGGGTGCGACTGATGTTCCATCCCGGGAAACGCCAGCGGGCCCGCTCCAGCAGGAGGCGAGAGCGAGGCCAACCCACTTCATCCTCAACAAGACTAAACCACGACCTACAGTCCGATGGGAGGCACATTCATGCGCGCGTTCAAATCGGACCCTATCTACAAAATGCGACAATTGACACGGGGGCTACCCGAAGCTTCATGAGCCAGATGCTTGGAGCCAAACTACAAACACCGTCGAACCGGAGAATGATCGCATCAAATGTACGACTAGAAGACGGATCAGTGAGGGCTGTGTCTGAAAGTCTGATCGTGCGGATCACCCTGGGCACAAAGGCGGGCGAAATGGCACTGTGGATTCTACCAGGTGTCGCAGACGATCTACTCCTGGGAATGGATTTTCTCACAGAGATGGGTGCCGAACTAAGCTGCGGCGGACAGGCCCTTACGATTCGCCCACCGGGGACACACATGATGACAGAATCCGCTTGCACCAACATATGCGACGAACCTACACAACAGTGGATGACTTTCTCCAGGATGAACTTAAAAAAATTTGAAAACCTGCAGGGTACGGCTAGAGTAACGCCCCACAAAATCGCCATGTTAGACGAAAGGCCGTTAAAACAGCGATACTTTCCGCGGAATCCGGCGATGCAGAAAATCATAAGCAAGGAAGTGGACGAGCTTCTGGCTAAAGGCTGCATAGAACCCTCAAATAGCCCGCACAGCGCACCAATCGTGTTGGTTCGTAAAAAGACGGGTACGTGGCGGCTCTGTGTGGATAACAGACAGCTGAACGCGAAGTCCGTACCTGACGCTTACCCGCTGCCTCGGATCCATCATATTCTGGATCGACTGCGCAATGCCCGATTTATAAGTAGCCTCGACCTTAAAAATGGCTACTGGCAGATACTGATGGACCCCAGCAGAAAACCATTCACAGCTTTTACCGTGCCCGGACGTGGGCTTTTCCAGTGGCGCGTGATGCCTTTTGGCTTGCATTCCGCACCAGCCACCTTCCAGTGAGCACTAGACGGAGTAATCAGACCCGAGATGAAGTCATACGCGTTCGCTTACCTCCGAACCGCTTGTCACCGAAAGCACCAAAGAGGAACATTTGCGCAATCTAAAGTAGGTTTTCCGCAGACTGCGAGCAGCTAAGCTAAAACTCAATGTGGAGAAATTTGAGTTCTTCAAGGCCGAGACCAAATACCTGGGACACGTCGTGAGCGGCGAAGACATCCACACAGACCTTGATAAGGTAGCGGCCATTAAGATGCTCAACCCACCGACCAGCTTGAAGGAACTCAGAAGTTATTTGGGAGTAGCATCCTGGTATCGACGTTTTATTCCTGATTTTGCCACGATCACCCACCCCATGACACTGCTGCTAAAAAAGGGCAAGCATTGGCGTTGTGGTTCTGACCAGCAAGCAGCATTTGAGGTGCTTAAGACGAAGCTCACAGAGGCCCCAGTCTTAGCGTGGCCAGATTTCAGTAAAACGTTCGTCCTGCATACCGATGCCAGCGACTATGGGCTAGGAGCGGTCCTGACACAAACGTTCGATGGCGTGGAACGCCTAATAGCCTATGCGAGCCGACATCTGATACAAGCCGAGAAAAATTATAGCCCCACAGAAAAGGAATGTCTCGCGATTGTTGGGGCATTCGGAAAATGCGGTGTTATCTCGAAGGATACAAATTTGTGGTTATTACGGACCACCTATCACTAAAATGGTTGAACTCCATTCAGAGCCCGTCAGGCCGCGTAGCGCGATGGGCACTGGAGCTCCAACAATACAACTTTGAAGTGCAGTACCGAAAAGGAAAGTTAAATGTGGTGGCCGACGCGCTATACGCCGCCCACTAGAAGATGTGCTGTGAACTACCAACACCACAAAAGAACCACCACGCTAGAGAACCACCTCCGCTACATGGCTAGAGAGGCGAAAAACCGAAGAACGCGACAATCCAGGTAAATTTTCAGACTATATGGAAGAGGTTGGGCAACGTTATAGTCACATCCCAAACCAGATTGGCGACAAAGATGCCGCACCGTGGAAACTGTGTGTCCTATCCTTCCTGCGACAGTGTGTACTGACGGAGAACCACGACCAGCCTAGCGCCGGACATTTGGGCGTAAGGAAGACCATCGCGCTCATCACAAATCGGTACTACTGGCCTGGCCTGTTTCGGGATGTAAGCCGATACGTGCGGTAATGTGAAAACTGTCAGCGGTATAAAACGAGCCAACAGGCTCTGGCAGGCAAGTTGTTGTCATGGATTGCTGAAGAGCCCTGGTCCGTCGTTTGGGCATGATTTTATCGGCCCACTGCCACGTTCAAAACATGGAAACACCACCATTTTAGTGTTCCATGATAAATTCAGTAAGTGGACCGAGGTCGTACCCTTGCGCAGAGTCACCAGCGATAAGGCTCGTTTCAGCGCACCAAAGGTTTTTATCTCGGAAAAAATTCATGCTTGAAATGGGCGTTAAGCAACAATTCACGGCTCCATATACACCACAGGAGAACCCTACGGAAAGAGCCAAGAAAACGCTTAAAACCATGATAGCACAATTTTGTCAAGAGCAGCATAAAACCTGGGATGAGACACTACCGGAGCTGTCACTGGCCATCAACAGCAGCAAATCCGACGTCACGGGATACAGCTCTGCATTTCTGGTTCAAGGCCGCGAACCTAGATTACCCGGTATGATGAACTCTCTATAATTTACGACGTCGTGATTGGAAACCTAACGTTAAAATACTGCCAATGTGGCAGCAACCCAGTAAAATACTGCAAATTGTGGCAGCAAACACGGTAAAATACTGCAAAATTGTGGCAGCAACCACGTTAAAATACTACCCTTGTGGCAGCAACGACGTTAAAATACTGCCATCGTGGCAGCAACCACGGTAAAATACTGCCATTGTGGCAGCATCCACGCTTAAAAGATTTTGAGGGGCGGGAGCATCCGTGTAAATTAGAACTCCGAGAAGTGGCAGCATCCGCTTTAATTTGAAAGAAATATTGGAAAACCACGGTGGCAACCGCGTGAACAACAGCAGGCGGCAGCATCCGCCACAGCAACTGAAATTAGCGGCAGTATTCGCTAATTCGCAGATTTCGCATACCATTTGACAACAACGTCAACAGAGGGCGAACCCAGTCAACGGTGGACGAGAAAGGTACCCTTTGCCCTTAGTTTAAAACTAAAATTTAAGGTCATAAAATAAATAAAATTAACATATATTAACATATTCAACCTTGGGAGTAAAATTGTTTTACTCGTCCTCAGTTCAGTGGGACGCATCACCATCATGCGTAGTTCAGAGTAGCGTAGCGCATTTCTAACTCTAATATTTCGAAATAAATCTCACCGACCATCTTTCCACAGCGAAATACACCGTAAATGTCACACCTGGCTATCCTGACTGTCAAACACAACAGTCCAAGCAAAACACGCAAAAGGTTAGTGTGAACAGATCCATCATGCGAAAATATGCAAACTTATTTCGCATTGATATGGCAACTCTTTTAATTTTAAAATAACATCGTTAATATTTTAAGCGAACTGATCACCAGCGTGTTTTTTAGACAGTGGAAATAAAGTGACGATTTCAGTGAATTAGGAAGTGTTTTATAAACGACAAACCAACAAAATGCAAGGAGACGACAACTCAGCATGCACAAGTGACGAAGTCCACCGCGTCGAGGACCAATTTCCAACCACCTCAGTAGCAGCACTACGACAGCAGAGTGTCCAGGGGCAAAGAGCCACGCCGGCAGCGGCGATCATAGATACATCGATGAATGCAGCACAAGAGCAACACATCGCTCTGACTTCAACAGGTTTGGTCGTGGCTACATACCCAAATGGTCTTGGCGGTATCACCATTCGCATATGCGATTTTATGTGTTTGGAAATAGGCATATTTTAAAATGGTATCGTCATCGATCGCAGGCGGCCGTAGCCTAGTGGGTAGAGTGCGTGGCCCCTAAGCTAAAGAACCGCCGTAGCCCGGGTTCAATTCCAGCTCAGATAGAAAGTTTTTTCAATTGAATTAATTTTTTGTTCGGTCGTCACCTCTCTGCAGACAATGGCAAACCTCAGAGAGTAAAAATTGTCATGTAAAGCTTCTTGAGAACAAAAGCCGTTCGGAGTCGGCATAAAACACGTAGGTCCAGTTCTCGGTCATTTGTGATGAAACATTTAATAACACGCACAACACAATTGATCAATAGAAGCTAGGTCAAAGTTCAAAATGCTGAAATGGCCAGTTTATTTTTTTTTCGTCATCGATTTCTATTTGAGATGGCTTTACGACCAGCAGACGACTCAGATGCGTGAACGTGTGCACATCTTTAGCACACACTTTTATACCCTGCTGTCCCGAGCGCTGGCACACACCAGCTTACAAGAGCGACGCCAACGCATCCGACGGTGGACGCGTAAGATCCAACTTGTGCACAAAACCTACATCATCGTGCCAATTAATGAAAATTATCATTGGTATGTCGCCATCGTGTGCTTGAAGCACAAGCCCAGCCAGTCTCAGCAACGGGGTTATATATGGCTCTTAGATTCGTACGCTCACAACTCTCGAGCGCACGTCAGCCCTATCATACGGAGCTACATCCAGGACGAGTGGCAGGAAGCCTACTCCGGAGTCACGACAGCGCCATGGACAGAGGAGGCACTTCCGCTATATGAAGTCGCCGTACCGCAGCAGAGCAACAGTAGTGACTGCGGCGCATTCGTGCTACAAATGATAGATATTTTTTTGCGAGACCCCACCCGAGACCTACGAGAAGCCGGCATAAGCACCTGGTTTTCACACCACAGCGCTTCATACAAGCGCACCGAGGTGGCGCTCACCATCATAGCGCAGGCTCCAGCTAACGTGCGAGCCATATTACCCAGGCTATATGTGCCAGCGCGCGAACCTATTGCGCCAGTTCAACTTCGAGAGTCGGTGATAACGTCTTGCGACTGACCACACAAGGCGAAGACAACGCCACGCCAACTGCGACGCGAAGACGAGTCAAGCGATGACAGCAGTTCGTCAGACAGCACCTGCAGCGGTAGAACCTCCAGCAGCAGCTCATCAAGTAGCAGCTCTTCCGGTAACACTAGCAGCGCAAGCTCCACGGCAGTCAGCAACAAGGCTGTAGCATCTCAAGTTCCAGAACCAGATAAAACTACTACACCACAACACCGAGAAAGCGTCGTTAAGCGATGTCAACCATCGACGTCAACACTTACGGTCACACCACTTATGCAGCGGCATGTTGACAGCCTGCAGGAGTCGTCGGACAGCAATGTCGAGCCACGGGAGCCACCCGTACAGACCGTAGCGACTGCCACACCACCAGGCGAATTCGATACACCGTCGGCTCTGAACGCCGAACAGATCGAAACCTTAATAAGAGAACGCCGACGTAACCAGGTCCGAGGCGGACACATGAGGTTTCTCGCCAACATTGGGCCGCTAAGATACCGCATAGTAGTAAATCGCCATGGCACAGGACACGCTACTCTACACCCCCGAAAGTAAGGAGGAGATGTAATTAGCACAATTTTTACTTAATTCTGTCCCTACATGTTTTATTTAGCCTTTTCTTTTAGTTTCACAACAGGGTCAGGTACCCTATAAAACCATAAAGGATGGCTCCGTTGGAAGGCACTTCCAACCGCGCCAACATTTGGATGGTGGTAACCACTCAGGCAACCAGTCCAGCGCGCGTCTAGGCGACTACACCCCCACGGCAGCAAACGATCTATTAGCCACAGCAGTGGTTAGTTTAAGATTAATAATAAATTTTACGTGTTATTTTATATAGTATAAATTATTTTTAATAATTAATAATAAACATCACTTAGAATAAGTTGAAATAATAGGTACTGGGAAATATTATGGATTTTTAGACATAAGAAGTGTCAACATAAAAAGATGTAAATGAACAATGTTTACTATTACATAAATTCTAGCGTTATTCATTTATCTAAATCACGTTACGGGAACGTTAAACCCCGGTATATTAGATTAAATAGCTTAACTAAAGTCTACTGAGAATGAATGATAAAACAAACGATAAAGATAATCGTACGGCCGGTGGCTTGACCCCAGGGTAGGTCTCGTGAGTTACCCACCGTAGCTACATCCTTACCTGTAGAAAATAAATAAATACGTCAATATGCGAATAAGAATATTTTCTGCGAATGAGTTAGCAAAAAGAGAGAAAAGGGTCGTCGCTCCCGAGCCACATGTAGGCGAACAATCGTTATCAGGCATCGTTTAGTATTCAAATATTCAACCCCTTACCTGGGCACTTGCCTTACACCCAGCCGCTAATACGTTGCCTACTAGGGTGATATATTATTAAAATTGTACTTTTGTTTTCTTTTCATGTACACGAATTACATACACACACACCCTATGTGATGGAGCCGGCTGGTACCTGCCTTAAAAGTGATGAGTGTGCAAAACGGAACAATCATACGATTTTAAGGGGAAAGTTTGAGCAACTACAGGAAGAGGAAGCATAGCGTGCCTGACGACAAGAAGTCTTTATAAGGGAGAACTTGCATGAAACGGGAGCTTTTTTTTGAACCCGCGTGGTAGCGACCAGTCGTGGTCTAGCTCTTCAAGCAACATAAGTGATCAATAAATAAGACACCTAGTAAAGATAGCAGCGCTGCGAACAGAGCATCAAGGCAGAGGACGGGCAGAACAGCGACTTGTGCTGCCGACTGCAGGGAAACAACAGGGATAGTGACCGCGCCGTGGCAGAAGAAGAGGACGGAGCGCCAACCGCGCTTCAACAGCGCTGCGAGGAAAAGGCCGCTGACAGCGTAAATATAAAATCGTATTAAATTGATGACGTATTAAAGTGGCGACCGTAGCCTAGTGGGTAGAGTGCGTGGCCCCTAAGCTAAAGAACCGCGGTAGCCCGGGTTCAATTCCAGCTCAGACAGAAAGTATTTTCAATTGAAATAATTTTTCTGTTCGGTCGTCACCTCTCTGCAGACAATGGCAAACCTCAGAGAGTAAAAATTGGTCATGTAAAGCTTCTTGAGAACATACGCCGTTCGGAGTCGGCATAAAACACGTAGGTCCAGTTCTCGGTCATTTGTGATCAAACATTTAATAACATGCACAACACAATTGATCAATAGAAGCTAGGTCAAAGTCCTTCCAAGGGCTGAAATGGCCAGTTTATTTTTAATTTTTTTTTTTATTAAATTGATGATGTTTTTTTAATTAAATTGAATATTTTTCTGAGTAAATTCATACTATATATCTATAATATAATATAAACTCCTAATATAGTTTAAAATCGCATTAAAGTGAATAATTTTGATTATATTAAGGATTCTATTGATTAAAACTATATACTTAATTAAAATTTAAAGTGAACGTGCACTTAGCACGAGTAGAGTAAGAAACTATTTCATAACTACTGAAAATCAGCAAGGATTTAAACAAAGTGTAAATTCTCGGTGAATCATAAAGTTAACCAAAGTGTTGAGTTCTGTAGAATAAGGATTGAATAAAGTGTCCACTTTCTAGCGAGCGCTAGAGGTTGCTACGTCCGGCCCATTTCTGCAAGGACGCGTACACATAGAGTTGAATAACCAAAAGAGTAGGGAATTTTCTGGACGATCGCTTGGTGAGCTCGAGGCCCGGGATGGCCAGCCTCTTGCCCAGCCAAGCCTCCTAGCTACATGCTTGGGATCCTAAGGAGACAGGGTTAGAAGGTTAGTGGACCAACGGACAGACCACCAAGGTTATATAGGGTAGGTCAGGTAAGTTTGGTGAAACCGGAGGCCCGGGATGACCAGCCACGGCTAGCCAAACTGTCAACAAGAAAACGAACGTGACCAACGACTCGACTGGGATAGACACTGGGTATATCGAGCTAGAGATTTGAGATTGGAAAGGTCAGGTTAGCGCCGCGAACAAATAAAATACATTTGGTGAGCCTGGAGGCCAGGGAAGGACAGCCCCTAGCTCAGCAAATACCTCGGCTACTCGCTGACAGGGCCGTAGAGGTCTTACGCTACGCACGACACCTTTCGGTTTCGGTGACGGTGTTAAGTGGAGGCCCGGGAAGGCCAGTCTCTGCTTGCCAACAACACCGAATCTATTCACGCCGTGTACCGCCGTGGTTTTTCCGTAACCAGTCTAGGGATAGTCGGTGAGCTTGTAGCCCGGGATGGCCAGCTCCTTGTTCAGCCGAACTTTCCCATCAAATCGCTGGGCGTATCACTAGGACGCTAACTACACTAGCGTAGAGATTTAGGTAGACAATCCCTGTCCATCAAATAGAGGGCGATAGGCCAACGCACCGTCAGGCTACTAAATCGATAAATTCCATAACGTTCATTCGGCCCCATCCTAAATGACACACTAAATCCTTATCTACGGATTTCAACTAATAATAAACTTACCATTTTATTATTCATAAGGATATCAAGCCATTGGATTTATTTATATATAAGTTGATATGTTAGCTTAAGTATTTATTTTAAAATTTATAATCGGAGACAATTGTGTGTTTGTGTGGTGTCTGATTTCAGACAAAAGATAAATAATTGTGACGGAGCCTGGATCCGGCGAACTCATCCTCGGCCGGAGCTTAGGTCCTTACAATGGCCTTCGAGCAGGGACACCAAATCAACACCCATACGGTAACCAAATTAAAGACTTGGTCAGTCGATGCAATTGTGTTGTGAATTCCGTGTGCTCTTTAATTTAGTTGACCGAAAGCTAAGTAGCAGATTCGGTGAGGTCTGCCCTGCTAAAGTAGGCATTTTGAAAACGTTGATAAGGTTTTAATAAAATATTAATCATTGAATTTTGGTGAGTGCATTTACGCCGGACTTTACCTTGCCTCTATTTTGATGTGCCACTGTAGCAAAGGAGCCTACTGGTACAACGTGAGGTCAAAGTCAACGGCGTGTATTTAGCGTTAACTAGAACGGTGGGGCATTATAAAGATAACGTCCTAATATAATACAGCGACTTTAGAATTTCGTTGTCATGCTTAATCGAAAAAAAACATAAAACAAAGATTTTGTGTTACTGAATTTTGTCTAAATATTTTAAATCGGAACCAAGGATAGGGTTCGAGAAGGTCTGCCCTGCCAGAAGTAGGCAGTTAGGAAAGATATATATTAGGAAGATATATATAATTAAAACATATCTAATAGGAAAATTTGCATAAATTTTAAATTTAAATTTGGTGCGTGAGTCTACGCCGAATATTTGCACGTTTTATGTATGATGTGTCACTGTAGCTGTAGTGTTATTATGGTTGTATCGTGTTTATAAATATTAATAATGTACATATATTTTTAGTCTTTATGGTTTGAAGTTTTATTTTATATTATTTTATTTAAAAATTTTTTAATACAATTTTTTATCTTTGACTTTTTTTATGATTATAAATAATAAACAGAATTAAACGTAAAGTATAAAAAATAAAACAAATAAATATTTCAACAATTTGTGGACACTACAAATACTCCCCCTCCAATTGAACACTAATATAATATTAAAAGTAACTTTCTTTTTAAAAGAATTGTTTGAAGGAGTAGAATTGTGTATTTCTGTTTTTGAATTAGTGTATGCTGGTTTGAGATGATCAATAGAGACAGATTTTATTGTGTTACCGTACTGAATTTGAAATGTTTTCTCGTGCTTAGAAATTACTTTAAAATTTCCTTCAAACGGCTGTTGAAGTCCAGATAAGCGGTTAATTTTTACAAAAACATATTCACAAGTACTCAGAGATTTTGGAACATAACTTTTGTCATTATTATGATGAACAATTTTTGAACGAATGTGGGAAAAATGTTCTCTTAGTTTTTGAAGAGTATGATCCGTGTTCATATTATCATTATTTGGAACAACCAATTCCCTTGGTAACTTTAAAGTTTGACCGTAAACCAACTCTGCAGAAGAACAATTTAAATCTTCTTTTATTGCGATTCGTAAGCCAAGAAGTATCCAAGGTAAAAGTTCTGACCAATGTACGGAATCTTCTGAACATACAATAGACGTCTTGAGTTATCGATGAAAACGTTCTATCATCCCGTTTGATTGTGGATGAAAGGACGAAGTGTGAATTTTGTGTGCACCTAGTAATTTTGTTAATTCACTGAATAATTTTGATCGACAGTAATAGGAAGAGGAACACCAAAACGTGGAACATAATTTTGAACGAAAGTATTTGCTACAGTTTGTGCCAAGATATTTTTTAGAGGGTATACTTCTGGCCAACGCGTATGTCTATCTATGACTGTTAGCATATATCGAAAATCTTTTGATATAGGAAGTGGTTCCACTAGATCCGTATGAATATGTTCAAATCTACCTGGTGGAATTTCGATTTTTTGGATAGGTGTTTTTGTGTATACATTAATTTTGGATTTTTGACAGTTAATACAACTTGATGACCAATCATTTATTTCTTTTCGCATATTAGGCCAAAAGTATTTTGATTGTATTAATCGTCTAGTGGATCGTACACCAGGATGAGATAATGAATGAATTTTGTCAAATATACTCTTTCGCATGGAAATTGGTACGAAGGGTCGTGTAGAGTGACTAGAAATGTCACACCAAATTTTAATATTTAAAATAGGAATTAGAACTTCTTTTAAATTGCATTTATAATTTGGAGATTTAATTAGAAGTTGTAGAGTCTCGTCTGTTTGTTGTTCTTTGTGTAGTGTTTGAAAATTTATATCTTGTGAAGATATCGCGTCAATTTCTGGAATGCGAGAAAGTGTGTCTGCAACTATGTTTTGTTTTCCAGAAATGTATTGTATGTTGTTTGTGAATTGAGCTATGTTTTCTAAATGTCGTGTTTGTCGGGGTGATCTATCAGTTTTTGAATTTATAATAAATGTCTAATATGTTTGACAGCGCGGTAAATTCCTAAAAGTTCTCTATCAAAGGTTGAAAACTTTATTTCTGTGGGACTAAGTTTTTGAGAAAAATAGGCTAGAGGTTCCCAACTATCTCTTGTGGATTGTTGTAGAACAGCTCCAATAGCGACGTTTGATGCATCCACTGCTAGAGATAATTTGCATATTTATTGAAATGTGTGAGAAGAGTATTTTTGGCAAAAAGAGAGCGAACTCTCTCAAATGCAATTATTGATTTTTCAGTCCAAATTAATTGTTTAGAGAACTTAGTTCTGCAGCTAACATCGGGATGTAACTATGGTAATAATTAACCATTCCAATAAACTTTTGAAGTTTATTTATAGAAGTTGGTCTATCAAAATTTATAATTATATTAACTCTATCTTTAGAGGGTTGCATTCCTTTAGAAGAAATTTCATAGCTAAGAAAATCTAGTAAAGGTACACCGAAAATACATTTTGAAGGTTTGATGTTAAGTCCATATTGTTGTAGTAGATTAAAAATAATTTTTAGATGTTGATGTTGATTCTCATTTTCACTTGCAATTAAAATGTCATCCACGTACGTAAACACAAAATCTAATCCAAAAAATATTTCATTGATGAAACGTTGGAAGGTTTGAGCACTATTTCTCAAACCGAATGGCATGCGTAAAAATTCAAACATTCCGAATGGAGTAGTTATTGCCGTTTTATAAACATCTTCTTCGGCCATTAGATCTGGTGCACGAACAAGATCAATTTTCGAAAATACATTTTGTTCTTTTTTAGGGACTAAATGAAGGGCAGATGCAATAGGAGAATTAGAAGGTCTGCAAATTCTGACTTTTACAAGGTATTCAAATTCCGTTTTGGCTATTTTCATTTTGATTGGATCTAAACGACGTGGTTTTGTATATGGAAAAATTTCTTTTGTTTCTATCCTATGAACCGTACTATGCTTCACTGGTTTAGTGTAGTGTGGTTCAGAGGTGAGAGCAGGAAATTCTTTAAGAAGGGTGGCAAATTTGTTTTCATGGAGGGGTAATTTGAGAGAATAAATATCGCAAAAGCCAGAAGTTCCATATACTTTTAGTTAAGTGGTTAAATCGATTATTTGTTTATTTTTGATATCAAATATGATTCCAAACTTTTCTAAAAAATTTGATCCAATAATAGGAGTTGAAATATTAGCTAATAAAAATGGAAATTCGAAATCACGACGAAGACCTAAGTCAATTTTAAAGAGTTTTGAACCGAAAGTTTCTATTGATGAATCATTAGCAGCTATTAAATTGATATCAGAATGTCTTTTAATTGATTTGAATTTTGAAGATGGTACAACTGAAACTGCCGCACCAGTATATATTAAAAAATTTAAATTATTGCATTTATCTAAAACAAAAAGGCGGCGTGCTGGTTTAATTTGAGTTCCATAATATGCCACCATCATAATGGAATTATTTAGTTTAAATTTTGGTTCAGTGTGCTGTTGTTTTAATTTTTATTAATAAAAGCGCATGGTTTTATACATTTTATTGCATTTTTATTAAATTTTCTATGGTACCAACATATATTGTCACGTGAATTTGAATATCGTCGTCTGGAGTTACTTCTAAATTTTGAATTTTTCCGGTCGTGAGATCTTGATCTTGTTTTAAGTTCTGCTATGTCCAGTGTAATTTGATTTAAATTTTGACAAAGTGTTGTAGCAATTTGGACTAAGTTCTGCATACATTGTTCCATAGAATTTTGATTGATGCTCGAAACTGAAGTTGAATTTTGAAATTTATTGGTGACTTCATAAATTTTGTCTGCCAAGTTTATTCTTTCATCGACACTTTTATCACTACAAGACTTTAAATGAATTTGTAATTGTTGTGTAAATTTGCGTTGCCACAATTTATAAAGTAGTTCGCGACCAACGATTGATTCAGAACCGGCCAGGGACTTCATGTCTCTGAAAAATTCGGAGGGTTTACGGTCACCCAATTGAGTGTTGGAAAAAAGTTCTTCCAATCTTTTCTCTTCGCTAAGAGAAAATCTTTCACACAATGCATTTTTAATGCATTGGTACTTGTGAATAGTTGGAGGTGGATTAATAATATCTAAAATTTTGGTAATAACATGTTGCGGAAGTTAAATAAGAATTAATTGAAATTTTAAATCATCATTCGTGATATTGTGTAACGCGAATTGTACTTCTGTTTGTAAAAACCAAGCATCGGGAAATTCAACCCAGAATGTTGGTAATTTAATATGAGTTTGAGTTATAGGTGTATGAGGTATATGTGTGGTTTGATTTTGAAAAGTTGTGGCGTTGTTTTCCATTGTTGTGTTTTGATCTCGTAAGTGATGTATTGGTGTCGATGTATTAGATGGAGGTGTTAGAGAAATGTTTGTGTTTTCTTTAAAAGCGGGAGTGTTAATATCAATTAAGGGATTATTTTTAGTAAGACCTAGTTAATACCATTTGAAAAAAATTAAATAAAGTTATTCAATTGAAGGGAAGTTTACAGTTTCGATTTTTGTATAATATTTTAAAGTAATAAATTCTATGTAAGTATACATATATTATTATTTAGTTAACGATAATGATTAAGTAGATTAAGATTTAAAGTTTTGAAAAAGTTCTAAGAATAGGATTTGAATTTAAGATTAAAAAAATTAAATACGATTTATTAAAATTATTTAAGTTTAAATTTAATTAATTAAGTTTAAATTTAATTAAGTTAAGTGATTAATTCATAGTTGGTTTGATGATAAAGTAAGTAAAAAAAAACTAATATGTGTGTTATATATATAATTATAATTAATGAAAATAAAAATAGTAATGAATAATTATGTGAACTTATCTTGTCGGTTGCTTTTAATGTTAAGTTGTTATTTGATAGTTGGTAGCGGATTATGCGGTTTTTGCTTCCGAAGACAAACGGCAGTATTTGATGATGATGTTGGCGTGGGTGTGCGGGTTCACGTATTGTTGGGCCGCAGAAATTGATGTGTGAATGGTGTTGTGCCGACAGCCTTGTAATTTAATTTGAGGTTGTGACGACTAATGTTGTGGTAGTTGCGATTGCTGAATTTGTTGGTTTGAAAATTGTTCTTGGAAGTTATATTTTTATGCGAAGCGTAATTATTGGTGATTATGATTTTGAACGGGAGAATATATTTGTTCTGTTGGTTTAATTATTGTAGTTGTTTTTGTTGCTATTTTTCCTTTTTTTATTGCAACTCTTGTTTTTATAAATAGGGTTGAATACAGTATCGAGCAGGATCGCCAATTATGGTTGTATCGTGTTTATAAATATTAATAATGTACATATATTTTTAGTCTTTATGGTTTCAAGTTTTTATTTTATATTCAAAAAAGAAAATTTTTTTTATACAAATTTTTATCTTTGACTTTTTTTATGATTATAAAAATAAACAGAATTAAACGTAAAGTATAAAAAATAAAACAAGTAAATATTTCAACAATTTGTGGACACTACAGTAGCCTATGATACTACAGGTACACCTTGAGGCCAAAGGCAAGAACATTTGCGTCAGCACATTATAACGCTAGGACGTTACGAGAAACCTAGATTAAAACCTATTTTGTTAATTTTTTTTTTACTTTGGAAATTCTGAAGAACCGGGTAAATATTCTTATACAGGACGATTTTTTTTCAAAAAAAAAATGGTCGCGAATCAAGCAGCTTTAAGAGCAGTACAAATAATTGCGCATACAGCAGCAAGACGCTGCATTAAAGAATAACAAATAATAAGCGGTTGAGCTAAAGATAGATAATAACTATCTTTGCAAGGTCAGACTACCGGTCAAGTACGCCGATCATGATCCCAAGTGGGCCAAGAGAACCGCAATCATAAATTTCCGCGTCACTGGCATCTGCACTCAAAGCCACCAACTCGCTTAATCATTTATTGAATGTAGACGCCATTTCTCAACCGCGTTCCTCAAGTGAGCAAGACTGGCATACGTAGGATAAATTCAGCAAACTTAGCTAGTCATATGATACAAAGCACACAGAAGGCGCAGATTTAGTGTCGTTTTCGAAAGTCGAACTTTTTTTACAACTTTTTTTCCAAACCGAGCAAACAACTAACTTTGACTTATATTTATTCTTAATAAGACGTGTACAAGGAGAAGAATAGGTAAAATCAGCAGCCCTTACATTCTCCTTCGAACACAAAGGGAAGTGAGCAGTCCACAACCAAGTTTTGCAACAACAAGCTACAACGTATACACAGCCACAACCACACAACAAAAAAAAAGTTGAAATCAACACTTAGTCACAATGGTTAAGACGTCGTGGATCTATTTCTTACGTAAGGACGATCTGCTCATATATGCCGATGAATTTGGCTTTAATCCAGAAGGGACCGTCGACGAGCTACGGAAAACGATTGCGGCCGTCACCACCAACATGGAAGAAGATCCCGAGTTACATCAACGACTGGTTGAATTAGAGATAAAACATTGGGAGAAGCGGTCCACGTCACCACGGCCACCGGCCACAATTCCGATCGGTGACACATCAGCGACATCAGAAACAATTAAGCCGGAACAGCCCGATTCTAAACTTGAGTCGTCACTCAGACAAACGGGAGCAGTGAGCAAAGACGCCACCAATTTAAACAACACTGCCACTCAGAAATTGATACCTATACCAAATTTTACCCGGGATCGTTACCAAGATACCGCATACGGGGAGGTCATCGACCAGGTCCGACGATGGTCGGTCATATTTGACGGCAGGTAAGACCCGCTGGGCTTCATAGAGCGCATCGAGGAGTTGACCGATGTATATGGTCTCAACCTGAATACCTACCCCGAACTATGCCGGAGTTGTTAACAGAAAACGCGTTTATCTGGTGGCGGAACAATAAAACCCCACTCGACTCTTGGAGCGAGTTCAAAGGAAAATTTGTACAATATTTTCTGCCGAGATTTTTCAAGCGCCTCGAAGACCAGATCCGGGACCGAATCCAGAGACAAAATGAACGATTTAAGGACTATAGCCTGGATCTCTTGAACCTGATGCGACACGCCAATTACCCACCTATACAAAAGGTAGAATGAGTGTTCCGTAACTGCCGCTATGAATATCAACTGTATATCAGGCGTCGATACTTTACCACGTTTGATGACTTGCTGGCCATGGCAGAAGATTATGAGACCATCCGTGGAGAAGGAAGCCCGGCAAGGGCATCACCGGCACTTAGAGATGGCCCCGCCCAACCAGCCATGTAAGAATCACCACGACGGGGGTATGATGACCTTACACTCGGAAGGAACCCACAAGAGGCCTTTACGAAATTATCGAGAACGTACAGAAGCTCAAAATTTAAGAACAACCTGTACCACATGTGGCCACCTTTCCAAACACTGTTGGAATAAACAGGTGATCTTCGGCAACCACCGCAAACATCAGGAGAGGCTGTCAACAGGGTGCAACCGATGTTCCATCCCGGGAAACGCCAGCGGGCCCACTTCAGCAGGAGGCGAGAGCGAGGCCAACCCACTTCATCCTACACAAGACTAAACCACGACCTACAGTCCGATGGGAGGCACATTCATACGCGCGTTCAAATCGGACCCTATCTACAAAATGCGTCAATTGACACGTGTTTTAATAGTTGTAATTATTTGCTTTTTGCCGACGATTTAAAGCTTTACCGTAGAGTTTGTTCAGTTTTGGATGTTGATATGCTTCAATCTGATCTGTCGAATCTTGTTGATTGGTGTGCTAGAAATTATTTTGCCTTTAACTTAACAAAATGCTTCCACGTCACTTTTTCTAAGCGTTGCAATAATATATTATCTTCCTATACAATTCATAATAATGTTTTAAATTCCAGTGACCAAGTTTGTGATTTGGGTGTTTTATTCGATGTAAAGTTTTCATTTACTAAGCATTTGGATTTCATTATTCAAAAGGCTTATTCGGTTTTAGCTTTTATAAAACGTAACAGTTATGATTTTAAAGACCCATATACGCGTTTGTTTCTTTTTTCTGCTTATGTTAGGTCTAGGCATGAATACTGCTCTTTGATCTGGAATCCGTTTTATGAAGTTCATTCTAATCGTCTTGAGTGTGTTCAAAAGCGATTCCTAAAATTTGCGCTGAAGCCTTTGAATTTAACTGACCCGATACCGTCTTACAGTGTGCGCTGTAAACTGTTGCATCTAAATTCACTCAAAGATAGAAGAACTATTCAGTCTCTTCAAATTATTCGTGGATTAATATGTAGTACTATTGATTGTGCATCTCTGCTGGAACGTATAAATTTTTATCCTCCATCAAGACCATTGCGTTCATTTAGTCCTTTTTATCTCAGAGCTTATAAGTCTAATTATGCGGGCAATGAGCCTATCACTAGAGCTTTAAATAATTTTAACAATTTGTGTTCACTTATTCCATTAGATTTCTCTATGTCTAGGGAAGTATTTAAGAATATTGTGGCAGATTTTTTTGTTAACTTAAGTTAAGAGTTTCTTTTTTTTTGTTGTAAAAGGCATATTACACTTACTTTGTATATTTAACTGTAATTATGCCTAAAGTGATTTTGTTATCACGTGGCAGTAAATTAATAAATAAATAAATAAATGTACGACTAGCCGACGGATCAGTGAGGGCTGTATCTGAAAGTCTGATCGTGCGGATCACCCTGGGCACAAAGGCGGGCGAAATGGCACTGTGGATTCTACCAGGTGTCGCAGACGATCTACTCCTGGGAATGGATTTTCTCACACAGATGGACGCCGAACTAAGCTGCGGCGGACAGGCCCTTATGCTTCACCCACCGGGGACACACATGATGACAGAATCCGCTTGCACCAACATAAGCGACGAACCTACACATTCAACCACAACAGTGGATGACTTTCTTCAGGATGAACTTAAAAAAATTTGAAAACCTGCAGGGTACGGCTAGAGTAACGCCCCACAAAATCGTCATGTTAGACGAAAGGCCGTTAAAACAGCGATACTTTCCGCAGATTCCGGCGATTCAGAAAATCATAAGCAAGGAAGTGGACGAGCTTCTGGCTAAAGGCGGCATAGAACCCTCAAATAGCCCGCACAGCGCACCAATCGTGTTGGTTCGTAAGAAGACGGGTATGTGGCGGCTCTATGTGGATAACAGACAGCTGAACGCAAAGTCCGTACCTGGCGCTTACCCGCTGCCCTGGATCCATCATATTCTGGATCGACTGCGCAATGCCCGATTTATAAGTAGCCTCGACCTTAAAAATGGCTACTAGCAGATACCGATGGACCCCAGCAGCAAACCACTCACAGCTTTTACTGTGCCCGGACGTGGGCTTTTCCAGTGGCGCGTGATGCCTTTTGGCTTGCATTCTGCACCAGCCACCTTCCAGCAAGCACTAGACGGAGTAATCGGACCCGAGATGGAGCCATACGCGTTCGCTTACTTCGATGACATTATTGTCTCCGGAAGCACCGAAGAGGAACATTTGCGCAACCTAAAGGAGGTTTTCCGCAGACTGCGAGCAGCTAAGCTAAAACTCAATGTGGAGAAATTTAAGTTCTTCAAGGCCGAGACCAAATACCTGGGACACGTGGTGAGCGCCGAAGACATCCACACAGACCTTGATAAGGTAGCGGCCATAAAGATGCTCAACCCATCGACCAGCTTGAAGGAACTCAGAAGTAATTTGCAAGTAGCATGCTGGTATCGGCGTTTTATTCCTGATTTTGCCACGATCATCCACCCCATGACACTGCAAGCATTGGCGTTGTGGTTCTGACCAGCAAGCAGCATTTGAGGTGCTAAAGACGAAGCTCACAGAGGCCCCAGTCCTAGCGTGCCCAGATTTCAGTAAAACGTTCGTCCTGCATACCGATGCCAGCGACTATGGGCTAGGAGCGGTCCTGACACAAACGTTCGATGGCGTGGAACGCGTAATAGCCTATGCGAGCCGACATCTGATACAAGCCGAGAAAAATTATAGCCCCACAGAAAAGGAATGTCTCGCGATTGTTGGGGCATTCGGAAAATGTGGTGTTCTCTCGAAGGATACAAATTTGTGATTATTACCGACCACCTATCGCTAAAATGGTTGAACTCCATTAAGAGCACGTCAGGCCGCGTAGCGCGATGGGCACTGAAACTCCAACAATACAACTTTGAAGTGCAGTACCGAAAAGGAAAGTTAAATGTGGCGGCCGACGCGCTATCACGCCGCCCACTAGAAGATGTGCTGCGAACTACCAACACCACAAAAGAACCACCACGCTGTACATGGCTGGAGAGGCAAAAACCCGAAGTACGCGACAATCCAGAAAAATTTTCAGACTATATGGAAGAGGATGGGCAATTTTATAGACATATCCCAAACCAGATTGGCGACAAATATGCAGCCCCGTAGAAATTGTGTGTCCTATCCTTCCTGCGACAGTGTGTACTGGCCTGGCCTGTTTCGGGATGTAAGCCGATACGTGCGCAATGTGAAAACTGTCAGCGGTATAAAACGAGCCAACTGGCTCTAGCAGGCAAGATGTTGTCACGGATTGCTGAAGAGCCCTGGTCCATCGTTTGCGCAGATTTTATCGGCCCACTGCCACGTTCAAAACATGGAAACACCACCATTTTAGTGTTCCATGATAAATTCAGTAAGTGGACCGAGGTCGTACCCTTGCGCAGAGCCACCAGCGACAAGGCTCGTTTCAGCGCACCAAAGGTTTTATCTCGGACAACGGTACGCAGTTAACCAGTCGCACTTTCAAAAAATTCATGCTTGAAATGGGCGTTAAGCAACAATTCGCGGCTCCATATACACCACAGGAGAACCCTTCGGAAAGAGCCAACAAGACGCTTAAAACCATGATAGCACAATTTTGTCAAGAACAGCATAAAACCTGGGATGAGCAACTACTGGAGCTGTCACTGGCCATCAACAGCAGCAAATCCGACGTCACGGGATACAGCCCTGCATTTCTGGTTCAAGGCCGCGAACCTAGATTACCCCGCACCCGGTATGATGAACTGACGACCGGCAATGGCAGAGAAGCTCCACTACCGTCAACCCCAGCTGCCCAATTACACGAAATTTTCACTCTCCTCCGTCACAAGTTAAGTCAAGCTACGCGCGACCAGGCGCGTCACTATAATTTACGACGTCGTGATTGGAAACTTGGTCCGACAACATCAAATGCCCAGTGCGATAAATAGCTTTGCAACGAAATTGGCGCCGAAGTTCAAAGGGCCCTATATAGTCATAGGCTATGTGTCACCAGTCATCATACAAATTCGCAAGAAGGGAGAAACTTGCATACCCACTTACCCACGTAAGTGAACTAAAACGTTTTTACACTGAGGCCGATCCGAATACTGGAATTAACAAATCTCATTTTTCGTAGACAATTGTGGCAGCAACCACGGTAAAATACTGTGAATTGTGGCAGCAACCACGGTAAAATACTGCGAATGGTAGCAGCAACCACGTTAAAATACTGAAAATGTGGCAGCAACCACGGTAAAATACTGCAAATTGTGGCAGCAACCACGGTAAAATACTGCAAATTGTGGCATCAACCACGTTGAAATACTGCCCTTGTGGCAGCAACCACGTTAAAATACTGCCATTGTGGCAGTATCCACGCTTAAAAGACTGTGAGGGGCGGCAGCATCCCCGTAAATTAGGACTAAGAGGGACGGCAGCATCCGCGTTAATTTGAACTGCGAGAGGGAATTGCAATCGAAAGAAATATTGCAAAACCACGGCGGCAGCCGCGTGAACAACAGCAGGCGGCAGCATCCGCCACATCAACTGAAATTAGCGGCAGTATCCGCATAAACAACATTGGGTGGCAGCATCCGCCAAACCAAATGAAAATACGTCAGGAGCGGAAACCATCGGACACTCGAAGAATTACAGCCGAGAGACTGGCAGCTGTAAAATTTACTAGCCATACGCTAGCTTAACGAGCGTTAGTACCACGCAACAGCGAGATTTCGCATACGATTCGACAACAACGTCAACAGAGGGTGAACCCAGTCAACGGTGGACGAGAAAGGTACCCTTTACCCTTAGTTTAAATTTAAATGTAAGGTCATTAAATAAATTAAATTAAAAACATATTCAACCTTGGGAGTAGAATTGTTTCACTCATCCTCAGTTCAGTGGGACGCATCACCATCATACGTAGTTCAGAGTATCGTAGCGTATTTCTAACACTAATATTTCGAAATAAATCTCACCGACCATCTTTCCACAGCGAAATACACCGTAAATGTCACACCTGGCTATCCTGACTGTCAAACACAACAGTCCAAGCAAAACACGTAAAAGGTTAGTGTGAACAGATCCATCATGCGAAAATATGCAAACTTATTTCGCATTGATATGGCAACACTTTTAATTTTAAAATAACATCGGTAATCTTTTAAGCAAACTGATCACCAGCGTGTTTTTTAGACAGTGGAAATAAAGTGACGATTTCAGTGAATTAGGAAGTGTTTTATAAACGACAAACCAACAAAATGCAAGGAGACGACAACTCAGCATGCACAATTGACGAAGTCCGTCGCGTCGAGGACCCATTTCCAACCACCTCAGTAGCAGCACTACGACAGCAGAGTGTCCAGGGGCAAAGAGCAGAGCCGGCAGCGGCTTCATCGATATATACATCGATGAATGCAGTACAGGAGCAACACATCGCTCTGACTTCACCAGGTGTGGTCGTGGCTACATACCCAAATGGTCCTGGCGGTATCACCATTCGCATATGCGATTTTATGTGTTTGGAAATGGGCATATTTTAAAATGATATCGTCATCGATTTCTATTTGAGATGGCTTTACGACCAGCAGACAACTCAGATGCGTGAACGTGTGCACATCTTTAGCACACACTTTTATAGCCTGCTGGCCCGAGCGCTGGCACACACCAGCTAACAAGAGCGACGCCAACGCATCCGACGGTGGACGCGTAAGATCCAACTTGTTCACAAAACCTACATCATCGTGCCTATTAATGAAAATTATCATTAGTATGTTGCCATCGTGTGCTTGAAGCATAAGCCCAGCCAGTCTCAGCAACGGGGTTATATATGGCTCTTAGATTCGTACGCTCACACCTCTCGAGCGCACGTCAGCCCTATCATACGGAGCTACATCCAGGAAGCCTACCCCTAGTGACAGGAAGCCTACCCCGGAGTCACGATAGGGCCATGGACAGAGTAGGCCCTTCCGCTATATGAAGTCGCCGTACCGCAGCAGAGTAACTGTAGTGACTGCGGCGTATTCGTGCTACAAATGATAGATATGTTTTTGCGAGACCCCACCCGAGACCTACGCGAAGCCGGCATAAGCACCTGGTTTTCACACCACAGCGCTTCATACAAGCACACCGAGGTGGCGCTCACCATCATAGCGCAGGCTCCAGCTAACGTGCGAGCCATATTACCCAGGCTATATGTGCCAGCGTGCAAACCTATTGCGTCAGTTCAACTCCGAGAGTCGGTGATAACGTCTTGAGGCTGACCACACAAAGAAAAGACAACGCCACGCCGACTGCGACGCGACGACGAGTCAAGCGATGACAGCAGTTCGTCAGACAGCACCTCCAGCGGTAGCACCTCCAGCAGCAGCTCATCAAGTAGCAGCTCTTCCGGTAACACTAGCAGCGCAAGCTCCACGGCGGTCAGCAACAAGGCTGGAGCACCTTGTAGTGCGCACCAAGTTAAGCAACCAAACGTACACAAACTATTTGGTTGCACTGTATTTATGTTTGTTATTATTCACCACGCACAATGACCCGTGGTTTTATATTAGATTTATATTAGATTTACATGACGCACTTTCGCACTAAGCTAATGTGCAACCCAAATTGTGCAACAATTTGAGTCCTCACAAAGTATATAAGTGAATTGTTAAACGTAATGTATTCATTATTTGCTGTTATATTCGCCCGTCTCAACCAGTGAATGGTTATCAGCTCGCAGTAGACGCAATAGATTCACTTTTGGACCTTATGGATCCATTTGACACAGTTATTTTTCTGGGAGATTTTAATCTTCCCAACCTTCAATGGGTCCTCTCTGATGATGAATCCTACTATCTTTCTTCAAATCCTACCTCTGAAAAAGAAATTCTTTTTACTAGTTGTATTTCAGACTGCGGCCTTTACCAGTTGAGTGGAGTTACTAACAATTTAGGTAGACAACTAGACCTAATTTTTTCTTCGGATTTAGATAACTGCGTAGTCTCCGCAAGTAACCATCTTCTTTCAACACTTGATCAGTACCATCCACCATTATCCCTTACCTTATCATATCACATTGATATCAAAAATACACATTTCGAGCACTCATACAGCTTTAACTTTCGGAAAACTGATTTTGTAAAACTAGAAATTTTATTCAGTAGAATCGATTTCCAACATCTCTTCGATAATGGTTATGAAAGCGTTGATACTGCAGTTGCTCACTTCTATGACATAATTTTCGGCTGCTTCACACATTCTGTCCCCTTCACCAGGCAGAAAAACTTTTCGTCATGTCCTCCCTGGTACAATAAGGAACTACGTGTACTCCGCAACAAAAGGAACAAACTATGGCGCGCATATTTAATTTCTCGTTCTCCTCTTGATCTCACAAATTATCTTCACGCCTTTAACCTTTTTTCCGCACTCTGTGAAACGCTATACGAGTCTTATCTTGCTCATATTCAAAGTAAATTGCTGTCGGATCCTAAAAGCTTCTACAAGTTTACAAATACTAAAAGAAAATCTGACAACTACCCATCTACCCTTACTTTTTCGGACATTTCCTCAGACAACCCGGAAATAATTGCAAACCTATTTGCAAATTTTTTCAGTCAGTCATACACTAATCATAACGACGAACTAGACTACGTGTATTTTTCTTTGTTAAGGGACTGTCCTCAAACGTCGCTAACTTCTGTTGATATTACACTAGCTGATGTGTTAGAAAAGATAAATAATCTGAAGGACGATTATTCTCCAGGACCCGATGGCTTGCCTGCTATTGTTATAAAAAAATTCGCGGACGTGTTGGCTCATCCCCTATTGGCTCTTTTTCAACTTTCAATTTCTAATTCCGTTTTTCCTAAGTTGTGGAAGAGCTCATACATAATACCTCTGCATAAGAAAGGACCAAGAAACGATATTTCCAATTACAGACCTATTGCAAAACTTTCATGTACTCCAAAAATGTTTGAAAGCATTATTTATGACATTCTCTTTTTCCATTCCAAATCTATTTTTCCTCCCAGCCAACACGGCTTCCTCAAAGGAAGATCGACTACCACTAACCTTGCAGAATTTGTTTCAAACGCTCTATGCTCGTTGGAAAGCGGGTACGAAGTTGATGTAGTGTCTACCGACTTTAGTAAAGCGTTCGACAAAATCTCACACACTATCATTCTTCTTAAGCTTAAAGCCTTTGGTTTTCCATCACTCTTTATATCTTGGATTAAATCATATCTCGAAGAACGCCGTTATAATGTCATCTTTAGATTTTCCAATTCAGATTCTTTTTCAGCTACCTCTGGTGTCCCACAAGGTAGTCACCTTGGTCCTTTGTTGTTTGTCTTAACAATCTCTGATGTAGATGGCATCATCAAAGAATCCAATCTCTCTGTGTATGCTGATGATATGAAAATCTATCGGCGCATACAAACTAACGACGATTCTCACTATCTTCAAGAAGATCTAGTTAGTTTTTCCACTTGGTGTCAAAAAAATCTTCTAGAGCTCAACGTTAGTAAATGTCAAGCTATTACATATTCACGCAAGCGTCTCCAGCTTCCCCCAAGAACATATTACTTACTCGGCAAGCCAGTTCCTCCTGTAAGCTTTTTAAGGGACTTAGGTGTAATATGTGACAAGGAACTTAATTTTAGGTCTCATATTGATAATATCATTAGTAGAGCCAATTCTGCACTGGGTTTTGTGAAACACTGGTCCAGAGAATTCTCCAACCCTTACGTTACTAAATCTCTCTACTTTACCTTTGTTAGACCCATCCTCGAATATGCCAGCCAGGTTTGGTCTCCTATCTACAACATCCATTCTGTGCGAATCGAAGCCGTTCAACGAAGATTCATTAGGTTCGCACTACGCGGTCTTACCGGTTCTGACAGTTTCAACTTACCTCCTTATGCAGACCGCCTGAAGTTGATTAACATGCAATCTCTTGCAAAACGAAGAGAAGTTGCAGATGTACTCTTCATTCATCAACTTGTATGCGGTACCATTAACTGCCCTGCACTACTCCAATTAATATCCTTTAATACCAACCCACGTAACCTTAGGTCTATTCCTCTCTTCCACCTCAACTTCCATCGTACCGACTATGGTTGCAGTGAACCTGTAACCAGGATGCTTCGTGTAACTAACAATTTGATCAGCGAATTTGATTTTCATCTGAGCAGATCTCGACTCCGAAATGCCCTTCTAAACTCCAACGCCACTTCTTCTTAACTCCAACGCCATTTTTCCCCCTCTATAATTTTTTTCTTACAATTAAGATATGATACATATTCCCTGTTAATTATTGTAAGTTCCCTTTATTACTTTTCTCTCCGTATTTCCCTTTTGACGTGTTCTTATAATTACGTTTTTCTGGTGGGCGGATTACGCCCACCACGAATTGGATATCTTTCGAACACTAAAACAAGGGAAGGAGAGAGAAAAAAAAATAAGTAAATAAACCCTGTTAGAATAAGTTAAGACCCTTTTAGAATAAGATTAGTTCTTAGTTAATCAGCTTGTATTAAGCTTAACGAATAAATAAATAAATAAATTAACTGAATTTAAAATATGGAAAATGTAAACAACCAAAACATGAAATGTAAATTAAACTATCTCAATTAAATTTAAAGATTTATTATATATTATGAATAAGATGTATATAAATCATTATATTATATTATATCTTATTAGCTAAAATATATAATATTAATGTTATAAATATTCTGTTGAGGAAATAATAATGTACTGAATAACAAACAAGTAAACAAAAAATAAATACACACATACAAACATGCAGAGCCATGCACACAGTCACATATACACAGGCAGGGAAAACAAAACAAGTGAACACGGAACAGAAAGGCAACGGGAGAGTATAAAGCAGTTGCGTTTGCTTAGGACAGGCAGTCTTGTCGCAGGCGCAGTAGCATGCACATGCTTTGAGACTGAGTAGTTAGTTCAATCGTAGTTATCTTAAGCGAAGGTGTCCTCACCCTTCGAACGTTGTTTACTTTAAGTCAGGCGTAGTTATCTTAAGCGAAGGTGTACTCACCCTTCGAACGTTGCTTACTCTAAGTTCAAAACGTAGTTATCTTAAGCGAAGTTGTACTCACCCTTCGAACGTTGTTTAATCTAAGTCAGGCGTAGTTATCTTAAGCGAAGGTGTACTCTCACCCTTCGAACGTTGTTTACTCTAAGTTCAAAACGTAGTTATCTTAAGCGAAGGTGTACTCACCCTTCGAACGTTGCTTACTCTAAGTTCAAAACGTAGTTATCTTAAGCGAAGGTGTACTCACCCTTCGAACATAGTGTTTAATCTTAGTCAGGCGTAGTTATCTTAAGCGAAGGTGTACTCACCCTTCGAACGTTGCTTACTCTAAGTTCAAAACGTAGTTATCTTAAGCGAAGGTGTACTCACCCTTCGAACATAGTGTTTAATCTAAGTCAGGCGTAGTTATCTTAAGCGAATGTGTACTCACCCTTCGAACGTTGCTTACTCTAAGTTCAAGACGTAGTTATCTTAAGCGAAGGTGTCCTCACTCTTCGAACGTTGTTTACTCTAAGTCAGGCGTAGTTATGGTAAGCGAAGGTGTACTCACCCTTCGAACATAGTTTTACTCTAAGCTCAGGCGTAGTTATCGTAAGCGAAGGTGTACTCACCCTTCGAACTTTGTTTACTATAAGCTCAAAACGTAGTTATTTTAAGCGAAGGTGTACTCACCCTTCGAACATAGTTTTACTCTAAGCTCAGGCGTAGTTATCGTAAGCGAAGGTGTACTCACCCTTCGAACTTTGTTTACTATAAGTTCAAAACGTAGTTATTTTAAGCGAAGGTGTACTCACCCTTCGAACATAGTTTTACTCTAAGCTCAGGCGTAGTTATCGTAAGCGAAGGTGTACTCACCCTTCGAACTTTGTTTACTATAAGTTCAAAACGTAGTTATCTTAAGCGAAGGTGTACTCACCCTTCGAACATAGTTTTACTCTAAGCTCAGGCGTAGTTATCTTAAGCGAGGGTACAGTCACCCTTCGAACGTTGTTTACTCTAAGACAGGCGTAGTTATCGTAAGCGAAGGTGTCCTCACCCTTCGAACGTTGTTTACTCTAAAATCAAAACGTAGTTATCTTAAGCGAAGGTACCTCCACCCTTCGAACATAGTTTTAATCTGAGCTCTATCATAGTCACTCACAGCGAGAGGGATCATAGCAAATAACGGAATAAATATGAATAAGCAAGGATTAATTAAATCACTTTAATTTATATAGTGCTTAATAATTAATAATAACTAAGTAACGTTCTCATTAAGCAATAAATAAAACAAGTGAAAATAATAAAGAATTACACTACAGTTTAAAACTAAAACGCTGGCTTTCTTATTTAAAACAACGGAATCATTGGTAAATAAACTATTTTGTAAGAACCCCTGGTTTACTCACTGAGCCTACCTCAGCAAAAATCAGTAACGAGCAAAAGGGTTCGTTACATGTTCTATTTATTTCACTCGCGCACTTTCAATGTTTATATATTTTGTTATATTTATTTTGCATTACGCACTTACGCATTAAGTTTATATTTATTTCTCACTCACGCACTTTTTATGTTAAAAATTATGCAGTTTTTCAAAATACCGTTGTTTGGCTTTATAAGCACCAAAAATTTGAAAATAAAGATTATTAGTTTTTCGAGCTTAAAATCAGCTTGACTTTTTATTTTTAGCCTAAGTGCATTTTCATGCCGGCTGCCTTTAAAGATAAAAATATAAATAATTAGAGCCGGTGGCGTTGTTAAGCGCCGGCAAAAACTTTGAGGCAGGTCCTTTAATTAAAAACAAAAATTTAAAAACAAAATTTTACATGGCGATCTTGCCAACTCACGGCACAAAGAAGATACCGACGGCAGAACGACCAGTGCCAGAGTACGTTCCGGAAGGTTCAACCGGCGACGCACCGATGTACGTCCCATCCAGCATTGAGCAACAGCGGCCAAAACCACTTACGATCGAAGAATACCGTCAGCGTCAGACGAAAAAGAAGGACGCACGGCTGACGACGATTCCAGCAACGGCCAAACCGAAACATAGACGAGGTGGTCGTTTGGTGAAGCTACATAAGGCCATCGCTACTAGACGACGTATTGTTAACGCCGACCCTCCACCACCGTGGCACACAGCGAGCACGCTTTGGTTACAGATTGACGCATTGGAAGAAGAAATGGAGAAACACAGAAAATAAAAAAAAATAAAAAATTTTCTTATGTATCACTAGAATTTAGATTTTATAATATTTATATTGATATTTGAATAAATAATATACAATGTGTTGAACTAAATCCATTTTTTCAATTCACTTTTAAACGAAACTTGCATTTTAACAACTTGTTGCAAGTTTCCATTTATTTGCACACACACACATACACACACTTGGCAAAAATTATAGTTCAACAAGAATTGCCTCTTTTTATTGATTTTGCACTACATACACTACACTTAAATTACTTAAAAACGCATATATTTATCGAAAAACGAAAACTACGCGCACGATTAAAACACTTTGCTAAAAATTACCTTGGTTTACATACAACAATTTATACAAAATTTTTTTTTTACACACTACGCGCAACTCTTTACGACCGCCATTACATTCTTCATTCATAAACTGAAACGTCAGTTTTACTTTTTCTTTATACTCATATTCGCAATTAATCATTGCAGACATATGTTTAAATGTTGGCATGCATGATTTGTTGGCACTATGAATCACAGGGTGATTCAAGTGAAATAAACAATTAAATATTTTAAAGGTTTGATGTCATGACATAAATTTATGGACATAATAAGGGAAAACATAATATTTCTTGAAAAATTAAAGAAAAATTTAAGAAAAAGTAAAATTCGAACTTATACTGAAGAATATAAAAAGGCTAAATTGCAAAAATTGAAAATTTGAAAAACGAAATAGTCAAATATGAAACTTTAAAAGATTGCAAACATTTTATATTAGAATTTAATAAAATTTATTATGAGTTACATGAATTCATAAAAAATTTAATAACACGAAAAGAAGATAAAATAAATTTGGATTTGTCATCGGTTTGGGAGGAAGAAACTAATTTGCCAAAAATGTCAAACTTTGACATAAATGTAGTAGGTAAAAACCTACCAGTTTTTAAAGGAATTTATGAAGAATTAGATGATTTTATAGTGAAAGCAGAATTGCTTCATGATTTAATAAAAGATGAAGATAAGGCCATTTTTATTAAGTACGTATGCAATTTTAAATTAACAACCCAAGTTAGAAGTATACTTGGACGTTTGAACAAACCTTCGACATTGATTGAATTAAAATCTTTATTGGTGAAATCTTATCCCAATCCAAAAACAGTACAGCAAATGCTAAATGAATTTAGTTCTATATCACAGAATAATCTAACAATTTCCGAATATAGAGAAAAAATAACAGAATTATCAGAGCAATTAAGCAATTTAGAGCTACAAAGCTTAGAGAAACCCAGTCAAGAGACAAAAGATGCAATATATAAGGTCAACGAAAGTATGGCACTTAATATTTTTTCAAAAGGTGTCAGGACAGAATATAAAACTATTTTACAGGCGAATCCGCCAAAAACTTTTAATGAAGCAACTGAAAGGTGCTTGAATATTGAGCAAAATCTTTCAACAGATAGAAACAATATTTTACATATACAGAACAAAAATAATTCAAGAAATTATAATGAGCAAAATAATAGATTTAATCAAAACTTCAGAAATTACAATAATCAACATTTTTCCAACAGAGATAATAACAATTATAGAAATAATACTTTTCAAAACAGAAATCAAAATTTTTCAAAAAATAATTACAGAAACAATAATAATTTTCAAAACAACAATCAAAATAACAATTACAGAAATAATAACAATTACAGAAGCAACAATTTTCAAAATAACAATAATTTTCACCGTGAAAACGGAAATAATAATCATAATTTTATAAACAATAATAACAGAAATAATAATTTCAATAGAAATACAAATTTTAGAAACAGCAACAATGCGCAGGGAAACGGATATGGCCGGGTAGCAGGAATTGTTACCCACAGAGGCCAAAACTGATCCTACAACTTACTAAAAATTTAACAAATTTTATTATATTAAAGTGCAAAAATACTAATGAGAATCTGAAATTCCTAATAGACACGGGAGCAGATATTTCTATCTGCAAGAAAAGAAGCGTGAATAAAATATAAACAAGAAATATTTCAACAATAACTGGTATAACAAATGAAAGTATAGAGTGCATAGGCACATCATATTTAAATTTTTTAATTGAAACGGAGGAAATTACACACAATTTCCACATAGTAGAAAATGAATTTCCAATATTAACAGATGGCATAATAGGGCGTGACATGTTGAGAAAGTAAATGTCTAAAATAGATTTTGAAACGTACACAGTAACATTTTTAATAAATGAAAAAGAAATAACATTACCAATAATTTTAAATTATAAAAATTTTACAGTACCTGCTCGATCAGAAGCAGTGGTCCCCATAAATATTAGGGTTAATGAAGATAGTTTAATCCTTAACAAAGAAATAAATAATGGAGTCTTATTGCAAATAGCATAATACCTGCAAATGGCGTAGCACACGTGAAAGTTTTAAACACGACAGAAGAAGAAATAAATTTAGAGGATATAAACATAGAAACAAAACCATTAAAAAACTACAACATATTTACAAGCAAAGAAACTAATAAATTTAATGCACATAGATTACAAGAACTTTTAAAAACATTAGACATTGGATGCAACGAGCCGGAGGCAGAAAAATCAATAATTGATATTTTAAAACAATTCCAAGATATATTCCACCTCCCCGGAGAACCATTGACAGTGAACAATTTTTACACGCAAGAAATTCATACTACTGATTCATCAGCGGTATACATAAAGAACTACAGACTCCCACAGACACAAATGACAGAGATCAACGAACAAGTAGACAAGCTTTTAAAAGACAACATTATTGAACACTCAGTTAGCCCTTACAATTCGCCACTATTAGTTGTTCCAAAAAAATCAAATAATGATGAGAAAAATGGAGATTAGTGGTCGATTTCAGGAAACTAAACGAAAAAATAGTTAACGACAAGTTTCCCCTTACAAAAATAGAAGACGTACTAGACAAATTAGGAAGAGCTAAATACTTTTCGACGTTGGACATGACTAGCTCCTTCCACCAAATACGATTACACGAAGACTCACGACCATTAACTGCCTTTTCAACAAATAACGGACATTACCAATTTAAACGCCTACCTTTTGGACTAAAAATATCGTCCAACAGCTTTCAGCGCATGCTAACAATAGCATTGAGTGGTTTAGATGCTGAAGCATTTCTATACGTAGACGATATTATTGTATTTGGATGCAGTTTAGGGCATCACAATGAAAATTTAGCTAGAGTTTTTGAAAGGATGAGGAAATTTAATTTAAAACTAAATGCACACAAGTGCTCATTTTTGAAACCAGAGGTTGTATATCTAGGACACCTCATAACTGCAAAGGGCATTAAAACTGACCCAGCAAAAAATAAAATTAAAAATTACCCTGTGCCAAAAGACACAGATGAAGTCAGAAGATTTGTTGCTTTCTGCAATTATTATAGGAGGTTCATACCCAAATTTGCAGAAATAGCTTAAGTTTTGAACTCACTACTAAAAAAAGATGTTAAATTTAATTGGACTGAAGATTGTCAAAATGCTTTGGAAACGTTAAAAACAAAATTACTAAACCCACCGATACTACAATACCCAAATTTTGAAAAACAATTTGTACTGACAACAGACGCCTCAAATTATGCGTTAGGTGCTGTTTTGTCACAAGGTGATATTGGTTTAGATCTACCAATATCACACGCGAGCAAGTCTCTCAACAAACACGATTTAAACAAACCGATAATAGAAAAAGAGTTATTGGCCATACATTGGGCCATAAATTTTTTCAGACCATACCTCTACGGTCGCAAATTTTTAGTAGTAACAGATCACAGACCTTTGGTGTCTCTGTTTTCCCATAGAAACCCGTCATCAAAGATGACACGTATTAGACTATAGACTTATGCGACTACAATTTTGAAATTATATACAAGAAAGGCAGCATGAATACTAATGCTGACGCATTATCTCGTATAGTACTAAACAGCGATTCATTGCAGGCTATGATTCCGACAGGAACGGATGATAGCAAAATACTGGCTATAACAAGAAGTATGGTTACAAAGAAACATACACAAAACACAAATTCAGACAAAACAAATTGCATTAAATAATCGAGAAGTTATTGCAAGATGCAGCGATAATCCATCGATCACACAGCTGACTTTGGAGAAACTGTCGTCAAAAATGCAAAGATTAAATATAAACGAGCTCGCGTTAAGTAAAAATGATAAAATATTTGAAACCAGAAGAATGGATAAATTTAAAGAGATATTTAATAATTTACAAAGAAAAAATAATGAAAATATAAAGATTTTAATATACAATGAACCAACAAGAATAATTGATAAAGATATACAAAATAAATTAATTGAAGAATATCATAATTTGTCATGGGCACCTGCATATAGGGAATAATACAGTTTATGAATACCATGGTATTTCCATTAGCGCCCTCTAGCGTGGCAGTGCACACAATTTTTTTTACATTTAGATGTGTCATCTCGGTGAGGTTCGAGAACATTCGGAAAAAAAATGGCGATAAACATGCTTGAGGTGGATAAAAACCAACAACCATAGCAAAGTTAGTTTCGGCGCGAATAAACCGGTCTGAAAAATGGCGTGATCCGACACGCGCTTGAATCGGTAGCCAATGGGAATACCGAAACAAGCGTCGGTTAACGGCCATTTTTCGACGTGTCATCTAAAAGTCTAAACCATTCATTACCTACTCCCCTCGGTTATGGTCGATTCCACCGAAAAAGGAGCGAAGTTGGAAAAACATCTAAATGCAAACCCCGTCTAAATGCCTCGAAAAGGAATGTGTACTCACCTTAACTGATGACATGTGGCAACCCCGGCCAAAGTACCTAAAATCATTGAACTGGAAAAAATACAACCCTGAGTAGACGTTTCTGTCGCAGAGGACCGCCATTACAAAAGAAAGAGTGAACAGTTGTCATTCATAATGCAAGACATAAATTAAATTGAATTCTGCATTGCAACCATGAAGGTTCAGCATATCTTGCCAACGTATGTAATAAAGTTATATCATCTAATATATCGGATCACACCACAAACGAGTACAACGCGCTAGATTTGCGTCAAGTAGAAGATATACTATTGGCGGATCGCAAGCCTACACCGGGCAGGAGCATTTATTTTTTTAGGAAACAAGTTGTCACTTGCCGCTGAAGTCAAAGGCCTCTGTCTTTAACTCGTTGGGATCGGTGGTTCGCTCAAAAGCAGCGTTAGCATCGAGAACAACACCCTCGCCATTGCCGCATGGAGTTTACTTTGTTGGTCTTAATGCCAGGCATGTGCCGTAGAGTCCACTGCACTACATAATCCCAATTTCGACGTTTTTGTGCTCTTTGCCAGCGCCGGTTATTTGGATAACACTACCACAACACCCAACAAAGTTAGCCGAAAGCTGCGGACGGCTCACTGCAGGGCAGCAACGACGCCACCGGTGTCACTTTTGCGACAGACAGCAACATAGGCACCCCATCCCCAATTGCCGGTAATCTCCAATTGCATCCCCAATTGCCACTAAAACCTTGTAATTTTCTGCACCAGCTAACGTTTCGCTGCGGTGCAGCAACGGCAGCATAAACGGCGCAACCACTGGACGTTGCACGCACCCACAGCAGCCTCGTCGTCGCAGAAACGGCGGGCCACCCCCAGACCACCGCTGACGTTTCGCCGCAGGGCAGCCGCATCACCCACACCGCCGACATCAGCGCACCACTGACCCCAACAACCACACCAACAAAAAAAAACTACACCACCTTCATCAGCACCAGCAAGATCAACACCCACCAGACCGGGACAACAGGTTTTTTTACTGTCATTGTTTCTGTTTTACGAGTACCTTTAATTTGAAATCATCTATTTAAAACACCTAACATTCGAACATAGAAAGAAAACTACCTTAATACAAGAAAAAACACAATACCAAACAATTACCAACTAAGTCAAATTAGATTTCAACTTAAAACCTATGGCTGAAGATCATGGTGGGAGGAACCAGGCGGCATTGACAACGGCTGAGGTTGGGTTACGCATGATCCCATATCTTGCCAAGAGCGTCTGTTAGCGCAACAAAGTAAAAATCTAAGAACAGTATCGAAGAAAAAAAACATTTTCAAAATTAAATAGTTTCTCTGAAGGCGGCCCTTCAAAAATGGTGAGAGCTCTCTTGGAGCGTTTTTTTTTTTTTTTGTTTATTTACCTTCCGAACCGTATGTCAATGTGGCTTGATTCCTTCCTTATACCATGACTATAAATATACGAATAGATTAATAAAAGTATTTACTTCAAACTGCCTAAACATCGATAGGTGTACCTGTATCAAAGATTTTAAGTGTATACATGGAGGGAGATCTAAATTTGCATCTAGGTAGTTATATATAATAAAAATTTAAATAAAGTAACGCAGTAAATCTAAGGACTACAAACACACCTAGCTACATTTCTACAATTTTAATACTTACCTATAATCAACTGAATAAAACTAAAATCGGTACTGACCTAAAACCGGAAATTAAGGAAACGAAAGACTTAACAAACATAAAATAATATACAATAAAGGTAGCATTGAAATGAATTAATCTAAAATAACCCTAAGCTAAAACGACACGGGAACCAAAATAAATACAATCTAACACGGAACAAAAATAAAATAAATATTAATGGAAACTAATTCCAACAAAAATTAATAAAAATGCAAACTATCTTAAATACAAATTTAAATTTATAGAAATCAAAACTAATACAAAACAAAACGAATACAAATTAAAACTAATATAACGTAAAATTAATATAAATTTAAATTTATAGAAATCAAAACTAATATAAAACAAAACGAATGCAAATTAAAACTAATATAACGTAAAATTAATATAAATTTAAATTTATAGAAATCAAAACTAATACAAAACAAAACGAATACAAATTAAAACTAATATAACGTAAAATTAATATAAATTTAAATTTATAGAAATCAAAACTAATATAAAATAAAACGAATACAAATTAAAACTAATATAACGTAAAACTAATATAAATTAAAATTTGTATCAATCAAAACTAATATAAAACAAAACGAATACAAATTAAAACTAATATAAAGTAAAATTAATATAAATTTAAATTTATAGAAATCAAAACTAATACAAAACAAAACGAATACAAATTAAAACTAACATAACGTAAAATTAATAAAAATTTAAATTTATAGAAATCAAAACTAATATAAAACGAAACGAATACAAATTTAAACTAATATAACGTAAAATTAATATAAATTTAAACTTATAGAAATCCAAAACTAATATAAAACAAAACGAATATAAATAAAGACTAATACAAATGAAAACTTATATAAACTAAACCTAATATAAAACAAAACGAATTCCAATTAAAACCAATATAAATTTAAATTTATAGAACACAAACCTAAAATAAAACAAAACGAATTCAAATTAAAACTAATATAAATATAAATTTATAGAATACAAACATAAAATAAAACAAAACGAATTCAAGTTAAAACTAATATAAATTTAAATTTATAGAATACAAACCTAAAATAAAACAAAACGAATCCGAATTAAAACTAATATAAATTTAAATTTATAGAATACAAACTTAAAATAAAATAAAACGAATTCGAATTAAAACTAATATAAATTTAAATTTATAGAATACAAACCTAAAATAAGACAAAACGAATATAAATTAAAAATAATATAAATTTAAATTTATAGAATACTAACTCAAAATAAAACAAAACGGATATAAATTAAAACTAATATAAATTTAAATTTATAGAATACCAACTTAAAATAAAGCAAAACGAATATAAATTTGAATTTATAGAATATAATCCTAATATAAAACAAAACGAATAATCATTAAGACTAATATAAATTTAAACTTATAGAAATTCAAAATTAACCTAAATCTAATATAAACCTAAAATAAAACCTAATGCAGAAATTAAAATTTAATCCTAAGTACAAAATAAAAATTTACTTCGAAAGTAAAGTAAAGCTAATACTAAAAACAAATCTAAGTCTAAATTTAATATAGACCTAATTCGAAAACGAATTATAATTTAAGTCTAAACCTATTATAGATCTTTGGTTGGTCTAAGTCAAATGTACTTATTTTTTTTCGCAAATGTTATTGTATTTAAGCTTAAATTTTTTTCCTTATAATAAAACATAAAAATTTGTACAATACAAAAAAAAATAATGGGTTATTGAAGAGAACAGGATAGGTGGTAGGGGTGAGACAGAGATGGCGTAAGTGTAAAAGTAATTGGGGTGACCTAGACCCAGGCGTAGGGTCACCATGGCTGGTCTTTTGAGGCCAGAAGGGGCGGGCTAGCCAAGGGCGATCGACCAACAGCCAAGATCGACCCACGAGACGTGCCAGCGGGGCAACAGCGAGCAACCGGCTCAGTTTTCTTCCAGATTGTCAGCACTTTCACGTAAAATAATCGAGTTTTTTATCTTCGGTTGAGATTTTTATTTGTTTATGGTTTTTTCGGGTTTTTTTTCTACCAGGCGGTAATTTTTCTTTTAAACTGGTACGATTTTTTTTATTCGTGTGTAGTTTCCGTCTGTCAGTCCGGGCTGGCAAGAACACCACCCCATCCGGCGAGCCTTAGCCGTGCGATACGCCAGCGTACCAGTGCTGCCAGAGGGACGACAGTGATGCGTGACAAGGGCTACCTTGCCGCATGGCGCATCGACCGCAACCAAGGTAGGTAGGAAACATGACAGAATTGGCGCCCAACGTGGGGCATGATCGGAGTTAGTATTTTGATTGTTTTTTTTTAGTTTGGTCTCCTGGCGTCTGGCCACGTAAGTCCTGCAGCGTTTGGGTCTTTGAACCTTGACTGCAGTTGCGACGTGGGTTAAGGCGAAAGGAGCCGAGCTAGAAAACAATGAAGTATCTCGTTTCGGGCCTTAGTGTAAGTTTTTTCGTATAGTTTTTGTTAGACCCAAAGCAGGTCCTCTTAGGTTAAGAACACGTAAGTCCTGCAGCGTTTAGGCCACAGCGCCTCGACTGCAGTTGCGACGTGGTTCTTCTCGGTAGGATTTTTTTACTGCTGGGGTGAAATAGTTAGAATTAATTTAAGGATTTTTTCTTTTTTTTTTAGTTCACATTGCGTTTCGGTTTTCCGTAAGTCCTGCAGCGTTAAGGTCGTTGAACCGCGACTGCAGTTGCGACGGTTGGCTGGAGACGGATGAACGACAATCTTAAATTTTTTCTTCTTCTTTAATTTTTTTAATTTTCTATTGTAGATATTTAAATCCGTAGGGGCATCCTGCGTGGAATATGTAGGATGACAGGAGTAGCGCACCCGCGTACCCCAGCGAGCCCAACACGCGTCTGTTCCCAGATTGGGCGGCGTGGTGGCCAGCGTCTGTTCCCAGATTGGGTGGCTGTTTTAACACCGTATGGTGACAAAAAACCCTAACATGCAGGGGATTTTATGCATGGAAACCTATAAATAAAATAAAAAAATCTCGTTTTGTAAAATACTCCAGACCGAGAAGAGCAGCCTGACCAGAGGGGTCATAAACGGGACAGGCTAGCTAAGAGCAAAAATACCTCGACTCGGAGGGTGCACCTAGTGTACAAAAAGGGGGTAGCGGCACTCTTAGGCAGCGCACACAGTGAAGCATATGGGCTGGACTGTGAGCGAAACGTTTTGCTTATGAGTGCAACCGCGAACATCGAGTGCATCTCGTTTCTTCGCACGCGTTTATTTTGCAGGTTTATTTTTGCGCACAGTGTGGCTCATATGCTTCACTGCGTGCGGGCTTAGAGGAAGGTCAAATTAAAATTAAATTGTTTTTGTTTTTTTGAAAATCGCTCCTTATCGGGAAGAGCAGCCAGGGGCCTTGCTCTGTAGTACGATTCGGGGTGCGGGTGCGGTTCGGGAGCAGGATCGTGCCATGCATTTACATGTTTTTTTTACAAATTTTTGGTGGGTTCAAATCAATGCCGACTAAAACGGAATTTTAAAGCAGAGGTAGAATTTACTGCCGTTTAGAGATCTTAAGCCATGTATTTACATGGTGTGATTTTGTTTTCGAATCGCATTTGCTTATCGAGTCGCGTTGCAGAGTAGGACCTCAGGTCAGTGGGGTCATCAATGTGACAGGCTAGCTAAGTTAAGAAAAAATACCTCGATTTGGAGTTAGGCGCTGCTGAATTAAGGGGGGTATAGAGTTGCAAAGCACTCTTGAGTAGGGACAAATATAAATATAAAATTTTTCGTTTTGAATAAATACTCCAACTCGGGATGAACTACCACAACACCATTAGGTGAAGCGAATATGCCTGAGCGACCTCAGCATAGGAAATTATTGTGGGAAGTTTCGGTTAAGAACCTCGATTTGGAGGGTGCAATTATTGCACAATGAAGAAGGTTGCTTTCGCTGGTCTCGTCGAAGTTAATTTTACGCCACTCTTGTTTGTTTTACGCCACCATCCAAACTTAATGCCTATATATTTTTAATTTTTTGATTTATTATTATCAGCCATTTTAGTTTTGATTATTTGATTTCGGAATTATCATTTTCTTTTTTGTTTAGACTATTCAACTTCACCGAAGTTAGTCTCCTTTTTTATTTTACGTATACATTTTTTTGAAGCGATAGCCAAGTTCTTCTGATTATCCAAATTATTTCCTCTTTATTTAATATATCCTTATAAACAAAATACCTTAAAAAAAAAAAAATTTCACCATCGGGTTGAAAAAAAAATTATTTAAATTCACTTTCATCTATAAGCTATAGTTAGCAAAAATTTTTATGCAAACCTTTTTCGAATATTTCACTTTATTTTCATCTAAACATATCTTTATATATAAATATATATATTGAGATAAAAATCAACCTAAACTTTTAATTTTTTGATAAGTTGCGAAACTTTAGACAACTAAGATTGTAACTCTAAAATAGTTACAAAAATTTTTTTCTTTGGATATCACGTTCATACATCTCTAGATTACCACAAACTACTATCAAATTTCTTTGACCTCTATGGAGTTTCGTTATTATTATGCTTACCTTTAATTAATATCATTATATTTTATCAACTTTTCGAATATTATATTATTTTCCTTTACATATCATTACTATATATATTATTATCATTTCTAATACTACTATTAATATTATTATTTAAAAATTTTTTTTTGCTAAGTTTTGCAACCACCGTCTTTACCGGACATTTATTTTGATCGTATTTTTTTCTTTGATTTTTTTCCTTTCGTTTTGGGCATTTGGCGAACAACAGTTATGTAAACTGTGGCGCATTGAAACTATCGGCTCTAACATAATAATTAAAGTTTCTCGTATTTGAATAAATTGGCTTCTCAGGTCCTAACGGACGCTACTTTTGATCCAGCGAATTCTCGTTGGTCGATTTGAACAACCTAGGTGTTTGAAGCATTTGCAATTTTCTTGATTTTTTTTTTGATTCTTTTAATAACGATTCCTTGGGACATGGTTCACACTAGGCAACAAAGCAAAATGGATAGTAGTGAAACCAATCCGAATCCAGCCGAAAGTGGAAGTCTAGTACCCACAACAACCACTAGTACAGGGGCAATTCCAAAAACAGGCCTGATGAGAACAACCATACCGATTTTTACCACAGCAACGACGACTATTACCACACCAATGGCGATGCAGAGTGCACAACCACCAGCACCTAGACGTACCTCGGAAGAGCTTAACTTCTCTAATAGCAGCATCACGTCTCCAGAGTTTAGCAGCCTAACCACTGTAAACGTGCGCAAGCAATTCCAGGAACACTCTCAGATGGGGAGCGTAAGAGACAGGTCGTCAGGAAGAGCACCAGCGTCCCAAGGTATAGTCAACTCGAGCATCAATATAAGGGATTACGTCAAGTCAGCGGTGGGTTTAGCCCAAGTGGATCTGATGTCGGGAATGGAGGAGCGTTTGCGGGTGTTAGTCCCACAATTAATAGCCGAAAGCAAAGATTATATACTATAAAGATGTGCCACGTAGAACATTAAAAAGTAACAAATATTTTTCAGATCAATACGTAAGCTTTTGTGAGCGCGATGAAAAAGCTTTCTTGAGAGAAAAGTTTCCAACGTTTGCATGCACATTCTCTCTGAAATGCTCTTTCTCTCGTCACTCCACAATGCTTCACAGCATAGATCACCACTGCATGGTTTTTCATAGCTAGCGCATGGCAGAATAACCAGGTAGGGTAAAGAGATTCACCACACCGACAGCTAATGTCAAAATTAATTTTAGCGGTGCCACTTTTCAGTATTGTTGATTATTGTGAGACAAATGCTTTGAGGGGAATTTATACTAGGGTAAATGGGATAAAGTAAGAAAAAATGTGTATATAATGAAACAAATAAGTTTTTATGTGATTTTAATATTTTATTTTCACTAATTTATTATTGCCCGTTATTTTTTGTTTATTTTTTTTAATTCTTAATTTCAATATAAATACCTTATACCTTATGTCTCAATCAACCTTATTACATCAGCTAATTCTAAGACGCTGGTTCAAATTTTGATTAAAAATAAAAACTTGTACTTCCCCGTTTTCCAGTTTAGTACAAAGAATAATATTTAACAGATTCCGCTCTCAGTGCGCATAAATGTGCAGCCTACATCACATGTGAAAATACATGCACACAAAAAACACATACACAACAAACGAAACTAAGCAAACGAATCTAATTGGCTTATTGGAAAACAAACGAAATACAAAGAAACAGTCAAACTGCCGTGTAGGAAAATCAACTAGTTTAAAAGTAGTTGAAAAAGTAGTTTTTTTTTAAACCACAACTAGTTGAAATTCTGAATTTTTTTCATAGAACGAACTAACATATTTTGTATGGTGATGTCCGCTAAATAAGTCAATTGACTTTTGTCTGCATATGTTTTCAACTACTTGTTAAATTAGTTGAATTTAAATTATTTTTTTAACTACTTTAAAATAAACCAATGGAAAACTGCATATATTTTCAACTACGTGTTAAATTAGTTAAATTTAAATAATTTTTTTTAATAACTTTAAAATAAATCGAATGAAAACTAGTTAATATTCCACTTACTGAAGATGAAAATAAAAGCATAAAAATTTTAAATTTCTATGCATCAAAGAGATCATTTATTTTATTGTTTTGAAAAATAATGCATAAATTCATATTAGTTAAAGCCTAAATTTAATAATATTTGATGAAATAGCATGGTTAAATATATATAAACTTGTAATCTAATAAAAATTTGCAATAAAAACATGTCAAAATCAGAGTAGTTGCCACCTTAATATAATTCAAAGTAGTTTTTAAACCACTTGTTTTGAAGTAGTTATTCAATTACTTCATATATAATGCCATAAAAACTATTCAAAATTGATGTGGATGCCACCTTAATACATTTCAAAGTAGTTCAGAAACTAGTTTATTTTAAATTCGTTTTTTAATTAGTTGTTTTTAAAACAAGTTAATTTGTTCCTATAGGGTGCTGTAAAAACACATAAAGCAACACCTGCTTATGGAACTTTAAAAACCACATTCATCAAACATATTATTGGGCTACTTAAAACTACCACAGTTTTGGTTTGTAGAGCTTTCATGTAAAACAACAACATAAGTATATAAAAACAGGTTGGTAAAGTGTGGTATTAATACTAAGGGATTTTTTAGCCACACTGAAAACCACGCAACTGTGAATACCCTTAATGATACAATCATGGATTTTTCTTTGAAGATACGGCAGCACTGTATTTTGTGATTTTGACATGATTTTGACATTAGCTATCGGTGTGGTGAATCTCTTTACCCTACCTGGTTATTCTGCCATGAGCTAGCGGAGGCGTGGAATTTTATGTTGTAATTGTTTTTTCCATTTTTGTTGTTGGAACCAAGCAATTGTGATCTCTGCTTGACAGCAACAAATGTTTTTGTTTGTTTGCATTATTTTCATGATGATTTCCTTATTTTGTGTGAAACCGATTTTCTTATTCACTGCTTGCTATTAATATTGACTATTTTTGATTGAATCAGCCAGAGCATTAACATCTGCATATACATTCAGATCTTAAGGAAAACTGAATAACGACATACAAATCCATCCAATGAATTCAAAATTGTTTATAAATAAAATTTTTAATTCACATTGATATTTAAAAAATTGCTTACTAATTAATTTCAATTATTTTTTTCGTTATTCAGAATAATTAATTATTTTTTTATTTATATGAATGCCATTTAAAACGAATGCAATTTAAAAATAATTTCAAATTTTTCAATAACTTATTTTTTGTGCTTTATTATGTCTTGATTCATTGCCTATTCATGTGTTATTCATTATTAATTTTATAATCATTATTAATTTTTTATTTATTATTAATTTGGTTCATTATTCAAAAGTGAATAACAAATTTTTTTTTTCATTTTAGTTATTATTCAAAAGTGAATGAAAACTTAGAAATTAATACGAAATTCATAAAATAGTAATGAATAGCAAAATGTTTTATTCATTGTATTTTTTATTTAAAAGTGAATAACAAATTAATAACAGTGGTAAACAATTTGATAAAAAAGTTTGCGCGATGAAAACGACATTGCTAGTTCGATAAAGTATTTTTTCTAGATAATATAAATCATTAAGACTTTTCCAGGTTGGTTCGAATTTTTTTTAGAAGAATTTTCGACTTTTTTGAGGAAAAATATTTTCCCAGTTATGATCCTATAAATCAAAAAGTATTAATTTATTTTACAAGATTTATAAATATTTACAAATGAGGCATTTATACCTTTTATTTAAGCTATTATTTATACGATTATTTGTACGATTTTTGTCGACATTTTCTGAATACTACATTTGTGAAAGAGTTTAAAATATAGCGTTTATTTAACATTTCCCCCATATCAAAGTGCGCAAAAATATGACTTCGATATATATTTTGCATTTATTTTTACTTTGTTGTTAAAAAAATATTTCAACGAAAATATTAAGGTAAAAAGTATTATTGCAGCAGGTTGGATATTTACGTATTTCAATTTTAGTATAAATACTCAATACTCACGTGGTGAGTTCGTACTAAACAAATTCATCAGACTTTAAAAACCCAATTATCATATATGTAACTTAGGATTTTGTATGCAAACAATGTTCTTAGCTAAATTTAAAAATCCCTAAACCGCAATTTTTCGTTATAATAGGATTTGCAATACTGTAAACTCTTTGAAATGAGTAAAATAACAGAAATAACGCAATCAAAACAAAACAACGAAATCTTCGCGCTTCTATAAATAACTAGCTGAGACACTGTGTGCTGCTGCCACGCCCCCGTTGCCAAACGCCCATAACATGCTATCAGTGAAACGGCAAGAATAAATTGTAGTCGAGTACCGAATTTCGAGGCTGTGCGGCCATCTATAACTCCAAAGCTATTCAATATCAAAAATTTCAGTTGTGTGGGAGGGGTCACACCCTCTTGCCTAACGCCCATAAAATGTTATCAGTGAAACGTTTAAATTGTGGTCGAATACCGAATTCTGAGGCTTTGCGAAATATAATTATAAAGCTATCAGATATCGCATATTTGGCCTGTATAGGAGGTAATTTTGAGTATTAACCATATTTTTTAAACTCTTTCACAAATGTAGTATTTAAAAAATTTATACAAAAATCATTAGATCAATACAAATGATAGCTTAAATAAAAGATATAAACGTCTCTTTTGCAAACATGTATAAATTTTTTAATATGAAAAAATACTTTTGAAGTTATAGGATCATAACTGGGGACATATTTTTCAAAACTTAAAAAAATCGAAAAATCTTTTAAAATTCTTCAATTCTTTTCGAATTGCATTCGTTCTATAATACTCAAACAATTTAACACAAAGTCTATATTAATAAAACTTATTTTCTGGTTTGTTTATTTAATTGACATTTATACAAATCTAAATGGCTTAACGGACTTCGCTCAATTTAAGTGTACTGTGTGCATCCTAGATTAGATTGTTACATACTTAGTTTTTATCACGCTCATTCCATCCATTTTCACTTACGTAAATTTTGATATTGAAAATCTTTCTTGAAAAAATTTTTTTGCAAATTAAATTTAAAAAATTTCAGAAATTTTAATACCAAAAACATTCACATATCTTTAGAATTTAGAAGAATGAGAAAAATGGCATGAAAACCAAAACTTTGCCTTTCGATGCAAATATATTCGCTATTTTTAAATATATTTAATTAAAATTTTTTTAATCAAAGTTTTAATAAAAGCACTTTACAAAAATAGTTTCAACTGTACCGTTAGGTCAGTGAATAAATCCTTTATTTTCTTTTCAAAACCGGTCCAAAATATTGAATTTTTACTAAAAAAATTATTAAAAAAAAATGTTTTTGTTGTATAAATAAGAACAATTGAAAATTGCATTTCTGAGTACTTTTCATATAGTAAAGCATGTATTTGCAATTATCTATTAAAAATATGTATATACAAGTAGTTAAATAAAAAAATTTTCCGCAAAAAAACAACTTAAAAAATATTGCTTACAACATTATTCGCGGCTAAGCTTCAACTGATGGAATCGCAATTACAATAATATAACACTAAAAATATCATGTGGCAAAACGGAAAAAAAACCAAGTTAACACACAAAATATACCCAGATTAAGTCATCTTTATGATATTATATTCTTGAAATTATATAACAAAAAGATAAAAGATAATGCAAAAAAATATAATAACTCTAAATTATATAATGCTCGTAGGGTAGTTTAGTAAAAAAATTGCCTACATTTTTTAAGAAAAACCTAATAAAATTCTGCTACATTTTGTTGGCAGCTACATCGTTTATTCAGATGCTTCGTGCATCAAGTCTTTACATATCATTTCTATTGCTTTTCAATATTATGCTCACATTTGCTCACATTTGCTCACATTGTCGCTTACTTATTCTCTCGCTCTCAAAAGCTTTAAATCGTTCGCTCGCTGACTCTCATAAAGCTTTTGTGTCGCAACCTCTTTTGGTTGCAGAGGCCAAGGGACAAATTCTTCAATCAGCACTTGAACTGATTGAAGGTTGTAAACCTTGATTTGGCTTCAATCAGCACTTGAACTGATTGAAGTTTTGGTTATGATTTTGCCAGCACTTAAACTGGCAATAATTAGCTGAAAGTAAATTTGATTAAAACACGTATGTTTACCGTAACTAATTAACAACTGAGATTTATTATCATATTTCTTTTTCTTATAAAGGAAAAGAACTTACTTACACTAACATAAGACATGTAAATAATGCTTGTATAATAATTGCTTGTATAATAATTGCTGTATAATAATTGCTGCTCAACAGTCAATAAATGGCCCATAGTAGACATAGCCCGCACCACAAAATACACACAAATATCAATATAAATATCAATGCATTTATTGATAATCAAGAACAAAGTTCAATATACTTTGTCGTTAATGCATTATACCGTTTCTCAACTAACAAAAACAAAGTTCAATGCACTTTGTCGTTAATGCATTATACCGCTTCTCAACTAACAAAAACAAAAGTTCAATACACTTTTGTTGTTGATGCACTTTTAACAACGAAACGATATAATGCATTTTGTCAAAGTGAGCGGACAGAAACTTGACACTTTGTTGTGCAATTTCCGTCCGCCGCCTTGGAATGTAAGATCTGCGGTGCCAGCATTTATTGTTGACTGTTGAGCAGCAACATATTGAATCTAAATAACTTTTAATGGTTGTTTAAAATAATAAAATAACTGTTGAGCAGCAACATCCTCCCCCGCGTTGAACGAGTGTTCAACAATTCAGACGTAACCTTATACATCCACGCAGAAACTTCTATAACACCGTGGAGCTACTTGTGGCGGGGTGTTGGAAATGGTCTCTGACAGTGGATGTTCTTTCACTGGAGAATTTGTAGGTGCTGCTTGAGAATTCTCTGATGAAGCTCCTCTATGCTGTTGCCGCTTGTACAAGATGCATATAGCCAGAATGACGGCTGTGCTTAGCAACAAACCCGAATAACTCACTGCAAAACTATGATATTGATGAGTTTGCAGTTTATTAGGAAGATCGATGATTGTGTGTGCTTCCAAAATTTCTTGCAGCCTTGACAGTTCTTTTAGTGCTGGTTCATACTCAATCTCTGTGGTCTCTAAGACTGGAAGTGATGCTGGTTTGGTTGAATTAACATCGATAATGTGTCCAAATGCAGTATAGGAAATGTTTGTAGATGAGGAAAGTATTGGGTTGCTTGTTATCGTAAGGAGTTGATATTTTAATGTACATCCTGCCGTTAGCTCGATAAATCCTGACCCGTCCAACGAGATTCGCGAAACTTGGTTGTCACAAACTGTTGTAATTTGTATTGGCGTTGCTAGAGCAAACATCCATTTATTCCTATCATTGACTTGTGTCCATACTTGATTTTCCCTATGCTCCAACTTACAGTGGGATCGGGTTTCATTGTTGAGTAAACTCACTTCGCAAGCACAAACTTCTGATCCCTTATTGTATGTGGGTTGATTGTTGGCACAAAGATACAATTCATTTTCCATTCTAAAACAAGATTGCAAATTTTCTGTTGTGGTTGGAAAATATTGATCTCGAGGTACATTTATTGCCAGAACTGTAGTAGATAATTTTATTGCCATCATCGTGTTGTTAATCTTTGTGGGAATTGGTATTAGCCGATATAAGTTAAATTGATCCAAGCTGGTTAATGGTACTGTTATCTGGAAAATTGCGTGGTTCTCTGTTATCGCCGCCTTAACCTTCATTAACTTGTATATTGATAGTATATCGCCTTGATAACCTGGGATCTGAATGGTTGGTGACAAATGCGCTGTGATTTTTAAAATTTCATCGTTGAGCTGCTGTGGTGATAGTAACTGAGGACTGATCTGTCCGTGATGAACATTTGTAAGGACATTTATGAGTGCTGTTTGAACACGATGAACGTTTGATGTCATAATGGATAATTGAAAGGCTAACGATAAGAATGTTTGGAATGTTTGCTCCTTCTGTGCCTCCTGTTCATTATGACGAATTTGATCGTTGATGCTTGCCAATCTTCCTTCAAGCCTTTCGAATGAGCTTTGAGCTGAAGTTTGGTCACGTTTGATGATGTTAATGGTTGAATCAATTATCGAAATCTGTTTTTTCATCATGCTTGTCAGATGTTGTTCGTTGTCATTGATGGCCGTTATTGTTTCTGACATCTGATGGGCATACTCTGAGTCTAAAACTCCAAACAGCGAGTTAGCAACATTTCCTACAAAGTTGAGTGCACCTCTTTTTTCACGATGGCTTGCTAACAACCCTTTATCGAGATACAGCTCCGCATTTGTGTGTTGAAACTGTGTGACCAATTCATCGCATCTTGGTGTGGGTTGTATTTGATCGCACATGTGGTTCATAGTCGTAGTACCATCTTTTAGTAGTTGGATTTCAGCACGCAATGGTTTGAGATCATAGTACACAACCAGTTTCCATTCACTAGTGATGATTTTGCTCGATCCGATGTGTTCAAAATGAATACCAGCATTTGGGTCAAATTTTGTGATCTGGACTGGTTCACACCATGCTATCGGCAACATTAGTAATATTGCCAATAACGTTATACAACTGTACTGTAGTGCTGTTTTTGTTCTCTTTGGTTGATCCTTTTTTATTTCGTCCCTTCGTTTTCTTGTGGACACACCATTATTTGACTCTGTGCCACTGTTATCTTCTTGTTCTTCCATCAACAGTGGTGCTAAACGGTGAATAGGGCGCTTAAAGATACCGTTTTTTGTCTTGACATCAACCACACGAACCCGACCATCATTACCAGTATATGTGTTGATAATTCGGCCCATTGGCCACTGCAGCGGAGTGATGTTGTCTTCTTTTATTAACACCAGTGTTCCGTCTTTTACATTAGCAGCTTGATCCTTCCACTTACTGCGACACTGGAGCTCGTTCAAGTATATAGTTGACCACCGGCTCCAAAACTCGTCCTTTATATGATTTACTAGCTTCCATCGAGCAAGAGTTGATGGGTTCGTTGTGCACTTCTTACCACTAGGAATCGCTGTTAATGGCTCGCCTATGAGAAAATGTCCTGGTGTCAAGGCAGCGAGATCATTTGGATCAGATGACATTGGTGTTAGAGGTCGAGAATTTAATATTGCTTCAATCTGGATTACAACTGTCTCTAGCTCCTCATAAGTGAGAGAAATGGTTGTTACGCTTCTTACCAGAAGATGTTTCGCAGATTTTACAGCTGCTTCCCACAGTCCACCGAAATGTGGCGACCTTGGTGGTATAAAATGAAAAGTGGTACCCAGGTCTGTACATGACCGAATGATTGCATCTTGTGAATGATCATTGTGGATGGTGTTCTTCAGATCTTCTAGTTGGTTTTTGGCACCGACAAAGTTGGTGGCGTTGTCACAGTACAGATTTTGACATCTTCCTCTTCGTGAAGTAAAACGTTTGAGTGCGCCAATGAATGCTTCGGTGGACAGATCACTCACAACTTCCAGATGAACTGCCTTTGTACTGAAGCAGCAGAATACGGCGATATAAGCCTTGCAAGGCCGTTTTCCTCTTATTTTGTAGTGTATCCAAATTGGGCCGCAAAAATCAACACCCGAGTTAAAGAACGGACGTTCTGGTTGCACTCTGTCATGAGGAAGGTTGCCCATTATTTGATTGAATGTATGAGGGCGAGCACGCGTGCAGCGTATGCAGTGTTGAACAATAGATCTGGCCATAATTTTACCTTTTATGGGCCAGAATCGCTGTCTTATCTGAGCAAGAAGTGCTTGTGGTCCACAGTGGAGGTTCTTAATGTGCAAGTCTTGCATTATTAATTTTGTTATTGGATCATTGTAAGGTAATAACATTGGATGTTTGGCATCATATTGCAGATTTGATTCAAGAAGTCGTCCTCCCACTCTGATGATACCTTGGTTGTCGAGAAAAACTGATAGACCGTGAAGGGCACTTGTTTTCTTTACTTCTTGTTCTCTTGACAATTGTTGTATTTCGTCACTAAAGTCGCTAAGTTGTACCGTTTTTATTATGACAGTTAGCGCTTCATTGAGTTCTTCGACTAATAGTGTGGCCTTAATTGCTCTATCACTTCGACGTATGTGCCTGATGAATCTTAGTATGTATCCAACTATTCTTTGCAACGTTGGAAAAGAGTTACGATGATTTATGTTGTAAATCATGTTGCTTAAATCTTCGTTTATTGATGTAGTAAGAACACTTATGTTTCTTTTCAGCTCCGTTTGGTTTGGTACTGCAAGCTCCTTGCGGAATGCTTTGGGCCATGAATCCTCCTTTGCATGAAGAAAGAGAGGACCATAAAACCACATTGAGCAGCGTTTTATATCAATTGGGTCAACTCCCCTCGATAACAAATCTGCAGGGTTGTTTTTTGAACTAACATGTCGCCATTGTTCTACTAAGGTGAGCTCCTGAATCTTGCTTATGCGATTAGATACGAATGTCTGGAACGACGATGATTCTGAGTTTATCCAGTGTAGAACGATTTCAGAGTCAGTCCACAAGAAAGTCGTGCAGTGTTCAAGAGACATGTCCTGCTTTACCCTTGAGACCAGTTGCGCCCCTAATAGGGCCGCACACAGCTCCAGTCGTGGAATGGTTTGAGTTTTTAGTGGTGCGACGCGTGATTTTGAACATAACAAATGAACTGCAATTGTGCCATCATTTATTAGGGATCTAATGTATACCGCGGCTCCATATGCGCGTTCTGAGGCATCAGTGAATAGATGTATCTGGAAGGATACGGCGTTCTTGTGGTTTGTAATATGTCGACAAAGCCTTATATCGTTGAGCGCTACTAAGTTTTTCCGAAATTTGGTCCAAGAGGCATCCATTTCTAATGGAAGCGATTCATCCCAAGATAATTTTAGTTGCCACAACCTTTGCACAAAAGTCTTGGCCTTTACTACTACTGGAGCCATTAATCCGAGAGGATCAAAAATATGTGCTATATCGGAGGTTACAGATCGCTTCGTATTTTTTGTGTTTGAAGAGTCATTCGTCCTTATACAAAACTCATCTGATTTTGGAAGCCAAGTGATCCCGAGTGTTCTGATGCTTTTGTCGGAGTCGTTATCAAAGTCCAGATCTACTTCCTGATCATCAATTGGTATTCCCTGAAGTAGTTGTGCGTGATTAGCACACCATTTTCGAAGTTTCATACCAGCAGAATCTAAGATTTTAATTAATTGATGTTTTATTTCTAAGGCTTCAGTCAATTTGTTTGATCCACATAACCCATCGTCGACATAAAACTCCTTTTCTAGTGCTGCTGAACCAAGTGGATATTGAATTTTGTTTGTTTTTGCTAACGTTTGGAGACATTTTGTAGCTAAGTAGGGAGCTGAGCGTGTTCCATACGTTACTGTTTTAAGCTGATAGAATTGCAACTTGTCGCTGCAACTTTCTCTCCAAATTATGGTTTGAAGTGTTTTGTCTTGAGGATGTATGCAAATTTGGCGATACATCTTTTCAATATCGGTTGTAAAAACAAATCGCGGTGATCTAAATCGCATCAGAATAGATAAAAGATCACTCTGCACCACTGGACCACTGTGCATTATATCATTAAGCGATACTCCACTAGATGTCTTAGCCGAAGCATCGAACACAACCCGTAATTTAGTAGTGCTGCTGTCTGGTTTGATGACGCAGTGATGCGGTATTATGTAGTGCGGCGACAATATGTCTTCTTCGTCAATCTTTTCCATGTGCCCAAGTGCCTCATACTCTCGCATGAACTTGACGTATGATAATTTCATGTCTGGAAATTTGTTCAACCGTCGTTCTAAAGAAAAGAATCGATTCATTGCCATCTGCTTTGATTCCCCTAGGCTTGATGGGTCGTCCTTAAAGGGAATTTTCACAATGAATCTTCCACTCTTATTGCGTTGAGTATTCTGAATGAAGGATGATTCGCATTTTTGGTCTGCTGCTGTAAGATTGCTTTCTGAAGCTAATACATCATCGAGTTGCCAGAATTTTGTCAGAAGATTGTTAAGCTCGTCGTCCGTTGAATGTATTCCACATGCCATAAAGTTGTCATAACCACTTCCGATCTTTCCGCTGCAAAGCCATCCAAACATAGTTTTTTGAAGGATTGGTAAGTTGTCTGCCAGCTTAATTTGGCCAATGGACATGAGAGAATGGAAATATTCAGCACCAATTAGTAGATCAATTTGTCCTGGTATGTTAAACTCGGGATCTGCCAACTGTATATTTTGTGGAATGGGCCATTTTGACATATCCAAAGCTCTTGTGGGTTGCGCTGAAATTATTGTAGGAACCATAAAAGCCTTAAGTGTAATGCTGAAGTTGCTTATTCGTGATTGAATTTTGGTGTTGACACTATACTGTGAGCTCTTTTTCCCTCTTGACACTCCTTCTATCCAGATAGGGTTTGGTTCCTTTTGTAATTTCAACCTTTTGACCAATTTTTCAGTTATCAAGTTCACCTGCGAACCTGAATCGAGAATTGCTCTGCATTCAATAGTCTGTCCATCTTCTGAAGCTATTTTGATTTTTACAGTACCCAGCAACACATAGCCATTGTTTGAAGTTGTAATTAATGAGGTTTGGTTCAATGTGTTTGCTGCTGGTGTTAGACTCCTTTGTGGTTCGTTGCACCGTGATGAGTTGACTGAAGTTGATAGTTTCTTGTCGTGAAGCAACGAATTGTGTTTTTTGTTGCATGTATTGCAATGACGACTTCTGCATTCTTGAGCCATATGTCCAGACCGAAGGCAATTCATGCATCGTTTAAGTTTTTGCACGGTCTTTATGCGATCTTGAATGTTAGATTGGAGAAAGGACTTGCACTTATATAGAGGATGAGGATCATTGTTGCAAACTGAACATTTGTTTGATTGTGTTTGAGTCACAGTTGCTGCTATTGTCTTAGTTGGGCTTGATTTGTTGCCCACTGCCTCTAATGATTGGAATCTGTTTTCTAGGAATTCCAGATATTGACTAATCTCTTGGAGTTCTCTTGAGTTTTCTAGCGACTGTTCATACAGTAATCGAGTTTGTTTGTCGAGCTTCGCCAATAAAATGTGAAGTAGCAATGGACCCCATGAGCTTGTCTCAATTGCCAAATTGTTTAACGCCAGTAGTCCTTCATGTGTTGTGTCATGTAAAGATCTTATATCTGCAGCTGAAGGGTTGTTTGGCACCCCAGGTTGATTTAACATCTTTTGAATAATCGTTGAAACAATGACCCTTTTGTTGTTGTATCGATCTTGCAGTAATTTCCATGCTGTGGCATAATTTTCAGTACTAAGTGCGAGGTGCCGAATGAGCTTCTCTGCCTCGCCTGCAATGCTTGTTTTGAGGTACCACATTTTTTGTGATGGTGGTATCTGCTGCTTGTGAATGACTTCTGAAAACAAGTCGTGAAATTGAGTCCATTCAAGATAGTCACCGCTGAATTTCGGAATGGTGATTTTGGGTAGCTGAAATGGGCTCATAGCCGTTTGTGCAGTTGGTGTTTCAGCTGGTGGATGTGCGGTCATATTGATTGATAGTTGGACAAGGACCTGCTGTACTGTATCTTCCATGTTATTATACTCATCTTGACAATATCCTTGAGAGCTCGGAGATTCACAATGTTCCCAAATATTTGCATTAAGGGTTTCAATCTGACGCCATAACCGAGTGATTGTGTTTATTTTTAATTCATAGAATTGTGATGGTTGATCTTCGATGTTGTCAATCAGACCCGCACAAATTCTATGTAGTGAAATTATGGCTGCTGCTTGCTTTCGGTTAATTCCAGAAACGTTGACCAACGTAGAATTTCCAGCGTCTTTATCAGTTGATGCGTTAGCCAGACGTGGAGTTACTTCGGGAACAGATCTTGACTTAATAATTGCTGCATGTTTTTCAAACTCTTCTCTGAATGTGTTTACCAAAGTCATTATCTCATCATAATAGTTCTGCGCGAAATATTCATGGTCTAACTTTAACCCGGGCAGCAACCTGAGCTTATTGTCTTGCTCTTCAAATCGTGCCCAGGCCTCATCTAGGCGTTGTAAGCGGTCTTCGTAATAGAATGCTGTCCTTTTCCGATCAGCTGAATCCTTTTTAAAATTCCTGATAACGGCTTGTATTTCACCACCTGTCAGCCGTTGGAGCTCGAATAATTCTTCAACGGCACTCATCTTTTAATTTCAAGGTTTTTTTTTTTTATTCAGTTTAAGCAATCTGTTTCTGTTGGCTGCAGGCTGCCTTGTTGTCCTGACGGGGCTTGTTGGCCGTAGGCTGCTTCAATTGTCCTGACGGCTTTGTGACTGTTAAGCGATCTGCTTCTGTTGGCTGCAGGCTGCTTTGTTGTCATGACGGGCCTTGTTGGCAGTAGGCTGCTTCAATTGTCCTGACGGCCTTGTTGTTGTAACGTGATCCTTGTTGAATCACGTCGGGGTCACCAAAATGTCGCAACCTCTTTTGGTTGCAGAGGCCAAGGGACAAATTCTTCAATCAGCACTTGAACTGATTGAAGGTTGTAAACCTTGATTTGGCTTCAATCAGCACTTGAACTGATTGAAGTTTTGGTTATGATTTTGCCAGCACTTAAACTGGCAATAATTAGCTGAAAGTAAATTTGATTAAAACACGTATGTTTACCGTAACTAATTAACAACTGAGATTTATTATCATATTTCTTTTTCTTATAAAGGAAAAGAACTTACTTACACTAACATAAGACATGTAAATAATGCTTGTATAATAATTGCTTGTATAATAATTGCTGTATAATAATTGCTGCTCAACAGTCAATAAATGGCCCATAGTAGACATAGCCCGCACCACAAAATACACACAAATATCAATATAAATATCAATGCATTTATTGATAATCAAGAACAAAGTTCAATATACTTTGTCGTTAATGCATTATACCGTTTCTCAACTAACAAAAACAAAGTTCAATGCACTTTGTCGTTAATGCATTATACCGCTTCTCAACTAACAAAAACAAAAGTTCAATACACTTTTGTTGTTGATGCACTTTTAACAACGAAACGATATAATGCATTTTGTCAAAGTGAGCGGACAGAAACTTGACACTTTGTTGTGCAATTTCCGTCCGCCGCCTTGGAATGTAAGATCTGCGGTGCCAGCATTTATTGTTGACTGTTGAGCAGCAACATATTGAATCTAAATAACTTTTAATGGTTGTTTAAAATAATAAAATAACTGTTGAGCAGCAACAGTGTGGATTTATGATAAATCCACATTCAAATTTTACTGTGCCACTTGCTTGTATGGCGGTGGCACATCTTTCTATTATATTATCTGTGCCGAAAGCTTAGAGTCGATGACGCCTCAGTATTCAGAGAGCCGACCAGCAGTTACGAAGTTGGTGACTTTACAACCACCACCTCCACCACCTCCACCACCCCCTCCACCACCCCCGTCTATCAATTCACAGGCATGGGCAGATCGAAATATGGAGCAGCACCAACAAATTGGATCTCAGGATACCAGGAGCTTCTCGCAATCCTTCCCAGATTTTTCGCAACCACCACCGCATAGGCCGCAACCGACAAATGTGCCGCAGCCGCAGATTTTTGCACGTTCACATACGTACCAAGTCGAGAACAGGAATCGACACCAAGAGCAACGAGCTGGACCATCAGTACGTCAGCCCAATGCCTTTGCCTATACAGGGCCGGCACAAGCGCCTTACCAACAAACAGAACAGCCGCGACGTGTAGAAATGAACAAATGGGGATTTAAGTTCGATGGTACAACTAAATCGATCAGCGTGGACGAATTCGTTTTTTGAGTAGAGACCTTGTGTAATGACTATCCATGGCCGGAAGTAATTAGGAATTTCCACAGTTTGCTAACAGGAAACGCAGCTCAATGGTTCTGGGGATTTCGCCGCTTAAACCGAATACCAAGTTGGTACGCACTTCGAGAAGCGCTTGTGACTCAGTTCAAGCGACACGAAAGCGACTTCGAAATCCAAAGACAAATTATGGATCGAAGACAACAACAGGACGAAACTTTCGATGACTTTTATCAATCTGTGTTGACACTAAGGAACCAACAGCGTAATCCACTGGCAGAACAGGATTTAGTCGAGATAATGAGGAGCAACCTGCGAAAAGAGATGTCACAGCTACTATTTGCCATGCGCATAGAGGGTTTGACGGAGTTCTGTAAAGCCTGCAAAAAGGCTGAGACTCATATAAACTATCAACGCCAGGCTTTTCAACCGCCACAGCGTTAATACATACCTCGCAATGCGCAAGTGCATGAACTAAATATAGAGCCAGACCTTTCCACTCAAGCTTTTGATTTAGACGCCATAAATTCCTTTCGAACTTTTCCATGTTGGAACTGCAAAGAGCCAGGGCACAATTTTGTTGAGTGTACTGCAGCCGTAAGGCGAATATTTTGCTATAGGTGCGGAACGGAGGGCGTAGTTACCCCAAAGTGTCCGAAATGCCAGGGAACTGCTAGGCCAAATAAAAATGTGCAGGTGGAGTCTATATCAGCTCAAACGCAGACTCAAACTCAGACTCAAGAAACGACAGAATGACTAACGTCAGTCACTCAGACCGAAATAGAAAAGAGAGTCGTAGTTTTAACATCTAGTAACCGTAGTAATAAAAGTAGTTGTGATCAAGCCGTAAATACCGTTGAGGTAAAGTTAAAAGAAATTAAGCCATTTCATGTGAGACTTAAGAACTATGAGGAAGTCAGAAGAAGAATATTTTCAGAACAGCCAACAAAAATTGAAAAAGCAAGGGTTAGATATCGTTTGAGGAAAAATAATTATAAAGAAATTTCAGCATCAGAACTTTATGAGGGCGAAGACAGTAGATTTTATACGAACATCGAAATCAATGGACAGCGAATTGAGGGATTATTAGACAGTGGAGCAACAGTGTCATGTTTAGGGAATAACTGCTTAAGTTTTGTAGAGAAGTGCAAGTTGCCAATTTTTAAATTTAAATCTTTCGTCAAAACTGCCGATGGGCGAATGCATTCAATCATAGGTCGCGTTAAAGCTAAAATTAAATTCGACAACAAAGAGCAGGAGACAGTCTTTTATTTAATGCCTTCCTTAAAAAGGGCATTGTTCTTAGGAGTAGATTTCATTAAAAAATTCAATCTCATGCAGCTCAAAGTTGATAGCATAACGACCAACAACATTGCTTTTTTGTTTGTTTTTGCTAACGTTTGGAGACATTTTGTAGCTAAGTAGGGAGCTGAGCGTGTTCCATACGTTACTGTTTTAAGCTGATAGAATTGCAACTTGTCGCTGCAACTTTCTCTCCAAATTATGGTTTGAAGTGTTTTGTCTTGAGGATGTATGCAAATTTGGCGATACATCTTTTCAATATCGGTTGTAAAAACAAATCGCGGTGATCTAAATCGCATCAGAATAGATAAAAGATCACTCTGCACCACTGGACCACTGTGCATTATATCATTAAGCGATACTCCACTAGATGTCTTAGCCGAAGCATCGAACACAACCCGTAATTTAGTAGTGCTGCTGTCTGGTTTGATGACGCAGTGATGCGGTATTATGTAGTGCGGCGACAATATGTCTTCTTCGTCAATCTTTTCCATGTGCCCAAGTGCCTCATACTCTCGCATGAACTTGACGTATGATAATTTCATGTCTGGAAATTTGTTCAACCGTCGTTCTAAAGAAAAGAATCGATTCATTGCCATCTGCTTTGATTCCCCTAGGCTTGATGGGTCGTCCTTAAAGGGAATTTTCACAATGAATCTTCCACTCTTATCGCGTTGAGTATTCTGAATGAAGGATGATTCGCATTTTTGGTCTGCTGCTGTAAGATTGCTTTCTGAAGCTAATACATCATCGAGTTGCCAGAATTTTGTCAGAAGATTGTTAAGCTCGTCGTCCGTTGAATGTATTCCACATGCCATAAAGTTGTCATAACCACTTCCGATCTTTCCGCTGCAAAGCCATCCAAACATAGTTTTTTGAAGGATTGGTAAGTTGTCTGCCAGCTTAATTTGGCCAATGGACATGAGAGAATGGAAATATTCAGCACCAATTAGTAGATCAATTTGTCCTGGTATGTTAAACTCGGGATCTGCCAACTGTATATTTTGTGGAATGGGCCATTTTGACATATCCAAAGCTCTTGTGGGTTGCGCTGAAATTATTGTAGGAACCATAAAAGCCTTAAGTGTAATGCTGAAGTTGCTTATTCGTGATTGAATTTTGGTGTTGACACTATACTGTGAGCTCTTTTTCCCTCTTGACACTCCTTCTATCCAGATAGGGTTTGGTTCCTTTTGTAATTTCAACCTTTTGACCAATTTTTCAGTTATCAAGTTCACCTGCGAACCTGAATCGAGAATTGCTCTGCATTCAATAGTCTGTCCATCTTCTGAAGCTATTTTGATTTTTACAGTACCCAGCAACACATAGCCATTGTTTGAAGTTGTAATTAATGAGGTTTGGTTCAATGTGTTTGCTGCTGGTGTTAGACTCCTTTGTGGTTCGTTGCACCGTGATGAGTTGACTGAAGTTGATAGTTTCTTGTCGTGAAGCAACGAATTGTGTTTTTTGTTGCATGTATTGCAATGACGACTTCTGCATTCTTGAGCCATATGTCCAGACCGAAGGCAATTCATGCATCGTTTAAGTTTTTGCACGGTCTTTATGCGATCTTGAATGTTAGATTGGAGAAAGGACTTGCACTTATATAGAGGATGAGGATCATTGTTGCAAACTGAACATTTGTTTGATTGTGTTTGAGTCACAGTTGCTGCTATTGTCTTAGTTGGGCTTGATTTGTTGCCCACTGCCTCTAATGATTGGAATCTGTTTTCTAGGAATTCCAGATATTGACTAATCTCTTGGAGTTCTCTTGAGTTTTCTAGCGACTGTTCATACAGTAATCGAGTTTGTTTGTCGAGCTTCGCCAATAAAATGTGAAGTAGCAATGGACCCCATGAGCTTGTCTCAATTGCCAAATTGTTTAACGCCAGTAGTCCTTCATGTGTTGTGTCATGTAAAGATCTTATATCTGCAGCTGAAGGGTTGTTTGGCACCCCAGGTTGATTTAACATCTTTTGAATAATCGTTGAAACAATGACCCTTTTGTTGTTGTATCGATCTTGCAGTAATTTCCATGCTGTGGCATAATTTTCAGTACTAAGTGCGAGGTGCCGAATGAGCTTCTCTGCCTCGCCTGCAATGCTTGTTTTGAGGTACCACATTTTTTGTGATGGTGGTATCTGCTGCTTGTGAATGACTTCTGAAAACAAGTCGTGAAATTGAGTCCATTCAAGATAGTCACCGCTGAATTTCGGAATGGTGATTTTGGGTAGCTGAAATGGGCTCATAGCCGTTTGTGCAGTTGGTGTTTCAGCTGGTGGATGTGCGGTCATATTGATTGATAGTTGGACAAGGACCTGCTGTACTGTATCTTCCATGTTATTATACTCATCTTGACAATATCCTTGAGAGCTCGGAGATTCACAATGTTCCCAAATATTTGCATTAAGGGTTTCAATCTGACGCCATAACCGAGTGATTGTGTTTATTTTTAATTCATAGAATTGTGATGGTTGATCTTCGATGTTGTCAATCAGACCCGCACAAATTCTATGTAGTGAAATTATGGCTGCTGCTTGCTTTCGGATAATTCCAGAAACGTTGACCAACGTAGAATTTCCAGCGTCTTTATCAGTTGATGCGTTAGCCAGACGTGGAGTTACTTCGGGAACAGATCTTGACTTAATAATTGCTGCATGTTTTTCAAACTCTTCTCTGAATGTGTTTACCAAAGTCATTATCTCATCATAATAGTTCTGCGCGAAATATTCATGGTCTAACTTTAACCCGGGCAGCAACCTGAGCTTATTGTCTTGCTCTTCAAATCGTGCCCAGGCCTCATCTAGGCGTTGTAAGCGGTCTTCGTAATAGAATGCTGTCCTTTTCCGATCAGCTGAATCCTTTTTAAAATTCCTGATAACGGCTTGTATTTCACCACCTGTCAGCCGTTGGAGCTCGAATAATTCTTCAACGGCACTCATCTTTTAATTTCAAGGTTTTTTTTTTTTATTCAGTTTAAGCAATCTGTTTCTGTTGGCTGCAGGCTGCCTTGTTGTCCTGACGGGGCTTGTTGGCCGTAGGCTGCTTCAATTGTCCTGACGGCTTTGTGACTGTTAAGCGATCTGCTTCTGTTGGCTGCAGGCTGCTTTGTTGTCATGACGGGCCTTGTTGGCAGTAGGCTGCTTCAATTGTCCTGACGGCCTTGTTGTTGTAACGTGATCCTTGTTGAATCACGTTGGGGTCACCAAAATGTCGCAACCTCTTTTGGTTGCAGAGGCCAAGGGACAAATTCTTCAATCAGCACTTGAACTGATTGAAGGTTGTAAACCTTGATTTGGCTTCAATCAGCACTTGAACTGATTGAAGTTTTGGTTATGATTTTGCCAGCACTTAAACTGGCAATAATTAGCTGAAAGTAAATTTGATTAAAACACGTATGTTTACCGTAACTAATTAACAACTGAGATTTATTATCATATTTCTTTTTCTTATAAAGGAAAAGAACTTACTTACACTAACATAAGACATGTAAATAATGCTTGTATAATAATTGCTTGTATAATAATTGCTGTATAATAATTGCTGCTCAACAGTCAATAAATGGCCCATAGTAGACATAGCCCGCACCACAAAATACACACAAATATCAATATAAATATCAATGCATTTATTGATAATCAAGAACAAAGTTCAATATACTTTGTCGTTAATGCATTATACCGTTTCTCAACTAACAAAAACAAAGTTCAATGCACTTTGTCGTTAATGCATTATACCGCTTCTCAACTAACAAAAACAAAAGTTCAATACACTTTTGTTGTTGATGCACTTTTAACAACGAAACGATATAATGCATTTTGTCAAAGTGAGCGGACAGAAACTTGACACTTTGTTGTGCAATTTCCGTCCGCCGCCTTGGAATGTAAGATCTGCGGTGCCAGCATTTATTGTTGACTGTTGAGCAGCAACATATTGAATCTAAATAACTTTTAATGGTTGTTTAAAATAATAAAATAACTGTTGAGCAGCAACAGTGTGGATTTATGATAAATCCACATTCAAATTTTACTGTGCCACTTGCTTGTATGGCGGTGGCACATCTTTCTATTATATTATCTGTGCCGAAAGCTTAGAGTCGATGACGCCTCAGTATTCAGAGAGCCGACCAGCAGTTACGAAGTTGGTGACTTTACAACCACCACCTCCACCACCCCCTCCACCACCCCCGTCTATCAATTCACAGGCATGGGCAGATCGAAATATGGAGCAGCACCAACAAATTGGATCTCAGGATACCAGGAGCTTCTCGCAATCCTTCCCAGATTTTTCGCAACCACCACCGCATAGGCCGCAACCGACAAATGTGCCGCAGCCGCAGATTTTTGCACGTTCACATACGTACCAAGTCGAGAACAGGAATCGACACCAAGAGCAACGAGCTGGACCATCAGTACGTCAGCCCAGTGCCTTTGCCTATACAGGGCCGGCACAAGCGCCTTACCAACAAACAGAACAGCCGCGACGTGTAGAAATGAACAAATGGGGATTTAAGTTCGATGGTACAACTAAATCGATCAGCGTGGACGAATTCGTTTTTTGAGTAGAGACCTTGTGTAATGACTATCCATGGCCGGAAGTAATTAGGAATTTCCACAGTTTGCTAACAGGAAACGCAGCTCAATGGTTCTGGGGATTTCGCCGCTTAAACCGAATACCAAGTTGGTACGCACTTCGAGAAGCGCTTGTGACTCAGTTCAAGCGACACGAAAGCGACTTCGAAATCCAAAGACAAATTATGGATCGAAGACAACAACAGGACGAAACTTTCGATGACTTTTATCAATCTGTGTTGACACTAAGGAACCAACAGCGTAATCCACTGGCAGAACAGGATTTAGTCGAGATAATGAGGAGCAACCTGCGAAAAGAGATGTCACAGCTACTATTTGCCATGCGCATAGAGGGTTTGACGGAGTTCTGTAAAGCCTGCAAAAAGGCTGAGACTCATATAAACTATCAACGCCAGGCTTTTCAACCGCCACAGCGTTAATACATACCTCGCAATGCGCAAGTGCATGAACTAAATATAGAGCCAGACCTTTCCACTCAAGCTTTTGATTTAGACGCCATAAATTCCTTTCGAACTTTTCCATGTTGGAACTGCAAAGAGCCAGGGCACAATTTTGTTGAGTGTACTGCAGCCGTAAGGCGAATATTTTGCTATAGGTGCGGAACGGAGGGCGTAGTTACCCCAAAGTGTCCGAAATGCCAGGGAACTGCTAGGCCAAATAAAAATGTGCAGGTGGAGTCTATATCAGCTCAAACGCAGACTCAAACTCAGACTCAAGAAACGACAGAATGACTAACGTCAGTCACTCAGACCGAAATAGAAAAGAGAGTCGTAGTTTTAACATCTAGTAACCGTAGTAATAAAAGTAGTTGTGATCAAGCCGTAAATACCGTTGAGGTAAAGTTAAAAGAAATTAAGCCATTTCATGTGAGACTTAAGAACTATGAGGAAGTCAGAAGAAGAATATTTTCAGAACAGCCAACAAAAATTGAAAAAGCAAGGGTTAGATATCGTTTGAGGAAAAATAATTATAAAGAAATTTCAGCATCAGAACTTTATGAGGGCGAAGACAGTAGATTTTATACGAACATCGAAATCAATGGACAGCGAATTGAGGGATTATTAGACAGTGGAGCAACAGTGTCATGTTTAGGGAATAACTGCTTAAGTTTTGTAGAGAAGTGCAAGTTGCCAATTTTTAAATTTAAATCTTTCGTCAAAACTGCCGATGGGCGAATGCATTCAATCATAGGTCGCGTTAAAGCTAAAATTAAATTCGACAACAAAGAGCAGGAGACAGTCTTTTATTTAATGCCTTCCTTAAAAAGGGCATTGTTCTTAGGAGTAGATTTCATTAAAAAATTCAATCTCATGCAGCTCAAAGTTGATAGCATAACGACCAACAACATTGCTTTGGAGGAAGAGGTCCAAAGCCATGCAACACCGAAAATGAAAGTTTTGACAGCGCAGCAACAACACAGGCTTAACGCAGTTATAGCAAAATTTCCCTGTTTCACGAAGAAAGGTCTCGGCAAGACGTCTTTAGAAGCGCACTACATTGATACCGGCGACGCAGTGCCCGTGAAAGATAAGCACTACCCAGTCTCACCGGCTGTTCAGGGTCTCATGTTTGCGGAGCTGGATAGGATGCTTTCACTGGGAGTTATTGAGCCGAGCGAGAGTCCATGGAACAATCGAGTGGCCTTCGTGCGAAACGGCGAGAAATGTCGACTGTGCCTGGACGCTCGCAAGCTCAATGCACTCACAGTGAAGGACGCCTACCCACTTCCACACATAGAGGGGTTGCTCAGTCGTCTCGGCGACACACACTTTATCTCAAGTGTGGATCTTAAGGACGCCTTTTGGCAAATTCCGCTTGCCGTCAGTAGTAGGGAGAAAACCGCGTTTACAGTGCCAGGTCGTCCGCTTTGTCAATTTACCGTCATGCCGTTTGGGCTATGTAACGCAGCCCAAAGGTTATGTCGGTTGATGGACAAAGTCGTGCCAGCCAATCTTCGTGAAAGCGTTTTCATTTATTTAGATGATCTCCTTGTTGTGTCTTCCGACTTCGATAGTCACCTCCAAAAGTTAGAGCAGGTAGCGCAGTTGTTAAGTACGGCCAACCTAACCATAAATGTGGCCAAGTCAAAATTTTGTTGTAGCGAACAAAGGTACCTAGGTTATATTGTAGGCGAGGGTAAATTAAGACCAGACCCCGACAAGGTTCATGCCATTGACCGATATACCTTTCCAAAAACTCCAAAGCAGGTACGCAGTTTTATGGGAGCCACGGGATGGTACCGTCGCTTTATTCGCGATTATGCTACTATAGCAGCACCTATTTTCGACACGCTGAAGAAAGCGAAAACTTTTGAGTTCGGTGATGAGGCAAAAAGCGCCTTCGACAAATTAAAAACAGCTCTTATTTCTAGTCCAGTTCTGGTACATCCAGATTTTTCGAAACACTTTTATGTTCAAACCGACGCATCTAACATTGGAATTGGCGGCGTTTTGTTTCAAAAAGACGAAGAAGGTGGTGAACATCCTTCGCCTACTATTCAAAGAAACTCACGTCTGCACAGAAAAATTATTCGGTAACCGAGCGCGAATGTCTAGCTGTGGTAATGGGGATAACAAAGTTCAGAGCCTACATCGAGCTAATGCCTTTCACGGTGATAACAGATCACTCCAGCCTAAAATGGCTAATGTCGCATACAGACTTAACCAGTCGATTGGCGAGGTGGAGTTTGTATTTGCAAAGTTTTAGCTTCGAGATAGCTCATCGGAAAGGAGCTCAGAACGTCGTTCCCGACACCTTATCACGCTATGACATGGACGAAATAAGTTGCGAGGTAAAGGCATTGATTGACCTTGAGTCACCAGAGTTTCAAAGCGAAGAGTATACGGATTTGTTAAGTACCATGACTAAAAATCACTCACAATTGCCCGACCTCAAGGTTATCGATGGTTTTGCTTATAAGCGTACGGTTCCATATGATGGTACACCCGATGGTGAAGACTTTGCATGGAAACTGTGGATTCCAGCGTCTTTGACTCAGTCGATCATAGCTAATGCACACCAACCTCCTCAAGTCGCTCATGGTGGTTTCACCAAAACTCTTAAGCGCATAAAAGAATATTTCTTCTGGCCAAATATGAACCAACAGATCCTCGATTTCGTTAATGATTGTCAAGTCTGCAAAGAATGCAAGCCAGCTCAAATGGTCCTAAGACCGCATATGGGGCAAGAGTCGCAAATAGGACGGCCTTTTCAAAAGATCTATGTGCATTTTCTCGGTCCATACGTTCGTTATAAAAATAAAAATACTTATATCTTCATAGTCTTAGACTATTTCACAAAATTCACCCTGTTAAAAGCGATGACGAAAGTGACCACGCGAAATGTAATCCAGTTTCTAATTTCAGAAGTTTTTCATATATTCGGTACCCCAGAAATACTCATGTCTGACAATGGCGTGCAATTTTTAAGTAAAGAATTTGCCGAAATGATCGATAATTTTGGAATAAGACATGTTCGTACTGCTAATTACGCTCCTCAAGCCAACGCTTCGGAGAGGGTCAACCAGTCCATTCTCGCGGCGATTCGGTCATATCTCGACCAAGATCAAACTAACTGGGACCAACATTTATCAGACATTGAATGTGCCTTGCGTTCTTCGGTACACTCCTCGATAGGAATGACTCCTTATTTTGCTCTCTTCGGTCACAACATGATCACGCATGCAAGCGCCTATAAAATAGCAAAGAAACTAGGTGTGCTTAGCGATCCTGAGACGTTGCTGATACCGAAGCCGGTTCGGCAAGACTTGATCCGCAACAAAATCCGCGAAAAGCTCCATAAGAGTCACAAACAGAATGTTAAAAGGTATGACTTGAAAAGTCGAAAGATTAAGTTTCAGCCTGGACAGGTGGTCTACCGACGAAACTTTCAGCTTAGTGATTTTTCTAAGCAAATTAGCGCCAAACTTTCAAAGCGTTTTCTAAAGTGTCGAATAGTGAGGGCAGTAGGTAATAGTCTGTATGAGTTAGAAGATTTAAGTGGTAAGACGTTAGGAATTTTTCACGCGAAAGACTTAAAACAATAAATCGAGTTCGAAGGTAGGTGGAGAGAGCGAATGGTGCCATCTTTTCCCATTTATCTCTTAAGCTGAGAAGCTTGTCGAGAGTCCTTGGGTTTGTCATGGGCACCTGCATATAGGGAATAATACAGTTTATGAATACCATGGTATTTCCATTAGCGCCCTCTAGCGTGGCAGTGCACACAATTTTTTTTACATTTAGATGTGTCATCTCGGTGAGGTTCGAGAACATTCGGAAAAAAAATGGCGATAAACATGCTTGAGGTGGATAAAAACCAACAACCATAGCAAAGTTAGTTTCGGCGCGAATAAACCGGTCTGAAAAATGGCGTGATCCGACACGCGCTTGAATCGGTAGCCAATGGGAATACCGAAACAAGCGTCGGTTAACGGCCATTTTTCGACGTGTCATCTAAAAGTCTAAACCATTCATTACCTACTCCCCTCGGTTATGGTCGATTCCACCGAAAAAGGAGCGAAGTTGGAAAAACATCTAAATGCAAACCCCGTCTAAATGCCTCGAAAAGGAATGTGTACTCACCTTAACTGATGACATGTGGCAACCCCGGCCAAAGTACCTAAAATCATTGAACTGGAAAAAATACAACCCTGAGTAGACGTTTCTGTCGCAGAGGACCGCCATTACAAAAGAAAGAGTGAACAGTTGTCATTCATAATGCAAGACATAAATTAAATTGAATTCTGCATTGCAACCATGAAGGTTCAGCATATCTTGCCAACGTATGTAATAAAGTTATATCATCTAATATATCGGATCACACCACAAACGAATACAACGCGCTAGATTTGCGTCAAGTAGAAGTTATACTATTGGCGGATCGCAAGCCTACACCGGGCTGGAGCATTTATTTTTTTAGGAAACAAGTTGTCACTTGCCGCTGAAGTCAAAGGCCTCTGTCTTTAACTCGTTGGGATCGGTGGTTCGCTCAAAAGCAGCGTTAGCATCGGGAACAACAACCTCGCCATTGCCGCATTGAGTATACTTTGTTGGTCTTAATGCCAGGCATGTGCCGTAGAGTCCACTGCACTACATAATCCCAATTTCGACGTTTTTGTGCTCTTTGCCAGCGCCGGTTGTTTGGATAACACTACCACAACACCCAACAAAGTTAGCCGAAAGCTGCGGACGGCTCACTGCAGGGCAGCAACGACGCCACCGGTGTCACTTTTGCGACAGACAGCAACATAGGCACCCCATCCCCAATTGCCGGTAAGTGACAATTCCTCACCACAGGCGAGAGCCACTAAAACCTTGTAATTTTCTGCACCATCTAACGCTTCGCTGCGGTGCAGCAACGGCAGCATAAACGGCGCAACCACTGGACGTTGCACGCACCCACGGCAGCCTCGTCGTCGCAGAAACGGCGGGCCACCCCCAGACCACCGCTGACGTTTCGCCGCAGGGCGGCCGCATCACCCACACCGCCGACATCAGCGCATCACTGACACCAACAACCACACCAACAACCACACCAACAAAAAAAAACTACACCACCTTCATCAGCACCAGCAAGATCAACACCCACCAGACCGGGACAACAGGTTTTTTACTGTCATTGTTTCTGTTTTACGAGTACCTTTAATAGTTTCTCTGAAGGCGGCCCTTCAAAAATGGTGAGAGCTCTCTTGGAGCGTTTTTTTTTTTTTGTTTATTTACCTTCCGAACCGTATGTCAATGTGGCTTGATTCCTTCCTTATACCATGACTATAAATATACGAATAGATTAATAAAAGTATTTACTTCAAACTGCCTAAACATCGATAGGTGTACCTGTATCAAAGATTTTGAGTGTATACATGGAGGGAGATCTAAATTTGCATCTAGGTAGTTATATATAATAAAAATTTAAATAAAGTAACGCAGTAAATCTAAGGACTACAAACACACCTAGCTACATTTCTACAATTTTAATACCTACCTATAATCAACTGAATAAAACTAAAATCGGTACTGACCTAAAACCGGAAATTAAGGAAACGAAAGACTTAACAAACATAAAATAATATACAATAAAGGTAGCATTGAAATGAATTAATCTAAAATAACCCTAAGCTAAAACGACACGGGAACCAAAATAAATACAATCTAACACGGAACAAGAATAAAATAAATATTAATGGAAACTAATTCCAACAAAAATTAATAAAAATGCAAACTAACTTAAATACAAATTTAAATTTATAGAAATCAAAACTAATACAAAACAAAACGAATACAAATTAAAACTAATATAAAGTAAAATTAATATAAATTTAAATTTATAGAAATCAAAACTAATATAAAACAAAACGAATGCAAATTAAAACTAATATAACGTAAAATTTATATAAATTTAAATTTATAGAAATCAAAACTAATACAAAACAAAACGAATACAAATTAAAACTAATATAACGTAAAATTAATATAAATTTAAATTTATAGAAATCAAAACTAATATAAAATAAAACGAATACAAATTAAAACTAATATAACATAAAACCAATATAAATTAAAATTTGTATCAATCAAAACTAATATAAAACAAAACGAATACAAATTAAAACTAATATAACGTAAAATTAATATAAATTTAAATTTATAGAAATCAAAACTAATACAAAACAAAACGAATACAAATTAAAACTAACATAACGTAAAATTAATATAAATTTAAATTTATAGAAATCAAAACTAATATAAAACGAAACGAATACAAATTAAACTAATATAACGTAAAATTAATATAAATTTAAACTTATAGAAATCCAAAACTAATATAAAACAAAACGAATATAAATAAAGACTAATACAAATGAAAACTTATATAAACTAAACCTATATATAAACAAAACGAATTCCAATTAAAACTAATATAAATTTAAATTTATAGAACACAAACCTAAAATAAAACAAAACGAATTCAAATTAAAACTAATATAAATTTAAATTTATAGAATACAAACATAAAATAAAACAAAACGAATTCAAGTTAAAACTAATATAAATTTAAATTTATAGAATACAAACCTAAAATAAAACAAAACGAATCCGAATTAAAACTAATATAAATTTAAATTTATAGAATACAAACTTAAAATAAAACAAAACGAATTCGAATTAAAACTAATATAAATTTAAATTTATAGAATACAAACATAAAATAAAACTAAACGAATTCAAATTAAAACTAATATAAATTTAAATTTATAGAATACAAACCTAAAATAAGACAAAACGGATATAAATTAAAAATAATATAAATTTAAATTTATAGAATACTAACTCAAAATAAAACAAAACGGATATAAATTAAGACTAATATAAATTTAAATTTATAGAATACCAACTTAAAATAAAACAAAACGAATATAAATTTGAAATTATAGAATACAATCCTAATATAAAACAAAACGAATAATCATTAAGACTAATATAAATTTAAACTTATAGAAATTCAAAATTAACCTAAATCTAATATAAACGTAAAATAAAACCTAATGCAGAAATTAAAATTTAATCCTAAGTACAAAATAAAAATTTACTTCGAAAGTAAAGTAAAGCTAATACTAAAAACAAATCTAAGTCTAAATTTAATATAGACCTAATTCGAAAACGAATTATAATTTAAGTCTAAACCTATTATAGATCTTTGGTTGGTCTAAGTCAAATGTACTTATTTTTTTTCGCAAATGTTATTGTATTTAAGCTTAAATTTTTTTCCTTATAATAAAACATAAAAATTTGTACAATACAAAAAAAAATAATGGGTTATTGAAGAGAACAGGATAGGTGGTGGGGGTAAGACAGAGATGGCGTAAGTGTAAAAGTAATTGGGGTGACCTAGACCCAGGCGTAGGGTCACCATGGCTGGTCTTTTGAGGCCAGAAGGGGCGGGCTAGCCAAGGGCGATCGACCAACAGTCAAGATCGACCCACGAGACGTGCCAGCGGGGCAACAGCGAGCAACCGGCTCAGTTTTCTTCCGGATTGTCAGCACTTTCACGTAAAATAATCGAGTTTTTTATCTTCGGTTGAGATTTTTATTTGTTTATGGTTTTTTCGGGTTTTTTTTCTACCAGGCGGTAATTTTTCTTTTAAACTGGTACGATTTTTTTTATTCGTGTGTAGTTTCCGTCTGTCACCACCCCATCCGGCGAGCCTTAGCCGCGCGATACGCCAGCGTACCAGTGCTGCCAGAGGGACGACAGTGATGCGTGACAAGGGCTACCTTGCCGCATGGCGCATCGACCGCAACCAAGGTAGGTAGGAAACATGACAAATTCGGCTCATGGAGGACACATGGGCATTAGAAAAACCAATTTAAAAATGAAACAAAAACACATTTGGAAAAACATGAACAAAATGATAAAGAAATATATATTAAATTGCGAACAATGTAAAATCAACAAACAAACCAGACATACAAAAGAGGAATTAACTTTGACAGACACACCAGGAACTAGTTTTGAAACAATATCAATAGATACTGTAGGGCCTTTGCGATTATCAAATAATTTACGTTATATATTAACTATGCAATGTGAGCTAACGAAATATGTCATTGCTTGTCCAATGGAGACCAAGGACGCAAAGACTGTAGCCAAATCCTTAATAGAAAATGTTATTTTAATCTATGGTCATTTTAAAGTTCTTAAATCAGATAGGGGTACTGAATTTACCAATGAATTGATGTCGGAAATCTGCAAACAGCTTAACATTAAACAAATATTTAGCACGCCTTATCATCATGAGACCCTCGGTTCAATAGAAAGAAACCACAGAGTATTGAACGAATTTTTATTAAATTTTTGCAAAGATGATGAATGGGACCATTGGATCCCATACTTCACATTTGCTTACAATACAACACCTCATGTTGACACTAATTACACTCCTTTTGAACTTATATTTGGCAAATTAGCAAACCTACCAAATGATAAACTAGATAATTCAAAAGGTTACAACACAGATAATTATGCGCAAGAATTGAGAGTAAGATTAAAATACTCATTAGAAAAAACGAAAGAATTGATAAATATAGCAAAGATTAAACGAATTCAAAATAATGTCACTTCTGCACCATTAAATATAAAAATTGGTGAAAAAGTAATGATAAAGAAAATGAATAGAAAGAAAAACCAACCACCATATCATGGTCCATATATTATAGTTGATAAAAATGGAGTAAATTCTAAAGTTGATGTAGATGGTAAAATCAAAGAATACCATAATAATTTACTAAAAAGATGGATTTAATTCAAATTTTTCAATTAAAGTAAAAATGTATTAATTAAAACAATTGCATTGTATAAAATTCATAAACAAATTGAATTTGTATAATTTTTAATAACATATATCATACATCTATTTTGAAACCATTTTTGTAATAAAATATAAAATATAATCTGTTATAGTTAATAAGAATATTTGAAATCCATGAAACAAATACTATATTTTAAGATTAAATAATTTATTAGAATATAACAAGAAAGTTTGAATTGTATAATTTTAAAAATTATTTTTCTTATTTTCAAATAATTTTTATCTTAAGGATGGGGGTGTAGTGCGCACCAAGTTAAGCAACCAAACGTACACAAACTATCTGGTTGCACTGTATTTATGTTTGTTATTATTCACCACGCACAATGACCCGTGGTTATATATTAGATTTATATTAGATTTACATGACGCACTTTCGCACTAAGCTAATGTTCTATTTATTTCACTTGCGCACTTTCAATGTTTATATATTTTGTTATATTTATTTTGCATTACGCACTTACGCATTAAGTTTATATTTATTTCTCACTCACGCACTTTTTATGTTAAAAATTATGGAGTTTTTCAAAATACCGTTGTTTGGCTTTATAAGCACCAAAAATTTGAAAATAAAGATTATTAGTTTTTCGAGCTTAAAATCAGCTTGACTTTTTATTTTTAGCCTAAGTGCATTTTCATGCCGGCTGCCTTTAAAGATAAAAATATAAATAATTAGAGCCAGTGGCGTTGTTAAGCGCCGGCAAAAACTTTGAGGCAGGTCCTTTAATTAAAAACAAAAATTTAAAAACAAAATTTTACAACCTCAAGTTCCGGAACCGGATACAACATCTACACCACAACACCGAGAAAGCGTCATTAAGCGATGTCAACCATCGACGTCAACACTTGCGGTCACACCACTTATGCAGCGGCATGTTGACAGCCTGCAGGAGTCGTCGGACAGCAGGGTCAAGCCACAGGAGCCACCCGTACAGACCGTAGCGACTGCCACACCACCAGGTGAATTCGATACACCCTTGGCTCTGAACGCCGAACAGATCGAAACCTTAATAAGAGAACGCCGACGTAACCAGGTCCGAGGCGGACACATGAGGTTTCTCGCCAACATTGGGCCGCTAAGATACCGCATAGTAGTAAATTGTCATGGCACAGGACACGCTACTAACGCTACACGCGACACGCTACACGTAAATTTTACGTGTTATTTTATATAGTATTAATTATTTTTAATAATTAATAATAAACATCACTTAGAATAAGTTGAAATAATAGGTACTGGGAAATATTATGGATTTTTAGACACAAGAAGTGCCAAAGTAACTAAAATAAAAGATGTAAATGAACAATGTTTAATAAAAAATAATAAACTGGCTATTTCAGCCCTTGGAAGGACTTTGACCTAGCTTCTATTGATCAATTGTGTTGTGCGTGTTATTAAATTTTGATCACAAATGACCGAGAACTGGACCTACGTGTTTTATGCCGACTCCGAACGGCTTATGTTCTCAAGAAGCTTTACATGGCAATTTTTACTCTCTGAGGTTTGCCATTGTCTGCAGAGAGGTGACGACCGAACAGAAAAATTAATTAATTTGAAAAAACTTTCTGTTTGAGCTGGAATTGAACCCGGGCTACCGCGGTTCTTTAGCTTAGGGGCCACGCACTATACCCACTAGGCTACGGTCGCCACTGAACAATGTTTACTATTACATAAATTCTAGCGTTATTCATTTATTTAAATCACGTTACGGGAACGTTAAACCCCGGTATGTTAAATTAAATAGCTTAACTAAAGTCTACTGAGAATGAATGATAAAGCGAAGATTAAAGAAAATCGTACGGCCGGTGGCTTGAACCCAGGGTAGGTCTCGTGAGTTACCCACCGTAGCTTAAATCGCCCACTTCATCCTTACCTGTAGAAAATAAATAAATACGTCAATATGCATAAAGAGAGAAAAGGGTCGTCGCTCCCGAGCCACATGTAGGCGAACAATCGTTATCAGGCATCGTTCAGTATTAAAATATTCAACCCCTTACCTGGGCACTTACCTTACACCCAGCCGCTAATACATTGCCTAATGGGGTGATATATTATTAAAATTGTACTTTTGTTTTCTTTTCATGTACACGAATTACATACACACACACCCTATGTGATTGAGCCGGCTGGTACCTGCCTTAAAAGTGATGAGTGTGCAAAACGGAACAATCATACGATTTTAAGGGGAAAGTTTGAGCAACTACAGGAAGAGGAAGCATAGCGTGCCTGACGAAGAGAAGGCTATATAAGGAACAATCATACGATTTTAAGGGGAAAGTTTGAGCAACTACAGGAAGAGGAAGCATAGCGTGCCTGACGACGAGAAGGCTATATAAGGGAGAACTTGCATGAAACGGGAGCTTTTTCTTGAACCCGCGTGGTAGCGACCAGTCGTGGTCTAGCTCTTCAAGCAACATAAGTGATCAATAAATAAGACACCTAGTAAAGGTAGCAGCGCTGCGGACAGAGCATCAAGACAGAGGACGGGCAGAACAGCGACTTGTGCTGTTGACTGCAGGGAAACTACAGGGATAGCGACCGCGGCGTAGCAGCGTAAACGGGAACGCCGACCGCACGACAGCAGAAGAAGAGGACGGTGCGCCAACCGCGCTTCAACGGTGCTATGAGGAAAAGGCCGCTGACAGCGTAAATATAAAATCGTATTAAATTGAATAGGTTTTTTTGATTAAATTGAATATTTTTCTGAGTAAATTCATACTTTATATCTATAATATAATATAAACTCTAATATAGTATAAAATCGCATTAACGTGAATAATTTTGATTATATTAAAGACTCTTTTAATTAAAACTATATACTTAATTAAAATTTAAGGTGAAAGTGCACTTAGCACGAGAAGAGTAAGAAACTATTTCATAACTGCTGAAAATCAGCAAGGATTTAAACAAAGTGTAAATTTTTGGTGAATCATAAAGTTAACCTAAGTGTTGAGTTCCGTAGAATAAGGATTGAATAAAGTGTCCAGTTTGTAGCGAGCGCTAGAGGTTGCTACGTCCGGCCCATTTCTGTAAGGACGCGTACACATAGAGTTGAATAACCAAAAGAGTAGAGAATTTTCTGGACGATCGCTTAGTGAGCTCGAGACCCGGGATGGCAAGCCTCTTGCCCAGCCAAGCCTCCTAGCTACACGCTTGGGATCCTAAGGAGACAGGGTAAGAAGGTTAGTGGACCAACGGACAGACCACCAAGGTTATATAGGGTAGGTCAGGTACGTTTAGTGAAACCGGAGGCCCGGGATGACCAGCCACGGCTAGCCAAACTGTCAACAAGAAAACGAACGTGACCAACGACTCGGCTGGGATAGACACTGGGTATATCGAGCAAGAGATTTGAGATTGGAAAGGTCAGGTTAGCGTCGCGAACAAATAAAATACATTTAGTGAGCCTAGAGGCCAGGCAAGGACAGCCCCTAGCTCAGCAAATACCTCGGCTACTCGCTGACAGGACCGTAGAGGTCTTACGCTACGCACGACACCTTTCGGTTTTGGTGACGGTGGTTAGTGGAGGCCCGGGAAGGCCAGTCTCTGCTTGCCAACAACACCGAATCTATTCACGCCGTGTACCGTCGTGGTTTTCCCCGTAACCAGTCTAGAGATAGACTATTCGTTTGGTGAGCTTGTAGCCCGGGATGGCCAGCTCCTTGTTCAGCCGGACTTTCCCAGCAAATCGCTGGGCGTATCACTAGGACGCTAACTACACTAGCGTAGAGATTTAGGTAGACAATCCCTGTCCATCAAATAGAGGGCGATAGGCCAACGCACCGCCAGGCTATTAAATCGAGAAATTCCATAACGTTCATTCAGCCGCATCCTAAATGACACACTAAATCCTTATCTACGGATTTCAACTAATAATAAACTTACCATTTTAGTATTCATAAGGATATCAAACCATTGGATTTATTTATATATAAGTTGATATGTTAGTTTAAGTATTTGTTTTAAGAGCAGACGAAATTTGTGAACAATAAATAAAATTAGTAATCGAAGACAATGGTGTGTTGGTTTGGTGTCTAATTTCAGACAAAAGATAAATAATTGCAGCGGACCCTGTATCCGGCGAACTCATCCTCGGCCGGAGCTTAGGTCCTTAGAATGGCCTTCGAGCAGGGACACCAAATCAATACCCATACGGTAACCAAATTAAAGACTTGGTCAGTCGATGCAATTGTGTTGTGAATTCCGTGTGCTCTTTAATTTAGTTGACCGAAAGCTAAGTAGCAGATTCGGTGAGGTCTGCCCTGCTAAAGCAGGCATTTTGAAAACGTTGATAAGGTTTTAATAAAATATTAATCATTGAATTTTGGTGAGTGCATTTACGCCGGACTTTAGCTCGCCTCTATTTTGATGTGCCACTGTAGCAAAGGAGCCTACTGGTACAAAGTGAGGTCAAAGTCAACGGCGTGTATTTGGCGTTAATTACAACGGTGGGCATTATAAAGATAACGTCCTACTATAATACAGCGACTTTAGAATTTCGTTGTCATGCTTAATCGAAAAACAAAACATAAATCAAAGATTTTGTGTTACTGAATTTTGTCTAAATATTTTAAATCGGAACCAAGGAAAAGGTTCGATAAGGTCTGCCCTGCCAGAAGTAGGCAGTTAGGAAAGATATATATTAGGAAGATATATATAACTTAAAACATATCTAATAAGAAAATTTGCATAAATTATAAATTTAAATTTGGTGCGTAAGTCTACGCCGAATATTTGCACGTGTTATGTATGATGTGTCACTGTAGCCTATGATACTACAGGTACACCTTGAGGTCAAAGGCAAGAACATTTGCGTCAGAACATTGTAACGCTAGGACGTTACGAGACACCTAGATTAAAACCTAGTTTTTAATTTTTTTTTATTTTGAAAATTCTGAAGAACCGGGTAAATATTCTTATACACGCCGATATTTAAAAAAAAAAAAAAAGAAAATGGTCGCGAATCAAGCATCTATTCGGAGCAGTACAAATAATTGCGCATACAGCAGCAAGACGCTGCATTAAAGAAAAACAAATAATAAGCGGTTGAGCTAAAAATAGATAGTAACTATCTTTGCAATGTCAGGCTACAGGTCAAGTACGCCGATCATGATCCAAAGTGGGCCAAGAGAACCACGATCATATAATTCCGCGTCACTGGCATCTGCACTCAAAGCCACCAACTCGCTTAATCATTTATTGAATAAAGACGCTATTTCTCAACCGCGTTCCTCAAGTGAGCAAGACGGGCATACTTAGGATAAATTCAGCATGGCTGGTAAACTTAGCTAGTCATCTGATACAAAGCACACAGAAGGCGCAGATTTAGTGTCGTTTTCGAAAGTCGAAGTTTTTTTTCACAAATTTTTTTTCACCAAAAAGGTGAACGTTGGCTCGCTAAGAGAACCAGCTATACAATTTATTAAAGGCTGATTCCTAAGGAAGGTCTTACCTACTTGCATTTTATTGTGGCGTAAAGTAAGAAAACGCCGGCTACAATTTAGTTAGTCACACTTAAGGGAAAAAACAACCCATATTATTGTTTAGCACCATTTATTAAATAGCGGCTCACTAGACGCGAGTAACTTTGACTAATATTTATTCTTAATAGGACGTTTACAAAGAGAAGAATTGGTAAAATCAGCTGCCCTTACATTCTCCTGCGAATACAAAGGGAAGTGAGCAGTCCACAACCAAGTTTTGCAACAACCAGCTACAACGTATAAACAGCCACAACCACACAACAAAAAAAAATAAGTTGAAATCAACACTTAGTCACCATGGTTAAGACGTCGTGGATCTCTTCCTTACGTAAAGACGATCTGCTCATATATGCCGATGAATTTGGCTTTAATCCAGAAGGGACCGTCGACGAGCTACGGAAAAGGTTTGCGGCCGTCACCACCAACATGGAAGAAGATCCCAAGTTACATCAACGACTGGTTGAATTAGAGATAAAACATTGCGAGAAGCGATCCACGTCACCACGGACACCGGCCACAATTCCGATCGGTGACACATCAGCGACATCAGAAACAATTAAGCCGGCACAGCCCGATTCTTTACTTGAGTCGTCACTCAGACCATTGGGAGCAATGAGCAAAGACGCCACCAATTTAGACCACATTAGAGACACCGCCACTCAGAAATTGATACCTATACCAAATTTTACCCGGGATCGTTGCCAAGATACCGCATACGGGGGGGTCATCGACCAGGTCCGACGATGGTCGGTCAGATTTAACGGCAGGCAAGACCCGCTGGACTTCATAGAGCGCATCGAGGAGTTGACCGATGTATATGGTCTCAACCTTGAATACCTACCCCGAACTATACCGGAGTTGTTAACAGAAAACGCGTTTATCTGGTGGCGGAACAATAAAACCCCACTCGACTCTTGGAGCGAATTCAAAGGAAAATTTTTACAATATTTTCTGCCAACGAGATTTTTCAAGCGCCTCGAAGACCAGATCCAGGACCGAATCCAGAGACGAAATGAACGATTTAAGGACTATAGCCTGGATCTCTTGAACCTGATACGACACGCCAATTACCCACCTATACAAAAGCTAGAACGAGTGTTCCGTAACTGCCGGCATGAATATCAACTGTATATCAGGCGTCTATACTTTACCACGTTTGATGACTTGCTGGCCATGGCAGAAGATTATGAGACCATCCGTGGAGAAGGAAGCCCCCGAGATGGCCCTGCCCAACCAGCCATCCAAGAATCACCACGACGGGGGTATGCTGACCTTACACTCGGAAGGAACCCACGAGAGGCCTTTACGAAATTATCGAGAACGTACAGAAGCTCAAAATTTAAGAACAACCTGTACCACATGTGGCCAAGTGTTCCCACTTTCCAAACACTGTTGGAATAAACAGGTTATCATCGGCAGCGACCGCGAACAGCAGGAGAGGCTGTCAACAGGGTGCGACCGATGTTCCATCCCGGGAAACGCCAGCGGGCCCGCTCCAGCAGGAGGCGAGAGCGAGGCCAACCCACTTCATCCTCCACAAAACTAAACCATGACCTACAGTCCGATGGGCGGCACATTCATGCGCGCGTTCAAATCGGACCCTACCCTATCCGAAGCTTCGTAAGCCAAATGCTTTGAGCCAAACTACAAACACCGTCGAATCGGAGAATGATCGCGTCAAATGTGCGATTAGCTGACGGATCAGTGAGGGCTGTGTCTGAAAGCCTGATCGTCCGGATCACCCTGGGCACAAATACGTGCGAAATGGCACTGTGGATTCTACCAGGTTTCGCAGATGATCTACTCCTGGGATTGGATTTTCTCACACAGATGGGCGCCGAACTAAGCTGCGGCCGACAGGCCCTTACGATTCGCCCACCGGGGACACACAGGATGAACTTAAAAAATTTGAAAACCTGCAGGGTACGGCTAGAGTAACGCCCCACAAAATCGTCATGTTAGACGAAAGGCCGTTAAAACAGCGATACTTTCCGCAGAATCTGGCGATGCAGAAAATCATAAGCAAGGAAGTGGACGAGCTTCTGGCTAAAGGCTGCATAGAACCTTAAAATAGCCCGCACAGCGCACCAATCATGTTGGTTCGTAAGAAGACGGGTACGAGGCGGCTCTGTGTGGATTACAGACAGCTGAACGCGAAGTCCGTACCTGACGCTTACCCGCTGCACCGGATCCATCATATTCTGGATCGACTGCGCAATGCCCGATTTATAAGTAACCCAGCAGCAAACCACTTACAGCTTTTACCGTGCCCGGACGTGGGCTTTTCCAGTGGCGCGTGATGCCTTTTGGCTTGCATTCTGCACCAGCCACCTTCCAGCAAGCACTAGACGGAGTAATCGGACCCGAGATGAAGCCATACGCGTTCGCTTACTTCGATGACATTATTGTCACCGGAAGCACCAAAGAGGAACATTTGCGCAACCTAAAGGAGGTTTTCCGCAGACTGCGAGCAGCTAAGCTAAAACTCAATGTGGAGAAATGTGAGTTCTTCAAAGCCGAGACCAAATACCTGGGACACGTCGTGAGCGGCGAAGCCATCCACACAGACCTTTATAAGGTAGCGGCCATTAAGATGCTCAACCCACCGACCAGCTTGAAGGAACTCAGAAGTAATGTGCGAGTAGCATCCTGGTACCGGCGTTTTGTTCCTGATGTTGCCACGATCACCTCCCCATGACACTGCTGCTAAAAAAGTGCAAGCATTGGCGTTGGGGTCCTGACCAGCAAGCAGAATTTGAGGTGCTAAAGACGAAACTCACAGAGGCCCCAGTCCTAGCGTGCCCGGATTTCAGTAAAACGTTCTTCCTGCAGACCGATGCCAGCGACTATGGCGTAGGAGCGGTCCTGACACAAACGTTCGATGGCGTGGAACGCGTAATAGCCTATGCGAGCCGACATCTGATACAAGCCGAGAAAAGTTAGGCATTCGGAAAATTCGGTGTTATCTCGAAGGATACAAATTTGTGGTTATTACGGACCACCTATCGCTAAAATGGTTGAACTCCATTCAGAGCCCGTCAGGCGGCGTAGCGCGATGGGCACTGGAGCTCCAACAATACAACTTTGAAGTGCAGTACCGAAAAGGAAAGTTAAATGTGGTGACCGACGCGCTATCACGCCGCCCACTAGAAGATTTGCTCCGAACTACCAACACCACAGAAGAACCACCACACTTTACATGGCTAGAGAGGCGAAAAACCGAAGTACGCGACAATCCAGAAAAATGTTCAGACTATATGGAAGAGGATGGGCAACTTTATAGACATATCCCAAACCAGATTGGCAACAAAGATGCCGCCCCGTTTAAACTGTGTGTCCTATCCTACCTGCGACAGCGTGTACTGACGGAGAACGATGACCAGCCTAGCGCCGGACATTTGGGCGTAATGAAGACCATCGCGCGCATCACAAATCGGTACTACTATCCTGGCCTGTTTCGGGATGTAAGCCGATACGTGCGGCAATGTGAAAACTGTCAGCGGTATAAAACGAGCCAACAGGCTCTGGCAGGCAAGATGTTGTCACGGATTGCTGAAGAGCCCTGGTCCGTCGTTTGCGGAGATTTTATCGGCCCACTGCCACGTTCGAAACATGGAAACACCACAATTTTAGTGTTCCATGATAAATTCAGTAAGTGGACCGAGGTCGTACCCTTGCGCAGAGCCACCAGCGACACACTAAAAAAGGGTTTTCGAGAGCGCATACTAGTTCGTTTCGGCGCACCAAAGGTTTTTATCTCGGACAACGGTACGCAGTTCACCAGCCGCTCTTTCAAAAAATTCATGCTTGAAATGGGTTTAAGCAACAATTCACGGCTTCATATACATGGAAAGAGCCAACAAGACGCTTAAAATCATGATAGCACAATTTAGTCAAGAGCAGCATAAAACCTGGGATGAGCAACTACCGGTATGATGAACTGACGACCGGTACTGGCAGAGAAGCTCCACCACCGTCAACCCGAGCCGCCCAACTACACGAAATTTTCACTCTCCTCCGTCACAAGTTAAGTCAAGCTACGCGCGACCAGGCGCGTCACTATAATTTACGATGTCGTGATTGGAAACCTAACGTAGGCGATAACGTCTTGGTCCGACAACATCAACTGCCCAGTGCGATAAGTAGCTTTGCAGCGAAATTGGTGCCGAAGTTCGAAGGGCCCTTTATAGTCGTAGGCTATGTGTCACCAGTCATCATACAAATTCGCAAGAAGGGAGAAACTCGCATACCCACTTACCCACGTAAGTGAACTAAAACGTTTTTACACTGAGGCCGATCCGAATACTGGAATTAACAAATCTAATTTTTCGTAGACAATTGTGGCAGCAACCACGGTAAATTACTGTGAATTGTGGCAGCAACCACGTTAAAATACTGCCATTGTGGCAGCAACCACGGTAAAATACTGCCATCGTGGCAGCATCCACGCTTAAAAGACTGTGAGGGGCAGCAGCATCCGCGTAAATCCGAACTGCGAGAAGCGGCAGCATCCGCATTAATTTGAACTGCGGGAGGGAATTGCAATCGAAAGAAATTATGCAAAACCGAGGTGGCAACCGCGTGAACAACAGTAGGCCGCAGCATCCGCCACATCAACTGAAATTATCGACAGCATCCGCATAAACAACATTGGGCGGCAGCATCCACCAAACCAATTGAAAATACGTCAGGAGCGGATACCATCGGGCACAGCCGAGAGAAGAGTACCCCAAGACAAACACAATCAACTGGCAGCTGTAAAACGTACTAGCCACACACCTGGCTATACTGACTGTCAAGCACATCAGTCCATGCAAAACAATTAAAAGGTTTAGCAAAACACGTATTGATATGGCAATTCTTTTCATTTGAAAATAACATCGTTAATCTTTTAAGCGAACTGATCACCAGCGTGTTTTTTTAGACAGTGGAAATAAAGTGACTGAATGATTTGATGACTGAATATTTACAAACCTATTCAATCGTGCAGAGATTGCAAGTACTTTTACCTGTAATCTGTTGTTGAGTTGAGGATTGATTTGTTTGTCTGTAAACTAAAACACTGACTTTTCTTTATCTACAAAACAATACTAATTTCATTGATCAAAATTACAAAATATTTATACACAAAATTGTCTTACATTAACAATAAAATTACAACTAAACAAAACTGCACAAAAGTGCACATAAGAACATTTTACCAAATAACAAAAAATGCTAAAGTGCTAAACTGCACATAAGAATGAGGTTCATGACCGTAGGTTGTTGACTTAAATTTGCCCTTCTTTTGTTTTGTGTATATTTAAGCTGTTTTGATAATTGCGATAGCAATACTGAATTATATGTTGTTGGCTTGAAATTATGCTTATGTTGACAAACTTCATTCTTACGTGCAGCTTAATTCAAAACAAAAATTATTTTGTTTATATTTATATGAAGATATATTTGTTTGTATAAACAGTGACGATTTCAGTGAATTAGGAAGTGTTTTGTAAACGACAAGCCAACCAAATGCAAGGAGACGACAACTCAGCATGCACAAGTGACGAAGTCCGCCGCGTCGAGGACCAATTTCCAACCACCTCAGTAGCAGCATTACGACAGCAGAGTGTCCAGGAGCAAAGAGCCAAGCCGTCAGCGGCGAACATATATACATCGATGAATGCAGCACAGGAGCAACACATCGCTCTGACTTCACCAGGTTTGGTCGTGGCTACATACCCAAATGATCCTGGCGGTATCACCATTCGCATATGTGATTTTATTTGTTTGGAAATGGGCATATTTTAAAATGATATCGTCATCGATTTCTATTTGAGATGGCTTTACGACCAGCAGACAACTCAGATGCGTGAACGTGTGCACATCTTTAGCACACACTTTTATAGCCTGCTGGCCCAAGCGCTGGCACACACCAGCTTACAAGAGCGACGCCAACGCATCCGACGGTGGACGCGTAAGATCCAACTTGTTCACAAAACCTACATCATCGTGCCTATTAATGAAAATTATCATTGGTATGTCGCCATCGTGTGCTTGAAGCACAAGCCCAGTCAGTCTCAGCAATGGGGTTATATATGGCTCTTAGATTCGTACGCTCACACCTCTTGAGCGCACGTCAGTCCTATCATACGGACCTACATCCAGAATGAGTGGCAGGAAGCCTACCCCGGAGACACGACAGGGTCATGGACAGAGGAGGCACAGAACGGTAGTGACTGCGGCGCATTCGTGCTACAAATGATAGATATGTTTTTGCGAGACCCCACCCGAGACTTTCGCGAAGCCGGCATAAGCACCTGGTTTTCACACCACAGCGCTTCATACAAGCGCACCGAGGTGGCGCTCACCATCATAGCGCAGGCTCCAGCTAACATGCGAGCCATATTACCCAGGCTATATGTGCCAGCGCGCGAACCTATTGCGACAGTTCAACTTCGAGAGTCGGTGATAACGTCTTGCGACTGACCACACAAGGCGAAGACAACGCCACGCCAACTGCGACGCGACAACGAGTCATGCGATGACAGCAGTTCGTCAGACAGCACCTCCAGCGGTAGCACCTCCAGCAGCAGCTCATCAAGTAGCAGCTCTTCCGGTAACACTAGCAGCGCAAGCAACAAGGCTGTAGCACCTCAAGTTCCGGAACCGGATACAACTACTACACCACAACACCGAGAAAGCGTCATTAAGCGATGCCAACCATCGACGTCAACACTTACGGTCACACCACTTATGCAGCGGCATGTTGACAGCCTGCAGGAGTCGTCGGACAGCAGGGTCGAGCCACAGGAGCCACCCGTACAGACCGTAGCGACTGCCACACCACCAGGCGAATTCGATACACCGTCGGCTCTGAACGCCGAACAGATCGAAACCTAAATAAGAGAACGCCGACTTAACCAACATTTCTCGCCAATATTGGGCCGCTAAGATGCCGCATAGTAGTAAATTTTCATGGCACAGGACACGCTACTCTACACCCCCGAAAGTACGGAGGAGATGTAAGGAACCCAATTTTTACTTAATTCTGTCCCTACATGTTTTATTTAGCCTTTTCTTTTAGTTTCACAACTGGGTCAGGTACCCTTTAAAACCATGAAGGATGGCCCCGTTGGAAGGCACTTCCAACCGCGCCAACATTTGGATGGTGGTAACCACTCAGGTTACCAGTCCAGCGCGCGTCTAGGCGACCACACCCCCATGGCAGCCAATGATCTATTAGCCACAGCAGTGGTTAGTTTAAGATTAATAATAAATTTTACGTGTTATTTTATATAGTATTAAATATTTTTAACTTAGAATAAGTTGAAATAATAGGTACTGGGAAATATAATGGATTTTTAGACACAAGAAGTGCTAAAGTAACTAAAATAAAAGGTGTAAATGAACAATGTTTACTATAACATAAATTCTAGCGTTATTTATTTATCTAAATCACGTTACGGGAACGTTAAACCCCGGTATGTTAAATTAAATAGCTTAACTAAAGTCTGCTGAGAATGAGTGATAAAGCGAAGATTAAAAGAATCGTACGGCCGGTGGCTTGACCCCAGGGTAGGTCTCGTGAGATACCCACCGTAGCATAAATTGCCCACTTCATCCTAACCAGTAGAAAATAAATAAATAAGTCAATATGCGAATAAGAATATTTACTGCGAATGAGTGAGCGTAAAGAGAGAAAAGGGTCGTCGCTCCCGAGCCACACGTTGGCGAACAATCGCTATCCGACATCGTTCAGTATTAAAATATTCAACCCCTTACCTGGGAACTTGCCTCACACCCAGCCACTAATACATTGCCTACTGGGGTGATATATTATTTGTAAAAACAGAAGTTTTTTCCTGCTTACAAAAAAGAAGATTTAGTTTTTGCCGAGTTATAATAAAAGAAGTTCGAATCCAGTGAAGTCAGACTTTATTGTTGTAGAAGTTTTATATTTTATATTAGTTGAGGCATTGCCGATACTACGGATTTCAAGATTTTGTCTATATCTGCCCAAATTTAACCTTTGCGAGAAGTCATCCGTTATGAAATTAACTTGTGAACAAAAGTCCAACAAGGCTCTTCCTATCTTGAAACATCCTGAAATAATATGATAAGTCGTAGAGTTATTTATGTGTGTATGCACTGCTGCCTCTCCTGAAGATGGAGCAGCTACAGCAGTTGACCTTGAATTAAATGAAGGTAAAGTTACTGTGCCACGATGTAGCAAACTATTATGCTTTTGAGAACAAGTTCGGCATCTGTATTGAGAATAACATTTAGACACTTGATGTCTTTTCGACAAGCAATTAATGCAAAGACCCAATTTTCTTGCAGTTTCGAATCTCTGAGCTACATCCAAAGCTTTAAATTGACTACAGTTGTGAGTTTTATGGTCAGTGCTTCTACATATAGGACAAGCTGAACTTGTGCATGAAAAAGAATAGTTATGATGATTTTTGTTCTGTTTATGATTGATTGGCCTTTCATTGGAACTATTGTGAAGCGATTCCAAATATTGACAATGCCTTTCTAAAATTGTTGTGCAATCGTCCCATGTAGGTAGGTTTTTACAGTTCAGTGATTCCTTCCATTTTCTTCTGGTCTCTTCATCAACCTTTTGTTGAATTAGATATATAAGCATGGCCTGTGTTATTTGCTCATTGGTACCTAAAGTTTGAAGGGAACCATAAAGAGCGGAGAAATTATCTAACAGACTTCTCAGTTTACCAGCATTGGGTTTTGAGACGAAAGATTTTCGAGGAAAATCAACTTAGAGTTATCATACCGAGCCTTAAGTCTCTCCAAAGACTTTGGATAATTTTCGCTAGTGACTGGAAAAGCTTTAATTGTCTCAAGTGCTTGACCTTTAAGACAATTCAAAAGGTGGTGTCTTTATGTAAAGCTCTTCTAGTTCAGCGCGCGCACAGTCATCTGTATCAAGCTTCTCAATTTGAGTTTGTATGCTAAGGGTTGCTTAAAATACGATTCGAGAATTCCTAATCTACACTTTAATTCTGCTACCGAAAGAGCTTTCCCTTCTCCTCGCCCATTGGTTTCAATAATATTTTTTATTCGTGAAATGTTATTTTTAGTACTAGCTCGCTGCTGCTTCAATTCTTCTAACGTCATAATGATGGAGATTTATCAATTACAATGGTAAAAATGAGTTTTATTTATTAAGCTAAGGCAACAACCAAAATGTAGGAAGGCCAGCAAGTGTAAAAAGCGAAACAGCAAATAATGCGACAAGAAGTGATCGTAACGGCGATGAATTGTGAGTGAAATGATTAAATGCAGCGACTGCAGTATGATGCGTCGTCAGCAAATAATGTTACGAAAAGTGAGCGTAATTACGATGAGATTGTTTGTGAGGTTAGTAAATGCAGTGACGGCAATATGATGCGTCGACAGCAAATAATGCGACGAAAGTAATCGTAACGACGATGCGATGTTTGTGAGATGACTTAATGTAGCAACTGCAATATGGTTCGTCGACAGCAAATAATGCGACGAGAGTAATCGTAACGACGATGCGATGTTTGTGGAATGACTAAATTCAGCGACGGCAGTATGATGCGTCGACAGCAAATAATGGGACGAGAAGTGATCGTAACGACGATGCGATGTTTGTGGAATGACGAAATGCTGCGACGGCAGTATGATGCGTCGACAGCAAATAATGCGACGAGAAGTGATCGAAACGACGATGCGATGTTTGTGGAATGACTAAATGCTGCGACGGCAGTATGATGCGTCGACAGCAAATAATGCGACGAGAAATTATCTCTAATTTTATTAATTAAAGTTTTAAATTATTTAGGTTTGATGTAAATTACCAAACTCCATCTAAGATTTTAGCTGTTAGACACACATGGTTGAAGTCTTCTTCAGCACTGATGAAGTAGCACCAAACTATGTTGCAGAAGAATTGATGACAGCAGAACGGTGTAACAAGTCATAGACGACAGCGATACGATTGCAGCAGTTATGCTTCTTTGCGAAAGCGAAGTAAGATATTGATTTTAAAAATCCATAATTTCCAATCATTTAATTGACTTTTATTAAATGTAAGTCGTGCCCCACGTTGGGGGCCAAAAAATGTAAAAACAGAAGCTTTTTCCTGCTTACAAAAAATAAGACTTAGTTTTTGCCGAGTTAAAATAAAAGACGACTGTTCGCTTCGTTATAACAACTTAGACTCTCACTTGATCTTTATTGAAATTGCTTTAGTACGGTTAATGGTTTATGTATACCTAGGTTAGCATACATATGTTTATCTATTTATATAGATATAATTATACCCAAATGCAATGCCTTACGTTATATTTAGTTTATCATAATATATGTACATATAGCTGACAGTGACAGTATAATTGATGCTTCAACATTATTAAAATTGTACTTTTTGTTTTCTTTTCATGTTCACGGATTACATACACACACACCCTATGTGATGGAGCAGGCTGGTACCTGCCTTAAAAGTGATGAGTGTGCAAAACGGAACAATCATACGATTTTAAGGGGAAAGTTTGAGCAATTACAGGAAGAGGAAGCATAGCGTGCCAGTAGCGACCAGTCGTGGTCTAGCTCTTCAAGCAACATAAGTGATCAATAAATAAGATACTAGTAAAGGTAGCAGTGCTGTGGACAGAGAATCAAGGCAGAGGACGGGCAGAACAGCGACTTGAGCTGCCGACTGCAGGGAAACTACAGGGATAGCGACCGCACGGCAGCAGAAGAAGAGGACGGAGCGCCAACTGCTCTTCAACGGTGCTACGAGGAAAAGGCCGCTGACAACGTAAATATAAAATCGTATTAAATTGAAGAGGTTTTTTTTTATTAAATTTAATTTTTTTCTGAGTAAATTCATACTATGTATCTACAATCTATAAAATCACATTAAAGTGAACAATTTTGATTATATTAAAGATTATTTTGATTAAAACTATGTAATTAATAAAAATTTAAAGTGAACGTGCACTTAGCACGAGTAGAGTAAGAAACTATTTCATAACTGCTGAAAATCAGCAAGGATTTAAACAAAGTGTTAATTCTCGGTGAATCATATAGTTAACCAAAGTGTTGAGTTCCGTAGAATAAGGATTGAATAAAGTGTCCAGTTTGTAGCGGGCGCTAGAGGTTGCTACGTCCGGCCCATTTCTGTAAGGACGCACACACATAGAGTTGAATAACGAAAAGAGTAGGGAATTTTCTGGATGATCGCTTGGTGAGCTCGAGGCCCGGGATGGCAAGCCTCTTGCCCAGCCAAGCCTCCTAGCTACACGCTTGGGATCCTAAGGAGACAGGGTTGGAAGGTTAGTGGACCAACGGACTGACCACCAAGGTTATACAGGGTAGTAAGGGTAGGTCAGGTACGTTTGGTGAAACCGTAGGCCCGGGATGACCAGCCACGGCTAGCCAAACTGTCAACAAGAAAATTAACGTGACCAACGACTCGACTGGGACAGACACTGGGTATATCGAGCTAGAGATTTGAGATTGGAAAGGTCGGGCTAGCGCCGCGAACAAATAAAATACATTTGGTGAGCCTGAAGGCCAGGGAAGGCCAGCCCCTAGCTCAGCAAATACCTCAACTACTCAGCCGGACTTTCCCAGCAAATCGCTGGGCGTATCACTAGAACGCTAACTACACTAGCGTAGAGATTTAGGTAGACAATCCCTGTCCATCAAATAGAGGGCGATAGGCCAACGCACCGTCAGGCTACTAAATCGAGAAATTCCATAACGTTCCTTCGGCCGCATCCTAAATGACACACTAAATCCTTATCTACGGATTTCAACTAATAATAAACTTACCATTTTAGTATTCATAAATATGTCAAACCATTGGATTTATTTATATATAAGTTGATATGTTAGTTTTAGTATTTATTTTAAGAGCAGATGAAATTTGTGAACAATAAATAAAATTTGTAATCGGAGACAAGTGGTGTGTTGGTTTGGTGTCTGATTTCAGACAAGAAATAAGTAATTGCAACGGACCCTGGATCCGGCGAGCTCATCCTCGGCCGGAGTTTAGGTCCTTACAATGGCCTTCGAACAGGGACACCAAATCAACACCCATACGGTAACCAAATTAAAGACTTGGTCAGTCGATGCAATTGTGTTGTGAATTCCGTGTGCTCTTCAATTTAGTTGACCGAAAGCTAAGTAGCAGATTCGGTGAGGTATGCCCTGCTAAAGCCTTCATTTTGAAAACGTTGATAAGGTTTTAATAAAATATTAATCATTGAATTTTGGTGAGTGCATTTACGCCGGACTTTAGATCGCCTCTATTTTGATGTGCCACTGTAGCAAAGGAGCCTACTGGTACAAAGTGAGGTCAAAATCAACGGCGTGTATTTGGCGTTAATTAGAACGGTGGGGCATTATAAAGATAACGTCCTAATATAATACAGTGACTTTAAAATTTAGTTCTCATGCTTAATCGAAAAAAAAACATAAAACAAAGATTTTGTGTTACTGAATTTTGTCTAAATATTTTAAATCGGAACCAAGAAAAGGGTTCGAGAAGGTCTGCCCTGCCAGAAGTAGGCAGTTAGGAAAGATATAAATAAGGAAGATATATATAACTTAAAACATATCTAATAAGAAAATTTGCATAAATTTTAAATTTAAATTTGGTGCGCGAGTCAACGCCGAATATTTGCACGTTTTATGTATGATGTGTCACTGTAGCCTATGATACTACAGGTACACCTCGAGGCCAAAGGCAAGAACATTTGCGTCAGCACATTGTAACGCTAGGACGTTACGAGACACCTAGATTAAAACCTATTTTGTTAATTTTTTTTTTACTTTGGAAATTCTAAAGAATCGGGTAAATATTCTTATACGCGAAGATTTTTTTCAAAAAAAAAAAGGTCGCGAATCAAGCAGCTATTCAGAGCAGTACAAATAATTGCGCATACAGCAGCAAGACGCTGCATTAAAGAAAAACAAATAATAAGCGGTTGAGCTAAAGAAAGATAGTAACTATCTTTGCAAGGTCAGACTACCGGTCAAGTACGCCGATCATGATCCAAAGTGGGCCAAGAGAACCACGATCATATAATTCCGCGTCACTGGCATCTGCACTCAAAGCCACTCAAAGCCTACTTTTTTCACCTAAAAGGTGAACGCTGGCTCGCTAAGAAAACCAACCATACAATTTATTAAAGGCTGAATCCTAAGGAAGGTCTTATCCACTTGCATTTTATTGTGGCGTAAAGTAAGAAAACGCCGGCTACAATTTAGTTAGCCATACTTATGGAAAAAAAGCCATATTATTGTTTAGCACCATTTATTAAATAGCGGCTCACTACACGCGAACAAACAACTAGCTTTGACTAATATATAATCTTAATAGGACGTGTACAAGGAGAATAATTGGTAAAATCAGCAGCCCTTACATTCTCCTTCGAACACAAAGGGAAGTGAGCAGTCCACAACCAAGTTTTGCAACAACCAGCTGCAACGTATACACAGCCACAACCACACAACGAAAAAAAAGAAGTTGAAATCAACACTTAGTCACCATGGTTAAGACGTCGTGGATCTATTCCTTACTTAAGAACGATCTGCTCATATATGCCGATGAATTTGGCTTTAATCCAGAAGGGACCGTCGACGAGCTACGGAAAAGGTTTGCGGCCGCCACCACCAACATGGAAGAAGATCCCGAGTTACATCAACGACTGGCTGAATTAGAGATAAAACATTGCGAGAAGCGGTCCACGTCACCACGGACACCGGCCACAATTCCGATCGGTGACACATCAGCGACATCAGAAACAATTAAGCCGGCACAGCCCGATTCTTTACTTAAGTCGTCACTCAGACCAACGGGAGCAGTGAGCAAAGACTCCACCGTTTTAGACAACACCGCCACTCAGAAATTGATACCTACACAGAGCCAAAACAACCTTATAATATATAGAAGGCAATATATACATCCTTATAATATATAATCAACCTTGATTAGAGAAGAAAATCAATAAGATTTCTCTATGGTTTTCATCCAAGAATATTGGCTTATTAAAACCATAGAGACACTTATTAAAACTATGAGCATTTTTTATAAGGCAAACTACATAATTTTAAGAAGAATCTTATTGTTTTTTATAAGAACACTTTTAAAAACAATAAGAAAATCTTACCAAAACTTCCTGTTTTTAAGAAGAAATCTTATAGATTTAATAAGATTTATTTTTAAAATTTAATAAGGACTTCTTATTGATTTAATAGGATTTCTTTTAATAAGGAAATATTTTTAAATCAAAAAGGAATCTTATAAACCTTTTACCTAGAAATATACATTTAATTGAATGTAATTCCAAATAAAAAGACATTTTGATGGTTTATTTCAATTTATTGGGAAATAAAATTTGTATATGTATATATAAAATACATCTGTTAAAATATAATTTCACAAAAAGCAAAAAAATACCTTTGTATAACAAAATGACTTTTTCACCAAAATACCCGGCGATGTCGAGGCCTTACAATAAAGTGGCGACATCCTCAATCTCCATTTTTTAAGAACCTCCTTCGAGTTTACTCGAGCATATTTTCATTTTACTTTAAATAAATTAAATCCATAAAATGCACATCAACTTCATGAGTTCACTTCACAATTACGACTGAAAGCTAAAGCAAAGAATAAGTAGCATTTTCACCGTTATTACCTTCTTAAAAGGGTGTTTAATAGAAAATCTTATAAAAGCAGTTCAAAAAGATTTTCTTATTAATTTAAGGTGGTCTCTTCTTAAACTTTGGAAAGTGAAAAAAATTTTCTGTTTAAAGTAAAGTATTAATAAGATTACCATATCATTTCATTCATTTAATAAGAAATCTTATTAAAAAATGTTTGATAGTAGTTGAACATTTTTAATAAGATTTCCTCTATGGAATTAAAAATATTTCTCTATGGAAAATTTTTATTATTTGGTAGTCTTACATCCCTATTCTGGCAAATTAACAAATTGTTAACCAGTATTTTGAATATTTCTATATATTTGTTGTAGTTTTTTTATTTCGAAAGAAAATTTGAAGCTCAAAAATAAAAAATTTTGATAAAAATTGTCAACTGCTTTTCAGTTATTGACAATTTCATTAACAAATTTTGTTTTTTGAGATTTAAATTTTGTTTTGAAAACAACAAACATATAGAAATATTCAAAATACTGGTTAACAGTTTGTTAATTTGCCAGAATAGGGCTGTTAATAAGAAAATCTAATAAAATATCTCAATTAGGTGATCTTATTGATTTTATGGTCGGCCAGATTTGACGGCAGGCAAGACCCGCTGGGCTTCATAGAGCGCATCGAGGAGTTGACCGATGTATATGGTCTCAACTTTGCCGGAGTTATTAACAGAAAACGCGTTTATCTGGTAGCGGAACAATAAAACCCCACTCGACTCTTGGAGCGAATTCAAAGGAAAATTTTTACAATATTTTCTGCCAACGAGATTTTTCGAGCGCCTCGAAGACCAGATCCGGGGCCGAATCCAGAGACGAAATGAACGATTTAAGGACTATAGCCTGGATCTCTTGATCCTACGAGCTAGAACGAGTGTTCCGTAACTGCCGGCATGTATATCAAGTCTATATCAGGCGTCGAGACTTTACCACGTTTGATGACTTGCTGGCCATGGCAGAAGATTATGAAACCATCCGTGGAGAAGGAAGCCCGGCAAGGGCATTACTGGCACTTAGAGATGGCCCCGCCCAACCAGCCATCCAAGAATCACCACAACGGGGGTATGCTGACCTTTCACTTGGAAGGAACCCACGAGAGGCCTTTACGAAATTATCGAGAACGTACAGAAGCTCAAAATTTAAGAACAACCTGTACCACATGTGGCCAAGTGGGCCACCTTTCCAAACACTGTTGGAATAAACAGGTGATCATCGGCAGCGACCGCGAACAGCAGGAGAGGCTGTCAACAGAGTGCGACCGATATTCCATCCCGGGAAACGCCAGCGGGCCCGCTCCAGCAGGAGGCGAGAGTGAGGCCAACCCACTTCATCCTCCACAAAACTAAACCACGACCTACAGTCCGATGGGCGGCACATTCATGCGCGCGTTCAAATCGGACCCTACCCTACCCGAAGCTTCGTAAGCCAAATGCTTGGAGCCAAACTACAAACACCGTCGAACCGGAGAATGATCGCGTCAAATGTGCGACTAGCTGACGGATCAGTGAGGGCTGTGTCTGAAAGCCTGATCGTGCGGATCACCCTGGGCACAAATACGTGCGAAATGGCACTGTGGATTCTACCAGGTTTCGCAGATGATCTACTCCTGGGAATGGATTTTCTCACACAGATGGGCGCTGAACTAAGCTGCTGTGGACAGGCCCTTGCGCTTCGCCCACCGGGGACACACATGATGACAGAATCCGCTTGCACCAACATAAGCGACGAACCTACACATTCAACCACAACAGTGGATGACTTTCTCCAGGATGAACTTACAAAAATTTGAAAACCTGCAGGGTACGGCTAGAGTGACGCCCCACAAAATCGTCATGTTGTTGTGACTCACAACGAGGTATTCCCCAAAATAGTGTCTTTCTACTAGTGGCCAAGTGCTGGCAATAAAAGTTGATCCACCGCAACAACTAAGCGAGCGATCAACATTCATTGCATTGCGGCACTTTTATATGAATTCATTAATATAAAGCCAGTGTGCGGCCAGAGTCAAATGCTGACCATGCAAAAACCAGAGGTAAATTAATTTTAATATTTTATTGTTGTATTTAACATACACACAGTTTGGCTAAGCGAATAACGCAAAACAAGTATAACTTAAATAAGAATTTAACGTTGGAATGTGACCCAATTACACATGTCATACATGTTTGTATGTTTGTTCGGCCCAAGTTGGCATCATTAAATATGTATGTAAGAATATGTTTTATAATAAGAACTTAATAATGAAGTTAATTTAAGCCAAAGGCGGAAGATGAAATTACGCAACCGCTGATTCATCAATAAGTAGAATTAAGTATGTAATAAGTTTGTAAAGATGAAGAAGAAGAAGCGCAGCCAGATATGTTATAAATATCTGGTCCCCGCTAAAATCAATGAATTGATGTGAATAAAACCTAAACGATTGCAGTCATTTTTTTACTGAAGAAGACCAGACCTTCAATTCGGAGGATACCAACAAGTAAGTATAAATAAAAACCTCCACGCCTGAATGCACCTAAGGGTGACGGCGAAAGAGGTATTTTTTTGAATAGATGCCAGTGGCGCTCTTAAGCGCTGGCAACAAACCGTAGGTAGGACGTCTCTCGGCGACTGTAGGACCCACGCGTATCCTCTCAGAGGGTATACAACAATGTTAGACGACAGCGATACTTTCCACGGAATCCGGCTATGCAGAAAATCATAAAGAAGGAAGTGGGCGAGCTTCTGGCTAAAGGCTGCGTAGAACCCTCAAATAGCCCTCACAGCGCATCAATCGTGTTGGTTTGTAAAAAGACGGGTACGTGGCGGCTCTGTGTGGATTACAGACAGCTGAACGTAAAGTCCGTACCTGACGCTTACCTGCTGCACCGGATATATCAAATTCTGGATCGACTGCGCAATTCCCGATTTATAAGTAGCCTTGACCTTTAAATGGCTACTGGCAGATACCGATGGACCCCAGCAGCGAACCACTCACAGCTTTTACTGTGCCCGGACGTGGGCTTTTCTAGTGGCGCGTGATGCCTTTTGGCTTGCATTCCGCACCAGCCACCTTCCAGCAAGCACTAGACGGAGTAATCGGACCCGAGATGAAGCCATACACGTTCGCTTACCTCGATGACATTATTGTCACCGGAAGCACCAAAGAGAAATATTTGCGCAACCTAAAGGAGGTTTACCGCAGACTGCGAGAAACTAAGCTAAAATTAAATGTGGAGAAATGTGAGTTCTTCAAGGCCGAGATCAAATAATGCTCAACCCACCGACCAGCTTGAAGGGACTCAGAAGTTATTTGGGAGTAGCATCCTGGTATTGGCGTTTTTTTCCTGATTTTGCCACGATCACCCACCCCATGACACTGCTGCTAAAAAAGGGCAAGCATTGACGTTGTGGTCCTTACCAGCTAGCAGCATTTGAGGTGCTAAAGACAAAGCTCACAGAGGCCCCAGTCCTAGCGTGCCCAGATTTCAGTAAAACGTTCGTCCTGCATACCGATGCCGGTGACTATGGGCTAGGAGCGGTCCTGACACAAACGTTCGATGGCGTGGAACGCGTAATAGCCTATGCGAGCCGACATCTGATACAAGCCGAGAAAACTTATAGCCCCACAGAAAAGGAATGTCTCGCGATTGTTTGGGGCATTCGGAAAATGCGGTGTTCTCTCGAAGGATACAAATTTGTGGTTATTACGGACCACCTATCGCTAAAATGGTTGAACTCCATTCAGAGCAAGTCAGGCCGCGTAGCGTGATGGGCACTGAAACTCCAACAATACAACTTTGAAGTGCAGTACCGAAAAGGAAAGTTAAATGTGGTGGCCGACGCGCTATCACGCCGCCCACTAGAAGATGTGCTGCGAACTACCAACACCACAGAAGAACCACCACGCTGTACATGGCTAGAGAGGCGAAAAACCGAAGTACGCGACAATCCAGAAAAATTTTCAGACTATATGGAAGAGGATGGGCAACATTATAGACACATCCCAAACCAGATTGGCGACAAAGATGCCGCACCGTGGAAACTGTGTGTCCTATCCTTCCTGCGATAGTGTGTACTGACGGAGAACCACGACCAGCCTAGCGCCGGACATTTGGGCGTAAGGAAGACCATCGCGCGCATCACAAATCGGTACTACTGGCCTGGCCTGTTTCGGGATGTAAGCCGATACGTGCGGCAAAGTGAAAACTGTCAGCGGTATAAAACGAGCCAACAGGCTCTGGCAGGCAAGATGTTGTCACGGATTGCTGAAGAGCCCTGGTCCGTCGTTTGCGCAGATTTTATCGGCCCACTGCCACGTTCGAAACATGGAAACACCACAATTTTAGTGTTCCATGATAAATTCAGTAAGTGGACCGAGGTCGTACCCTTGCGCAGAGCTACCAGCGACAAGGCTCGTTTCAGCGCACCAAAGGTTTTTATCTCGGACAACGGTACGCAGTTCACCAGCCGCTCTTTCAAAAAAATTCATGCTTGAAATGGGCGTTAAGCAACAATTCACGGCTCCATATACACCACAGGAGAACCCTACGGAAAGAGCCAACAAGACGCTTAAGACCAAGATAGCACAATTTTGTCAAGAGCAGCATAAATCCGACGTCACGGGATACAGCCCTGCAATTTCTGGTTCAAGGCCACGAACCTAGATTACCCGGCACCCGTAATAATGAACTGACGACCGGCACTGGCAGAGAAGCTCCACCACCGTCAACCCGAGCCGCCCAACTACACGAAATTTTCACTCTCCTCCGTCACAAGTTAAGTCAAACTACGCGCGACCAGGCGCGTCACTATAATTTACGACTTCGTGATTGGAAACCTAACGTAGGCGATAACGTCTTGGTCCGACAACATCAACTGTCCAGTGCGATAAATAGCTTTGCAGCGAAATTGGTGCCGAAGTTCGAAGGGCCCTATATAGTCGTAGGTTATGTGTCACCAGTCATCATACAAATTCGCAAGAAGGGAGAAACTCGCATACGCACCGCCCACGTAAGTGAACTAAAACGTTTTTACACTGAGGTCGATCCAAATGCTGGAATTAACAAATCTCATTTTTCTTAGACAATTGTGGCAGCAACCACGGTAAGATACTGTGAATTGTGGCAGCAAACACGGTAAAATACTGTGAATGGTGGCAGCAACTACGTTAACATACTGCCAATGTGGCAGCAACCATGGCAAAATACTGCAAATTGTGGTAGCAACCACGTTTAAATACTGCCCTTGTGGCAGCAACCACATTAAAATACTGCCATTGTGGCAGAAACCACGGTAAAATACTGCCATCGTGGCAGCATCCACGCTTAAAAGACTGTGAGGGGCGGCAGCATCCACGTAAATCCGAAGCGGCAGTATCCGCGTTAATTTGAACTGCGAGGGAATTGCAATCGAAAGAAATATTACAAAACCGCGGCTGCAACCGCGTGAACAACAGCAGGCGGTAGCATCCACCGCATCAACTTAAATTATCGACAGCATCCGCATAAACAACAGCGGGCGGCAGCATCCACCAAACCAACTGAAAATACGTCAGGATACGGGCACTCGAAGAATTACAGCCAAGAGAGGAGTTCCCAAGAAAAACTCAATCAACTGGCAGCTGTAAAATTTACTAGCCATACGCCAGCATCCGCCACATCAAATGAAATTAGCGGCAGCATCCGCATAAACAACAGCGGGTAGCAGCATCCGCCAAACCAACTGAAAATACGACAGGAGCGGAAACCATCGGGCACTCGAAGAATTACAGCCGAGAAAGGAATACCCCAAGACAAACACAATCAATTGCAGCTGTAAAATTTACTAACCACACACCTGGCTATACTGACTGTCAAACACAACAGTCCAAGCAAAACACGTAAAAGTTTAGTGTGAACAGATCCATCATGCTAAAATATGCAAACTAATTTCGCATTGATATGGCAACTCTTTTAATTTTAAAATAACATCGTTAATCTTTTAAGCGAACAGATCACCAGCGTGTTTTTTAGACAGTGGAAATTAAGTGACGATTTCAGTGAATTAAGAAGTGTTTTATAAACGACAAACCAACAAAATGCAAGAAGAAAACTCAGCATGCACAAGTGAAGTCCGCCGCGTCGAGGACCAATTTCCAACCACTTCAGCAGCAGCAATACGACAGCAGAGTGTCCAGGAGCAAAGGGCCAAGCTGGCAGCGGCGAACATAGATACATCGATAAATGCAGCACAGGAGCAACACATCGCTCTGACTTCACCAGGTTTTGTCGTGGCTACATACCCAAATGGTCCTGGCGGTATCACCATTCGCATATGCGATTTTATGTGTTTGGAAATAGGCATATTTTAAAATGGTATCGTCATCGATCGCAGGCGGCCGTAGCCTAGTGGGTAGAGTGCGTGGCCCCTAAGCTAAAGAACCGCCGTAGCCCGGGTTCAATTCCAGCTCAGATAGAAAGTTTTTTCAATTGAATTAATTTTTTGTTCGGTCGTCACCTCTCTGCAGACAATGGCAAACCTCAGAGAGTAAAAATTGTCATGTAAAGCTTCTTGAGAACAAAAGCCGTTCGGAGTCGGCATAAAACACGTAGGTCCAGTTCTCGGTCATTTGTGATGAAACATTTAATAACACGCACAACACAATTGATGAATAGAAGCTAGGTCAAAGTTCAAAATGCTGAAATGGCCAGTTTATTTTTTTTTCGTCATCGATTTCTATTTGAGATGGCTTTACGACCAGCAGACGACTCAGATGCGTGAACGTGTGCACATCTTTAGCACACACTTTTATAGCCTACTGGGCCGAGCGCTGGCACACACCAGCTTACAAGAGCGACGCCAACGCATCCGACGGTGGACGCGTAGGATCCAACTTGTGCACAAAACCTACATCATCGTGCCAATTAATGAAAATTATCATTGGTATGTCGCCATCGTGTGCTTGAAGCACAAGCCCAGCCAGTCTCAACAACGGGGTTATATATGGCTCTTAGATTCGTACGCTCACATCTCTTGAGCGCACGTCAGCCCTATCATACGCAGCTACAACCAAGACGAGTGGCAGGAAGCCTACCCCGGAATCACGACAGGGCCATGGACAGAGGAGGCACTTCCGCTATATGAAGTCGCCGTACCGCAGCAGAGCAACAGTAGTGACTGCGGCGCATTCGTGCTACAAATGATAGATATGTTTTTGCGAGACCCCTCCCGAGACCTACGAGAAACCGGCATAAGCACCTGGTTTTCACACCACAGCAATTCATACAAGCGCACCGAGGTGGCGCTCACCATCATAGCGCAGGCTCCAGCTAACGTGCGAGCCATATTACCCAGGGTATATGTGCCAGCGCGCGAACCTATTGCGACAGTTCAACTTCGAGAGTCGGTGATAATGTCTTGCAGCTGACCACACAAGGCGAAGACAACGCCACGCCAACTGCGACGCGACGACGAGTCAAGCGATGTCATCAGTTCGTCAGACAGCACCTCCAGCAGAAGGTCATCAAGTAGCAGCTCTTCCGGCAACACTAGTAGCGCAAGCTCCACGGCGGTCAGCAACAAGGATGTAGCACCTCAAGCTCCGGAACCGGATACAACTACTACAACACAACACCGAGAAAGCGTCATTAAGCGATGTCAACCATCGACGTCAACACTTACGGTCACACCACTTATGCAGCAGCATGTTGACACCCTGCAGGAGTCGTCGGACAGCAGGGTCGAGCCACAGGAGCCACCCGTACAGACCGTAGCGACTGCCACACCACCAGGCAAATTCGATACACCGTCGGCTCTGAACGCCGAACAGATCGAAACCTTAATAAGAGAACGCCGACTTAACCTACATTTCTCGCCAAAATTGGGCCGCTAAGATACTGCATAGTATTAAATTGTCATGGCACAGGACACGCTACTCTATACCCCCGAAAGTAAGGAGGAGATGTAATTAACACAATTTTTACTTAATTCTGTCCCTACATGTTTTATATAGCCTTTTCTTTTAGTTTCACAACTGGGTCAGGTACCCTTTAAAACCATGAAGGATGGCCCCGTTGGAAGGCACTTCCAACCGCGCCAACATTTGGATGGTGGTAACCACTCAGGCAACCAGTCCAGCTCGCGTCTGGACTCCCAGGCGACTACACCCCCACGGCAGCAAACGATCTATTAGCCACAGCAGTGGTTAGTTTAAGATTAATAATAAATTTTACGTGTTATTTTATATAGTATAAATTATTTTTGATAATTAATAATAAACATCACTTAGAATAAGTTGAAATAATAGGTACTGGGAAATATTATGGATTTTTAGACATAAGAAGTGCCAACGTAACTAAAATAAGAGATGTAAATGAACAATGTTTACTATTACATAAATTCTAGCGTTATTCATTTATCTAAATCACGTTATGGGAACGTTTAACCCCGGTATGTTAAATTAAATAGCTTAACTAAAGTCTTGCGAAGATTAAAGAGAATCGTACGGCCGGTGGCTTGACCCCAGGGTAGGTCTCGTGAGTTACCCGCCGTAGCTTAAATTGCCCACTTCATCCTTACCAGTAGAAAATAAATAAATAAGTCAATATGCGAATAAGAATATTTACTGCGAATGAGTGAGCGTAAAGAGAGAAAAGGGTCGTCGCTCTTGAGCCACACGTTGGCGAAAAATCGTTATCATTCAACCCCTTACCTGGGCACTTGCCTCACACCCAGCCATTAATACATTGCCTACTGGGGTGATATATTATTTGTAAAAACAGAAGCTTATTCCTGCTTACAAAAAAGAAGACTTATATATAAAAATGGATGTGTGTATGTGGGTATGTTTGTATATCACATATAGACTCATAAACCGCTGAACCGATTTTTATGAAATTTTCAGGGAAACTGAAGCCACATTTTGAGAGTGTTCCTTTGATGTTTGGTTTCGATTGGACAAGAAGGCTCACAAACCAATAAAAAGGGAATACATCGGACGGTTTTGTTCGTAAAAAACTACAATGTACACTTTTATCGCCAACAAATTAGTAAAAATGCTATATATCAGACGGTTTTAACCGTAAAAGACTAAAATTTGGTAATTTAGCTTTTATGCCTGTACTGATTTTCATGAAACTTTAGGAAGTTATTAAACACATACAAAAGAGGGTTTTTGCATTGGAAAATGAGGCGTTTTACCTCCAATACAGAACCAATGTGCAATATCGATTAGTTTTTGAATTAGAGGTCGCATAGCTTCCGAGTTCGGTATTCGAACAAAATTTACACGTGCTATTTCACTGACTTACAGGTGTTGGACAAGGGGTTTGGAACCTCCCATACAACCCAAATTTGAGAAATTGAATAGCTTTTGAGTTAAAGGTCGTGGAATTCAGTATTCGACCACAATTTACACAAGCAAGATTATATTTGATGGGCGTTTGGAAACGGGGGCATGGCAGTAAAGCGCCGGGTTTCAGCTAATATTATATACAATATATTTTAAGTTTAGTAATGCTTTTTTTTATGTAACTGTTTGCGCTTTTTGTGTCATTCATATCAGATTTTAGATAATTTTCGGCAGTTTTTAGGTAATTTTTTCATTGTTTTCGGTCATCAAAATCCAAGCCCTGGGCTCTATTGCTCTTATCACTTATCAGTTATCAAAAATATGGGAAAATTGATAAGTTTATGCTGCACTAAACCTCATTCTGATAACTAATCCAACTGATTTGGATAAGTTTGATTAGTGCTCCAGTTTTAGATAAGTGTTGCACTAAACATATTTTTAATGAGAACATTGCTCTTTTCGATAAGCAATGTTCTTAACAACGTTAGTACTTTTTAGCACTTTCTGTTGCACCAAGTTATTGAGCTTTCAACTAATCAGTACAAATTTTGATAAGATTATCAAAATAAGAATAAGAGAAATTTCTCTTCTCAAATTGTTTATTAAAAGTGTCAGACATGTTTTGTCCGCAGCTACTAAAACTACTTTTACTTGCGGCAATTTAGCATAGCACTATATTACATGTTTTGCGATTATTCAAGGATAATTTAGAAGAATCGGAGTAAACTTGTGCAATTAGTAGTCAGACAAATTTTGACTTCAATCACACTGTGCACCAAAAAAAAAACTTTTTGTGAGTAAGAAACTGACAAATGTTTACAAATATTTCCAGGGTACTTATCACGTATCTGGCACCCAAATTTCTCCATTACGTCAGGATTTTGATAAAACCGTTATTCTATGTAAGCAAATTCCCCTAAGAGAAATCAGCTTGAAGCGTCGAAAATAAAAGTGGTACGCGACTTTTTTTTGTGGCAAAGATGTTTGGTAAAGGTTGATGAAAAATTATATTTCATACTTCCGTCCCCCACCCCCTTTTTCCCCAAATTTTTACGTTGATAACAAGCAACATATGTTGAGAGCGAACATCAAATGCGTGTAGATTATAGTAGAAGGAGTTGTGGGGAAGACGTGGCTCAGTAAGTAGGTTTGACTGTGATGACGAGAGTTGGATATGGGCGAAGGAGTTGCGGTGTCTTTAATGTTCGGAGTTTGTGTGACTGTATTGATTGGTTGTATTGTATTGCTGGTTGTTTCTTTACATTTATTTTTTATATTCCCTAATGTTGTATTTCCTGATGTTTATTTCCATTTCCTATTATTAACAGAAATTGTTATGGAAAAATTTGTGTAAATGATGTAAAAAATTAATAAGAGTTTATAGTAATAGTGAGATTAAAGTACTGAGTTCAAGTCTTTGACTGACATTGAACTTTGCTGTCAGTTGCCTTCTGCGCCGTTTTCACTATCGATGTCATTTATAAACTGTCATATCTGACTGCCATTTTTTACAGTTTTTAAATTGCGACATTTTTCAATTGCTTACAAAAGGCAAAATTAATAAATATGCAGAAAAAAAAGCAAAAAGTGATTGCTTGCGCTACTTTATGTTTAATTAAAGGCCTTAAGGATTAGAAGCAGAAAAAATAAAAAAACGAAGAAATGGTGGGTAAGGCCAGTATTCAGAGACAGAAATACCCATGGATTTTATGCTACGCTTCGAAACAAGCTACGTCTACGAGATCCTCGTTGGTTCAAGAACTTTTTAAGGATGAATGTGGAGGATTTTGACTACCTGTTATAGCGGGTCACTCCATATGTACGCAAGCAAGACACGCGTTTTCCAAAAGCTCTTTCGGCCGGAGAAAGGTTAGCTGTAACCATACTCTACCTGGCAACAGGCGATAGCTTTTCCAGTCTGATGAGTCTGTTTCTTATGGGAAAAACAACTATTTGCCATATTATCAATGAGACTTGTAGAACTATTTACGATGCATTGAAGGATGAATTTTTAAAAGTAATTATTTAATAAAGCTCATTTTTACAGCAAAACGCAAAATATATATTTATTATTATTATTTTAGGTTCCGAATACGCCTGAGAAATGGGAAAAGATCGCAGACAAATTTGAGCAACGTTGGAATTTTCCGAACTGCTGCGGTGCCTTGGATGGTAAGCACGTGATGATCCAAGCACCTGCTAACTGCGGTTCAGAATTTTTTAATTATAAAAAGCACAATAATTATAAAAAGCTCATGGCACTGGTGGACGCCGACTACAAGTTTTTATTTGTAGAAGTTGGGGCGTATGGCCGAGAATCCGATGGCGGTGTTTTCGCGAGGCAAGACTTATACAAAATATTCGTTATTTGTTTATTGATAGTAAATTTTTTTCAGATGTCCGCTTTCAGCTGCATTAGCTGATAATACTATGAACTTTCCGCCGCCAAAGCCATTGCCAAATGAAGAAGTCCCAATGCCATTTGTAATCGTTGCTGACGATGCATTTCCGCTGAAGCCATACCTGCTGAAACCATTTTCTTATCGCGAGCAAGTCATGTCCCATAAAATTTTCAATTATAGACTATCCCGAGGAAGAAATGTGTCAGAAAATGTGTTTGGCATATGCGCCTCGCGATTTCGAATCCTCAGGAGGCCAATAAACCTTAAACCAGAAAACATAAAATATGTTGTCCTCGCAATTTGTGAATTGCACAACTACTTAATAACGCGCAAGTCAGTATATTTGAGGATGTCTGACATCAACGATGATATAGAAGGCGATAAGGTGGCTGGTAGTTGGCGTGCGGAGCTGGGATAGGAAGGAAGACTCACTTCGATTCGAGAAAGCAGCCATGGTCGGGCAACAGACAATGCCATGAGTGTTCGAGAAAGTTTCATGGAGTACTTTATGACTCCACATGGGGAAGTGCCTTGGCAATACAGCAGGACTGTGTTGCATAATTCATTTGAATAAAAAAAATATAACGATAACCTATTGTCTTGTATTTTGTGATTTTGTTGTATTTTTATAATCTAGAGAACTGACGATTTGGAACTAAAGTATTTTAGGCCTACATGGTTTTTGAAATTCTGTATTTTTAGACTTTGATATTTTTGGTACTTTAGAGGTTTTTGGACTTAAGAATTCTAGAAATTTAGAACCGTGGTAATATAAGAATTTTTAAGCTTTTGACGATTTCGTTTTTGACGAAGCCATAAAAGCAATCTGAAAATCCTTTTAGGCTTAGATAAGAAATGTTTTAATGTATATTAACAAAGTTGATTTATTAGGTTTCTTAACAAAAAACAAAAGAACACCAAAATATTCATCAATGGTGTGTTAAAAAACAAAAAATAGATCAAAATATTGGTAGTAAATTCAGTTCTTTTTACATACTATGTATGCAAAATTAATGTATATAGGAACAAAAAAGTTTAAAATGTTGTATGTTATTTTCATAGCATTTGCAGAGCTGCTTTCTCAGTCACCTTCTGTTGAAAGTCTGAAACTACTTTATAAATAGCAGTCTTATACTCATTGGCTATCTGAGGATATGTGCTGGCCCATTCACGCCCATTTGATGTCACGAAATCACCAACATCATCCCAAATATCGGTCTTTGAGGCTGCGCTTAATGTCTCTAAATTCCGTTCCACAACTTTCAAGTATCCGTCGTCATCTTTTCCAACACGATTGCGTTTTGCTGTTGTAAATATTAATGGCATAGAATTTTTGGAATCTGACGCAAAATCTTCTTCTTCCGCGCTGAGAAAGAGGCTTCTAAAAAAAATTTAATAAAATTGATTGTCTAAAATTTATAATAACCTTACTTTTGTCATACTTGATGTTGTGGGCGCCTCAACTCGCAAAGTGGGTTCTAAAAACTTAAGTAGATTGTACAGTGGGTTTGGTACAGTCCCTTTTCCTGCAGCTTGTCCACTTTTTGTTGCACCCAACCTGTTGAATTACGCCTATTTTCAAATGCAAGTATTTATAAAGATTGCATGTTGTTACGATAAAGAATGTTTACTCGGAAGGAGCAGCGGATGCTATTCCATTTAGTTGTCACCTCCGATCGCGGCATTCCCATTATGGTTGCTACCTCCTGCCACTGTGCCCCCGTAAATTTCGATCCCTATATTCTTTGGTCAAATAATTGCAGGTGCCTATTCTGATCTGCACTTCCTCGATCAGACTCTCAGTTTCTTGGCTGGTCCACGTTTCCTGCAGTTTTCTAACCCGCTTTTTTGGGGCACCGGTACTTTCGCTGGGACTTGCATCCATGTTAAAAATCTGAATACAATTAAAAACTTTTGAATTTATCAATTTTTACAAAAATATCACACTATTCACATTTTTACACAATGTTTCGGAAAACGCGCTAAAGTTGAAGAAACAAAATCAGCAGTTCTTCGTCAAACACAATACAAAATGCCAACATGTTGGGTTAGAAAACTGCAGGAAACGTGGACCAGCCAAGAAACTGAGAGTCTGATCGAGGAAGTGCAGATCAGAATAGGCACCTGCAATTATTTGACCAAAGAATATAGGGATCGAAATTTACGGGGGCACAGTGGCAGGAGGTAGCAACCATAATGGGAATGCCGCGATCGGAGGTGACAACTAAATGGAATAGCATCCGCTGCTCCTTCCGAGTAAACATTCTTTATCGTAACAACATGCAATCTTTATAAATACTTGCATTTGAAAATAGGCGTAATTCAACAGGTTGGGTGCAACAAAAAGTGGACAAGCTGCAGGAAAAGGGACTGTACCAAACCCACTGTACAATCTACTTAAGTTTTTAGAACCCACTTTGCGAGTTGAGGCGCCCACAACATCAAGTATGACAAAAGTAAGGTTATTATAAATTTTAGACAATCAATTTTATTAAATTTTTTTTAGAAGCCTCTTTCTCAGCGCGGAAGAAGAAGATTTTGCGTCAGATTCCAAAAATTCTATGCCATTAATATTTACAACAGCAAAACGCAATCGTGTTGGAAAAGATGACGACGGATACTTGAAAGTTGTGGAACGGGCTTTAGAGACATTAAGCGCAGCCTCAAAGACCGATATTTGGGATGATGTTGGTGATTTCGTGACATCAAATGGGCGTGAATGGGCCAGCACATATCCTCAGATAGCCAATGAGTATAAGACTGCTATTTATAAAGTAGTTTCAGACTTTCAACAGAAGGTGACTGAGAAAGCAGCTCTGCAAATGCTATGAAAATAACATACAACATTTTAAACTTTTTTGTTCCTATATACATTAATTTTGCATACATAGTATGTAAAAAGAACTGAATTTACTACCAATATTTTGATCTATTTTTTGTTTTTTAACACACCATTGATGAATATTTTGGTGTTCTTTTGTTTTTTGTTAAGAAACCTAATAAATCAACTTTGTTAATATACATTAAAACATTTCTTATCTAAGCCTAAAAAGATTTTCAGATTGCTTTTATGGCTTCGTCAAAAACGAAATCGTCAAAAGCTTAAAAATTCTTATATTACCACGGTTCTAAATTTCTAGAATTCTTAAGTCCAAAAACCTCTAAAGTACCAAAAATATCAAAGTCTAAAAATACAGAATTTCAAAAACCATGTAGGCCTAAAATACTTTAGTTCCAAATCGTCAGTTCTCTAGATTATAAAAATACAACAAAATCACAAAATACAAGACAATAGGTTATCGTTATATTTTTTTTATTCAAATGAATTATGCAACACAGTCCTGCTGTATTGCCAAGGCACTTCCCCATGTGGAGTCATAAAGTACTCCATGAAACTTTCTCGAACACTCATGGCATTGTCTGTTGCCCGACCATGGCTGCTTTCTCGAATCGAAGTGAGTCTTCCTTCCTATCCCAGCTCCGCACGCCAACTACCAGCCACCTTATCGCCTTCTATATCATCGTTGATGTCAGACATCCTCAAATATACTGACTTGCGCGTTATTAAGTAGTTGTGCAATTCACAAATTGCGAGGACAACATATTTTATGTTTTCTGGTTTAAGGTTTATTGGCCTCCTGAGGATTCGAAATCGCGAGGCGCATATGCCAAACACATTTTCTGACACATTTCTTCCTCGGGATAGTCTATAATTGAAAATTTTATGGGACATGACTTGCTCGCGATAAGAAAATGGTTTCAGCAGGTATGGCTTCAGCGGAAATGCATCGTCAGCAACGATTACAAATGGCATTGGGACTTCTTCATTTGGCAATGGCTTTGGCGGCGGAAAGTTCATAGTATTATCAGCTAATGCAGCTGAAAGCGGACATCTGAAAAAAATTTACTATCAATAAACAAATAACGAATATTTTGTATAAGTCTTGCCTCGCGAAAACACCGCCATCGGATTCTCGGCCATACGCCCCAACTTCTACAAATAAAAACTTGTAGTCGGCGTCCACCAGTGCCATGAGCTTTTTATAATTATTGTGCTTTTTATAATTAAAAAATTCTGAACCGCAGTTAGCAGGTGCTTGGATCATCACGTGCTTACCATCCAAGGCACCGCAGCAGTTCGGAAAATTCCAACGTTGCTCAAATTTGTCTGCGATCTTTTCCCATTTCTCAGGCGTATTCGGAACCTAAAATAATAATAATAAATATATATTTTGCGTTTTGCTGTAAAAATGAGCTTTATTAAATAATTACTTTTAAAAATTCATCCTTCAATGCATCGTAAATAGTTCTACAAGTCTCATTGATAATATGGCAAATAGTTGTTTTTCCCATAAGAAACAGACTCATCAGACTGGAAAAGCTATCGCCTGTTGCCAGGTAGAGTATGGTTACAGCTAACCTTTCTCCGGCCGAAAGAGCTTTTGGAAAACGCGTGTCTTGCTTGCGTACATATGGAGTGACCCGCTATAACAGGTAGTCAAAATCCTCCACATTCATCCTTAAAAAGTTCTTGAACCAACGAGGATCTCGTAGACGTAGCTTGTTTCGAAGCGTAGCATAAAATCCATGGGTATTTCTGTCTCTGAATACTGGCCTTACCCACCATTTCTTCGTTTTTTTATTTTTTCTGCTTCTAATCCTTAAGGCCTTTAATTAAACATAAAGTAGCGCAAGCAATCACTTTTTGCTTTTTTTTCTGCATATTTATTAATTTTGCCTTTTGTAAGCAATTGAAAAATGTCGCAATTTAAAAACTGTAAAAAATGGCAGTCAGATATGACAGTTTATAAATGACATCGATAGTGAAAACGGCGCAGAAGGCAACTGACAGCAAAGTTCGATGTCAGTCAAAGACTTGAACTCAGTACTTTAATCTCAGTACTTTAATCTCACTATTACTATAAACTCTTATTAATTTTTTACATCATTTACACAAATTTTTCCATAACAATTTCTGTTAATAATAGGAAATGGAAATAAACATCAGGAAATACAACATTAGGGAATATAAAAAATAAATGTAAAGAAACAACCAGCAATACAATACAACCAATCAATACAGTCACACAAACTCCGAACATTAAAGACACCGCAACTCCTTCGCCCATATCCAACTCTCGTCATCACAGTCAAACCTACTTACTGAGCCACGTCTTCCCCACAACTCCTTCTACTATAATCTACACGCATTTGATGTTCGCTCTCAACATATGTTGCTTGTTATCAACGTAAAAATTTGGGGAAAAAGGGGGTGGGGGACGGAAGTATGAAATATAATTTTTCATCAACCTTTACCAAACATCTTTGCCACAAAAAAAAGTCGCGTACCACTTTTATTTTCGACGCTTCAAGCTGATTTCTCTTAGGGGAATTTGCTTACATAGAATAACGGTTTTATCAAAATCCTGACGTAATGGAGAAATTTGGGTGCCAGATACGTGATAAGTACCCTGGAAATATTTGTAAACATTTGTCAGTTTCTTACTCACAAAAAGTTTTTTTTTTGGTGCACAGTGTGATTGAAGTCAAAATTTGTCTGACTACTAATTGCACAAGTTTACTCCGATTCTTCTAAATTATCCTTGAATAATCGCAAAACATGTAATATAGTGCTATGCTAAATTGCCGCAAGTAAAAGTAGTTTTAGTAGCTGCGGACAAAACATGTCTGACACTTTTAATAAACAATTTGAGAAGAGAAATTTCTCTTATTCTTATTTTGATAATCTTATCAAAATTTGTACTGATTAGTTGAAAGCTCAATAACTTGGTGCAACAGAAAGTGCTAAAAAGTACTAACGTTGTTAAGAACATTGCTTATCGAAAAGAGCAATGTTCTCATTAAAAATATGTTTAGTGCAACACTTATCTAAAACTGGAGCACTAATCAAACTTATCCAAATCAGTTGGATTAGTTATCAGAATGAGGTTTAGTGCAGCATAAACTTATCAATTTTCCCATATTTTTGATAACTGATAAGTGATAAGAGCAATAGAGCCCAGGGCTTGGATTTTGATGACCGAAAACAATGAAAAAATTACCTAAAAACTGCCGAAAATTGTCTAAAATCTGATATGAATGACACAAAAAACGCAAACAGTTACATAAAAAAAAGCATTACTAAACTTAAAATATATTGTATATAATATTAGCTGAAACCCGGCGCTTTACTGCCATGCCCCCGTTTCCAAATGCCCATCAAATATAATCTTGCTTGTGTAAATTGTGGTCGAATACTGAATTCCACGACCTTTAACTCAAAAGCTATTCAATTTCTCAAATTTGGGTTGTATGGGAGGTTCCAAACCCCTTGTCCAACACCTGTAAGTCAGTGAAATAGCACGTGTAAATTTTGTTCGAATACCGAACTCGGAAGCTATGCGACCTCTAATTCAAAAACTAATCGATATTGCACATTGGTTCTGTATTGGAGGTAAAACGCCTCATTTTCCAATGCAAAAACCCTCTTTTGTATGTGTTTAATAACTTCCTAAAGTTTCATGAAAATCAGTACAGGCATAAAAGCTAAATTACCAAATTTTAGTCTTTTACGGTTAAAACCGTCTGATATATAGCATTTTTACTAATTTGTTGGCGATAAAAGTGTACATTTTAGTTTTTTACGAACAAAACCGTCCGATGTATTCCCTTTTTATTGGTTTGTGAGCCTTCTTGTCCAATCGAAACCAAACATCAAAGGAACACTCTCAAAATGTGGCTTCAGTTTCCCTGAAAATTTCATAAAAATCGGTTCAGCGGTTTTTGGGTCTATACGTGATATGCAAACATACCCACATACACACATCCATTTTTATATATAAATCAAAAATCATTAAAATTTGGTCGAAGTATCATTAAATCCTCCCCCCATCATTCTCAGATTATTAGTTATATAATTTTATAAATTTTGGTGGTCATTTGAAGTGAAAATTCCTATTTTCACGAAAAATTCCGCCGTTTCGTAAGTAGAAAGCCCCCTTAATTGAAAAAAAAATTAGAAACTTTCTGTTAGAGGAAAAAGTTTATAATGCAGAAAGTGTGCACCAAGTTTTAAAAAAATAAGTAATGCAGTTTTAAATGGCTGTGAATACTAAACCTCTGCACAAGCATGCTTGAAACGCATTTCAAAACACACCTCTATTAAGCAAGCGCTTGTTAGGTTCGATGCAGAGCAATCAAAATAAGAGTAACACTCCGGGAAAGACAACAGAACGCAATATAACTAAATTAAACGTGTAGCAAAACAATGTTCAAATATGTTTGGTTGAGAAGAATGCACCATAACAAAATAACTTGAATGTTATATAACAACAGCAGAACACACTATAACAACTGCATATTTGTTGTTCTACTTGTTTGGCTTATCTTCTATAAGTTATAGTGCATATTATTGTGGAATTGGGTTGCCAGGAACAACGGTATTGGGGCTTGCTGATTTCGATTCTGGTGTCAGAATTTCAAAATTCAAGATGTCAGATGGGATTGCCACCTAATTTTTGGTTTATTTTTGAGAATTTGGGGGCTGTAGTGAACACTAGGCAAAAATGAGTCGCTGAATTTCAATCTGATGCCAGAATTTCAAAATTCTAAAATTTTTCTACACATGGGGCTGCCAACTTAACATTTTTTTAAAGAATATTAAACATGAAGAAACAGTATTGGGGGTTAGTATTGTGTCTCTCCCAGCGTCGAATTCGCAAAAATAAACAAGAAATTCGGTGGCAACCCTATCCACCATCTTGAATTTTAAAATTCTGATACCAGATTCGAAATCAGTAACTCCACAATACTGTCTCGTCATATTTAAAATTCTTTAAATAAAACATTTTTAGGTGGCAGCCTATGTGTAGAAAAAAAAACCCCTACGACGAGTGACAATCTTGAAGCGATGTAGGGGCTTAAGCTACAATGACGCAATGCTGCCGGCGGGAGGAGTTCCTCCCTGTAGGGCATAACCCTACAGCTTTGCGGAGCCTACAGTCTTGGTCTTGTGGCGAACTAAAAATTACTCCCCCCTAATCCAGGGTGTCATGCGTACCGTGCCCATTGGATGGTTTGCAGTCAGGGGGTATACCGACTGTATTGGAACGGCGCCTTCACGATAACAGGCCGCCTCGTGAAGTAACTGTGGCCTTACCATGGTATGCGGGCTCTGGCATGGTCGACCACCCTTTCCCAGCCATAACAAATAGACTGCGACGTTTTTGTCCTCGGACACGAGCTACCGGTCGAACCAAAGATTATGAGTACAACCAAAAAACAAAAACACAACAAACAAGAAGACTTGCGGGAAATCACTGCAAGCAGAGCAGCAGACCTTATGGAACAGAGATTCCAAGGAGAAGGTCAAAAGCAGGGCACCAAAGTTAGGAGTAATCCTCCTCCGCCAACCAGAACTCAAGTCAATAGGACTTCACGCAGAAGCGATCAGGTGGAGCATAAAATCCATAAAGATGATCACAGACACTGCAGAACACAGATCAGGAGGAACCCGTACGGCAGAGATCGAGTGGAGCATAACATCCACAACGATCAAAGGCCTAGTACGAGCCACCAAAGGAAAACTTCGAGCCCTAGGAGATATAATCCTGTCACAATGCCCCCGGAAAAACACCGGGAAGATACGACATCGGCTCCGAAAAGAATCCCATGTACGGAAACTGCGTCCACATCCAAGGAAGCAGCACAGAAAAGGGAAACAAAAGAAGGGCACACACACAAGCCCTTCCATAGTAGACGTCGCCTTGTCCATCTTCCTCAGCGTGGGGAGCCAGGAGGACTAGACGACCCACTGAGAGTTGGTCTAAGTGGAGCGGGCGTAAGATGGTATCTGCGCTACCTGGAACAGGGCATGGCACCCGAAGTAGCTCGTGAAAAAGCGTTGGAGCATCGGGGAATCACCGGCTTACCAGAGACAACGAAGAGGAGTTGTAATGAGATAACGCCTCCTCAACGCCCAGAGAGTAAGAAGATAAAAATAGCTCCTGGGAGTAATAGTAGGTCAGAACCTGGGGCCAAGTTACCCAAACCAGAACCACTGAAAAAGAGGACCAGCTATGCCAGCATAACAAAAGGCATACAAATTGCGGTCCTACCCAAAGAATACCCCCGGCAAATGCTAAGTCCGGATGAGCTCTCGGAGCTAGAAGAAGCCATACTGAGCGAAGTAGTGAAGGGCTGGTCCACCAAGCTACAGTTTGAGGGAATTCACTTCCGTCCGGGCATGTTCCGTCGACTGTTCGAATCCCTCAACAGCAGAATGGCTGCGAGCATCAGCACCAAAGCTCGAGCACTGGAAAGGGCTAGAACTGATGGCTTGCCTAGGGGAGGAGGTTCCAAAAGGGCATACTATTAGGATGTTCTTGCCAAGAAGCTCAAGTACGGAGATCAATAGATCGATGGGACTAATTGCCGCCCAGAACGATGGTCTCAATAAGAAGTATTGGAAGATATTGAGCTCTAAGGATGAGGGAAGTGGGCACATGCTTACGTTCTCAATAGATAGGGAGTCACTTGAAACTATCAAGTCACGGGGCTCAACTATCAGCTTTCGCTTTGGAACCATTCCGGTGTTGGGCACAAAATCGCCCCCAACGACCAAACCGTCCATAGCAGCAACATCCACAGCTGTAGCGCCCACAGCTGCAACGTCGATAGTGGTAACAGAAGCTACGTCCACAGAAACTACGTCTGTAACTCCCAATGAAGGGAGAGACGCAACGCCACCAACACAAATAACTGGTGAAGTTGTCACGGAGAAGTTCGCCTCCGTCTCGGTCATCACCGCAACACCTTCAATCGGAGATCAGGCAGAGGGCATGAACCTCGCCGCTCTCTCGATTGATGGTAGTAAAGAACCTTCAACTGAGGTAGGAGCAATGCTGCCTGAAGAAGATCGGGGCAGCAGCGCGGTGCTATGACGATCGGCACAGAAACCAGCACGAAATTTGCCCAGGTAAACCTCCACCATGCAAAAGCTGCTTCAGCAGTTATTGCTCGGAGGTTTACCACAGAACAACTGGGCTTCGTGCTGATCCAAGAACCCTGGTGCTACAGGGGAAAAGTCAGTGGCCTCTACTGCAGAGAGGGTCAGGTAACTTGGGACCACAGAACAAGCAATCCCAGAGCATGCATCCTAATGCAGAAAAATACTAATTATATTTGTCTTTCAGAATTTATGACGCGGGACCTAACAGTAATCGAGACTAACATCGAAACTGATGGCAAGCACCGCGCCATAGTGATCGCATCCGCATACTTTCCTGGGGACGATCTAAACATCCCCCCAGCGGAGATAAAACGGCTAGTGGAGCACTGCAGGAAAGAGCAACTTCCACTAATCATCGGCTGTGACGCCAACGCACACCATACAATTTGGGGAAGCACCGATGTCAACACCAGAGGTGAGTACCTTTTAGAATTTCTTTTAAGTAGTAACCTAGACTTTTACAATGTGGGGGTAACACCTACTTTTGTCACTAGGGCTAGAGAAGAGGTCTTAGATCTCACCATAGGAAGCCCAGAGGTTGGGGATATGATTAGGGAATGGAGGGTATCAACGGAACCTTCAATGTCTGACCATAGAATAATAGAGTTTAGACTTGGGGCAAAATGTCAAGAGATAGAACCCAAAAGAAACCCAAGAAATACCAGTTGGGACAACTACACCAACACCCTGAAAGAAAACCTACAGAGCGTAAAAGCTAGGAGTAGAATTAGTAACATCCTAGAACTTGAATGCTATGTAGAGCAGGTAAACAATGCAGTATATAATGCCTACGAATCTAGCTGCCCAACAGGGCACAAGGCAAGAACAAAACATACTCCTTGGTGGAGCGCTGAGTTAACCAGACTCCGAAAGAAGGTGCGATGTAGTTTTAATGCCGCAAAGCGCAACGGAGAATGGCACAACTACAAGGCGACTCTAACGGAGTACAATAAAGAAATCAGAAAAGCCAAAAGACAAAGCTTTAGAATCTTCTGTGAAGACATTTCTTCCACGCCAGCCGCAGCCAGGATACACAAAGCAATGGCTAAAGGCAAAGTGGAGACAAGAATGTCACTTCTATTGCCAGACGGAAGCTATACGCTTAGAGAAGAGCAACGAGCCAGTCACCTTCTAGAAACTCATTTCCCGGGCAGCACACCGGTAACTGAGTATGAGACAGCAGACAGGCAGATTACTCCAAATCAAGAAGAATGGAAACTCGCAACGAGAATTTGTACTAAGGCTCGTCTAGATTGGGCACTCAGAACCTTTCAACCATTCAAGTCAGCAGGTGTAGACGGCATCTTTCCTGCACTTCTACAAAAAGGTGCAGAAACTATATTGCCTCACCTAGTAAAAATAACTAGAAGCAGCCTTGCTCTGGGCTATATCCCAAGGAAATGGAGAAGGGCGATAGTCACCTTTATACCAAAAGTAGGGAAAATAGACTACACGCTATCAAAGTCGTTTAGACCCATTAGCCTTACCTCATTTGTACTTAAAACAATGGAAAAGGTAATAGATAACTATTTAAGAGCTGAGATTCTGGAGAAGGCACCAATGCACCCATGTCAACACGCGTATAGGGCGGGTAGATCTACAGAATCTGCTCTATACCAGTTGGCTAGTAACATCCAGTCAGCTTTCAAAAACAAAGAAACCGTACTCTGTGCCTTTCTAGACATAGAGGGAGCCTTTGATAATACTTCTCACGAAGCTGTGAAGAAGTCTCTACATAAAAAAGGAGTAAATGATATGCTTAGCAGATGGATATGCCAAATGCTTAGCACTAGAACTGCAGAAACAAAAGTGGGTAACACCACTATAAGAATCAAAACAACAAAAGGCTGCCCACAAGGCGGAGTCCTCTCTCCACTGCTGTGGAGTCTTGTTGTGGACGAATTATTAACGATGCTAACCGAGAATGGCATAAAATGTCAGGGTTACGCAGACGACATCACCTTAATAGCGAGAGGGAAGTTCGAGGATACACTCTGTAACCTGATACAGAGAGGACTGTCAGTAACAAAGGAGTGGTGCAACACAGTGGGATTAAGTATCAACCCAGCGAAAACCACCATAGTACCTTTTACTAACAAAAGAAGCCTGCCAAACCTCCGAACAATGAGAATGGATGGCACTGAAATTCCCTTCAAAGGAGAAGTAAAGTATCTGGGACTTACACTAGATTCAAAGCTTCTCTGGAGAAGACATGCAGAGGTAACTATAAACAAAGCAACGCGCGCACTCATGGTATGTAGGAGCCTGGCGGGGAAAAGCTGGGGTTGTAACCCAACAATTCTCCGCTGGATGTATACCATGATGGTGAGACCCATCCTCACATATGGTGCAATAGCATGGGCTGAGAGAACCAAGCTAACCACAATGAGGAATATGCTAACAAAGGTGCAGAGACTGGCCTGTGTATGCATCACAGGGGCCATGAGGACATGCCCTACAGCAGCACTAGAAGTAATTCTGGACCTAACACACTTACACCTTGTCATAGAGGGAGTAGCCAAGCGAACTCTGCTGGGCATTGCAAAAGAGGGGACAGGTTTAGGTAAAACTATCAGCAGTAGAGAGAAGGAGGATATTGCAAAGCAGACTCCCTACATCGATCTACCAAGAGACGATATAGTAAAAAGGTATAACTTCGAAAAACACTTCGGAATTAAGCTTAGTACCAAGAAAGAGTGGGACAGCGAGATGATATCGCAAGTTAAGAAACCACATAGTATAGCATGGTATACAGATGGGTCCAAGACATTGGAAGGTATAGGCGCAGGGGTGTACGGGCCAAGAACCAAGCACTTTGAAATTATGGGGACAACACCCAGTATCTTCCAAGCGGAAATCCTAGCAATACAGCTGTGTGCACAATTCAATCTGGACCGTAAATACAAAGGTCAGGATATAGTTGTGATGTCAGACAGCCAAGCAGCAATCAAAGCATTAGTTTCCTGTGAGATATCATCGAGAATAACATGGGAATGCCTAACAAAACTCAACGAGCTAGGCAAGAATAACACTGTTACTATACTTTGGGTCCCAGGACACAAAGGAATACAGGGTAACGAAGAAGCCGATGGTCTAGCGTGACAGGGTGCAGCCACAAAATTTATAGGACCGGAACCATTCTGCGGATTGGGCACACATTCTATAAAAGAAGAACTAACTAAGGGAGGAGAGGCATAAACGTTCAAACCTTTGGAAAAGCCTCCCAAAGCTAAGACAATCCAAATTGCTCCTCAGAGATTTTAACACTCGGAGAGCAAAATTGTGCATAAGCTTAGGCAAACCGAATCTTAGGATTCTAACGGGGTTCCTTACAGGACACTGTAAACTCAAATACCACCTGATGAAATTGGGCATAGAGACCGATTGTAACTGCCGTTTCTGTGAAAAAGCAGAGGAGACTCCAATACACGTACTTACAAACTGCGACGCCGTGGCTCGCAGACGTAAACTAGCACTGGGGAATTATGAGCTGAGTCTAGAGCAGGTTTCATCTCTTGAACCTAAGAATATTCTCAAATTCATTAGAGAAATAGGGCTGGATGAAATTCTGTAATCCGCAAACCCAGCGGAGCTTTGAGAAGGAGGTACAATAGATCTCATTTAGGTCGCAGTACGCATCTCCACCACACAACATTAACATTAACATTAACATGTGTAGAAAAATTTTCGAATTTTGAAATTCTGACAACGGATTCGGAATCAGCGATTAAATTTTACCTAGTGTTTCTCCCAGCGTCGAATTCGCAAAATCAAACAAGAAATTAGGTGGCAACTCTATCCGACATCTTGAATTTTTAAATTCTGACACCAGAATCGAAATTAGCAAGCCCCAATACTGTCATTCCTGGCAACCCAATTCCACAATAATATGCACTATAACTTAAAGAAGATAAGCCAAACAAGTAGAAGACCAAAGGTTCTGGTGTCGTTATAGTGTTCTACTGTTGTCACATTCATGCCTTTTTTTGCAGCATTCTTCTTAACAAAATTTATTCTTTAAGCATAGTACTCTGTTCAGTTTCATGTGAAATTCCACTCAAATATCTATAGAAAAAATATGATAGCTGCAAAACAAGCGTGGAAATGTTAAAATTTTCGTCAGAGCAGTACTCTGTTCCGCAGCGTGAAATTAAAGCAACATGTTTCTGAGCAAAAAGTTTTCACGACAATTTAATTGTACTGCCTATTTATTTCGAAGTGAAAAGAGAGAGATCATATGAAATCTCCAAACTTATTCTCTAACTCTCTCTGAGATATGTTGCCACAGGAATTCTTCGCAACAACTTTAAGTCAGAAATTTCACGCAACAAATAAATAGATGTTGCCAGCGAAATTTCACGCAAACGAACAGAGTACTAGGCCATATACTCGACTCAATATATGTAGATCACACTTATACTGCGCCGCTGTTATAGTGAGTTCTGGTGTGTTTGGTGTGTTCTACTGCATATGGTGATGTTTTGTTTGCATATTTTTAACCAACTCAAAGTTCGAAAAAAGCAAGCCATGAACATGTTATGTTGTAAAGCCGACGAGTACTCAGCAATGCTTGTTTGTTTTCGTTAAATGAATTGCTGTTGTAGTGCTTGATGAACAAAGTTCTGTCAAGCAGTGGAGTCGACAGCGTGCGATCTAGTGTTGTAGCAGAATCAAATGCGCTTGTGCAGAGGTTCACTGAACACGAACTTTTAATAAAGTGGTTTTGAGAAAAACGCGTTTAAAATTGTCGCTGTCGGAACTATAGTTTAGACGAGAGGAGTTTAAAATGCTCTGATTGATTTTAAACATTCTTTGGACTATATTCTTCAGATGTTTAGCTATAAGAAAAGACTAAAACAAATCGATTTTTTAGAAGAGCAAACTCTACGCCCACCCCTCCCCCCTTAAGTTTCCAGCTAGAACTTTCCTTTGCTGAAATCCGACGCGCTTAGTACAAAACTCCAAAATATGTTACCAACGAAACTGCATGTGCAAATTGAGGTGAAATACTTAATTCCGTGGCTGTGAGACCTACAACGTCAAAGCTATTTGATAAAGCAAAAAGTAACTTAATCATAAAATCCATAAATTTTTATTGGAAAGAGATATTGAGGTAATTTTTTTACATAAATAATTTTTGAGATTTGAATTTTTTTTAAAACATAAAAACAACATTTTGGAAAAAATAAATTTCTCCAAAAAAATCAAAGGGTACGTACCCTTGTTGTTTTGATGACAAAAACAGTAAAATAGTTTTTGCGCTTAGCTGGAAGAATTTTTGCAAATAAATTCCATGTCATATGAAAGGTAGCCAGATGTGCAATTTAAGCTTGATGTAATTTTTACAACAAAAACAATTTTTAAGTCATTTTTGAGTTAAAGTCAATATTAAGGCCTTTTTGAAAAAATCATAAAAAATATATACACTGACCTAACGGTACAGTTTAAAGTATTTTTATGAAGTGCTTTTATTTGAATTTTGAACAAAAAAGTTGAATGAAATATATTTATGAACAGCGGAGACATTTGCATCGAAAGACCAAACTTCGATTTACATGCCTTTTTTTCTCATTCTTTGGTAACGATGTAAATGTTTTATGAAAAAGTCGTTGTACTAAAAATTTCTACAATTTTGCGGATATGTGCGTGTTTTTGATGTCAAAATAACAAAAAAAAATATAAAAGTTAATGCACAAAAAACTCCGATGGAAAAAAGTATTATAATAATAAAATTACCGTTAGCTGAACAAATTCGGAGGGGAGCGGCAAATACTTAGTATGTAACAATTTAATCTAGAATACACTTAATAGTAACGGCGAAATTTGTTGAGCCGTTTAGATTTGTATAAAGGCCAAACAAACAAACAGAAAATGAGTATTATTACTATAGGATAGTCAATGGTATGAAAAAATAGATTTTTTTAGCCATAAATTTTGATTGGGTAAAGTTTTTAACATGAATTACTTTTGAGACTTGACGTTTCTTAAAAAAATATAAAAACAAATTTTTGAAAAAAATTAATTTCGCCAAATAAATCAAAGGGGTGGTACTCTTATTGTTTTGATGACAAAAACAGTAAAATAATTTTTGCGCTTAGGTAGAAGAATTTGTGAAATAAATGCTATGTCATATGAAAGGTAGTTAGATGTACAATTTTTACTTGATTTTATTTTTACAACAAAAACAATAACTGAGCAGTTTTTTGAGTAAAAATCCAGTAATTATGACCCTTTTCGAAAAAATCATAAAAAATATATACACTAACCTAACGGTATAGTTCACACTATTTGGGAGAAGTACTTTTATTGAACTTTTGAAAAAAAAATTTGTGTGATATATATATATATGAACAGAGAAGATATTTGCATCATAAGGCCGAACTTTGATTTTCATGTCATTTTTTTCTCATTTTTAGATAACGATATTTTATGAAAAAGAAGTTGCAATAAAAATTTCTCCAATTTTCAAGATATGTGAATGTTTTTTGTGTCAAAATAATAGAAATTTACAGTAAAACGTATTTAAATAACTGAATTTACGTTAGTTAAAAAAGGAGTAAGAGGCGAGGTAAAAAAAAAATATGTAAAATAAAATCTATGAAGCATAAAATATGTGTATGAAGTTTGAGGGAAATCCGTTGAGCCGTTTAGATTTGTATTAAGTTCATATTTGTACTACAGTGCCCTCTGCCGTTAAGGATTGATCAACATAGATAGAGCTTAAAGATTTATTGTATCTGGAAACCCCTAAATACAAATTTTCGTTGTAATCATAGGAGCGGTCTGGGAGTTTTTCTATGTTTTGTAAAAGATTTTTTGCTGCATTTTTATTGTTTTGTGGGCGGTGAAAGGGGGTGTGGCAAATTTTTTCTACCTTAACCATTTCATCGTCGAAACAAATCGACTGCCAAATTTTCAGATTAATTAAGTTTATATCTGGTGCACTTTGCTTTACTCTACGCTTTTTATGAGGAGTTTTTCTACCTAAACCATCTCATCTTTGAAACAAATCAACTGCCAAATTTTCAGATTATTTAAATTTATATCTGGTGCACTTTGCTTCACTCCACACTCATCCCATAAAAAAGGGTCGTAAACATAGTGCTACCACGCTTATTTTTAATACAGCTGCCGAAAGTAACCATATAAACTGAAATACTAAATTTTAGCCTTATACGACCAAAACTGTCTGAAATATAGAATTGTCATTCATTTGTGGGAGGTAAAAGGGGGGCGTGGAAACCCATTTTAAGTACAGTTCCCAACAGTAACTATACAAACTTAATTACCAAGTTTTAGTCTAATACGACAAAAACTGTTTTAAAAATAAAATTTTTCATATAGTGGGAGTGAAAAGTAGGCGTGGCAAATCTTACATAGCCTAGCAAGATTCAGCTAAAATCAAAAATTGTTTTGTACCATTATTGCCTAATCGGTTCAGTGATTCTCGTGTGATTGCGGAACATCCGTACGTGTCACAAAGACTTTTATATAATAGTATAAATGCACAACTCGCGAATCGTAATCGTTTTTGAAAAGTGGGCGAAGTTATAGATCGACCACTCACATTTTTTGCTGAGTTGCCGAGAGTTACCAACCAAACTAAATAACAAAATTTTAGTCCAATACAACCGAATTCGTCCGAAATATAGCGTTTTTATTAATTTGTGGGCGGTAATAGGGGGAGTGGCAATTTTAATTTACTTATTATTTGTGATATGGGCCTTGGCAACAATTGTTGTAAATTTGATGCCCTTAGGTGTTACCTTTGCTGAGATCTTAACGGACACCAACCCGCACGAACGATTTGTATGGGAGCATATGGGAAAATTTTTAAAATGCCATATCTCCGGAACCGCTATACCGATTTCGTGCAAACTTCACATAAACTATCTTCGGACCATACCCAACGTACTTTGAAATCGGTCGACCCGTTTTTTCAGTTAGTGGCGACATCAAAATGTACACTTCTTTTTATATGTAAGACTTGTTTCGCTATTGTAATAACTGATTACTTTATATGTAATTTTTATAAATGAAAAATTATCCCTATGTAATTTTATATTGCGAACCAGCAGAGTTTGGCCCTGGATCACGCTGTATCCTTGTTTTTTTGTCCAAGGACAAAAGCAGGGATCTTTGCCTATTTCAACGAAGTGAAGGCAGAGTTTAAAATAAAAAGTATGGGACTTGCGAGTTAAAAAGTCAAAACCAAATATGTTTATTTATTCGGCGCGCACATCCTTTTATAAGGTTTGTGCCATCATTTTTGAGTTTTAAAAAATTTTGAGTATTTTAAAATATTGAGTTACATTCTAAAATATTGAGTCTTAAATTTTAATTGATACATCGACTATTTTTTATATTTATTTTTTCTTATTTACTTTGTAACGAGCCTCCTGGCGGCTGTCCAGGGTTCGGTTGCAAGAGTTTGGAGGTTTGGTGGGTCCGCTTGCACTCCTTTTTTAAGGGAGCACTAGAGATCGCTGAGATGTGTGCATGCTGGTAAACTCGATGATTGCTTTCTGGGTGACGGCCGTTTCTGTCTCGCCGGTCCGTCCGTCCGTCGCGTTCAAAGGGGTTTAGGCAAAGGACAAGCATGCCCTTCTGCCATCAAGCGTGAATTAGGAATAGGAATAACTGGGGGTTGGTTCATGTAGAACTGACAAAAGGACAAGCAGGGCTCGGAGGTCTAGTGACGTGTCTGTGCCGCTGAACTTTATAATAGGGATGTTTTGATGGGTTTTTTGAAACACTTACCGTCGTGGTGTCGCTGTCCGTTCGACCGTCAACCTGATTGCTAGCCCAATTATGCTATATCCAATTATAATATCTCGTGAAATAAAAATGCAGCACGTCTATTCAGCTTTGTGTCTCCAACTCGACTCTTTATTTCAAACTTCAAAATTAAACTAAATGGTGGCTGGCACCAGCGTCATGTGAAGCATACAATTATATTTTATTTAACTTAAACGAGATGGCTATACCCGAGCTCAGTTGTGTGAGCGAGCAGCTGTTTAAGTTAATATTTCATTTTAAGTATACACAGTATACGTGTGACACATCGTGTCGCTTATGTAGTTTGTTAGTATGTGTGACATATTTTAAGGGTGGTGTTGCGGCGGCAGTTGCAACGAAAATTATTCAAGTGAAACACAAAATATTAAGAGCGCTGTTGAATTTATTTAAACGTTTTAATATCTGAAACAATTTATGTTGTTATAATATATCAAATGTAGGAAAAAAATAACTTACTTATTCGTGCTTCTTGGCAAAACTTAAAAGCCCGAAGCAGCCATTAAACAAAGAGAAAAAAAATAAATTATTTATATCCGCCCAATCGATTACATAAAGGTGATTGCAGAGTTTTAAATTTAAGTATTTAAGCACGAATTTTAGGAATTTGCACATATTAAATATTGGTATCTCTATCTACAACAGGGGAAAACTAGATTTGGTATAAATGTGTTTTCAACATGATTGAGCATCTAAGAAAAATATGTATGTTGTTATGTTAGTATGTAAATGTTCGAACTGAAGGTCCGATACAGGGTGAGTATATATATAATTTGCAACTAGTGCTCAATTTTTTCAAAGGTAAATTAATAACATTTGTAAGTATTAAATTATGTTGTTTTGCTATTATAAGAATGAATTCAACGTTTAACTTATTATACTAATGGCTATCTTATAAAGCTATGATACTTCTGTTTGCATATTTACTCTGAGTAGTAAGCAATAATGAAGTTAATAATAAATTTTGAAAAGTTAAATATGTTTAGAGGTGACTGTACCTGAGTAGCAGTCATATCAAATATAATAATAAATACCAAGTGGTGTGATTTAGCGGCTATTCATGTAGTTGATGCAGCTGCTGTTGTATGTAGGTATGTATGGGGCATCTTGTGTTTGTCGAAGCCGTGGCTTTGCGTTGCTGCTTGGCAACGTCAGTGTAGTGGTAAGCTGGTAAGGTTTCAGCTGTTGGTGTATGGGGCTGTTGTGGTTATCATCGTTGTCGTGCATGTTGCTATATTACAGGGGCTCTGCAGGGCGCTCTTGGTGTAGCTGTTTCAGCAGGCGCTTTATGATGAGGGCCGGTTGGCTGTTGAGAGCCATCCTATTGTGAGGGCCGGTTTTGACCCTTGTCAAAAGGATTTCTTACATTTTCATATTGTGTGACGCCAAATTTCAACGGCGTTGAAATTAATCGTCACAGCGCCGGAGTGTGCACGCACTAAACACCACCACACACGAAATTTTATATATTTTTTTCCCTTCATTTTGTACAGAATGAAACATGAAAACAAAAATACAACAATTGAATTGAAATTATCATGTCTGTCTCTTCCCTCTTATGTTGTTGTAGAACAGGTTCACCGTAATCGGGATGGCACGACTTGGCTGCGAGATTTTGTTTTCGAGCTAAGTGCATAAAAGCAACAACAAAATGGATAGATTGCTGTATGTTGTTTTTGAGCAATGTGCTTGTTGACGAGCTAAAGACAAGGGACAACAACAACAAATGAATGTTACGGGATGTTGTTGACGAACTAAGCCGCACGGCGAAGAACAGGATCCAAGGGAAGAATGAAGGGAAGCGCAGAGATCTGGGGGCAATCAATGGTGATACGAGCGTTAGCATACAGTTACAGTGAACAGTGAACCCAGTGAACATTGAGCCCAGTGAACAGTGAGCCAGTGAGCCAGTGAAGCTAATGAACCCAGTGTACGCAGCAACGCGTAAGACAGAGTCGATGGCTTGTAGGCCCACCTGTTTACATTCGCATCAGCAGCGTCGGTGGCTTGTAGGCCCACCTGCATACAAGCAGAAAAATAGTGTCGGTGGCTTGTAGGCCCACACATTTCTAAACTTTTTTTAGCAGTTTCAGCGGCTTGTAAGCCCTCCTGCTCCAACAAAAGCGTACAAAGTCCGTGGCTTGTAAGCCCGCGTACTCTAAATATTCATCCAGCAACAGTGTCCGAGGCTCGTAGGCCCGCCTGTTGGAAGCCACAGCGAGAACACATCGAAGGACGACGACGAGGAGGAGACACTGTGCAAAGAGACTTGGCATCGAACAAAATAAAAGAAAAGTTTATAAATGAAATAAGAAAACAAAGAAATACAATAATAAAAAGAATATAATAATCTCAAACTAAGTGCCCGTGTTATTTCTTGTTAAAGGACCATGGAACCCCACTGAGCATACCTCAGCATAAAGGAAACAACAAGAGGTTCATTACAAGTGGCGCCCGAGCAGGGACTTCATCAAGAAAACATCAGAGGAACGACGCAGAAACTAGAAACCATCAGGAAACATGGTACGAACAACCTGGATCTATCAACTGCGACGCGATGACTTGCTGGCGTACGCCAAAGAGTTCAATCTGAGCGGTGAAGGAACCGTGGAAGAACTCCGGAAAAGGTTTGCTACCTTTGCCGTGGAACCGGAGCAAAAACTGGAGATCGAGCAACGACTTCTCGAGCTGGAAGCGAAGCATAGCAGATTAGCTTCTCCATGTCCGCTCACCGTGTCGCTGCCGGTACCACCGTTGAACCTGGCACCATCAGGATCTGACAGCGTAAACAGGAATTTCGCCTCTCCGGCGTATAATGAAAGACTGGCCGGAATACCACCACAAAGTGGGTTGCAGGGAACCCAAAATCCATACGCTGCAGTGATTGACCAGGTAAGGAAGTGGTCTGTGAAATACGACGGTGGCAAAGACCCACTAGCGTTTATCGAACGCGTTGAAGAACTGGCGGAGGTGTACGGTCTGGGAAGAGACTACCTTCCCCGAACACTGCCCGAGTTGTTGCGAGACCGAGCTCTTACATGGTTTCGGAACAATAATCGAATGTGGCTCGAGTGGAGGAGCTTCAAAGAAGACTTCTTACATTTTTTCTTGCCGGCAAGATATTTCGAGAGGTTAGAGGATGATATCAGGCAAAGACATCAGCGCGCTGGAGAATCTTTCAAGGATTATGTTTTGGCGTTGCAGAATTTAATGCGACATTCAAACTACTACGAAGGCCAAAGAATCGAAAGAACCTTCCGTAGTAGTCGGCAAGAGTATCAACTTTATATTAAGAGGAAGGATTTTGTGAGCCTTGAGGAGCTCATAGCGTTGGCCAAAGACTTTGAGTGCATCCATGCGGACACAGTATCGACACGAACAGCACCGGCCCCGCGGCTGAGAGAAGAACGTCATCGCATGGTCACGCACGCGCCGGAGACACCTATAAACCCCCAGACGGCGTTTAGATGATGTGGCAGAGATGGTCACCGGCGATACGAATGCCGGAACCCCTGGGTAATGTTCTGCTGGGAGTGTGGAAAGCGTGGCCTATGGACAAATGACTGCTGTCGTCGGCAGTCGGGAAACGGACGGAATACCCGATAGAGGCGAGGCCTATCGGGGAACGCAGTCACGGTCCCTCGCATCCCGTAGAAAGTCTGCAGCACGACAAAGCGCACATTTTTGCAAATATTTCCCTAGGAGAAGCAGAAGTTGAGGCCACTATTGATACAGGGGCAACCAGGAGTTTTATAAGTGAAGAATTAGCAGAGAAACTGGCACACGTGGCAGAGACAACAGAGGAGAATATCATTGTACGTATGGCGGATAGTTCTGTGCAGACGGTGCGCAAAGCACTGGTTCTGGACATAAAGTTGGGAAATGATAGCTGCAGTATTCCGTTACTCGTCCTACCAAATGTAGTAGACGATGTTATTTTGGGAATGGACTTTCTAATGAAAATTGAAGCGACCGTTTCGTGTGGTGGTCACACCATCACGTTGAAAACCCACGAGGTGGCAACAGGTGCTGGCGATTCCCCAGTATGCACGGTGGTGCGAAAAGACGAGGCAACGGAGGCAGAGTTGATAGAAGGTTTCTTGAAGAAAGAACTGGATGAGTTTGGAAAACTAAAGGGTCTGTCCAACATCACCACACATAAAATTGTTATGCAGGATGATAGACCGATTAAACAAAGGTATTTTCCAAAAAACCCCGCAATGCAAGCGATAATAAACCAGGAAATCGACGAATTGATAGAAAAGGGCTGCATTGAGCCCTCATACAGCCCTCATAGCGCTCCGATAGTACTGGTAAGGAAGAAAACAGAAAAATAGCAACTGTGCGTGGACTACCGCCAGTTGAATGCAAAATCCATTCCGGACGCTAACCCGATACCAAGAATCCACCATATACTAGATCGGCTGCGTGATGCAAAGTATATAAGCAGCCTCGATCTAAAAAATGGTTATTGGCAGATTCCGATGGATAGAGACAGCAAACAATATACAGCATTTACGGTACCCGGTCGCAGGCTTTTTCAATGGCGAGTGATGCCTTTCGGGCTTCATTCTGCCCCGGCAACCTTCCAGCGAGCGTAAGACCAGGTGATTGGGCCTGAAATGGAGCCGCATGCATTCACGTATTTGGATGACATTATTGTCACTGGGAGCTCATTCGAGCAACACATGAAAAATTTAAAAGAAGTATTTCGAAGACTCCGCGCAGCAAATTTGAAGATCAATACGGAGAAATGTGAGTTCTTTAATCAAGAAACTAAATACCTAGGTCATGTGGTGAGCATCCAGGGAATATATACGGATCCCGAAAAGGTATCGGCTATAAAAGAACTGAAGCCTCCCACCAATACTAAGGAGATACGAAGAGTTCTGGGAATAGCTTCATGGTATCGACGTTTTGTTCCCGAATTTTCGACCATAGTCCACCCACTAACAACACTGTTAGGAAAAGGAAAGCACTGGAAGTGGGGTGAGAGCCAGCAGGAAGCATTCGAGACACTCAAGAGAAAGCTGACAGAGGCGCCAGTCCTAGCATGCCCGAACTTTGATGAGAAGTTCACGCTGCAAACCGATGCAAGTGACTTTGGTCTCGGAGCCGTTCTAACGCAAGGCCAAGGAGACGAGGAAAGGGTGATTGCATACGCTAGTCGACACCTAAACAAGGCAGAATGTAACTACTCACCAACAGAGAAAGAATGCCTCGCGATAGTGTGGGCAATCCGAAAGATGCGGCCCTATCTCGAGGGTTATAAGTTCACAGTCATAACAGACCATTTGTCATTGAAATGGCTGAACTTGATAGAGAGCCCGTCCGGTCGGATCGCTAGATGGGCGTTGGAACTGCAGCAACATACGTTCGATATTCAGTATCGTAGAGGGAAAACTCAACGTGGCTGCTGACGCCTTATCACGACAGCCGCTAGAGACGTTACTAAAGACAAGCGATACTAAAGACGCAAGAAGATGCAAGAAGTTCTGGATAACCCCAAGAAGTTCCCAGACTATGTGCTAGAGGATGGGCAAATGTATCGCCACATAGCAAGGTAAGCGAGTGATGAAGATTGTGTTCCATGGAAACTTTGTGTACCCACCTACTCCAAAGAAAGAGTACTCAAAGAGAACCACGATAGCCCGTGCGCTGGCCATCTAGGTATACGAAAAACGGTTGCAAGAGTCGCCAATAGATACTATTGGCCGGGCATGTTCCGTGATATCGGCCGCGTCGCTGCGAATCGTGCCAACGCTACAAGCCAAGCCAACAGAGTCCCGCTGGTAATATGCTTACCCAAATCGCGGACGAGCCATGGTCAATCTTGTGCGCTGACTTCGTAGGGCCACTACCCCGATCTAAGCATGGCAACACAATACTCCTGGTATTCTTCGACAAGTTCTCGAAATGGACTGAAGTGATTCCCCTACGCAAGGCAACTAGCGATCACCTCCAACGCGCGTTTCGAGAGCGTATTTTAGCACGATTTGGCGTCTCAAAGGTCCTTGTAACGGACAATGGCGCTCAATTCATGAGTCGAGCATTTAAAAAGTTTTTAGCAGAGCTAGGTGTGAAGCACCAATTCACTGCACCATACACACTCCAGGAGAACCCGACAGAACGAGCAAACAGGACAATAAAGACTATGATATCCCAATTCACCGGCGTGGATCAGAAAGTTTGGGATGAATTGCTCCCGGAAATCTCGCTGGCTATGAACACCAGCGTCTCTGAAACCACTGGTTACAGCCCAGCTTTTTTAATTCAAGGGAGAGAGTTAAGGTTGCCAAAAACACTATACGACGAAAATACATTTGGCACGGGACAAGAACCACAAATTGCATCAGAGCGAGAAATGAAGCTTAAGGAGATTTTTGAAATTGTGCGTCGAAATCTTGAAAGAGCGGCGCAGGATCAAGCCTGCCATTACAATATGCGGAGACGAAACTGGAAACCGAAGATTGGTGAAGTTGTGCTTATCAAGCAGCACCATCTTTCGAAGGCAATTGATAATTTTGCGGCCAAATTAGCTCCAAAATTCGACGGGCCATACAAAATAATTGATTTTGTATCACCAGTGATAGTGCGTGTTAAGCGTCAAGGAGAAACCCGAACGAAAACTGCGCACATCAGTCAACTAAAACTATTTCAGACTGATAACCAACAAGCGTAACTGAGATTTTATGCGTAGCACCACCTGCGTTACCAACTGGAACCTGTGGCATCAACCACATAAAAAACTGAGACCTGTGGCGACACCCACACAAAAACTGAGATTTTATGCGCAGCACCACCTGCGTTACCAACTGGAACCTGTGGCATCAACCACATATAAAAAACTGAGACCTGTGGCGACACCCACACAAAAACTGAGATTTTATGCGCAGCACCACCTGCGTTACCAACTGGAACCTGTGGCATCAACCACATAAAAAACTGAGACCTGTGGCGACACCCACACAAAAACTGAGATTTTATGCGCAGCACCACCTGCGTTACCAACTGAAACCTGTGGCATGAACCACATATAAAAAACTGAGACCTGTGGCGACACCCACACAAAAACTGAGATTTTATGCGCAGCACCACCTGCGGTACCAACTGGAACCTGTGGCATCAACCACACGAAAAACTGCAATATAATGTGGCGATACCCACACTTAAAACTGAGTCGAAATGTGGCAACCCACACGCGAATGTCGAAGAAATCTAATGAGTAACAAAATTTAATAGGGCTGCGTGAACACAGCCACCAAAGCAATGGGCTTAGAAAAAAAATTAAGATTAACATTGGAAACATGAAGCGCGTGCAGCGAAACATGCATCAACAGCTAAGGCAGCGCAAAGCAAGACGTCGCCGCATCACCCGCGTCGACCGAGACCAACACACGCGCCACCAGACATCACCGCATCACCTGTAATAACTGCGCCGACGTCGCAGCCTCACTGGTGCACGCAGCACGGCAGCGACGCGAGATGCAGCGCGGTAGCAGCAGAGCAACAGTGATGCAACAGAGGAGCCGCACATGGAACAAAGGATTTCATGCGACGACTCCAATGCCTCGGCGACGTCGCTGCGTGTTGAAATGGGAAAAAAAATTTATTTTTTCTTACCTAAAAGGACATATGCACAGGGATAGCGCCCGCTGCGCATCCACAGGCAGCGCCGCTGCGCTGCAACTTGGAAAGATTCGGCACCCGAAACGCTGCCGCAAAACGCGAAGGCCGAGCTTGGAGCCCCACCATCGGATTCCAAGCATGGCCCACCGTATGCTAAATCACCGATACGCCAAAACGAGACTTTGGAGACAAATAAAACGAGAGAACGGCGCCGTTCGGCGTCTAAAATAGGTCCTTTATATTTCGGACCATAGCGCTATAAATATAATCACAACAAAAGAACAGGATTAAAACTGCACAAATTTAGGAAAAGGAAGCACAATTAATCCTTGGATCGAATGCAGCATGCTGATCAGATGTTGTGAATCTCGGGCACTGGCAGCAGTAGCAGCAGTCATCCAAAGTAATGCTTCAGTGGCATCGCTATCACGTCAAATAGGATTCCAGTGGGGTAACCTAAACGAGAATACATTAAGGGAATTACAATTACTCAGGAAAAAATTAAAGAAAATACACACTGTGTGCTTACCTGCGACAATCCGGAGCGGCGGGCCAAATTCGTAGCAAGACAAAATGCTACGACAATGACACCAAGACAAATGCAAGCGAGGTGCTCCAGCTGTAACTCCAGCAAGCACCGCCTGCACATGACCAATCGCCAGCGACGCTGAAATTAACATTTGGAAATATTAATAAAACGCACAATAAAGTGGATTAAGTTTATTAACATGTAACTTACCTGGTTTGTTTTTCCCATATTTTGCTAAATTTAGAGCACCGCAGCGAAATCACGTTGAAACTCGCACAAATACCAACGATTCTGAAATTAAAGTATCCACTCTATTAAAACATTTCGTAGAAATTAAAAGATTGAAGTAATTTAATTATTCGCTAACAAACCTTTTATTTTCTGTTAACTTTAGTGTCTGCAGCAAGCCGGCAAAAACAAACATGTCTACGCATGCACAAAATGTTATAAACAAACAACGAGACTAAGAGGAAATGTCAAACGCTGCAAATGGCAGAAACCAGTGCTGCCAAATTATACAAGGGAAAACATAAAATCCCAAAACAAGATGATGTTATGCCCAGGGCAAGGGTATGTTCATGCAGGGAATTGTGACACAAGAGCAAGAGATGAACGGACCGGACAGGAGGTCATAAGAAAACGACATCGGCAGTAAAGATCATTAGATCTTTGACCACGCGGGGTGACAAACTTAAAAAAAAAAAAGGAAATAAGGCGAAGAAAGGAAAAACCATATACAGAGACAAACGAAAGGAGGTACCAAATGGATATACCAATCATTGTAATCAGTGACAGTGAGGCCGAGGAGGAGTCGGTCGGATGCCTGCAGTTCGAGGCAGAGAGGGAAGCGGACTGCGAGATGACGGAGGTCGGGTCCGACAACGACGAGGTCCGAACCGTCGAAAATGAAGAAGAGGTGCCACCGGCGCCCTCCTGGGCATCAGAAGGAGAAGAGGATGAAGAAGAGGAAGAGTGGCACCGACCTGATGGCCGTTTAGACTTGCGCGTCGAAGAAGAAATAGAGAGGTGACCGGGCTACCGCATGAAGGTGGTCCGGATTACGGCGACTTTCCTGCAGGAGGTCTGGGCCAGCGAGGAGGAAAGGGCGCCAATTGTGGAGCTACCACCATCACCACCACCAGCCATAGAGTGGACAAACAGCGACATCAGCTACTATTGTATAACAGCGGTAGCAACATCAACACCAACTACAGTAACAACTACAACGACGTCACCAACAACAAGAATAACAATTACAACAATAGCAACAACGAAGCTTACAACAACGACAACCGCCACAACAACGACAACAACAGTGATAATTACAACAACAATAACTACAACAACGATAATAACATCCACAACAACTACAACAACAACGAAGATAACACCAACAGCTACCACGGCAACAACAACAGAAGCAGCGGCAGTAGTTCCAACAGAAGTGAGGCGCTACACATAGATAGTAGTGACGAAGAGGACGAGCACTACTCGGTAGCCATCACCAACGCGGTACAGGCAATGTTGGCAGGAAGACGCCCAGGTGAGGTGCGCAACTCGATACGCACCGTCAACGGGTTGCGCTACCGAATAAAAATCGGCAGACGCGGTGAGGTGAGGATCCGCTGCCTCGCCAAAGTAGAGAGGGAGTGTGACGCCAAATTTCAACGGCGTTGAAATTAACCATCACAGCGCCGGAGTGTGCACGCACTAAACACCACCACACACGAAATTTTATATATTTTTTTTCCCTTCATTTTGTACAGAATGAAACATGAAAACAAAAATACAACAATTGAATTGAAATTATCATGTCTGTCGCTTCCCTCTTATGTTGTTGTAGAACAGGTTCACCGTAATCGGGATGGCACGACTTGGCTGCGAGATTTTGTTTTCGAGCTAAGTGCATAAAAGCAACAACAAAATGGATAGATTGCTGTATGTTGTTTTCGAGCAAGGTGCTTGTTGACGAGCTAAAGACAAGGGACAACAACAACAAATGAATGTAACGGGATGTTGTTGACGAACTAAGCCGCATGGCGAAGAACAGGATCCAAGGGAAGAATGTTATAAAAGCAACAAGCGCAGAGATCTGGGGGCAATCAATGTGATACGAGCGTGAGCAGACAACTAAAGTCAGCTACAGTGAACAGTGAGCCCAGTGAACAGTGAGCCAGTAAGCCAGTGAAGCCAGTGAACAGTGAACCTAGTGTACGCAGCAACGCGTAAAACAGAGTCGGTGGCTTGTAGGCCCACCTGTTTACATTCGCATCAGCAGCGTCGGTGGCTTGTAGGCCCACCTGCATACAAGCAGAGAAATAGTGTCGGTGGCTTGTAGGCCCACACATTTCTAAACTTTTTTTAGCAGTTTCAGCGGCTTGTAAGCCCTCCTGCTACAACAAAAGAGTACAAAGTCCGTGGATTGTAAGCCCGCGTACTCTAAATATTCATCCAGCAACAGTGTCCGAGGCTCGTAGGCCCGCCTGTTGGAAGCCACAGCGAGAACACATCGAAGGACGACGACGAGGAGGAGACACTGTGCAAAGAGACTTGGCATCGAACAAAATAAAAGAAAAGTTTATAAATGAAATAAGAAAACAAAGAAAGACAATAATTAAAAGAATATAATAATCTCAAACTAAGTGCCCGTGTTATTTCTTGTTAAAGGACCTTGGAACCCCGCTGAGCATACCTCAGCATAAAGGTAACAACAAGAGGTTCGTTACAATTGGTCACTTCTGCAAAAGCAAACAAAAAATGCTTATGTTGCACATCGCTATGACTTAAGTATGGAATCAAGTGCACAAGCTGAACTTTTGTGTTAGCAAGCATACTATGCTATGACTTAACAAACAAAATAGATTTATAGCTTAAAATACCCTATGCTATGCAGTGTGTGAACGAAAGAAGGGTGAGGGTGTAGTGTACCTCTACACTACAGGGTACACTACACCCTCACCCTTAAGATGAAAACTATTTCTTTGACCTTAAATATACCTACTATATATATATAATATTATATATATTTTTTTTGTGAACATAAATAATTTTCATTCAAAATGTGTGCTGATCTTAAAGTGATTTATGAGCTATTTAACTTTGGTAGTATATTTTCTTAAATAAATATTCTAAAAAAAAAATTTCCTATATTGTAAATTATATTTCATAATAAGTTGTATTTAATGGTATGTTTAAATAATTTTAACACCTTATTGTGGACTTCTCTAAATATTCCATCTTTGTTTATAATTGTATTTACTCCTTTTTTAGTAATAATTTCATATGGTCTTTTATATGGAGCTTGATTTTTTCGTCTATTTTCTACTTTTAGCAATACTAAATGCCCTATATTTGCTTTTAACTCGTTAGTGTAAGCTTTGTTATTATTTAACTTTCTTTTCATTTTAACTCTTGTTGTAATTTTCTTAGCTTTATTTATTGCTGATTGTAATCTGATTCGTAACTCACTAGCGTAATCATCAAAATTGTACATTTTGTAGTCATTAGTATAGTCATCAGTGTGTCCATGGGTAAACTTGGTAATTTTCCGAATACTAGTTCGTAAGGTGAGTAACCTGTGTCTATGTGTGGTGTTGTATTGTAAGAAAATGTGTAGTTTGGAATCCATTGGTCCCATTCATTACCGTTAGTAAACGATAGTAAATATTCATTATGCACTCTGTGATTTCCTTCCAGAGCACTTTTTGTTTGATGATGGTATGGTGTTGAAAATGTCTGTTTAATTTAAAGTAAATTGCATATATTATTCACAAGTTTGTTTGTAAATTCTGTTTTATTGTCTGATTTTAGTATTTTTAAATGTCCATATTTTAAAATATATGTTTCAACTTATGTTTTAGCTGTTGTTGTCGCGTCTTTTGAATTCATTGGGTGAGCAACTATATAGTTGGTATTGTATTGTCAAAATGCATATGTATTCATTTGATATTCCTTCAAGATATTCCTTAAAGTTCCTACCGTGTCTATTGATATTATTTCAAAACTATTATTAGGCGTGTCTGTTATTATCATCGGTTCTTTTGTATGTTTTGTTTGCTTAATTCTTGCACAAGAATCATAATTTGTTACAAATTTCTTTGCCATTTGGTTAATTTTTTTCCAAACGTATCTCTGTTTTAACTTAATCAATGTCTTGCGTATTCCTTATTTTCCTCCATAAGGTGAATTATGAAACTCGTCAATTAGTTTGCATTGTTCTAAATTGTCTTTTACATATCTTGGGGTGGCATATATTATAATTTTAATTTGAGGATTTTTAGCAATTATTTTTATTCTTGTATATGCTTTTTTAAATTCTTCTTTTGTATATACTTTAAATATTTCATCATTATTATCTAGACCTAGTTCTTTTATATTTTCCTTATTCATCCTTGATGCTAACTTCTTTAGTATCGAATCTAGTCGCTGAATTATCGTTACATCCTACGTTCACTAAATTATTCTAAATAACAATTTTAAAATTCTTCATATTTTTGTCGACATTAAATTTTAATTTCCTCATGTTTTTGACTGCAGTAATGGATTTGCACTCCCATATTTGAAGCTGATCAGGCTTCTGGTGAGAGTTACATTTATCTTGTTATTGTCCAGGTTTTTTTGTTTGGCTTGTAATAATGAGCGTTCTTTTTTCTTTTTCGTCTACCTCTTGTGGTATAATTTATTTAAGTATGTCCGAGTTTGAATTTTAATTCCTGATAAAGCGTCAGCGTTCGAATTTAGTTTACCCTTTTTGTATATAATATCAAAATCATAGTCACATAAATCTAGCCGCATCCTTGTCATCTTCGATGATGGATTTTTATGTGTAAATGTGTAAACCACTACGAGTGGTCTGTTGTCAGTGACAACAGTGAATTTTCTGCCTGAAATGGTCTGAAAAAGTTTATACTCCAGTGAATTGCGAGTAGTTCTTTCTCTATTACTGGTTTGTTTAAGTCGTGTTTTTGTAATGCTTTGCCAGCAATAGGTCATTGCCTATTTCTCATTGATATAAGACTGCGCCTAATGTGTAATTTGACGCATCAGTTGTTAAAATAAATGTTTTGTCAAAATTCGGATACTGTACTATTGGTGGATTAATTCATTTTTCTTTTAACTGTACAAAAGCAATTTGACAATTTTTTGTTCAAGTAAATTTTGCATTCTTTTTTATTAATGAGTTTAAAGCGTCTGTATTAGTTGCAAATTCAACGAATCTTGATACTTCGTCTGCGTGTTTAGGTATTCTTTAATGGATTTAAATTTTGCGGGATCTGTTCTTACATCGTCTTTTGTAATTAAATGGCCTAAATATACCATTTCTGGTCTAAGAAAACAGCATTTGTTTGTGTTTAGTTTTCAATTATATTTTTGTAATCTGTCTAAAACTTTACTTAAATTTTCGTTATGGTTGTTTATACTACATACTTACATAATAATATCATCCACGTATAAAAATGCTTCTGATTCTAATCCTGAAAGAGCTATTTGGGCCTATTCTGCCAAATCTGTTATTCTGTTATGAATCATAAAAGATGCCGACCATAAAAGATCTGTTAAAATTGGTATTCTGCCTTTTGATCTTTCATGGTACCCTGTAATGAATCTTCGTAAACAAAAATCTATTACAATTCCGGTAACTTCTGTTATGAAACAGCTGATTGCTGTCAATAAATTAAAGAAAACAACGCAAGTTGAAGTTGTCGCTTTTAAAGTGTGAATTGAAAATATTTTGCAAAGTTAGCATTAAAGAAGTGTCGTCCATTAGCATTACAAACTAGCATGTTTGTTTTGATTAAATTGCTTGTTTCAAAGCAATGTCGGACGACCCAGAGCCCGTTTACAATGATAGCAGAAGCTCAAGTTTAAAATAAAAGTCGTTACGGACGCAGTAATGGTGAAGGTGGTAGTATAATTATGTATAATTATTGGATGCGCAGGATCTAATACTCAGACAATACAATCTGATTATAAATAAGCGTTAATTAAATAAGGGTACAAAGGTGGTAACCATATCTGGAAATTCCAAAGGAAATATCAAAGATGTTGCACGGTGGCGATAAAAGTAACTCATCCTACCAAACGACTTCTACAATAGTATAGAAGAATAAATCCAAAGGGACCTTTCGTAGTGGGGGCGGTGGACGCCGAGATCGTATTAAAAACCAAAGCTGCAGCAAAATCTAGAATTTCAGAAAATAGAATAAATTCCTTTCTAGATATAAGTCCAAAAGAAAGTCGTCAAGGTTACCGAATTCTATGGAGTATAATGGCTCTCATGCTGATTTCCCCAAAGCAATTAATGATCTATTTGCTAATTTCTTCGGATCCGTGTATAAGACTGATTCACATCCAATCGATCCTAATACTTTTCGTAATATACCACAGCTTTTCAACTTAGGTAAAATCCAGATTACCGATAAACTGAATAGTCTAGATATCAGCAAGGGTCAGGGCTTTGACTTGCTCCCACCCTCATTCTTAAAAAACTGTGCATCTACGCTCTACCATGCATTATCCCTTTTATATAATAAATCACTTTCTTCAGTTATTTCCCTTAACGAATGGGAAAATTGCCAGTATTGCTCCTATATACAAATCTGGCCAGAAATATCTCGTGGAAAACTATCGGCCCATAGTAAAACTGTCAATAATTCCCAAGGTGTAGATCAGGATTGTTGAAAAAATTCTGTTTGCTGAGGTACAGAGCTGTATATCTCCACACCAACATGGCTTCTTTCCCGGTAGATCAACAACATCTAACCTCTCGATTTTTTCCAATTTTTGTATCAACGTCATCGAAGAAGGGGCAAGTGCACACGCTGTATACAGACTTCTCGAAGGTGTTTGATAGCATTCTGCATAAAATACTTATTGCCAAGCTCGAAAAATTAGGCATTCATCCCCAATTGTTGCAATGAATAGATAGGCGACAAACTTTCTCGTTCGATTGCGGCTAAATCTGGAGTTCTACAGGGAAGCCACTTAGGTCCTCTTCTCTTCATTCTGTTCGTAAATAAAAAGACACTTAAGTTTTGTATAGCACTACTTTATGCTGACGATCTTAAACTCTTTCACTTAACTAAAAATAATAATGACTGTGCTGATTTGCAGGAAGACATACACTCTTTACTTTATTGGTGCAACATAAACAAGCTTCATCTTAATTTTTTAAAGTGTCAAGTGTAAAATTTATATCGATGGAGCGTTCCTGTCAATTTTGACTAGCCAGTGTAAAGACCTCGGTGTGATTTTTGACCATAAGCTTTCATTTAGTGACCACATAGAGTATATGAAGTCAAAGGCAAACTCACAGTTGGGTTTTCTAAAAAGAAACACCAAAGAATTTCTCGATTCTTATACGCCCAAGGCAGTCTTTATCAGCCTGGTAAAGCCTGCCCTTGAGTATGCAAGCGTTATTTGGGGCCCCTTCTACGATTCTTCTAAGAATAGGATCGAAAATATACAGAAGCGTTTCACTAGGCTTGCACTACGATGGTTATACTCCTGGGAATCCATGCCTGCTTACTGGTTGCGTTGCAGGTTGTTGTGTCTCCAAAGCCTCTCGCATAGTCGTGTCGTTTCTAACATACTATTCATCAAAGATATAATTGATGGTTGAATTAAATCTTCTGAACTTTTAGCTGTTATTCCATTCAACATACCAGGCCGAGCGATCAGAAATTCGGACCTATTCCACACTACGTATCGCAGAACTAGTTATGGGTGAAATGAGACGATAAGTCGATGCCTGTCCCATTGTAACTCTGTAGCAATTCAGCTTGATTTTTTTTTTGCTGACCGAAACTTATTTAAAAAACAGCTTTTAGATATTACTGCTACTTGGTAACATTGTTTCTGATTCTTTTATTGTAGAAATTGCTTAATAAATTATCATATCCAGCTTATATTTAAATTATCCTTAATAATTATCTATGATATTTTTTTCCCAGCCATTTGTTGTCTTAACCATACTCATTTCTAAAGTATTTATCATCTCTGTACAAATAAAAACAAAACAATTTTAAGTTGTAAAATGCATTTTATATACATAAATATTAATTGTAGTTGTTTATTTTAGTAAAAATTATATTTAAGTAAAAAATTTAATACGTAAACATTATATCATAAGAATGATTTAATATGTAAGCTGTAAGAGTTCCACCCGGTAGATGAAAATAAATAAATAAATAATAACAGTTGTCGTCACTATCGATGGCATGTCGCTTGTTCCAGCTGCCTGATTTACTTCTATGATTTCATTTATTTTTGCCTCTTGGCCCATTGTAGTTTCTGTTGGTGTTGACGTCCCTTGAAATTGTGCAGATATTATTGCCAATAAAGAACCCAGTTATTTTTCTTTCCGCGCATGCAGTTTTCATTTATCTGCTGCTTGTTTGTGTGTTTGGTGTATAATTTCTTTGTCTTTTGAAAGTTTGACGCTCCTCATCGCACATATTATGATTTGCACGTCCTTTACCGCCTGGCATGGCAAGCAATTTTTCAATTTAAATTTCTATTTTTTTTATTTATATATAGGATTATATATATATATATATATCCAGGATGCTTTGTTGCTATAGTATCTTTTCTTGAGCAATCTCTGTTGCCTAGGCAGGATCTTTTGTTGGACAGGATCTTTTGTTTGGCAAGATCGCCATGTAATTACTGATTACTTTATATGAAATTTTTATTTAAGTCAAAAATGATCCCTATGTAATTTTATAATGTGAACTGGCAGAGTGTGCCCCCTGGTTCACGCTATATCCTTGCTATTTTTATCCAAGGACAAAAGCGGGGATCTTTGCCTATTTCACCGAAGTGAAGGCAGAGTTTAAAATAAAAAGTATGAGATTTGCGAGCTAAGAAGCCAAAACCAAATATGTTTATTTATTCGGCGCGCACCCCCTTTTATAAGGTTTGTGCCATCATTTTTGAGTTTTACAAAATTTTGAGTATTTTAATATACTGAGTTACATTCTAAAATATTGAGTCTTAAATTCTAATTGGTTCATCGATTATTTGCTATTTTTATTTTTTCTTATATACTTCATATTGGTCACTTCTGCAAAAGCAAACGAAAAATGATTACGTTGCACATCGCTATGAATCAAGTATGGAATCATGTACACAAGCTAAACTTTTGTGTAACCGAGTATGCTATGCTGTGACTCAACAAACAAAATATAGTTTATAGCTTAAAATACCCTATGCTTTGCAGTGTGTGAACGATAAAACGGTGAGGTACACTACAATATTTTTGATTGAAGGGACTGTATTGTTAAAGGAGTATGTTTAAAAATTTTAATTTTTAAATTTTTTGGTACGAAAAAAAAATATTTTTAATAACACAAAAAAAAACCTAAAAACCCGAAAAATGGTCTGAAAGTTAAAAATGTCTAAAAATGTAATAAAATAACTTAAAAATCGCAAAAAATTACCAAAGAATGTCCCAAATCTAGTAAAAAATTACCTGAAAACTAAAATCGATGAAAAGTTACCTAAAAACTTTTCAGATTTGGAATTAAGGAAGCATGAATGACTATTCTAAATTACCAGGAAATTTCTTAGAAGCAGCAGAAAAAAGATGTCTTGTCATCGAAATCCTAGCCATGTTAATAGCATTTTTTGCTCATAAAATATTCATAAAATGACAAAAACCACGTTGTAGCAACCTATGGTTAGTGTTTTTGGCACAAATAAATATATTTCTTGCAGTCTTTTTATGTTTGTTTTGAGAAAAAAGTGGGTTAAAATAGGATTTTTCACATATAAACGAATGACGATCGTGTCGTTTGTTGAAGAGTATAGGCTTACGAATATTTCTTAGAAACTGCTTTTGTTGTTATTAGTTTGTGTCTAAAATTTACGTGTATAAATACATATCTGTTGCTTTCTTCTTTTTTTTTTTGTCTGACAGAGCCAGTATGTAGCTCTTAGAGCACTCTTTTTTTTAAGCAATCCTGCAATTCTTCTGACCTCTGCAAGAGTTCTGCATTTTTTCTGTTCTTTTCTAAAAAAAAATGTTGGCCTCAGTATAAATCGTGTTCTTTTCTCAAAAATGTTAACCGCGAAAGTATAACATATGCAGAATTTTCTTACCTGTGAAATTCGATGGTTCTGTATTCTGCTCTCTAGTAATACCAATACGAAAACAAAATAAAATAATTTTTACATTAATATTTTGTGCTGTGACAATTTTGAGAAACAAAAAGTTGCAATTTTAAAAAATTTCTAAAATTGAATCCAATATACTTTTGATTAAAGTGGTTAGGTTTAATAAAATTGAATTGATCGATGGATATTTGTTAAAAATTCCATGTAGTCAGTCACTACGCATAACCTCAATTGCAAACACATCAGAACAGTGCAGTCAATATTAAATAAAAAACGTTACATTTTTTCTGTTCTTTTCTCAGCTCAAAAGAAGTCAACATTCATTTAAATTCAGGTCAGAATAAAAAAAATTCTTCATTTTGTGAGGTCGGAATTTTTTCAGAAAACAATACGCTACTAGTATTACTTTTACGCAGGTTTACATATGCAAAGACTGCGAATTGTCGATGTGCTGAGAAAACTGCATTTATTTTTTATATAAAATTTAAAATAGCATTTCGTGAGAGCTATTAACTTCGTTTTGACAATATTGGTCACTGGCTGTAAGCTTCAACCCTACCTTGCCTAATTATGCATTGCTGCCTTGTCTCTGCTTTCTCAAATTAAAAAAAATCGCTAATGCCGTGGTTATACTAGCCCAATGTTCGGTCTGAGAGCAAGAGAATGAATATGAGAAAAAGTTAATTTTTCATTTTATACGTAAAACAATAATAGCAAAAAATGCTCTACAAACATGTTTGGCTAGCACAATCATGGCATAACATGAATATATCGTACATATTTGTTGCATTTTCTCTTCATGGTGGGCAGAATAACGGAAAGAATTTGAACAAGTTTTGAAAATAAATTGCGTCATTGTAACAGGTTCAGATTTCACATTATTTTTTGTGCGATATTTGAATTTTTGTATTAATAAATACCTGCTCGTTTTGAAAAACTCCATACATTTAGATTGAATACTCATTTGGCTGGGCTTTTTACATACAAATTTTTTAATAAAACTTTGCACAACATGTCGCTTCTTGACAGCAGTTGTCAGAAGGATCTCTTTTTTACTTACACAACTTAGCTCAGCTCGTGAAATTTCGTAAGCCTGCACTTTCTCACATTCATAATATAAAAACAAATAAATGAAATTTTGTGCTGATTTTCATCAAACATTGTTTAATTGTGTTGCAGCTTTGATTACGCTTGTCTTGCAGGGATAAAGAATGTTCATTGAAAGCAGAACATTGTTGTTCTTTTACCAACAAACATTCAATAATAGTTTGTTTACAAATTTAGGTCGCGTTCAAGATTAACTTTCATGCACTCTTGGTCCAAATTTTTAGGTCAGGTTACTTTAAAAATTTACTGTCATAAAACTTGCTACTGGCAATACTGATCGCGTCAAAGTAGAGAAAATAAAACAATAAACTAGAAGGAAATAAACAGCACAAAGAAGAACGCGCTGCTAGAGAAGGTCAGCGAAGTGTGGAAACAACAAAAATTCATGCAGCAGCTGACACTCGAGCTTTAAGCGAATCATCCGAATGATATCGTTGTCTGGAGGCTGCCTTTGCATCAATTCGCAATCGTGACAAAGTGTGCATTGCTGCAATTGTTATTTACGAACTCGAGCTAAATTTATGCATATTTTTTGTGTGCGATTACGGCTGACGACGATTGTTACTCGAGTGGCTAAAATAACGAATGGTCTCATGCAAATTTCTGGTGCAAATGGGGCAATTAACATGTCACTGAAATTGATTGAAGCATATCGCGTTTTAGCTCTTTTTTACTCTCCCTGAGATATTTGACCGAACTACTGCTTACACGTGATTTTTCTGACTGATGGCCATTGCAAGCATATATTACAGTCCACCCTAAACAAGTGCGCGTGCGTGGTTTAACTGTCAAAATCGGCTAATGCACATACATTTTGTATGAATCCTACCGAAACACGCACCGGACTACCGCAACATGAATCGAATTTCCAATTTTGACAGTGCGTTCGGATGTGAAGTTGGCTGCATAAGACCAAAGTATTAGAACAAAGAGCAATCAGCTGCTATTAATTAATTAATCTTATTTGCATATGGAAGTATTTGCAATATTAACAGATTTTTATACAATACTAAAAGTTTTTAAGATTTTTAAACCATCAGACTGAGCTGGTTCGAGAGCAGCAGTTCTTTCCGCAGCACACTTGTTTAGGTTAAGCGTAAAATAAAGTTGCGTGGCGCTTGGGTACGCAGCGCAACGCGCACTTGTTTAGGGTGCACTGTTACTATTTTTCTCTGCCTACTATTTTGTGATGTTAAGTCAATCTGTGTGCTTCGAAGTGTTATCAAATATTTTAGTTATTTATTAAAGTTTTCTATATGACCTTGTTTTCTATTATGTTGATTTTCTATGATTTAAATACAAATTCTAAATGTTTGTTATTTTAAATCATTCTAGATTTTAAATACAAATTCTAGTTGTTTAATAGTTTAAAATCGTTTATTGAGCTTCAGGTTAGAAAAATTGATTGCTCTAACGAATTTTTTCCAAAGACACAACAACAAAATTTTCAGTATTTTACTTCATTTTTTTCTCGCTGCACTTTTTGTATCGAAGTACGCTAAAAGTAAAATTTTTAATTAATTATATCCATAATTCAATGTTTATAACGTTGTTCATATTATTTTTCTATAATATTTTTTCGCTTCGTCGCTGTTCACCCGCTGACGCTCTTATTGAAATGAAAAAATGCAACAAGTCGGACCGACTTGCGTTCACATACCCAACATGTCGGTCCGACCGGCAGAAAAATCAAAACTTTTTGATTTTCGTCCGACTTGTCGGTCCGACTGTCTTATTTGCTTTCGAATGATCCGACTTGTCGTCAAGCCTGCCATATCTGTCCAACATGTCGGATCGTCCGAAACCCCCTATTCAAAAGTGTTTACTGCTGATGTCATGATTCAATTATTATAAGGTTATTCATATTTTTGACGTATGCTTATTTTTTATAAACAAACATATTTTGACAATATGCTAAGAGTGTTTTGTGCTGTTGAAAAAAAAGGTTTTTTTCAGTGTTTCGTTGTGTAGTTTTCTAGTGCAGTAGTTTTTCAATGATTTCTTGCCAAGTTAATAAGAAAAAGAAACTATGTAGGTGTTGCGTCGTAAGTGTATGCTATGTTGTAAGTATATTCAAGGAATTTAGAAAGCTCCTTTGCAAATTTAAAATAAAAAGTTCTTTTTGCCATTGCTCAAAACCTAATTAGTGAATTTAATTAATTGAAAGTGTAATTTAGAAGAAAGTTAGTTAAGGCAAAAAACAAATTATAAAGAAATACTTGTGGTATTCAATGAACGCCGTGTTGTTGATGTAAACAGCGTATGTTCGGTAAGTTTACAGCAGCGTAGTTTTCAATTTACGCAGCTTGCGGCGCAAAAACGTGGTGTATACATAATGTGACCAACATTTTCAAAGCAAAAAGAAATACACGCACAGACTTTAAAAAGAGACACAAAAGAAGAACATAGAATAAATATAGAATTACAAAATAGAAGTACATCCACAAAAAATAATGAAGATATTAAAAGATGCATGAATAAATCCATTAAACAAACAGTTTAATTTATAAGAGATTCAAAATTAGACCCAGCTTACAACTCATTGCTTATTAAAGTAGTAGTCCACCAGTGTGACGAATTCAAAAAATCATTTTTTTTTTCGCAATAGAATATAAAAATTAAATCTTCGAAATATACTCTAAAAGTCTTAGACCTAAATTGAAAATATTTTTAAAGTTACCAAAAGAAGAGAAAGCGTCGTAACGTATATTAAAGTGCTGTAAAAAACTTTAAACACGTTTTTTTCGAAACTACTTTTTCGAAACTTCGAGGAAGCACTAACTAAAAACTATTCCACCGATTTGACTAAAAAGTTATCCTGTAATTTGAGGCATACATAGCTAGTTACGGAGCTTTAAAACAATCTATTTTTCAATAAGTTAATTTTTTTAAACAAATTAAAAAAAGTTAGATTTACAAATTTTTTTTCACAAGTTCGCCCTTTTTTTTTTTTTTGTTTTTTTAAATATACATTTTAAAGGGTAGTGCACTACAATAAAGCCTGCAGAACGATATTCTTTGATTTTTTTATTTCAGTGCTTCCCGAAAAAGCACACCTTCTTTCGAGTACTCTTCTTTGATATAGATAACTATAAGCAAATTAATGTACAATCAAGTCAAAGAAAATTCTTTTGCATACTTTACGACATCAATAAAAACATGTTAAAATTTCAAAACGATCGCATTTTATTTTCTTATTTAAAAAATTTATGAAAAAAATCAACATTTCTGTCGTTACACAAAATAAATACAATTACTTGAATCGAGTACAGAAACTACCTTAAATAGTTTTTTGCAGTAGTTAGAGAGGTATATTTTGAATAGATTTATGAAAAAATTGTCAAAATGATGTCAAAAAGAAGTACAACAAGTAAAAAGAAGTACTTTTAGCGTACTTCGATACAAAAAGTGCAGCGAGAAAAAAATGAAGTAAAATACTCTCAAAAGGAGTACGGTTGGTCACATTATGTATAAAGTAAGTATAATGCGCATTATGCGACCGCGGTTTAATTTTTGTTTTGACAAATTTTTGTTTCTTTTTTCTTTCTTAACAATTTAAAAAATTATAAATGCACCATTAATGGATCTAAAATTTCTCTAAAGTTCCTAATAATTTTGCGATGACAATTTCTTTTACATACAATTACGCAATTAACTCGGTTAATTAACTTATTTAGAACGCGCCACTAAACGCTCTTGTATAGGTTTCACAGTTGGGTTTAATGTGTTTATTAAAATAAACGAAAAAAATTAGTGGTATTCAATAAACGCCGTATTGGCGACGTAAGCAGCGTATCTGCCGTAAGTTTACTGAAGCGTATTTTGCAACAACAAATTTGTACAGGAGTAAAAATACGTAGCTTACCACACAAATTCGTGGTGTAAACATCACGTATATTTCGTTAATGCAACCGTGGTTTTATAATATTTTTGACATTTAATAAACGAGCGATGGATTCTGTAAGTAAACTTGCAAATATTTGTTTATTAACTAAAATTTAAGAGTTAATTCGTATTATTTATGCTTTATTGATTATATTCTGTAAATTTAATTTGTCTTAGATGAATGGCAACGAGTCAAAGCGACGTCGGATCAACCCAACTCATAGATGGACAGAGAAGCAGACATCAAGTCTGCCTGACGAGGTTATCTCAGCCATTAAAGATGATCCTGAATTATTTGAGGTTCATCATAATTCTTTCAATAAAAATTTAGAATAAGAATAAAATAAGAAAATTTTTATAGAAACCAACGTGTGCGAAGTTTTATACAAAACTAAAAGAAAAATGTTTCATCTTAAGCAACTTGGAGTGGTGCGTTATCAAATCGAAGATGCGTAACCTGAAAACTAGTTACGTTTCGGCAGTGACTTGGAAGAAACAGACTGGGGCAGGCTTAATGGCTAATGGAGAAGAAAAAAGCGTGAGTGGTAAGTGCTAATTTTTTAAGTTTTGTTCTAAGTTATTTTAACAACTTATTTTCTTTTCAGAATATGTGAACAAAATTTGTCCGTTTTGGAACCAACTGGATGAAATTTTCAGTCAAAGACGAAGCATTAATCCCAGCGTGTTATATCAGACATCTTCCACAAGCATTGACTGCATTATATGTGATGATACTCTGCATGATTTTACTGATGATACTATGCAAGATTTAACTAATGACACTATGCATGATTTAACTAATGATACTATCCATGATTTTATTGATGAGTATCCCGTTGATGATTCTCGCGAGGATATAAATGCTAGTTGTGTTGAAGATACCACTTCTCCAAAAATTTTTTTTGAGAATTTTAAATCTCAACTAAAGAAGTGTAAAAAAAGCAAACCTTCAAGCAACTCTAACGCTATAGGGATTTTACAGTCCCTGCAGGAAGAGAGGATTAAAAGTGACGACAAAAAGTGGCAAGCAGAAGTTCAACTAGAGAAAGACAGAATTGAGCTTAAAAGAAAGGAGTTAGAAAGTAACGAAAGAATTTCTTTGGCAAAGCTGCAAATAGAAAGTGAAGAAAAGAAATTGAGGATAGAAATGGAAGAAAGAATACGAAAATATGAAGTTGAGCTCAAGCATAAAATCAGTTAGATAGCATAAAAAAATTCACGTCTCTTTTAAAACAAAACTTGTATCATTCTTTCATCAGGCAGCCAGCCTGCTTCAGTATTTTTCCTCCAAGTCACTGCTGATATGTAACTATAAACTGGAAGACTGTTACTAATAAGCATGCATATATATTGATCTCATATTTTTAAAACTTGATAAACTCTATATTTGCAAAATTAATGCAATTAATTGAAGAAGTCTTTATATAAATATATAAGTTATTTTTAGTTTTTTTATGACTATAACTCTTTGTGATTTCAACAAAAAAATGAATTAAATAAAATCAATTTCCAATCAAAATTTTGGACAAGTTCTTTAAAATGTTATTAAGTGTCTCTTAAAATTTCCAGAAGTGCACGTCGTTTAAGTTCGCCTGCTGCCGTTATGAATCCAGTAACTTCACTTGAATTGGAAACATCATCTTCATTATCTTCTTCTAAAACAGGTTCAACAGTATCTTCGTTATCGTTTTCCAAAATTATATTGTGCAAAATTGAACACACCAATATCCATTGGCAAGCAAATTTAATACTTTGGTCATTGTTTATAGCAATCTTTAGTTCTTTTAAGCTGCCGAATCTCTCTTTTAAATCGCCAAAGCAATGTTCGATTCTTACTCGATACTTGCTAAAAGTTTTGTTAAAAGTTTTTCTATCTTCTCTACTTCCTGAAGTGGCGTTCTCTCTGTAAGGCGTTATAAGCGTAGGTGTCAGCTTGTAGGCACTGTCTCCAGCCAACCATTCTGCTTTGGAAAAGTATTCATGAACATTTAGGGACAAATCGCAATTGTTGAAAATTCTGCTATCGTGAACGCTCCCAGGGTATCCAAGTACCAAGTGACGAATTCGTTTTTTGTAGTCACAAACTCCTTGCACTTTCAGAGAATAAACATGTTTTCGTGAAAAAAATGACTCTGGATCCTGTTGAGGCTTCTCTGCAATCTTAATTTCCGTTCCATCCACATAACCAATGCAATGCGGTAGTTCGTTGAATGTTGATGCAACTATTTCCTGTCGCTCTGAAGTGCTTGGCCAAACTATAAACCTGCTTTTTAAATTTAAAAGTGATTTGAATATCCTATAGGTAAAAAGCTGGATGGTACCCCCATCACCCACTCCGAACAGCCTTGCAATTTTTGAAATAGAAGCTCCCTCACCGTAAGAACCAAGCCGATAAAGGACTATCACAAGCTGCATAGCCACTGGCATTTGTGCAGCGGAACGAGGTCCACTAAAAATGTCATCACTCTTTATAAGTTGTAACACTACATGAAAGTTTTTCCAGCTTAAACGAGCTAGTTCCTTAAATCGATTCTCATCCAAATGTGGTAGGATTTTTACAAAGAAGTGTTGCGATTTAGGAACAGAGTTTCGAATAAATGGAACGGCATACCTCAAATGCTCGACTATTGCTGTATGTAGGATGAGATCGTCAATAATTGTAGTCTCCTTTTGACTTAAACGTTGTCCTATATAATCAGAAAAAAACCTTGTCACAAAATTTCAAAAGTGAAAAATTCCTTTGCGCGCTTGCCATTAATGGATCCAACAGTGTACAATAACATGAGCTCCTCCAATGCATTTTTTTGAAGATCTTGAATCAATTTAATTTTTTGGCTTACTTTTGGCATTTTAAATAAATCTGTGCTATTGAAAAGAATTCATAAATTTTTACTGTATTGTCATATGTCAAAAAAAACTTTTTTTAGACAATTACGCAGTTTACTCGGCATTTTTCAGGGTAGAGTCGTGGAAACGCGCAGCGTAAACTTATACTTTTACGCTTCAGTATGTATACGTCGTTCATTGAATACACCTATTATATTTATTTTTGTATTTATATTACTAATATATTTATAAACATAATTCTCATTGAAGTAAATAAAAATAATTTAAAAAGTTATTAATGCACTAAGAAATCGGAGCAATAAAAGTACTATAACAAAATTAATAGTAGTCAATATAGTGCCAATTAGTATGATATTTGTGCAACCGTGTGCAGTTTTAGCTCTAATGGGCCAAAATACACTGTAGTGCTCAGTCTGTGTGAGCAGTCAGTTATTCAAAAACACACTCTACTGGTCAGTCTGCGTGAAACCAGTTTTGTTTTGTGTACATGAACTGTGTTTGATTGTATTGGTGTAGGCATCCCCTAAATAAAATATCACGACTTCGCTATGTGTGCGTGTCAGTCCATCGTCACTACAGCTTTTTCGGTGCTTGAAATTTCGCGCACCTCACGTCGCCTGCCTCACCTCTCTTGCCTAAGAAACTCGGTTTCACGCAGACGGAGCACTGCAGTGTATTTTAGACCAATGACATTGCTCTCATGATTTTTTTCTGCTCTCATTTTCAAATAAGCATATCAATTTGAGAAAACGTCAAAAATACGAATAACCTTATAATAATTGAATCATGGTTGTAGTATCGAGCAGAGATAAAGAGATGGGGAAACTCCGTTGGAGAGGGAAAGCACTATGTTCGATTTTACGTTAAATTGGCTCCAATAATAACACAAAACATTTATAAGTGGTCGTAAATCAACAGAAAACAACCCTGGTTTATGGTAGATTGAAGAATTTGACCAGTAACGTTTGAGGCCCGATAACTGTAAAACTGCATATTATTGGAACAAAATGGGTAACAAAAGGTACACCAAAAAATACTTCGGAAATGCAATGGAAAGCATCCCTGAAATATCGTGGTGGAATTATCTTAGAATAATTACACCATAGGAATAAATCCAAGCACTGTTGCCGTTAGGAAAAATTTATGGATACTTTTTTCATACTCATATATGAATTAATGTTTTTATTTACAAAAATATAAAAAGGAGGCATTTCTTTAAATTCAACAAAAACTTTAAGAAAAAGTATGACATTGAAACATTTTTGGACAGTACTTTTTTATCAAAAAATGCATTAACGCAACCTATTTACGAAGAACTTTACAATTTTGTGATAAATATATTAAGTCTGCCTCATAGCACAGCTGCTGCTGAATGAAGTTTTTCTTATTTAAGTCTCACTATACACGATAAGACTAGTAGATTTTTTTTGGGGAATAAGTAAAGGTTTATTGTTTTGCAAAATACTTAAAAACGAATAATTTTTAAATTTAATATAAATAAAGAGCAATAGCAACCCATTTTATTTATATTACACTTAACTGAATAAGCTATTAAATTACTTTTTTTGTATTTATATATTATTTTGTATCATAGCTGCTAAATAATTATTACTAATCGTGTTCATTAGTAATTCGATTATTTTTTTAAAATTGTAAAATAATTGATAGAGTTCAATTCCTTTCTGTTTATAATCGTAATATAATTATAAAAATCGAAAAATAATTACGATTATTTTAGATGTCGAAAATAATCAAAAAGAAATAAAAGTAATCAAGAAAAATAATCAGAGTACTTTTAGATATTATGTTTGATTCTTTTTTATTGTGTATAGATAGCATTAGCAGCGGTAACAGAGAAGGAACCATGAACCCAAAGTTCATACTGTAGCTCCCAACAATTTTGTTAATAAAACTGATGAAGTTTTCGTATAACTGTTATTCGTATAACTGTGTTAACTGAAAAAGCCGTATCAGAGTATGGGCGATTTCAGTTAAAAATGACTGGTTGCACTTCACAACCTCACCGTTGAAACGATGCGAGTTGACCTCAAACAGAATCAAAAAAAATTTCTAAAAGTAGTCGGATTATTGTTTCTTGATTACATTTATTCTTTTTATTATTTTCGAAATTCCAAGTAGTCGTAATTATTTTTTGATTATTTGTAATCGAAATAAATTACTTATCAAAAACATCTCCATCAAGGATTATATAATGATTATAATTATTATTAGAATAAAATCTAATTGTTTATTAATCGTAATCGCTATTTAACAGTTATGTTTTGTATAAGGTTTTTTGTATAAATATTAAACTTTTACAATTAATGTAATAAACATAATTTATAAAAATAACACAAAATACAACAGACTGAAGTATTGAAATGTACATATGTTCCTTTTAAGGCAGGAGCAGGTTGTCTAAAATGTGTATCTTCTTTTTCTTCTTAAACTTTCAAAAGTATAGTTTTTGAGAAATTACTGTTAAATTTTTGTAAGGATACTGACGTTATCTCCGCTTCTACAGCCGTTTTAGCAGGTATCGAGCGCACAGCAAAAATAGCATTCTCTATTTACATTCATTTATCCCAAAACTACTTTTTTCGGCAATGTATTGTAGCGAAAACAAAAGCTATTCAGCCAAATCATCTGAAATTTTATTATGTTATTCACATCAGTGACCTTCGCTATCAAAATTTCAAACAAATCGTAAATTTTACACTGAATAACCAGTAAAAACCCTGTTTAGGGACTTAAATTTAAAAAACCCTTCACAATCAAAAAATTTTATTGCAATATACCTTTAAAGTTTAAATATCATTGTTCATTATTTTAACTTTTAAAAAAATAAAGCCTAAAAAATTTAAAATATTCAACTAGGTCTAAATATTATTATTTATTATTTTATATGTGTACATGCTTTGTTTCTTGCTATTACATTTTAACAAAGCTATTTGTTTGTCTTCAAATTAAATAAATAGAATTACAATGAAAAATTAAAAAATTGGGTTTCAGTACTGTAATATGTGAATACTTTTTTTCGGAGGTGGATACATTTGTGACCTTTTCCTGGATACTTTTTTTTTTAGAATCGTCGCGTCAACACTGATCTGAGGTGAAGTCACATACACAAACAATGAGTTTCACCAAAGCACATAAAAATGGAAAAAACATATGTTTTGACGTCACAAAATTTAAGTTTCCTATCTCTTTATCTCTGGTATCGAGTCAACACCCTAATAATGGTTCGATAACTCAACTTTTGACTTTAAAGTTGATGCATTGAACACATTGACGACGACAGCAAATGTGCGTCAAATGTCAAATTATTTTTACATGCTTTTCTTATGGAGGTGAATGTGGTGAAAATGTTGCAACGACAATGAGTGATTGTAACAAAGTCGCTGTCGTCGGTTTAGAATTTTTTCCTAATTTGACGTGCGACAAGAGAGCAATATAAGTTTTTGTGTAAACGTGAATGAAACAATCTAATGATACTTCCAGAGTGTTGTTTCTTTCTTCATGTTGTTTCGCACTGTTGCAGTCGTCGTCAATGTGTTCAGTACATGAGTTATCGAACCAGGGATGCTATAATTAGGGCTTTTACACGATACTACTACAGTAAACACTTTTGAATGACTCTTTTCAAATAAGTCATTTGGTCCAATGCAAACGTAGTATAACCAGAATATGCATTTTTCAACCCTCTACCTTTTTGGAAATCTTAGCTGATTAGATAGAAAACTAAAATCTATCTAACTGGCTAACTTTCTATATTATTAGAAATCTTAGCCGATAAGATGGAACACCAGATTTTCAAAACTACTTTAACAGTTAATACAGTTTTCATTAAAAATTAGATTTTTTACATATATTTAACATTTATTACTGCATTTATTTGTTACACATTTTTTCTTTCTTTTATTAGATCTAACTATAGCAAATATTTTATCATAGTTATATGGAAGAATTGTAAAAATTTATTTTAAAAAATTTTTAACCAACATTTTTATTGTTTTTTAATTATATTATATCTCTTTCTTTTCAACGCAAAAAGAAAAAATTTAATAATTTATTTTAAACTATTTTTAACTAATATTTTTATTATACTTTAATTATATTTTATCTTTTTCTTCTCAATACAAAAAAATAATTCTAAATTTTTATTTTAAAAATTTTTTAAGCAATATTTTAAGTATGTTTTACTTATTATTTCTTCTTTTTCAAAAAGAAGAATTGCAATCATTTATTTTAAAAAATTTGTTATGCAATATTTTTATTATAACTACTGATTTATAACTACTGATATAGCTATGCCATCGCCCAATAATAATACTGTTCTACCTTCTACTGTAACAGTTTTCCCTAATGTGAACATACAGCTTGAAGATCAATCAATTGGAGCTGTCAATACTGATCAAATGACTGATAATATCGCACCAACTAAGGTCGCTGATCAGATTTCTCCTTCTGTTGAAGCAATACCAATCATAGAGGAAAATGCTGATTCTCCTCGCGTTTCTGGCACAAAAAAAAAACTTACGCTTAAACTTGTATTGCCTCAAATGTGGTCCCTGCACCTTCTCAAATTACTTCGGTTTCTACAGGAGCGATACCGAAACAAATATCGAACAGCAGTATCAAAGCCCCTGTTCATAAAGAAATTGTGATTATTGAGCCTGCAAAATCTATATTTGTTTCTCGTTTCGCAGCTGATACATCCGGTGAAGACGTGTTATTCTATATAAACTCTAAGCTGAATGTTGTAAATAAAAATATCTCTGTTTACAAATTCAATTTATCATACGACCGTATTACGTCCTCTTTTAAAATATCTTTGCTTGGTGATCTTTTTCACAAGGTATTGGATCAAAAGTTTTGGCCTGACAATACGATGGTGCATGAATTTATTTCTAGACCTCGGCCTACAACTTCCTTGGCTACTTTTCCGGTTTTTAACAAGAATCAAAAAAACTAGATTGTTGCTTTCAGTTCCTTATCCTTTACCAAAACGTTCGTGGCATTAACGCAAAACTAAATAATATATTAATTTTGAGTCACAACCTTCACTTTAATATAATTGATTTTAGTGAGACTTGGCTGAAACCAAACACTCTAAATACTGAAATTCTGTGAAACAAATTTAACATATACCGCAAAGATAGAAACTCCATTCCTGGTATTTGCTCTAAAGGCGGGGGTGTGTTGATTGCAGTCAAAGCGACACATTTCTCTGAAGAGTTATTAATTCCAGAATCCTTTTACATTGAATTCTGTTGTGTTCATGTTAAGTTTGGTTCCTTGAGCCTTTTTATTACATGCTCATATATTCCTCCCCTTTCTACCTTAGAAGTTTATAGTAAACATTTGGCTTCTATTAGTAAAGTTTGCTCAAACTGCAATCAAATGATCATATTTTAATAACTGGAGATTTTAACCTGCCAAACGTTTCTTGGAACGCTGTTCTGATATTCCTGGAATATTTTTACCTTCGTCTGAATGTTCATCCGATAATTGTTTTTTAAACGAGCTCTCAATCCAAGACCTGTTCCAACTTAACTGCATCTTTAACAAAAATAATCGTTTGCTTGATCTGGTGTTTTTTAATGACAGCAATATCGCTTCTGTGTCTAAATCAGATCCTCTGGTTACACCCGAAGATTCTCATCATCCAAAATTAGAAATTATTTTAAATTTTCCAAAACCATCTGTGCAGTACTATGATTCTGGATCTATTCTAAATATTAATACAAAAAGTTTATCTTCTCACGCTCAATGATTGTTTTCTTAAGGCTGTTCCGCAAAGGAAAGCCTCTTTGACATCGGGTCCGGTATGGTATACAAATGAATTAAGAAAAATGAGAAACTTGAAATCTAAATACTATAAAAAATATCAAAAAACACATAACATATGCGATTTTGGATGCTATACCTCGATTAAATACAGTTACCAACAGTTATGCAAACAATCCTATAATATCTACTTAACAAAAGTAAAATTAAACATCAAATCTGATGCTAAATCCTCCTGGAACTTTGTTAACACAAAACGTAAGATTGATTCCTTTCCTTCTTTTTACTTATCATCGTCCTATGATTATTTAAGTTATCCTTTCAATATTCAATCTAGGGATATTTATTTCCCAATAATTGACACAAACACAGACTTATCACTTTTAAAAAAATATTAAATCATCATATAAAAGTGGTCCTGATAACATACCTTCATGTATATTAAAATACTGCTGTGAAGAATTAGTAATTCCAATCTCTTTACTATTTAACGTGGCATCGCAAAATTAAGCGCTTTGCCTAAACTTTTAGAGGCAATTGTTACATCACGACTATCGCATAACGTTAAATCTTTAATGTCTCCTTTCCAACATGGATTCCTTTCTGGAAAATCCACTGTTACTAACCTTCTCGAATTTACATCAAAAACTATAGAAAACTTTGGAAAAGGCATGCAGACTGATGTTATTTACACGGATTTTAGCAAAGCTTTTGACGTTGTAAATCACAAACTATTGATCTTAAAATTACATCTTGTTGGATTTCCTATACCGTTGGTAAAGTGGATTGAATCTTATTTTAGCAATAGAACACAATCTGTTCTTTTTAAGCTCAAGAAATCACACGAGTTTCCTGTTACTTCAGGAGTACCTCAAGGAAGTCATCTTAGGCCCCTTCTGTTTATACTTTTTATAAACGATTTGCCATCTGTCATAATGCATTCTAGCATCTTAATGTTTGCTGACGACGTCAAACTCTTTTTTTCTTTTAAAAATGATAATGACGCTGTATTTTTGCAAGCCGACATTGATCATCTTCATAACTGGTGCAAAACGAACCGTATGAACCTCAACATGAAGAAATGCAAGCATATGTCTTTCTCGCGCAAACCACCAATTAAATGTACCTTCAAAATTTGTGGTTATCCATTGGAGTCCTTAGATAGTTTCAATGATCTTGGAGTTACAATGGATCCTAAACTACGCTTTAATATTCATGTAAATAAAATAATAAATAGAGCAAATAGTACTTTAAGATTCATTAAACGGTGGGCAAAAGAGTTTAATGATCCATTCATAACGAAAACCTTATTCACTTCCCTAGTGCGGCCTATCTTAGAATACGCTTCAGTTGTTTGGTGACCACGATACGGTTGTTACATAGACGACATTGAATCAGTGCAGAAACAATTTCTTTTGTTTTGCTTAAGCTATCTTTATTGTAATACTGATTTTCACTTACCATCTTATGAATATCGGTTACAACCCTTAAATCTTCCTTCTTTAAAAAATCGGAGAATTATGATAAATGCTTGTTGGATTACAAAACTTTTACATGGATATGTCAACAGTCCATATTTATTGAGTAAAGTATATTTTAATATTCCTCTTCGTTCTAGAAGATCTTTTGGGTTACTCCACATGAACTTTTGTAGAACTAATTATTTGCAAAATGAACCTCTTAGAAGCGCTTGCGGTGATTTTAATTTTGTATCTGATGTTTTATCCTTAAGTTAATCCATGGACTCAATCAAACATAAAATTATATATTACCTGCTGTACCAACGTTGATTATGTAAAGTTCTTTCAAACATATATCTGATGCATCTGGTGATTTGTAAACACATTAATATAACAATCTAAATGGATAAATGGACCTAAGCGTAATATTCTAAATAATCTGAATTGACCTAAACCTGGGATCTTCAGTTGCCTCATATCTTCATGACGATTGTAACTACACTTGTCGACGGTACCGTGGTGTCTTGGGTCTTTTTACCTCTTGAAACACGTTAGATCGATTTGTAATATATTAATATGAGTGGCCGATAAAACCTAGTTTGTCTTGGTGCCTGCATTCGCAACTGGTTTTCTTTATTTTATGAAAATTGGTTTGGTGAAGTTGACCTAGTTTGTCGAGTAACCACCCTGTCAAGCCTGGACCTCACCGGCTTCAGGAAGACAGAACGATATATATTATATATTTACCTATTGGAGTGGTGTTTTATTAGGTACTAGCTGAACCCGGTGAGCTTCGCTACTCCCCTCGTTATAAAATAAAATTAAAAGTATTTATATATTTTTCACGCCATCGAATTTTCGAAATAATTAAACCCCAGCGCCACCTACCGTGTCCATTTATACACAAATTATTTTCTTATGATCAAACAAACATACATTCTGAATTTCAGTTAAATTGGTCCATAAATTCAAATTTTCGATATAAGTCCACCCCAGTGCCACCTATCGGGTCCATTTATACACAAATTATTTTCTTATGATCAAACAAACATACATTCTGAATTTCAGTTAAATTGGTCCATAAATTCAAATTTTCGATATAAGTCCACCCCAGCGTCACCTATCGGGTCCAAATATAGCCTATGTTACCCACCGTACCAAGATGAACATTACCTGAAAATTTCATCAAAATCGGCCCACCCGTTTTGGAGTCCATACGTTACATACATACACACATCCTATTTTATATATATAGATGAGACCTTGTTTGTCACACGACTCCGCCGGATACAAAAATTGTTGCTAATTTGACCTCGTTTGTCTTGAAAACGCAACCGTGCTTTGCTGTCTGATATTATTGATTTTGACTTAACTTTTTTTTTATTTTTTATACTTTAATAAAATTATATACTTTAAGCAATTTATTAAAACTTTTTAGTTTGTTAATAATACATGATTTAAATCAAAATCATACTTTTTATTTTTGAACTGTATTAAATATCTTATTTTATAATTTTAAATTTGCTATAAAACCTGTTAAGGTTTAGCAATCAAGTAAATAAATAAATAAATATTTCATCTTTTTCTTCTCAATACAAAAACAAGAATTTTTGCATTGTATCATACTTTTTGTTTACTATATAGCAGCAAATTTGGCCAAAGTAAGAGAAAATGTATTAAAAAGTAATGTGAAATGAAAAGATTTTGTATGAATGAGAAATTAACACATTGCTTTAAACATAACTCTTGTGCTGTAAAAATTGCTCTTTATTTTTTTAAAAATAAAATTACATAAAAATAAGCAAAAAGTTACGTAGTAGAAAAATAAAATATTTTCAATATTTTGAATAGGCTTCCTGATCATATTTTCTGATAAGCATAACATTACTGACAAAAAAGTCGATAAAAGTTTGTATAATACAGTTAAATAGCCTTAATATTTATTTTGTATTGTTATTGGCATTTGTTGAAAAGTTTCAAGGAGTCGATGCTTCTGCAATTTTCAATCACAATTTTCATCGGGACAATTTTCATCGGGACAGTTGCATAGCAAGTTTAACAGTGCTAAAAGGTTGACTCATTGATACATTATTGTGATAGGAAGAACTTACGTGACAAAAAATTAATTAGGCATCCTGTAACTGGAGATTGTAATAAAATCGAAAAACTTAAGAATTTATTTCGTATTTAGGAAGTCTTATCATGCAATTTTCTACATACATATTAGAGCTTTCAATCCCGAATGGTTTTGGCGAATGGAAGGATTTCGGGATTTGAAATTCGTGATCCGGGATTTTAATATAATGGCATGTGGCTGTATTAAAAGCAGGGACCGTTAATAACTCTTTCTCTCAATTTCTGCGTTTTGGCAAAAAGAATTTCATATTGTTTTTTTCCTTTTTGATTTTTAAAATATAAATCCAATCAAAACCACTCAAAAGTTTCCAAGACAACATTAATCCGAAATCATAATTACTAATGGAGACAAAGGAACAAAACAGTTGTAATGTGCAGAGAAAAATATAAGGAAAAAAGTTAAACAATAATTGGAAGATAAAAGCTGCATTCCATTCGCTTCAAAATAATCCACATTATTTTTTTTACATGCAAAACAAAAACAAAAACAATAATCCTATAACAAATAGGATTATTTTTGCTATCCATATAAAATTGTGAATGGCCTTTAAAAAATTTGAAACACAGGTGCCGCACCTGTATATTTTTATGAGCTGTCATTTCATTTTTTGAATTATTTGTTTGTTTAATACAATGACTATTAGGTAACCATGACAGCTACCTATTTTCTCACGAGATGCGACCATCGAATGTTAAACAAAAGAAAAAAACAAACCGCGTGTATCACACACATGGGACGCATTCAGCGGAGCCAACAATTGCATTTAAATTATTTATATAGTTGCATAATATTAATAATTAAATTAAATAATTTACAATTTTTCTGACGTTTAGAGTAAAACACATTCAGAGAAAAACATTGTTCACTAAGGTATCGGTACCACAACAGTTCACAACAGTTTTGAACGACACACGTTCTCATGACACGTTCGTTTTTCTTGCCGTTCCTTTGAGAAAATTTGTTATCGCGATTATATGAAGGCGAAAGGAACGCAGCTAAAGTCGAATTCTGAAATTCCATTTTGTATTTGTAGGGGAAACACTTGTAACAGGAAATAGTTAAAAAGCATACATAAATGAAAATGAAATTAAAAATTATCGATTACAGTATGATGATTTTTCTAATGAAAAATTATAACCTTTACGGTCCTTATTTAAAGATATTGGCTAAATTTTTAAATATTTAAATTGAATAAGTTTATTTAATAAAAAACTTAATGATTTTTTTTTCATTTCAGAAAACTTCAACATTTATTCTAGAATAAAACCCTAAAATATTAAATAATATTTCACTTTATTATAAACATAAAAATATAAACGAAAATAAGTTAAGCAAAACAAACAACTTAAATTTATATTTTTTAAAAATTTAAAAAGAGCTGCTTGTAAAAAGTATAATGTGAATAAAATATTTCTTTTATAGTAAAAAAACTAAAGTATATGGGCAAATCCACAGAAAAGTCAACCGTGATCAAAAATAATAATTTATTAATAACGCTGTATTTTATGATATCATATAAGAGAAACATTTTTATTTTATTAAAATAAGCAATTTATACAAAAATCAATTTACCATTTACTTTTCATAAGATTTTAGTTTTCTATCTAATCAGCTAAGATTTTCAAAAAGGTAGAAGTTAGAAAAAAGACACATTCAAGTAAAATACAAATATTTCAAAACTTACATTTATTTAATTTCAGCCAAATAATAAAATAGCAAATTGAAGCTACAACAAAGGCACAACAACAACGTAAAGCTTAAAGCAAAACATTTTTTATGAAAATTGTATTAATTATGTAGTAGATTTAGAAATCTGGTATTCTATCTAATCAGCTAAGATTTCCAATAAGATGGAATCTTAGCCGGTTAATAAATTTTAGTTTTCTATCTAATCAGCTAAGACTTCCAATAAGGTAGAAAGTAGAAAAAAAGACACATTCGGGTGAGATACAATTATTTCAAAACTTACATTTATTTAATTTCAGCCAAATAATAAAATATCAAATTGAAACTACAACAAAGGCACAACAACAACGTAAAGCTTATAACAAAACCAATTTGGAATAGAGAAGGAGATCGCAGAAGAACTACACATACATCTAAATAAATGCTGTAAAAATTGTGGTAATTGACAAGTTTTTATTTCATTCATAAGTGCAATTCGGAACTTCCATAGTTTCTGCCATAGTAGAACTAGACAAGGTAGTGTTAGGGCTGAATGTGTTCTCCTTCTTAGTGACCACAACTGTCAAATTCAGCCATTTTTGTATTTTTGCCAATTTTTGCTTTCATATTGCATTCTCATTGGTTGCAGATTTCGTATGAAATTTCAACTTCCTTTTGACAGTTTCGGTCACCAGCTCTCCGCCCAAATACTACCTTGTCTAATTTTGCCATGATTTCCGCCATATCGTCTGTGCCTTTGGTTTTGTTTCGTTCTTGCTTTACATGGCTGATGTTTTCAATCTTTTCCTCCAGCCTCTGATAGAGAGTGCACTGAAAAACTCGTTGAGTGCCTGGTTCGATAATGAGCATATTACACAATGCTCGTTTTCACGGCGTGCAAATGGCCGTGCAATATGGTTGTTGTTGTATTTTCCAAAACTTTTGACAGTTTCGCATTGGAATCCACAACAAAATTATCTACTCGCCTAGCAAACGAGCATCGTGTAATATGGGCATAACTCAATTTTAAAGTCGAAGGTTGAGTTATTTAACCAGGGATGCTATGATGAGAGTGCTTATACGATACTACAACAGTAAACACTTTTGTATGATCCACTTCAAATGAGTCATTTGGACCAATGTAAACGAAGTATTAGAGCAATTAATTATTCTAACCTGACCTAAAGGTCCAATTATGCGAACGTATCGCAGCGCAACGTAACGTTAGCAACTGTCACGTAGAAGTCTGTTATACAGGGTCCGCCATATAACGTTTTTTTTTCAACTAGTGCTTATTTTGTGAATGGTAAAACTTAGCTCATGTCTGATTTGACAGATAATTAGTTTTATCCTTCCGCTGAACGAATATGGTTGTGTATACGCTTGAACAACGCTGAGAAGTGGGCCTGCGATCGACTTACAGAAGATGCCGATTTTGCCAAAAAAATCATCTTTTCAGATGAAGCTCATTTTGATCTTGGCGGGTATGTAAACAAGCAAAATTGTCGCATTTGGGGCACAGAAAACCCGCACACATACATTAAAAAGCCGCTGCACCCAAAACTAGTCACTGTTTGGTGCGGATTTTGGTCCAGAGGCATAATTGGGCCATTTTTCTTCGAAAATGAGCAAGGAGTGGCCGTTACAGTCAATGCCGATCGTTATCGGGCCATGTTGAACGAATTTTTGTTCACAAAAATTGAAGAGGAGGATATTGGCAACATTTGGTTTCAGCAGGACGGCGCTACGTGCCACACAGCCGAAGCTATACTCGATTTTTAGCGCCCTGTTTTTGAAGATCGCATTATCAGCCGCAGAGCTGATGTCGTTTGGCCACCTCGGAGCTGCGATTTGACACCGTTGGACTATTATTTGTGGGGTGCTCTCAAGGATAAGTGTTACGTCGACAAGCCAGAGACAATTGACGCTTTAAAGGACAATATTCGTGAAGCCATTGGTGAAATACAGCTGCACACAATCGATAATGTGCTTAAAAATTGGACCGATCGTGTAGGCTACTACATGGCCAGCCGAGGCAGCCATTTGAATAAAATTATTTTTCATTATTAACGGGAAGAATTGTACTTTCAAATAAAAAAAGAAATTTGAGAAAATATCCAGTAGTTTTTTTTAAAAATTTTCAAAAAAAAAAGTTATTTGGCGGACCCTGTATGAGCATTTTATTTAAGTATGTAGTTATTGAAATCGTAAGGTAACGCAGCGCAACGTTTAATCCTATTGAAAATAGAGTTCTACGCTGCGTAACGCAACTTGACATTTCTAGTCAGAGTATTTGTTCAACGACATTTTAACATACAAATTTAATAAGCGATGCAGACTTTCATAGACGATGAAAAATTAATGTCTTGTCCAAAGCAACGATTGCTTGTACAATAAAACTTCATCTTCGTATAAACTGAATTATTTAAAAGATTCTGTTTGGCGGAGAATCGCCAGCGAAGTGGGGTCGACAGGTTTGTGTGAAAATTATTGTGAGTGAACTGTTCTAATAAATATTAATACTTTTTATTTACAGAACAGCAATGTCGCAGACGATGGACTACTCTGAAAGACCGGTTTTCACGTGAATCCCGTCGTTTGGAACAGCCATCTGGAAGTGGCTTTTTCTCACAACATCGAATGTTGGCCTCTTTTTTATTCGATGCTTTTTTAAGAAACCATGTTAAGCCTAGGCCGTAATATTATATATTTTTATTATATTACGATTGTAATATTAATAATCTATTAATACAATTTTCAGAAGCCGCTGCACAATAAACATCTGTGAGGAGCTACCAAGATCTCCATCACCGCAGGCACTTGATTTGTGTTCGTCACCAATAGGAGAATTGTTTTCACATCGGAAAACCTCATCACTTCTCGAAACGTCGACGCCTCTCGAAACGATTGAATTGGACACATCACCAAGGCACTCTACCCTTAAGCCAGTTACTAGAAAAAGAAAGGATAACGCTTCGGATTTGGATATAGACTTTCATGAGGTAGTGAGTGCATTTAAAAAAATATGCAAGGCAAGAGAAGCTTGAGCTGGCAATGAAACTCTTAATGGTTTTGGTCAGATGATTTGTGGAATCATTTTTGAGATTTCAGAAGAAACGCAACTAAGAACGATGCAGAAGGTTACAGAAATTGTTATGAAGGTCAGGCTAGAGCCAGAAGATTAAAAATAAGGACCTTAACACAATTTTCTATTTAAATAATTCAAGAAGTTTTTAGTGCTTAAAAAACTTTTTAAGGTGACTGCTTGTTTAAAAAAAGGACTCAATTGAAAACATTTATTCTAAAAAGAATTTAATACATAGATACTTTAAATTTTTTTCGTAAATAATACAAAATACTCTTCTATACAATGAAATTTATATTTAATATTAAACATGGATTAGTACCAGAGTACCTTAGTAATAATTTAACATATGTTAACGAAATACATTCCTATATAACAAGAGACAGAAATAATTTTAGATTGCCTTTATATAGAACAGAAGCTGAAAAACAAAATTTGTATTACAAAGGACTTAAATGCTTTAATGCTTTACCAAGCGAAATCAAAAATTGTGATAACAAAAACCGTTTTAAAAATTTATTATACATATACTGCAAAACAACACCTGTGAGATAACTTTAAATTATGTTAGGAAATTAAGTTAAAATTCGTTAAAACATGTAGAAAATAAGGTTTTGTAAGAAATTATTAATACATAAATAGGCTTATTAAAGCTGTAATAAATAAATAAAAAAAAATAAATAAAAAACTATATTCCAAAAATAGTAACAACTACTTTTTTACTCCACTTAGCGAGAAGAAGATGCATTATAAAAAAGTTGTTGGGTTTTTGTTTTTTGTATTGTTTACTTTAAGTATTGAAAAAAAACTTTAAGCCTTTATGTATTATAGTCCTTTCACAATAACCTTTTTCAATTAAGTCCTTTTTTACGTGCAATGTCACCATAATAATACTTAAAATATTTGTATTCTTAATTTTCATGGAATAAATGTTTACAATTAACTTCACTCAACAAAGCTGAATTTAATTTTTTTTCAGAAATCAATAAATGTGATGTTGAATGGCAAGTGTTAAAGAAAATATAATAACAAAGATCGAAACCAAATATTTTCATAGGAAATTTTAATTAAACTTCGCCGTATTTAAATTATGCATAGCAGTCGATTTTCTAGTGCACTGAGAAAAAAACAGACTTTAAAATTAAACAAAATATTTTAAAATAGAACTTTAACTCATTTGCTTTTCTATAAAATAAACTTTAAAACAAGCGTGTTTAATTTTCAACTATAAACTCATTTCTGTTTTTTGTATAGATTTCTCTTATTATTTCCATCCAATAAGAAAAAAATACGTCGCTATCAGAGATTGAATTAAAATATCTGACTTCAAAAAATCGAAAAAGTAAAAAAATGGCTTCAAAAAATGGTGGTTTAATAAATTTGTTTTTAATTCAATAACAATATTTTAAAATTATGTTTAAAAATATTTGTTTTAAATATTAAAGATTTTGCATTAAATTTTTTGTTTAAAAAAAATGTATTTAAACTGAAAAGTTTTACAATGAAATTTTATTTAAAAACATTGTTTTGAAAACAAAAAATTTTGTTTTAAACTAAACTTGAAAAACATTTGTGTTTAACTTAAATGACATTTTTTCAAGCTCTATTTCAAAAACAAATTCGTTTAATATGAACACAATTTCATTTAATCTTTACACATATTTCCCTCAGTGAACGAATCTAAATGAAAACTAGTAAGTAATGATCTTGACTAAGTCGAAGAAAAAATACCCCATAACCGCTTATATTCTGACATAGCTAAATCGACTCTGGTGGTAATGTTGATAAAGAATATATGCAGCCTGTTAAGGAACCCAATGAGGTAGCTCTGCCAGGAAACACTTTTTGCCAAAAATTTTTTGCGGATAAAAGCAGTTTCGTAACTTTATTTTATTTTTTTTTTTTTTATTTAAGAAATTGATAAATGCGAGACAATGGTGCTCATTTCGAACTGTTATACATTGTAGTCTAAGTCTCCATACATAGCATCAAAAATTCTGTCCTGAAAAGGAACAGCTCCCTCATTGACAAAGTAGATAGCCAGTTTGTCTCTAATTTGAAACGCATTTACAGATGCATTTCGCTGGAAAGACCTCATGGACCGCAAAGGACCTCCAACTTCCACTAGCTCACTATGCCAGTCCCCATCATGTACCACAAAGTCTGATCCTTCCCAATCAGCGTAATTTTCTGATAAATACCAACGTTGAGTAATATTTAAAATGATGAAGTTATGTAATGCAATGCATCCTAAAATTATTTTTTCGCAATTATTGGGACTGCATTCAATTGTTGTGCGGAGTACACGCCAACGGGCTGTATGTAAGTTATGTAATGCAATGCATCCCAAAATTATTTTTTCTCAATTATTGGGACTGCATTCAATTGTTGTGCGGAGTTCACGCCAACGGGCTGTTAAAATTCCAAACGTATTTTCTATTATACGGCGAGCTCTGGATAATCTGTATTTGAACATTTTTCACAAGCGATTAAGGTTTAAACCTGGATAAAGGCGCATAATATTTTTTTTAAGGGGGAAAGCAGCGTCACCGACAAAAAAGAAGGGAAAACGTTCATAGGATGAATCTGACAGTGGAGCATTTGGTGGTAACGGCAATGTGTTGGATAGCAGTGCTTGACCAAATTTTGAAGACCGGAAAATACCTTAAAATAGAAGGGAAAATATTAAAAAATTGTGTGATAAAAATTAGGTTAATAATAAAATTAATATAATAATTATGTTTTTTAAACGTTAAAATTTTAATAACAGTTAAATATTCCAGAATACTCAAATCAATTTCAAAGTACTCTTTTGCTCAAGAGCAAAGTGAAGAGTTTCCGATCACGATAGCCCTATAATATTACCTCCATCGCTTTGACTGCCATAACTATCAATACATATTGCCGTAAACGTGTATTTTGCGTCACATGCAGCCATCAAAACAATGCTAAAAGAGTGTTTGTAGTTGAAAAACATGGAGCCAGACTTGTTTGGATATTTTATAGCGATGTGCTTTCCGTCGATTGCTCCCACACAATTTAGAATATTCCATTCGTTGTAAAAGTCCTTAGCTATATCACAATGTTTCGCACTGTTGTTTTGCCCAATTTATAGCTCCATGCAATATTTTGTAAGGAGGTTCCATGCGCTAAATGTCTGCAAGATACAAAATAGTTTTTTATATAAAACAATGCATTTGATTCCCTTGATGTTCTCTAGGATTGCATGTTAACCAAGTCATTTAATATTACGCCTGCATATTTACGAGGTCTTATAATAATAAATAAATACACTTACAATATTGTCAAGCAAAGTCGCTCTTCAGCTGTATTTTGTTGACGTGGCTACTAAGCTAAGCTAAGAAGCAAATCAAAAAGGGTCCGTGTCATCCTCGTATGCAAAAATAATTGTTCCTCATCTAATGCCTTGATTTTCAAAAAGACTTTTTTAAAATAACCAGCAAAAACCCGGTCTTTATTAATTGGGTGAACACCCCACCTCCGCTTTCTACGCCGCTCCTTTTTAGACTTGAGTTAATAGTCACTAAAATAAAACAAACATTAAATCAGTTATATGATCATCCGAATCCATTTCTTGATTAGTATGAATATTAATTTATTGTAAATAATTTTAGCTAAAGACAAAATTGTGCACAACGAGAAATCTTATGACATCCAACAATTTAAACAACGGTGACAGTTAGTTACGATGCACTACGATTTGAATAATCGTTTTACGTTTAGCAACTTTGCGTTACGATACTTCGCCCTACGCTGCGCTGCGATACGTTCGCATAATTGGACCTTAACAGGCCGGTTACACAGGCCTATGACAGTGAAAGTGCGAAAGAATACGTGTACTGTTCGAATGATTTGAAAACTTTCGAACTTTCATGCTAGTAGCAAGAGGTGCTACATATGCACGTGAAAGTTCATTAAAAAAATTCCATCGAATGCGAAGGTTCTCGCTGCTATTGCAGTTTGCGTGTGTTTAACTTGCTGTTTTGTTTGCTTTTAATTGTAAACAAGCTATCAGTGTTGCTTTCTGTATGAAATCGACGAAAACCCAAAATAAACCCACCAAAAGTAATTAAAAACAACACTGATTTCCCCTTTTTGACATACACTGGCCGCTGCGGTCAAAATCCACTGGCTCTGAAGTTTCGTTGCCAGTAGCAATGAAAGTGGCATGAAAGTGAATCCAGTGTGAGTGTATTTGTAAAATAGTACGAATGTATTGAGTTTTTCGAACTACAGAGCCAGTATACTGGCCTGTGTAGCATGCCTGTAAAGCTCAATAAACGATTTTAAACTATCAAACAATAAGAATTTGTATATTATATCCAGAATGATTTAAACTAGCAAACATTTAGATATTAGGGGTATTCACGATTCAGTGCACTTGCCTGTGCAGTTGAGGACTTGTGCAGTTGTGCAGTTAGGTTTTCATGAACACACCACCATCACCATTTCAAAGCTGTCAACATTTTTCAATGCACACAAGTGCACAATTGCTCAAGGCCTCTAGTTGAAGGTAATAGTAGAAAAGCACTTGTGCAGATTTTTGACGTACGTACAATTTGTGTTTGTAAAGTGCACAAGTCCTCAAGTCCTCAACTGCACAGGCAAGTGCACTGAATCGTGAATACCCCTATTATTTATTAATTTAATTTTACTGGAGTGTGATAAGGAAAGCATTGTTGATCTTTTAGGATTGAAACTGATCACTCTGGCAAATCGATATGCCGGAAATTTAAGATACAATAAAAGCACTTTAACAGGGCTTACATATAAGCGAACTTGTTCGTCGAACATATTGGCGGCGCGAACCTGTTGGGAAAAGGTAGCGTCCAAATTGAACGAACATGTTTGTCGAGCATGCGATTTTTTCTTGTTTTTCGCCATCATTTAGCTATAGATATTGATAACGCAGCAACATGAGCAATAAAGAAAACGCTTTTATTTATGTGCTGGTCATGTTGTCGCTTCAGAATATCACTAGATATGACGCTTACATTCAAATTATAGAACAGGTTCGTCGAGCACCTCTTGCTCGTCACAGAATATCAAAAATTTTTGCCAACAAGCCAACAGGCTCGACGAACTGTCGAACTAGCTTCTTAACAAGCGAACTGCTCGACGAACCAGCTCGTTGATGTGTAAGCCCTTTTATGATGAATTTACAATCTAATGAATTATTTGCAAGTAGGCAGTAGACAAGTAAAAGTTTGTAACCGTTTCACTGACTGATGCAGGTTTTAGGCTCACTGAAAATTTTACTGATATGATGAATTGCAAAAAGTGAATTTTCGCTCTCGCAGAGAGTTCACTTTATTTTAGGCTGGGAAAACAACAACAAATTTTGACTGGTCACTGACTTTGACTGTCGTGTAAATTGCGACATGCCAAAAAATTAAAACAGATTAGCTGGTTTCAGACGAACGTATATGTACGCTAACTCGGACATGCTCGATACGATCATTTGAAAGCAAATGAGACAGTCGGAAAGACATGTCGGACGTAAATCAAAAATTTTTAGCGGTTAGACTGACATGTTGGGCATGTGAACGCAAGTCGGTCCGACTTGCTGCATTTTTTCATTTCACTATAAGCGTCTGTGGGTGAACAGCAATGAAGCAGAAAAGTAGTAGAGAAAATTAATAAGGAAAACGTTTGAAACATTAAATTTTGTATATAATTAACTAAAATTTATAAAAATTCTCCAAAATATGGAAAATTACTGCTATATTATAAGGTCATCTAAAAATTGTTCAGCCACGCGGATGTGTTCTTTTTGAGAGCCCACAATGAAATGAAGTCGTCATACATGTACGATTGTTTTAAAGCTCAACAAAATATTTGGGCTTATTCTGCGGAATCTTTTATGGAAAAATTCTGTTATTCTATTATGATTTCCCATACAAATTTTTGAGCTGTCAAAAAATCTGTTACGAGACCAGAATTGGTATTCTGCACGACAATCTTTTATGAAATATGTTGTAAATCATAGCAGATTTTTAAAACTCTCAACAAATCTTTTACAAAATGTTTTATTTGGTATTCTGCATGACAAAATCTGCTATGAAATCTGTTATGAAACACAACAGAATAACAAATAAATTTTTCTGCCTTTTATCATAACGAATTTCAATAAATTTAATAAGTCAAGCTAAATCAGACTGTTTGTTAATTCGTTATGTTTAATTTATGAAACAAAAACTTGGAAGACTAAAAAAAAACTTTAATCAATGTTTTTTTTTTAATTGCATATAAAATGTATTTTCTATTTTTGTACAATAATTTATAATTTTTAGAATAGGTCTTTCTAAATAAAAAATTATAAATGTATGTGTAAAAAATGCAGCATAAAAATTATATTAATGTCAAGCTGACTTATATATAGAAAGGAATTAATTCTACTATCTGGAATTATAGATTTTGCTGCAGCTTTGGTTTTTAATAACGATCTCGGCGTCCACTACGAAAGATCCCTTTGGATTTATTCTACTGTACTATTGTGGAAGTCGTTTGGTAGGATGAGATAATTTTATTGCCACCGTGCAGCATCTTTGATGTTTCCTTTGGAATTTCCAGATATGGTTACCACCTTTGTATCCTTATCTACTGGCGTTTTAGTTTCTCGAAAAATGTTGCATTTCTTCTGCCTTCTTTCTGCCACCTTTGAGAATTCCAAATTTTTTCTTCTTTTGAGATCAACATTTTCGAGAAAAGAACACGATTTAATTACAAAGGTCTCTATTTTTTCTCAAGAGGTCAGAATTTCCAAAAATGTTGGAAAAAATGTTGCATTTTTTCGAGAAACGAAAACGCCATAAATCAACGCTTACATTATAATCAGATTGTATTGTCTGAATATTAGATCCTGCGCATCCAATAATTATACATACACATTCAGAACGCACATCTAGTTGTTCGGTAGTCATAATTGCGTCCACCACCACCATTTCTTTGACCAGGCGATCGTGATCATCATGCTCGTCTCCCTGTTGTTCCTTACGTTTGAAACTTGCACGGGGACCTCTGTCCCTTTCACTACTACTTTCACCATAACTGCGTCTGTCACGACTTTTATTTTAAACTTGAGCTTCTGCTGTCATTGTAAACGGGCTCTGGGTCGCCCTCTTAGTATTGTTTTAAAACAAGCAATTTAATCAAAACGGACATGCTAGTTTGTAATGCTAATGTACGACACTTCTTTAATGCTAATTTTGCAAAAATATTTTCAATTCACACGTTAAAAGCGACAACTTCAACTTGCGTTGTTTTCTTTAATTTATTGACAGCAATCAGCTGTTTCATAACAGAAGTTAACGGAATTGTAATAGATTTTTGTTTTCGAAGATTGATAACAGGATACCATAAAAGATCGAAAGACAGAGTACCAATTTTAACAGATCTTTTATGGTCGGCATCTTTTATGATTCATAACAGAAAATTCATAACAGAATAACAGATTTGGCAGAATAGGCCCAATTACCGTTAGTGTGTTGTCGTACATGTCAGCTGACATGTACATTTGTCTGAAACCACCTATTGTTTTTGAACTATCGAATAATTTTAATATTGTTATTCGATAGTTCCCATCACTAATTGTGATTTAATGTTTCTATAAATTGCTTTAGTTATCATAAAATATACAGATATTGGGTTTTCATCACATCCTTCTATCTATTTGTAATTTATATTAATAAAACATGGCTGCTCAATTTTTTAATCGCATTGGTCAGTTGGGATTGGGAGTTGCAGTTTTAGGCGGCGTTGTAAACTCTTCGTTATATAACGTGGACGGTGGACATCGTGCTGTGATCTTCGATAGATTTACTGGTGTTAAACAGACTGTAGTTGGTGAAGGAACTCATTTCTTCATTCCTTGGGTACAGCGTCCGGTTATATACGATATTCGATCACAGCCACGTAACGTTCCAGTTATTACTGGAAGCAAGGATTTGCAAAACGTTAACATTACATTGCGGATACTCTACAGACCAATTCCAGACCAATTGCCAAAAATTTATACTATTCTTGGCCAAGACTATGATGAACGTGTTTTGCCATCTATTGCTCCTGAAGTTTTAAAATCGGTAGTAGCCCAGTTTGATGCCGGTGAGCTAATAACCCAACGAGAGGTAAATATGAAGAACTATCCTATCCGATCCAGTCTCAAAATATGTACATGGTAAAAAATTAAGGCCGCTCAAGTGGTTTATAAGTTATAGCTGAGGTCCAATATTGGGAAAATGAATCCGAAGTTCTTGATTTAAAATAATTGCACTCTACGGCCCACGACCACATTTTAAACAATTTCAAAAAGGGGGTTCGACGGTTTTTTTAATGTATTTAACGATAACTCTTAGACCGCTTGCCCATGGGAGGTGCCCATAAAAAGTGGGCAATACTCAACAAAGGGGCGTGGCAATATTAGAAAACTACTGTATCTCAAATAGTAGTGACACAAGGGTACTGAAATTAAGTACAGGGCTAGGCATTATTATAACTAATTACGACGAAGAAGTTATTGGATAAAGGCGCGTTGCAATACTAGAAAAACACTAATGACAATAGGGTACTGAAATTTATTAGGCACTACCATTTGATGAAAGTTTTTTCTAAATAACCTTGTTATATATTATGTTGATTTTATAGGATTTAAATACAAATTCTAAATGTTAGTTTAAATCATACTTGATTTTAAATACAAATTCTTGTTATTTGATAGTTAAAAATCATTTGATGAGCTTTAGGTCAAGGTTAGAACAATTAATTGTTCTAATGCCGTGGTTATGCTAGCCAAACATGTTCGGTGTTCATTTTTGTTAATTTGTTCTCTTCGCTGAAATGTTTGTTTGGTGGTTATGCTATGATTGGTGGCACAGTTGCATTAATGTAATAGTATGTCAAAACACAAAAAAGCACAACCCTAATTTGCATTTTCGTACTTAAAATTAACGAATTAAAATACACGAACTGATATTACTTACTCTGAATTTTTATTATAATATCTTAAACAAAATGGTTTGCATATATCTGACATGCTAGCTAGCTGTTTATGTTAAGGGTTACTTGAAGACACAATAAACTTCACTTTTTAATACTTTTACCTACTTTTTTGATGCTATTATACAAAATGACTACAGCCAACACTGGAAAGTTCGGCATGTTTGGCGTTTCAATCAGCAATCAAAATGTTCGGTCAGAGAGCGAGAAAATGAATATGAGAAAAAGTTCATTTCTTCATTTTATACGTGAAACAATAACAACAAAAAATGTTCGGCAATCATGTTTGGCTAGCATAACCACGGCATAACGAATCTTTCTAAAGAAACAACAACAAAAACGACAACAACAATGACAACAACAACAACGTTTTTTAGCGGTTAGACTGACATGTTGGGCATGTGAACGCAAGTCGGTCCGACTTGCTGCATTTTTTCATTTCACTATAAGCGTCTGCGGGTGAACAGCAATGATGCAGAAAAGTAGTAGAGAAAATTAATAAGGAAAACGTTTGAAACATTAAATTTTGTATATAATTAACTAAAATTTATAAAAATTCTCCAAAATATGGAAAATTACTGCTATATTATAAGGTCATCTAAAAATTGTTCAGCCACGCCGATGTGTTCTTTTTGAGAGCCCACAATGAAATGAAGTCGTCATACATGTACGATTGTTTTAAAGCTCAACAAAATATTTGGGCTTATTCTGCGGAATCTTTTATGGAAAAATTCTGTTATTCTATTATGATTTCCCATACAAATTTTTGAGCTGTCAAAAAATCTGTTACGAGACCAGAATTGGTATTCTGCACGACAATCTTTTATGAAATATGTTATAAATCATAGCAGATTTTTAAAACTCTCAACAAATCTTTTACAAAATGTTTTATTTGGTATTCTGCAGGACAAAATCTGCTATGAAATCTGTTATGAAACACAACAGAATAACAAATAAATTTTTCTGCCTTTTATCATAACGAATTTCAATAAATTTAATAAGTCAATCTAAATCAGATTGTTTGTTAATTCGTTATGTTTAATTTATGAAACAAAAACTTGGAAGACTAAAAAAAAAACTTTAATCCATGTTTTTTTTTAAAATCTGTATACATAAAAATGGATGTATGTATGTGGGTGTGTGGGTATGGCTATATCACATATAGACTCCAAAAGCGCTGAACCGATCTTTATGAAATTTTCAGGGAAACTGAAGCCACATCTTGAGAGTGTTCCTGTGAGGTTTGGTAACTATTGGACGAGGGGGCGTGGTACCTCCCATAAAAGCCAAATTAACGCTATCGATCACAAACCAAAAAAAGGATATATTAAGACGGTTTCAATCGTAAAAAACTAAGATTTGGTAATTTTGTTCAGATGGTTACTGTCGGTAACCTTACAAAAATGGGCGTGGTCGTAATATAAATACGCCCACTTTTTCGAAATCATGGCAATTCCGGAGTTTTACACATTTTTACAGTGAAACTTGCTGTGTAGGTGACCTAAGAGGCGGTCACTATATGTAAATGTTTTCACGCCCACTTTTACCGCCCACAAATCAATATCTATATATATAAAAAGCAAAACGATGTGTGTCTGGCTGTGTGATGTCTATAGACTCCAAAACTACTGAACCGATTGACCTGAAATTTCGGTAGTCGATTTGTTTCAGGTACGAGATGGTTTAGGAAAAAATTTTGCCACACCCCCTTTTTACCGCCCCCAAATCAATAAAAATTTTATATTTCAGTCGGCTTGGGTCGTATAAGGCTAAAATTTTGTAATTTAGTATGTACGGTTACTGTCGACAACTGTACTAAAAATGGGTTTCCACGCCCCCTTTTACCGCCCACAAAAAAATGAAAATGGTTTATTTCAGATGGTTTTGGTCGTATAAGACTTAAATTTGGTACTTTGGTTTGTGTAGTTACTGACAGTAACTGTACGAAAAGTTTGTTTCCACACCCCCTTTTTGCGCTCACAAATCAGTGAAAATGCTGCATTTCAAGCAGTTTTGTCCGTATAAGACTAACATGTGATACCTAAGTTTGTATGGTTACTTTCGGCAACTGTACTAAAAAAAGGCGTCATCGCTATATAGCCACACCCACTTTTTGAGAAATCATTAAAATTGACTACTGGGTCGATTGAGCTAAAATGTTGGCTTAGTTTGTACAGTTACTGTCAGCAACTGAACTAAAAATTGGTTTCCACGCCCCCTTTTACCGCCCACAAACCAATGAAAACGTTTTATTTCAACGGTTTGGGTCGTTTTAGACAAAAATTTTGTAATTCAGTTCATATTTATTTATTTTATTTATATTTATTCATGTGTAATTCAAAGCCACCAGGGCCAATAAAATAAATTACCAGTATATATTGCGCGAGTGTACAACTTATTATATTCATTATATTATATTCATTATTAACAAAAATTGAAAAAAGAAAGAAAAAATAAATGTTACACTATTAACAATTAAAGTAGGATTATTAAAGTTCACTAGTGTTCCACACAACGCTCCCCCTCCTCCTATATATAAAGTAGTACATAGAAGTCTACTAACTAGAGCAAGATTAAGGACCAGACCCAAAACTATCCAAGCGAGAAAAAGAACAAAGAGAGAAAAAAAGAAAAAAGAAAAAAAATGCTTATGGAAGATAAGCATTGCCAAAAAGAAGAAAAAGAAATATCTACGTTTATAGTCTCCACTATAAAGAATCAAGTATATGTGCTAAAAGCATTATTTTAAAAGTATTTACAGGCTTGGAGAACGTCTTAAGATGAAAAGGTAAGCAATTCCAGACCCTGGCAACGCGAATATGAAAAGAACGTTCATACAGAGAGGTTGATATTTTTGGATATAGAATTTGTGGATTTCTGGTCGAGCGGGGGAAATTAAAGTTGTTAACTAGGTAAGGCTGAGATTGATTCTTCATTATTTTAAAGAAATATACCATACATCTGTATTTAATGAAGTTGGGAAAAGAGCATTTGAGGAACTGTAGAGTATAGGAAGAGACATGATCACTGAGCCGAAGATTATACAGAAAACGGATGATTCTATTGAAAAGAAGCACAATTTTTTTCAGATTATACGCAAATATACCAGAAAAAACCTCAATACAGTATGTTAAGTTGGAGAGTAATAATGCATGCACTAGTCTATGTTTAACATGATGCGGCAAGTATAAGTTGAGGCTATACAACTTCATCAGTGTGTAATTAATCTTTGAGCTCAGATTGTTGATATGAGCATCAAAAAAGAGATGTTTGTCTAAATTTAAACCCAGGCATTTAAGATTGTCAACAAAATTATTATGCATTCATTTATTTTAATGGAAAGATTTACATTTGAATTTGTACTGGAAGCGAAAAGCATAGCTTTGGTTTTATTTGGATTAATGGATAAAAAATTATTTTTCATCCAATCGCTAACATTGGTTAAATTAAAATTGATTACAGCTTCAAGTGCATCATGAAATTGCTTATCACCATGAAATAGGAGTTGTATATCATCCGCAAAGATAAAGCAAGTGCACGCATTAGAATCAAGACAATCGACTAGATCATTCACATAAAACATAAATAGAATTGGACCCAGAACTGAACCTTGGGGAAAACCACTCAAGACATTCAACAAATTAGAATTAATATTTTTTAAAGAAACAAACTGTTTACGATTATGCAAATATGAAAAACTTAGCTCACAGGCAGGACTCGAAAAGTTTATATTCGTGCAAAGTTTTCTGATCAAATTGGCGTGATTAATGCAGTCAAAAGCCTTAGAAAGGTCAAGTGACAGGAGCACAGATAATTTATTTTGATTAATAGTTCTCCTCACAGCATCTGTCAGTCCCAAAAGCAAAGAGGTGGTGCTATGTCCATTTCGAAAACCATACTGACAACTCTTGACCAGCATATATTGGTTTGTATGGTCCATAATTTGATCCTTAATAAGATTTTCAACTACCTTGGATAAAACAGGTAAAATACTGATGGGACGCAGGTTATCAATTGAACCCGAGTTTCCTTTTTTTTTATTGGTACTACACGGGATATCTTCCACGCCACGGGAAAAGTAGAAGTCATAAAAATGCAGTTTATAAAGTGAAGAAGATAGCTCTGAACGTAGGGAAAGATTATTTTTAGGAATTTTAGAGGTATATTATCATAGCCCACGGCATTCGATTTGATTTTCATGAACGCGTTATATACCTCCACAGAGGTAACACTTCTAAAGAAGAGATTATTATGATTATCATTGAAGAAATTTCGCTCAAAATTTGGAGTGCTAGATGAGGGCATAGATTGATTATATAAGAAGCTGCAATTCAACTCATTGACATCAACCTCTTCAATTGGAGAGACAGAGTTAGTGCATCCATTTTGCCGCAGAATGTTCCACATCTGCTTACTGCCAGCACATTGGAAAACCTTAGCATGCGCATACTTTTTAGCTTTTCTCAGAATTGCTTTAGCACGATTTCTGTACTTGCAGTAAATTCTCCAATTATTGTCATTGCGATCTAAGGAATAGGCTTTAAAGGCTAAGTCACGTAAAGATTTAGCATGGATAATATCCCTTGACTTAATCCAGTTATCATTACTGTAATTCAGTTTACGCCTAACCGTAGGTACGTGAGAAAGAAGCTTATATAGATTCGAGTTGATGATACTTAGCTGGTCGTCAGTATTGCTTGTAGAAAAAATACGAGCATAGTCGCAGTTGTCCAATTCGGTAAATAAGTTATAATAATTGATAGCATTGTAATTTCGAAATTCAATGAATTCATCATTTTTAAAAACAGGTGATTTAACCGAGATAAAGATGAAGGCATGATGAGATATGCCCGGACATGACATCTGACTTGAAAGGCATAGCAGGCTTGGGTCACTCAGGAGAAAGTAGTCAATTAATGAATTGGAATTATTACTAACATCATAGTGTGTAGGGCGAGAATTATGCATACAACTAACATTGAGGCGATGGCACAGTTCGCGAACATTTTTACTTTTATTAGAATTAAATAGGTTCATATTTAAATCTCCCATAATGATGGAGTTAGGATACCTAACCAGTAAGTCGCCAAGTGAGTCTTCCAAAGCCACAATATCACCATAGGGAAGATAAACCACACCTAGTAAAGTTTTACCAGAGCAATGGCTTATCTCAATAAATATAGCTTCGCATACACCAAAATTTGAGCTTTCGAAAACAACTTTGTATTCAATACGTTTAGAAATATAAAAGCCAACCCCACCACCTCTGTTACTGGGACGATCAATACCACAAAAACTATATCCAGAAATATCAATGGCTTCATTTGAAATATGAGGTTTTAGCCAGGTTTTAGAGACACCTACATCAAGAAAACAACCTTCCAGAATACACTTTATTTCATCAAGCTTTGCCGAACGGTAGGAGGGCTTAAGGCTCTGACAATTTATATGTCCAACATTAAGATTCTGTTGCAAATGTTCCAAATTGTAGCGAAGGTATGAATTATCGCTTGAAATGGGTCCTAGGTTAGTATTATGTGTCATCTTTAGATATAGCGAAGGAAAGCTGTGTGACTAGATTCAAAAAAATTATTGATAGAGTAATAAAAACAAATAAAATTAGAAAGACAATATAAGAAAAATAACTAATACAAAAAAATAGTAGAATTATATTAAAAAAATGTAAAAAAATTTTAAACATGTTGAAACTTACTTTGTTAAAAATTAATTTCAAGTTGTCGACAGAAAGAATAAAGGAATATTAAATATTACCAATAAAAATTACCAAAATAATAAAAAATAAAGAGAGAAAAAAAAAGAAAAAATTTGTAGCAATATATTTAATTACACAATGAAGTACATCACTGGCCACTTAAACTGCTGGTGAATCGAGCTGCAGTAGCAACTCATTGCACTGATCATAGTTCCACACCTGCTCACCATCGCCTAGAGTTGTGATCTTCGCTTTCGGATCATCGACGTTAACAATTTTGAATTTTATTATCTTTTTGCTAATTTTAAGTTTACGGCAGATGTGATTCAATCTGCTAGCCGCTTCAGTCAAATGGTCATTTAAATATACTCGAGATTGAATATCTCCTCCCATAACGTTGTGGTCGCGCACATGGTCATTATGTGGTCGCGCACATCGACTGAGCAAAATTTAGCCAGAATCGCTTTCCGATTATTAATATAGCAGCAGTGCTGTTGTGGTGTTTGACGTATAGGGTCCTTTGTTTGCACTAATCACGAACTGTTCGTGATGAGTGTTTAGTGTTTTTGGAGCGCACCAACGCTCAGATATTATGGCTAAAAGCCGCGCTTATGAGAAGATTTAAAAGAGATTGGTTAAGCTTGTGAGCTCATTCAATGTCAGAAAATCTCTGCCTTTATTTTCAAATTTAAATTCTTAAATACTAAAAAAAACCAGTATTTTCTTAAAACTAATTTACAATTATTTTGACACAATTTCCAAGTCTCCTCCTATAATACAAAAATCTATAATTGGATTGGTTAACAAGTAGTCATATTGATTTGGGTTGCATAGGCAGTTTTGTCCTGTTCTATTTATGTTTAAAATTGCTTAAGGCGTGTAGAACTGAAAGAGATGTGTAGAATAATGCTGTCGCTTGGTCAGTCTGTCACCATCATCAGCTACGCTGCTACGAAGCGTCAGTCTGTCGTCATCGTCAGCTATGCTGCTACGAAGCGTCAGTCACACTTCTGTTGGTGTAACATGATGCGTTTGTTTTGCTGTTAGTTGTGGAGTGCAGTTATGAGTTCAAGGTAAATTGTTTACTCTGCTGTTCAGCATGTTTGAAATATGAAAGTGAGTGTGTAATTTATTTGGGTTTAATTATTGTCATGTGTTAACCAGTTGTTCTAACTGGTGGTCTTTATGTTTTTAGGAGATGATTGTCTAAGTACACTACACCCTTACCCTTAAGCGAAAACTTACTTGTGAATTTTTAAGATGTTGGAGGGTTGGAAAAAATGTTGTTTTGTAAACATTATTATAATTATATGTGAACTTATTATATAGGATATTAGTTTATTGTTTATGTTGATATTAATGTTTTAGCGTATCATAATTTTAGTTTTATTTTGATTAATAATATTGCTTTTGTAATTCTATAATTTGTTATGCATCGTTAACATTTTAATTTATTAGATAACTTAGACTATTATTTTCTATGCTAAGTCAAGTGCTTAAAAAAAAAATTTTTAACATATTATTATGGAATTTTCTAGGTTTGCTATTAATTTCTAATATGGAGTTTACTCCTTCTCTACGAATAATTTTATATGGTCCGTGGTATGGACTTTGGTTTTTCTTTCTAGTTTCTAATTTTACTAAAACTAGGTCTCCTTCTGAGAAGTTTGATATATTTACATTTTTGTCAAAATCAATTTTTCGGTTTTGTTTTACTAATTTAATTATGTCTCTAGCTTTCTTTATGGAAGATCTCAGTCGAATTTTTAATTCGTTAGCATAATCATCAATATTGTAGATTTTACTTTTATCATTTATTACGTCATTTGGTAGGATCGGTAATTTTCCAAAAATTAATTCATGAGGGGAGTAACCTGTGTCTATATGTGGAGTTGTGTTATATGCAAATGTATAGTACGGAATCCATTTATCCCATTCCCCATCGTCTGTGAAAGAAAGAAGATACTCGTTGAGAACCCTGTGGTTTCTCTCAAGGGCTCCTATTGTTTCGTGATGATAGGGTGCTGAGAAAACTTGTTCTATCTTCAACAATTTGCATATATTCCTCATAAGTTCGTTGGTAAATTCTGTACCCTTGTCTGATCTCAATATTTTGAAACAACCGTATTTTAAAATTAATTGTTCTACCAGTGTTATTGCAATCGACTTTGCGTCTTTTGTTTCGATTGTGTGAGCAATGACAAATTTACTAAGATCACATTGCATTGTGAGTATGTATCGATAACCGTTTGAAATTCTAAGTGGTCCTACAGTGTCTATTGTAATTGTTTCAAAGCCAGTTGTCGGAGTGTCTGTTATAGTCATCTTTTCTTTTATATGTCTCGTCTGTTTATTGCGAGCACATTTTTCACATCTGTTTATATACTTCTTTACCATTTGCCGCATGTTTTTCCATGTAAAGCGCTGTTTTAGTTTTAGTATTGTTTTTCTAATTCCTAAATGTCCTCCCTGGGGTGAATCATGGAATTCTTTTATCAATTTATGTTGGATGGTTTTACTTGTTATATTTTTTGGGGGTTCGTATATTAATATGTTAAGCGATTTATTGCTCTTTAATTTTTTCTTCTGCTACAGCTTATTTAAATTTCTTTTTAGTACATTTTTATCAATTATTTCAAAAATAGCATCATTTGCCCCTAGCGCTAGGTCTTTTGTATTATTTTTATTCATAAGAGATGATAGTTTCTCCAAAGTCGAATCTAGATTCGTTGGACTGTCACCACATCGTACTTGTACGATATCATCTAAAATTTCAACACGTGTATTGTTCTTATCGCTTATAATGAACTTTAATCGTTTTATATTTTTGACGTCAGTAATAGATGTGCAATCCCATATGAAAAGTTGATCAGACTCGTTCTGAGATGTGCAGTTCTCTTGTTCATCTTTATTTGCTAGCTTCTTTTTAGTTCCCCTTGTTATAACCAATGCTTTATTTTGAGTTTTGTCCTCTTCTGAGGGTATCATATTTATTAAAATTTCTGAATTTAATTGAATACGTGATAGCGCGTCGGCGTTGGTGTTGATTTTTCCTTGTTTAAATTTGATTTCAAAATCATAATCTGAAAGATCTAGTCTTATTCTTGTCATTTTTGATGATGGATTCTTGTGACTGAATAATGAGACTAAAGGTCGATGGTCTGTCACAACAATGAATTTTCTTCCGTACAGGTAAGGTTTAAAAAAATTAATTCCCCAGTGGATTGCAAGTAATTCTTTTTCAATAATTGGCTTGTTAAGATCATGCTTTTGCAAGGTTTTGCTTGCGTAAGATATGGGCAAGTCATGTCCAATTTCTCCCTGTGATAGAATCGCTCCTAATGCAAAATTTGAAGCATCAGTTGTTACAATAAAAGGTTTTGTAAAATCCGGATATTGTAATATTGGAGGTTCTACTAACTTTTGCTTAAGCGTTTCAAAATCATATTGACATTGTTCTGTCCATTTGAATGGTTGGCTTTTCTTCAATAGGTTGTTTAAACATTGTGCAATTGTCGCGAAGTCTTTTATAAATCGTCTGTAGTAGTTACAAAAGGCTACAAATCGTCTAACGTCGTCTGCGTTTTTTGGTAAATTATAATTTTTAATTGTGTCATACTTTGAGGGGTCTGTCTTGATACCTTCTTGTGTTATCAAATGTCCTAGATATACTACCTCCGGTCTTAGAAATTTGCATTTTCTTGCATTCAGTTTTAAATTATATTTTGAAAGTCTGTCAAAAACTTTAATTAGATTGTCATTGTGATGCTGTAAGCTGCATCCGAATATTATAATGTCGTCGACATATAGGAATGCTTCTGAGCTTAAACCTGTCAACGCTAAAGTAAGCATGCGTTGAAAACTGTTTGAGGATATTTTCAATCCAAAAGGTAGTCTTTTAAATTGGTAGTGACCGTCATTTGTCGAAAAAGCTGTCAGAGGTCTTGATTTTTTGTCGAGTGGTATTTGGTGGAAAGAACTAGTCATGTCAAGTGTTGAGAAATATTTCGCTCGTCCTAATTTGTCTAATACATCATCTATTCTAGTAAGCGGAAATTTGTCGTTTACAAATTTGTCATTTAATTTTCTAAAATCGACAACTAATCGCCATTTTTTAGTGTCGTCGCTGGATTTTTTTGGTACTATTAATAATGGTGCGTTGTAAGGACTGATTGAGTTTTCTATAACATCGTTTTCTATCAATTCTTTTATCTGTCTATGTATTTCTTCATCATGAGTTTGAGGTAATCTGTAGTTCTTTATGTAAGTTGGTGAATTATCATTCGTGGATAGTGTTTGAGTATAAAAATTGTTTACTGTTAGTTGTTCATTCTCTAAATGGAAAATGTTTTGGTATTTTCTAAAAATTTCTATCAGAGGACTATTTGTGTTTATGTTTAATTCTTGAAGTAATGTTCTGAACCGTTTGTCATTGTTGTTATTGTTTTGTTTCACTTGTAAGTAGTTTGAGAGTGATTCCATTTTTGGTGAGAATTTAGTTATTTTTGCTTCTACATCAGTCGTGTTCAATAATTTAATGTGGCATTTCCCTTTTGCTGGTATTATTGAGTTTGCTATAAATATGCCTTTTTGAATCTCTTCGTTTAGAATAACTTTATCTTCTGTTATGTCTAGAAAAATGGGGTGTATTATTTCTGTCCTTGGTGGTATTCTTATGACGTCGTATGCGTGTCTGTTGATGTGTAAATTTATAATGACGTCGGTATTGTCTAGTACTGTAGTCATTGTTTGTGTTTCGTAGTCTATTTTGCACATGTATTTTGAGAAAAAATCTCTGCCTATTATGCCGTCTGTTCCTATTGGAAAATTATTGTTTACAGCATGAAATATATGGGATACTATACTGTGTTGGAAGTCAAGATCTAATTTCACTGTTCCTAGTGTAAGGATTCCATCGTCCGTAATGCCTGTTAATTTGCATTGCCTTTCCGTCATTAGTTCTGTGTTATTATTTATGTTTTCAACTTTGCAGATTGGGATATCCGCTCCTGTTTCAATTAGGAACTTTAAATGCTTGTTTATATTATTACATTTTAGAATTTTGTAATTAGTAGTGTTATCCGATATGTTGTATATGTTAAGTTTCGCTGTCCCGGATGATCTTCTATCGTGATCTCCTAGCGATCGTCGTTTCCCTGGTCTTCATTGTTAAAAACATACAATCTGTTATTATAGTTTCTATTGTTAGAATTTCTGTTTGTGGCGCTATTGTTAAAATTGCGTCTTTGCGTATTCTGGTTATTATTTCGTTGGTTATTATTTCTGAAATTGTTTCGACTGTTATTGTAGCTCTGATTTCTATTATTTTGGTTTTGTCTGTATGTGGTGTTGTTATGCGGTCGTTGCATAAATGTATTATTGGTTCTGTTATGTTGTTGTAAAGTGTTGTAGTTGTTTCTGTTGTTATGCTGTCTTCTAAATGAATTGTTTGTGTTTATATACTGTTGTCTGTTGTATGAATTGTTGTTTGATCTAAAATACAATAGTTGGTTGTTCGTCTTAATATTTTTCTCTAGTTCTAAAGCTAAATTTGTCGCTTCGATTAGTGATTTTGGTTGAGATGCAAATAAAGTATTTTTTATATCGTCGCTTAACCCATTTTTAAAAATTGTCAATGCATAGGATTCATTCATTTTCATGACTAAATCTCTTTGTTGATCGTTAGTTTCAGGTGTGAGTTCTTTGATTCATAGGTTGTTTAGTTCAGAAGTTAGGTTTAGTAGTTTGTCTCTGAAATTTGTCACTGTACCGTTCCGTTGTGTCAGTGTAGCAAGTTGTGTGTGAATTTGTGCGGTTGTTAAGTTACTTTTGAAAGTATTTGTAAGAATTGTTTTAAGGTTTGCAAAAGTGTCTATGGTTGCTGTGTGTCCTAAAGTTGTTCTTACGTTCGAGGATAGCTTTACATTTATTACAATATTTATTAATTGTTTTTGTCGTTCTGCTGTGTGAGTATTGTTTATTATTTCTAAGATTGCTAAAAATGCATCTAGATCTTTATGATTTCCAGTAAAAACTGGTATCGTTTTCAAAATTAGTTCAAGATTGAGTTCAGACATTTTGGGTTTTTTGTGTTTATCTACCGTATGATTTAATAAAAGATTTTGTGTTTCTTTTAATAGAATAAGGAATTGTTCGCTCAATACATATGCTTCTAACGTGTTTATTTCTTCAGCAGTTTTATTGAAGTGCGATTTGTATCTATTTAAGTAATTACTTTTTAAATCAATTGTTTGTTTTGTATACTTTCTGTTTGAAGATTTTTTTATGTTCAGTTTGATTTTTTTATGTTCAGTTTGATTTTTTGTACTTCGTTAAAAATTTCATGTAGCTCTTCCATTAAATTATAAATATATATATATTTTTTTTACATAGTTTTGTTGTTATAAGTATGTCTTAATTACAATATCTACAAAATAATATTGAGTTCTGCTCGATGAAATCGAATCTACTTAGTCTATTCTTACATTTATTACATCTGAAACATTCTTGATGCCAAGAGTTTCCTTTGTATTGTAAATAGAAAATTTTTCCTATATCAATTATTTTTTTATTGCATGCTATGCAATGTTTTTTAAATAGTGGACCATAGCATCCTTGATATTTACAAAGTGTTACAGTTTTCGTCATTATAATTTTGAAACAGTTATTAAATTTTAAATATTATCAAACATTGACTCTGTTAATGTGTTTCCTTACGTATTTTTTGTAATATTGATTAATTTTATACATAATGTAAGCTATTAAAGAGATAATTGCTATAGTTATTACTACTGTCCATGTCATATTATATATTTGATTCTTTGTGACTATGGACCCAATATTGTTGTCGATATTCTCATTTATCGTTATCTGTTCTTTATTTTCGTTATTTAACATGGCTAGGTATTTAAATATATATGTTATATTCGGTAACATTCAATTCAATTTAAGTAAATAATTGGTAATAACAATAAAAGTACATTAATTTAACAAAATTTCATTTTATTTGTTCTTCTTTGTATTAACCTGTTTTTCTATTTGTAGTTTTTCTATCAGCGCCTTTTTTTGCTTTGGATCAGTAGTTATCCTTATTATCCGGTGTAGCTCTGCCGCACGTTGCCTTGCTTTTACCGCTTTGCCAGCTCTTGGTCGCCGTATTTTTTCTTTAGGTTGGTCTTCCTGTAACCGTTTTTGAAATTGTTGTTTTTGTAGTTGTCTTCTTTTTTGTAATATTTCTTTTGTTAAAGGTTTTGGACCCGCATATTTTAAGTTTGTTGGTGTGTATTTTGAAAAATCTGTGTTAGTCTGTGCAGGCTCATATTCTTCGACTATGCTGCATTGGGGTTCATATTCGGTTTCGTCAGTAGGAATTAACAATTTTTCCCATTTGGCAAAAATTTTGTCTATCTCTTCTTGAGTTGACATTTAAATTGTTTCAACAAATTAGCAAAATTATGTGGATTATTTGGAAAATCAAAAATGTAGAGGATTAATCAGAAAATTTAGGAAAGTGGCAGGATCGCCATGTGGTGTTTGACGTATAGGGTCCTTTGTTTGCACTATCACGAACTGTTCGTGATGAGTGTTTGGTGTTTTTGGAGCGCACCAACGCTCAGATATTATGGCTAAAAGCCGCGCTTATGAGAAGATTTAAAAGAGATTGGTTAAGCTTGTGAGCTCATTCAATGTCAGAAAATATCTGCCTTTATTTTCAAATTTAAATTCTTAAATACTAAAAAAACCAGTATTTTCTTAAAACTAATTTACAATTATTTTGACACAATTTCCAAGTCTCCTCCTATAATACAAAAATCTATAATTGGATTGGTTAACAAGTAGTCATATTGATTTGGGTTGCATAGGCAGTTTTGTCCTGTTCTATTTATGTTTAAAATTGCTTAAGGCGTGTAGAACTGAAAGAGATGTGTAGAATAATGCTGTCGCTTGGTCAGTCTGTCACCATCGTCAGCTACGCTGCTACGAAGCGTCAGTCTGTCGTCATCGTCAGCTATGCTGCTACGAAGCGTCAGTCACACTTCTGTTGGTGTAACATGATGCGTTTGTTTTGCTGTTAGTTGTGGAGTGCAGTTATGAGTTCAAGGTAAATTGTTTACTCTGCTGTTCAGCATGTTTGAAATATGAAAGTGAGTGTGTAATTTATTTGGGTTTAATTATTGTCATGTGTTAACCAGTTGTTCTAACTGGTGGTCTTTATGTTTTTAGGAGATGATTGTCTAAGTACACTACACTGTATATCTCTGGATGTAATCGTTAAATCATAATAAGCAGCTAGAGTTACAAGAGGCTGATACAAGTTGGATAAGCCAGACGGAAAACCTAATATAATGATATCGGCTCTATTGAATCGACGCTGCAGTGCGTTGTGCTTAGCCTCTAACTCAGAGAATTTTTTGTGGGTGGCCTGGGAAATAGTTGTAATTTTACTTTTGCATTGAGCGATGTCAGCTTTTATGTCATTAATATCCTCAGACAACTCTAAACGCAACTCCACAGCAAATGAATCAAACTTATTTTGGATGGTATCAAATTTAATTTGAATGTTTGCCATTGCTTCTCGCAGTTCCGACCTTATGCTTGAATCCGTGCCATTAGATTTATAGCAGCCAAGGCAAGACTCGCAGGTGAAAGTCATTTTTCTGTTTTTTTTTATTATGTTCAATTCATCAACACTGACATCGGCACAAATAGTGTGGAACCATTTACCACATTGGCCGCATCCAACACTAACTTGAGATTTTGTTATGTTCTTGGAACAAACTGGGCACTGGAAAACTTCCAGAAGTGGAGCCATGGTAATTAAATTGGCAGCAGCAGAAGCACAGAGCAGCACCAGAACAGAGAATGCAGAAAACAGCAACAAGAAGAAATACGAATGAGCAGCAGCAACAGAAGAAAAAGCTAGATTAGCTTTGCAAAATATATAAAATGATGTTTGGACGAAAAAATATATTAATTTGCAAAGATTTTAATTGGAGATGAAAGGCACTGGTTGATTTGACCAATTAAATACAATTTTTCAGTAGGTAGCGTGGTATAGACTGATTAAATAAGACTTGTCGACAACTAATGAAAAAACACGTTCACTCGCACATTATGGCGTTGCCAATTTTTTATTCGGCAAATGAAAAATGGTGGCAGCACAGTTTCAGAGATTGCTCTGCTTCTTAGATGTTCGTGAAAGTTATTATATGGTTACTCTCGGCAAGTGCACTAAAAATAGGCCTGTCCCACTGTAGTTAAACTCACTTTTCGGGGAGTTAGCGTCGAGTGAAGTAAAATGCGCCAGGCTCAACCTAAATTGAGCTGAAATTTGGGCATTCGATTTGTTTCGATTACGAGATGGCTCTAAGGAAATATTTTGCAGCACCCCTTTTTACCACTTGCAAAACAACAAAAATGTTATGTTTCGCACGGTTTTGATCGTATTAGACCAAAATTTGGTTATTTAGTTCATATGGTTACTTTCGGCAGCTATTCGACACTTTCGTATATGGCAGTAAGGCGGTCTATGGCAGAACAACGTCTGCCGAGGAGAGTGAGTGTTCCTGTGAGGTTTGGATGAGGGGGCGTGGTACCTCCCTTACAAGCCAAATTTGCGCTATCGACCACAAACCAAATAAAGGATATATTTCAGACGGTTTCGATCGTAAAAAACTAAGATTTAGTAATTTTGTTCAGATGGTTACTGTCAGTAACTGTACAAAAAATGTGCGTGGTCGCAATATATATACGCCCACTTTTTCGAAATCATGGCAATTCCGGAGTTCTACACATTTTTATAGTCAAACTTGCTGTGTAGGTGCTCCAAGAGGCAGTCACGATACATTAATGTTTTCAAGCCCACTTTTACCGCCCACAAATCAATATCTGTATATATAAAAATGAATCGTGATTTGTTCGGATGCTTAAAACTTGAAAACGACTGAACCAAATTGGATACTTCTTTCTACTGGTTTAGGAAAAATATAATGCCACACCCCCTTTTTCGCCCACAAATCAATAAAAATGCTGTATTTAAGACGGTTTTGGTCGTATTAAATTAATAGGCCTATTACGGTTCACAACACAACAGTAATTTCTGTTTTTGTTGTGTACATTGCTAATACTTAAACTAAGACACAGCAGTGTATTGCTGTGAACCATAATAGGCCTATTAAATTTGGTAAATAAGTTCGTATGATAACTATCATTAACTTTGATAAAAATGGGCGTGGTCACACTTCATCTACGCTTACTTTTAAGAAAATATCAAAATACTTCGAAACTATTGGTCCGATTGAGCTCAAATTTTGTAAGTACGCTTTGCTTTGAGTACGAGATGGTTTAAGAGAAAATGCCACACCCCCTTTTACCTCCCACATACAGTGGTGGTCACGAATTTAGCACAAACTGTGTTAGTAACTCTAATTTGAAATTTTTTACATCTTAGCTTGAGAATTGTTATCAAATATTTTTTGTTGAGTGTTGTTTATGAAGTTAACTCTATGTACCGTTAGTTGGTTTCTTAGTTATTCTTAAATTTTCTGACATATTTCAAGTAGTATGAATCAATGTGGTTTAAATGCTGGACACGAATTTAGCACAGGTTAGAATTACTGTTCCATATCGTATTTTATTTTCGTTAATTTAACTTTAATAGTAAGATATACTAAATTTATTGAGTTTCTATTTGAGTTCTAACAAAAAATTGCAGAAAGATATGGCGAAAGGCTACTGATGTTCATAGGCTCAGCGGCATTTGATTCGGCAAATGAAAAATGGTGGCAGCACAGTTTCAGAGATTGCTCTGCTTCTTAGATGTTCGTGAAAGTTATTATATATTGCATTACAACATGTAGAGCAGTATTAGAGCATTAAAAATGTAAAATAGCGACCAATAGCGCGAAAAACAATAGCAAGAGTGAACCATTTGATTTATAGAGCTTCACTTAGTGATCCTTTTAAGACCTCAAATAAAATTTAAAATGAAACTCAAAATATGGCATAAATGTATCCTCAAAAGGAATAAGCAGACGCTTGAATGAAAATAATTTCCGTAGCTTTATAGCCCAACAAACACCACATGTGTCGCAAAAAATATTAAATGCAGTCTTGCGTTTGCAAAAGAATATTTAAAAAGTCAAAGAATTTTTGGAAAAATGTGCTTTGGAGTGATAAATCAAAGTTTTGCCGGTTCGCATCTGACAGCAAACAATATGTGTGGCGTCCTCAAAACATGCAACACAATCCAAAGTACGAGCTCAAGACGATTAAACAGGGTGGCTGAAATGTTATGGTATGGGCGGCGTTTTCTTTGCACGGAGTTTGTCCGATTGTTAAAATTTACCAAAAAAATGGATCAGCACCCTTACAAAAAAGTACTTGTCAATACCATGATACCGTTTCAAGACTATAATTTGCCACTTTAATGGCGTTTTATGCAGGATAATGATCCAAAGCACAGTGGTCACATAGTTAAGAGTTGCTTGGAAGACAAACATATTGATATTTTGAAGTGGCCATAGCAATCATCGGACTTAAACCCGATTGAGAATCTGTGGAGGGATGTCGAGCAGCAAATACTAACAGTAAAATCCAAAAATTTACCAGATTTGTTTAGGGAAATCCAAAGGATTCGGTATAGTATTCCAAAGTACCGTTGTGAGGCTTTGGTCAAAAGTTTACCAAGGATATGAGATGCAGTAATTAAGAATAAGGGATTTCCTACGAAATATTGAGTTTTATGCAATCAATTTTGATTATATTTTTCATCCTAGACATTTTTTCGCTCGTGTGCTAAATTCATGACCAAGTCGAAATGCTTATTTTTAATTTTTGTTTGATTTTAAGTCCTATAAGAAAAAGTTTTGAAATAAAAAAATGTATATAAGAAATAAAGAAGACATAATATATACACTAAAAAAAAGTTAATTAAAAATTTACAACAAATAAATGGAAAATATAAGTATTCACTTTACTTTTTTAAGTGTGCTAAATTCGTGACCACCACTGTATATATAAAAAATTGTTGTTATCGAATAGCTTTAGAGTTATGGGTCGCACAGCTTAGAAATTCAGTATTTGACCACAATTTAGACGTACCGTTTCAGTGATGAAATTTTATGGGAGTGAACAAGGGGGAGGGGCACCTCCCATACAACCCAAATTTGTGATATCGAATAGCTTTGAAGTTATAGGAATTCAGCCTTGGAATTCAGTTTTTGACCTCAATTTACACATGCAGTTTCAATGGTTTTATTTTATGGGCGTTAGACAGGAAGGCGTGACATTTCCCTTACAACCCAAATTTGCGATATCGAATTGCTTTTAAGTTATAGGTTGACAGCGTAAGAATTCGGTATTCGACCTACATTTATGCATGCACTTTCATTCCTCTACATTTTATGAGCGTAGGGCAAAGGGGAGTGGCACTTCCCATGCAACCCAACTTTGTGCTATCAAATAGCTTTGGAGTTATAGGTCGCACAACGCCGGAATTCAGTATTCGACCTCAATGTACACATGCAGTTTCATTGATTCAATTTTATGTTCATTGATAAGAGGGGCGTGGCACCTCCCATTTAACGTAAATTTGCGATATCGAATATCAGCGTCAGAATTCAGTATTCGCCCCCAATTTATGCATGCAGTTTCATTAATTACATTTTATGAGCGGGGAGTGGCACCTCCCATACAACGAAAATTTGTGATATCGACAAGGGGGAGTGAAACCTCCTATTTAACCCAAATTAGAGATATCAAATAGCTCACAGCTTTGCAATTCAGTATTGGACCTCAATGTACACATGCAGTTTCATTGATTACATTTTATGAGCGTTTATCAAGGGGGAGTGGCACCTCCCATGCAACGAAAGTTTGTGATATCGAATAGCTTTGGAGTTCAAGATCGCACAGCGTCGGAACTCAGTATTCGACCAAAATTTACACTTGCAGATTTACTGATAAAATTTTTTAGAGTTGGTCGGGGGGGCGTGACACCTCCAATTTAACCCAAATTTGCGATATCGAATAGCTTTGGAGTTATAGGTAACTCAGCCTCGGAATTCAGTATTCGACCTCAATTTACACATGCAATTTCATTGGTAAAATTTTATGGGCGTAAGGAAAAGGGCAGTGGCACCTCCCATACAACCCAAATTTGTGCTATCGAATAGTTTTGGAATTCGGTATTCAACCTCCATGTACACATGCAGTTTAATTGATTACATTCTATGAGCGGTGATCAAGAGGGCGTGGCACTTCCTATACAACCCAAATTTGTTATATCGAATAGCTTTGTGGATATAGGTCGCACAGTCTCGGGATTCAGTATTCTACCTCAATTTAGACATGCTGTTTAACTGATAACATTTTATGGGCGTTTGACAAGGGAGAGTGGCAGCAACGCGCCGGGTTTCAGCTAGTTGCATATAAAATGTATTTTCTATTTTTGTACAATCATTTATAATTTTCAGAATAGGTCTTTCTAAATAAAAAATTATAAATGTATGTGTAAAAAATGCAGCATAAAAATTATATTAATGTCAAGCTGACTTATATATAGAAAGGAATTAATTCTGCTATCTGGAATTATAGATTTTGCTGCAGCTTTGGTTTTTAATAACGATCTCGGCGTCCACTACGAAAGATCCCTTTGGATTTATTCTACTGTACTATTGTGGAAGTCGTTTGGTAGGATGAAATAATTTTATTGCCACCGTGCAGCATCTTTGATGTTTCCTTTGGAATTTCCAGATATGGTTACCACCTTTGTATCCTTATCTACTGGCGTTTTAGTTTCTCGAAAAATGTTGCATTTCTTCTGCCCTCTTTCTGCCACCTTTGAGAATTCCAAATTTTTTCTTCTTTTGAGATCAACATTTTCGAGAAAAGAACACGATTTAATTACAAAGGTCTCTATTTTTTTCTCAAGAGGTCAGAATTTCCAAAAATGTTGGAAAAAATGTTGCATTTTTTCGAGAAACGAAAACGCCATAAATCAACGCTTACATTATAATCAGATTGTATTGTCTGAATATTAGATCCTGCGCATCCAATAATTATACATACACATTCAGAACGCACATCTAGTTGTTCGGTAGTCATAATTGCGTCCACCACCACCATTTCTTTGACCAGGCGATCGCGATCATCATGCTCGTCTCCCTGTTGTTCCTTACGTTTGAAACTTGCACGGGGATCTCTGTCCCTTTCACTACCACTTTCACCATAACTGCGTCCGTCACGACTTTTATTTTAAACTTGAGCTTCTGCTGTCATTGTAAACGGGCTCTGGGTCGCCCTCTTAGTATTGTTTTAAAACAAGCAATTTAATCAAAACGGACATGCTAGTTTGTAATGCTAATGTACGACACTTCTTTAATGCTAATTTTGCAAAAGTATTTTCAATTCACACTTTAAAAGCGACAACTTCAACTTGCGTTGTTTTCTTTAATTTATTGACAGCAATCAGCTGTTTCATAACACAAGTTAACGGAATTGTAATAGATTTTTGTTTTCGAAGATTGATAACAGGATATCATAAAAGATCGAAAGGCAGAATACAAATTTTAACAGATCTTTTATGGTCGGCATCTTTTATGATTCATAACAGAAAATTCATAACAGAATAACAGATTTGGCAGAATAGGCCTGTAGTGCTCTGTAACATCACCACATAGAGTAAATCTCTACATTCTATTTTACCTTTTGTTACATTAATACTTACCTTTTCGTTACATTGATACTTACCTTTAGTTACATTAATACTTACCTCTCCTGACGTTGATTTTTATCTTAACTTACATTTCACTTACCTTGATTTGTCATTAATAACGTATATCATTTTAGCAATTATTGAAAATCTTACACTTGTCTATAAAACACTTGTTATAAAAAACATTTTGAATTGTATTCATTTATTATATTTTCAGAAATTTTCATTTTGAAAATTTCAGTTGTGAAAATTGTTCAAATAAAACAGTTGTAAAAATATTCCCAAATAAAAAGTTACAATATAAAAAAAATTTTCTTTGAATAAAATATATATAAAAAAATTATAAGCCTTCGCACCAAAACTGGCGATCCTGCACATCGAATCTCCGCAAATGAGGAGAGAGAAGCACAAAAGAATTGATGCACTATAACGAAAATCACATCATACGCAAAACAAAAACAACACCAACAAGCTATTATTACACCTAGAATCAGTAGCGGTTTAGTTGCCACAAATAATTCAATCAACCAGCAAAGTACTACCGAGCCTGGAACTTCATCAAATGAAAATGCATTATATACGATAATAGAGCAGCAATCTGGTGATACAAATGTTACACAACAAACTCAATCCGCCAGCAGCAGCAGCAGCAACATTAACATCAACAAATCGCTTAGTAAAACAACAACTACAGCGTTAAGCAACAGCAACAGCACTATCACCGACATGACCAACATTACTAATAGCAACAGCATCAGCAACCACAATAATAATAATCATATTCAAAGTCTGCAACAAACACAGCATCACCAACAACAAGCACAACAACAACAGCGTTTATAACAACAACAACGAAAAGAGCAACAACAACAGCGTTTATAACAACAACAAAAAGAGCAACAACAACAATAACAGCAGCTAAAACAGCAACAATAAGAACAACATTTGCAACAGATAGATTACCACGAGGCACACAACGTAGCTTCTAAAACGGACTTTAGACGATAGGGTTGTAAGAAACCTATCGTCTCACTTTCGTGGGCACTACACTAGGGACATAGGTACACAAAAAAAAAAGGGGAAGAGTTAGGATTTTCAAGCTTACAAAAAAAAAATAGTAGAAGCAAATCTAGAGGGAAGAATGCTACGAACACCCCCACGCACACCCTTTCACATCCACCCTTACTCCATTCATAGACTTTGAGACTAACCCTCTCACACTGCCAACACAAATACACACGGTTGCGGTTAAATTACCTACATTCTGGAAGAGTTGTCCAGACGCTTGGTTCGCACATGCGGAAATACAATTCCAAGCGAAAGGAATCACAGTTGATAAAACTAAATACGAATACCTGGTAACATCGTTACCACAAGAAGTCATAGTCACTGTGCTAGACTTTGTCCAAAAACCGCCAACACAAAACACATACGAAGGGCTTAAAAAGACATTGCTCGATAGATTTTCACTGAGCGAAAACAAGCGATTTGATAAAATCCTTTCGGATTCTGAGATGGGTGACCAAAGGCCATCTCAGTTCTATCGGTCACTTCTTCTACTAGCTGGATCAACAGTTAGTGGCGATTTAATTTACAAATTATGGTTACGCAAGTTGCCAAAAAGTTTAAATATCGCCTTGACCGGGTCCGGACACAGAGAACTAGAGGCACTCTTAAAACTAGCAGACGATTTATGGGAAGTCATGACTGGTAGTGAAATTTCTACCATGTCTGAAAAGCCAGCTTCCGGCTCAGAAGAAGTAATAGCGATTATCCAATATTTCGCGGAGACCACGTCCAAAATTTTAGAAAACTTTAATAAGTTGACACTGGAGGTACAAGAACTGAGAAGTGAACGTTCTCGATCACAAAGCTCAAACTTCCAAAGGTACTCCAGACGTCGTTCATCTAGAAGAGAAGTGTCACAACAAAGACCAGCCAACTGGGTTTGTAGGTACCACTACAAATTTGGCAGAGCTTCCAGACGATGCGAACAACCATGCGCGTATGTTCAAACGGCATCCACACCAAACCACAATACACCAAACACATTTAACTAAGAAACACCATCATTGCAACGGCTAATGATGGGAGTTCTATAACACTAACACGCCGTTTATTCATATTTGCCAAGGACAATAACTTAAATTTCTTAATCGACAGTGGCGCTGAAGTTTCCGTATTGCCATTCTCCAAATTCAAAATTTATAAAAAATCTGATTTGACACTCCAAGCTGCTAATGGCACAGCAATATCGACTTACGGAAAAAAAATTGTTAAACGTAAATTTAAAACTCAGACGAGAATTCCCTTTCACTTTCATATTAGCAGATATTACAAGACCTATCATTGGCGCAGACTTTCTTACCAAATATGGTCTTCTAATAGATCTAAAACACAGAAAACTCATTGACCCACTTACAAAATTATACGTCAACGCAATTGCGAGATATTCCGAAATACCAGTGCCAAAACTATTTACACTCGACGATAAATACACACAGTTACTCAAACAATTCCCTTCACTCTTCACAGAACCAGATTACACTGCACCAATCAAACACAAAATAGTACACCACATTGTTACAGAAGGACAGTTACCATTCACACGACCACGACGTTTAGACCTATCAAAATTAAAAATCGCAAAACAAGAATTCTACTTTCTAGTAGATCGCCCGACTCGAAAACCTCTTCTCCACTACACCTTGTAGCCAAACGCGAAACAAATGACTGGAGACCATGTGGCGACTACAGACGACTGAACGCTATTACTGTACCTGACAGTTACCCTTTACCACATATACACGTGTAGTGTACTTACATACATGTACATACATCATGCAAATATCCACCTAAAAAGACCTTCACTTTAATGACCTACAGTTGTCTAACATACGACAACAATAATAAGAAAACATATCAACATAATATGTTGACAAATTCCCAAATTTAACTCTAAAAAAAAACCTCAACGTAAACACAACTAATTGCAGCTTGAAGTGCATTCTTATGAAGTGCATTTAGCACCCCTTTGCGTTTGTGCCGCTAGATACCGCACAAGTTGAAACGCGTCAGCGGTGTTGTGTTACAAGTGCATTGCACAGAAAAACACACTACAACAACAACAGGCGATAAGTCGAACAAGTGCCTATGACGTTAAAGTCAAGGCCATGAATTCAAGCGAACCAATTAATGTTGAGGAAAATAATTAAATTAAGGGGAATAAGAAAAAGGTTAACAAACTGAAAGTGATTGGTCGATTATCGATTCTAAAAATTAAATTCAAAAAGTATTGGAATAAAGGGCGGAGTCTTGGAAATAGTGGTAAAATTATTTTAAGAAAAATACTTTTATTTTTAGTTTATAAGTCAAGACTTTTCAGTAATAAAATTAGAATTTAAAGACGACTTATACTGAGCTCTTCAGCTCCCTGTTTTATTTAATTCTCTAACTTGGCTCCTTAGCCTAAAACAAAAATACAGAGCGGCATCGAAATGTTTCTTTGAATCACCCAATAGACCAGAATAAATCCCTCCTTACACACGGCTTTTCCATCAACTTACACAACACAAACTTTTATTCAAAAATTGACCTGGTCAGAGCCTATCACCAGATACCAATGGCTCCTAGCGACATCCACAAAACAGCCATAACAACACCTTTCGGAATGTTCGAATTTCTCCGAATGCCAAAACTCGCACACATGCTAGGCCCAATTTATGACATGGTCACCGTAGCATCAAAAACAAAAAACCAACAGTTACACTGGACAGAGAACACACTACAGCCATTTACAATAATCAAAGATAGTTTTGCAAAGGAAACACTACTCAATCACACCAGTAGCAATGCAAAATTATCGATTGCCGTAGACGCATCAAACACAGCCATTGGTGACGTTTTACAACAACAGAATAATGAATGTCTTATTCTCAAAAAAGTTATCAAAGTCAGAAACGAAGTACAGTACATTCGACCGACAGAGAATTAATAGCCATATACTTAAACATCAAACACTTTAGACACTACCTAGAAGGAAACAATTTTACGGTATACACAGAACACAAACCACTGATTAACGCTATACATTCACAAACAGAACGCAGTCCCAGACAAACAAGACACTAAGAATACATTGCACAATTCACACATGACATTAAACACATTAAAGGTTCAGAAAACACTGTAGCAGATGCACTTTCACGAGCTGAAATAGAAACTTTTGCCTGCACAGACATCAACCTGAGAACACTACACAAATAGCAGAACACAGACACAAAATTTCAAGATATACTAAATAGCCACAGATACAAGCTCGAACAGATACTCATACCGGTACTCAACATTAAAATTTGGTGCGAACAGAAAAATTCTTTAACACGACCTTACATACAGACTACGAAAACAAGTATTCGAACAACTACACAACATAGCACATCCTGGTACACGAGCTTCACGGCGACTACTTACACAAAGATATTTCTGGCCGAATATGAATACACACGTTAACAAATGGGCACAAGAATGCGTTAGATGTCAACGCTCAAAAATACACAAGCACACGAAGACAACACCACACAAAATCAGCATACCACACGGCCGTTTCGAACATATCCACGTTGATATAGTCGGCCCTTTGCTAATTTCAAAAGGGTATAGATACCTACTTACCGTAGTCGACAGGAACACTCGTTGGCCAGAAGCATATCCACTGAAAGACACAAACACCGACACGATAGTCGACACTCTTCAAAGAGAGTTTATTTCACGTTTTGGAGTTCCATTGAAGGTTACGTCTGATCGAGGAGCACAATTCACTTCCGCGACCTTTAACACATTTCTCAAAAATCTCGGTTGCCAACATATAACTACTTCGGCTTACCACCCACAAGCCAACGGCATGGTAGAGCGTTTTCACCGCCAGTTAAAGGTTTCCCTTATCGCGACAAACAACCAGACAAATTGGTTCACAGAGTTGCCACTAGTTCTTCTGGGCCTTAGATCCTCAGTCAAAGAAGACATCAAAGCGTCGCCAGCTGAGATGGTCTTTGGCCAGCCGCTCAGATTACCGAAACAAATAGTAATTCGCAACAATGAAACTGTAAACCCTTCAGAGATGCTTCCAAAAATAAAAAAGTAGTCGAAAACAAGCAATCACACATTTCACACCATAACACAAAATTCCAACAACACGTTCCTAAGGAACTCAACACTTGTAAATTTGTCTTCGTTAGAAACGACACCATACACAGCAAACTCAAGGAATCCTATGATGGACCTTTCGAAGTAATCAACCGAAACCCAAAATACTTCACAATACTCAAAAATAACACACATATGTTCTCAAGAAGCTTTACATGGCAATTTTTACTCTCTGAGGTTTGCCATTGTCTGCAGAGAGGTGACGACCGAACAGAAAAATTAATTCAATTGAAAAACTTTCTGTCTGAGCTGGAATTGAACCCGGGATACCGCGGTTCCTTAGCTTAGGGGCCACGCACTCTACCCACTAGGCTACGGTCGCCACACTACAGTTAGTTTAGACCGTTTAAAACCAGCATCAATTAATACAGACACAACAACTACAACACAATCTAAAAGAAAGGTAAATTTTAACTTACTCAGAAATACAACAAGATTCATTTGAGGAGGGGGAATAATGTGGTGCTCTGTTACATCACCACAAAGAGTAAATCTCTACATTCTATTTTACTTTTTGTTACATTAATACTTACCTTTTCGTTACATTGATACTTACCTTTAGTTACATTAATACTTACCTCTCCTGACGTTGATTTTTATCTTAACTTACATTTCACTTACCTTTATTTATCATTAATAACGTATTATATCATTTTAGCAATTATTGAAAATACTTACACTTGTCTATAAAACACTTGTATAAAAAACATTTTGAATTGTATTCATTTATTATATTTTCAGAAATTTTCATTTTGAAAATTTCAGTTGTGAAAATTGTTCAAATAAAACAGTTGTAAAAATATTCCCAAATAAAAAGTTACAAAATAAAAAAAATTTTCTTTGAATAAAATATATATAAAAAAATTAAAAGCCTTCGCACCAAAGGCCCAATTACCGTTAGTGTGTCGTCGTACATGTCAGCTGACATGTTAGAACAATTAATTGTTCTAACGAATCTTTCTAAAGAAACGACAACAAAGTTTTTTCAAATATGAAAAAGAACACTAGCTGATTTTATTGCAATTTCGGCTCTGGTAAAGGCTTCATCAGAAATCTTAGCGCAATGCACCACAGAGGCGATGAGATTTTAAGTGTCAATTTCTCAGTTTTTCTCCCATTTCATATATTCATGTTTGCTGTATAATAAAAAATTAATTGTTCTAACGTTGACCTAAAGCTCAATAAACGATTTTAAACTATCAAACAACTAGAATTTGTATTTAAAATCAAGTAGGATTTAATCTATCAAACATTTAGAATTTGTATTTAAATCGTATAAAATCAACATTTACGGTCTAAATGCGGTAGTTATTTGACAAAGATCTAAAATGTGGTAGTTATTTGACAAAGGAGCGCACATAGGGTATTTCATGGATTTAGGCGGCCAAAATTAAAATTTATCAAACACCGATTTTTGAAAAATATTTTTTCCTTTATATTAAATACATGTATTCTGTAGACAACAATTATTTTTCCTTTAGCCTTACTCTAAAAATCTAATTTTTACAAGGTTAAATTCATTTTTAATTGAACTTTTGTTTAAGTTGATAGCCGTTTAGAGAAGTACATTCTTAAAACCACCTCTTATTTTATAATAATTATGATTTTTGTTGGACTCCAGGTCAATTATAAAAATAAAAAACTTGAAATGTTTTTTATTAATTAAAGTTTTTTCTAAATGACCTCTATATTTATTATGTTGACTTTATATGATTTAAATAAAAATTCTAAATGTTTGATAGTTTAAATCATACTTGATTTTAAATACAAATTCTAGTTGTTTGATAGTTTAAAATCGTTTATTGAGCTTAAGGTCAAAGTTAGAACAATTAATTGTTCTAACGAATTTTTCCAAAGAAACAACAACAACAACAACAACAACAAAGTTTTTTCAATATGAAAAGGAAAAAATCACTAGCTGATTTTATTGCAAAATTTCTGCCCTGCTAAAAGCACTGCATCACCGGGGCGATGAGATTTGAAGTGTCAATTTCTCAGTTTTTCTCAATTTCAAAATTTCACATTTGTTGTTGTATTTCTGTTTTACTTTAGTCTCTATGCTTATGTTATTATATGTAGTCCAACAGCCTGCTGGAAGTCTGCACTAACAAAGCATGTTTACTGAAGTTGTTTTTAGAATTTTTGCTGATTTTGTTTTCAGCTGTTTCCGTTTGGTCGAGCTATACCATTTGATTAAAGTTTTTTCCTAAATGACCTCTATATTTATTATGTTGACTTTATATGATTTAAATACAAATTCTAAATGTTTGATAGTTTAAATCATACTTGATTTTAAATACAAATTCTAGTTGTTTGATAGTTTAAAATCGTTTATTGAACTTAAGGTCAAAGTTAGAACAATTAATTGTTCTAACGAATTTTTCCTAAGAAACAACAACAACAACAAAGTTTTTTCAAAATGAAAAGGAAAAAATCACTAGCTGATTCTAACTTTGACCTTAAGCTCAATAAACGATTTTAAACTATCAAACATTTCATCATTTCATTTCAATAGTTGATTTCATTTAAATCAACTATTAAGTATGATTTAAACTATCAAACATTTGTATTTAAATCATATAAAGTTTTTTATTAATTTTTTGATTTTAAATCCAATATTTCGACCTCCGTCGGAGATCATCTTCAGGGAAAAAAACTAAAAACCAAAAAGTTTGACAAAATTTTTATAAACAAAACATTTCACATTACTCACAATTTAAAAAATTATTGAAACATTATTGTTTTACAAAACAACTTTTAAATATATATATATAAAAACATTTATGAACATTAAAACACGAAAAACAATAAATTTAACACCGCCACTGTTGGCAGCGTCAGTTCTTCAACTATTGTCATCTCTTTGTTTCTCAATGTAGCGTCTGTATATGTGAGCACACTTGTCTGTGTCTATTTGAAAGTTGAGTCTGCTTTCTTGCGGTACGCTTATTATGTTGAGCATTTCTAACGTATATCTTCTCATGTAGTTTGTCTCTTGCTGTAAAATCTCAATGTTGTCAAAGTCTGGAGCGTGTTTATATTTTATATAGTGGGCCACTAGTGCCATTTTTTGTTCCATAAGTCGAGTATGTGTTCTTTTTGGTCATATTTATGCGAAGATATTCTTGTCCGTGGTTTGTTTTTTGTTGTCCCCACATATGCTTGGTCACATACGTTGGACCCGTCTCCATTACATGTAATTTTGTATATTACATTTGATTTGTCTAATTTATCTATTTTGGTTTTTGTGTTGCTATACAATTGTTTTAACGTGTTGTCTGTCTTCAAAGCTATTTCAAATTATTCTTTATTATATATGTCTGAGTTTGCGAATCTCTCCGAGAGACCGGGGATATATTTAATTGATTTATATATTTTACATCATTGGCTTCTTCTCTTATTGTCTTGTTTTCTCGTTGGTTGTCCTTTTCGGAAAATCGTTTTTTTGTAATATTGTCCTGATTTTTCTTATGTTATCTTGGTGGAATTCTGCGTCGCTTATGTCAAGTACTCTTTTAATAAAGTTGTTTGCCGTGTTGAGTATAATTCTTTTTGCGTGTTTCGAGTAAAAATTAATGAGTTGTCCAGAAGCCATAGGTTTTTGAAACCAGTCAATTTTTAAATGGTTTCCCTTCCTTATAATAAGTGTGTCCATGTATGATAATGTTACATCGCTTTCTTCTTCATTTGTGAATTTTATATTTTTGTGAAAATTATTCAAATTACTCAAAGTTTCGTTTATTTTTTCAGTTTTTACAATTGCAAACAAATCGTCCACGTATTTACTAACTAATCTTGGTTTTTCATCCATTGTCGCAAGTACTTTGTCAAGCGCGTCGGAAGCGAATTTTATATGGGGGGCAGTACAAATGGTCTTGCAAAAAAGTTCACCTAAATTTCTTCATATGAAACATGAAGAAGAGAGAAAGATTTTGTTGTGCATACATATTTCCATTTAGTTTGGAATATCTATTGTCTTTTATGCATTGCTCAATATTTGTCCATTTTTCCCTCTATTATTTTGAGTGCAAAGTCAACTGGTATGCTGGGGAAAAGTGATATAACGTCAAAAGATATTATTGTTTCGTCATCATAAATATATGTATTTGAAATACGGTTTTGAATTAATGTTATATTGTGAATTTATTGTCAGGTTTTTTAATATTGTCGTTATGTATCTACATAATCCATATGATGAGCCTATAGAAGAACATATTGGTTTTAGCGGAATATTTTCCTTGTGAATTTTTGGTACTCCATAAAGTCTTGGTGCAGTTGCTACATTCGTACTTGTTCTCCTTTTTTCCTTATCGGTAATGTAATTGTTTTTCCTCAGCATTTCAGCAATTTCATTATTTCTTCGTTGTGTAAGTGTCGGTTCTCTTTTTAAAATTTTATATGTTTCTATGTTTTATATGTTCTATCATCCTCATCTTTTTTTCGTAATCATATTGATTCATTGCAACTGTCAAATTTCCTTTGTCTGAGTTTAATATTAATATATTTTAATGTTCCTTTTAAAATATTTTTGTAGCTTTCACTGTGTTCAATATTGTTTTGTCTCTCTCGTTGATTTTAATTTTCCTTATATGTCCGTTTATGAGCAATGGAAATTTCGATCGTGCTGTGTCTTGCTCTTCTCTTTTTGTAATAGTCTGTATGCAATCTTCCCCCTCCGCAATACACTTGTATATGGGAAAATGTTTTTTTGTTGTTAGCCGGGCTAAGCTGGATTTTTTAAGCTAAATGTATTCACTTTTCTGAAAATATTATATTTTAGCGTGTCAATCCATCTGAAAATGTACTTGCAATGAAGAAAATTAGTCACTTGCTTTGAAAAGTACTTTGAAAAAAATTTGAAATGCTCTCATACTTCCAAAAATCAACAGTTTAGAAAAAAACTAACTGTGAATTAAACTTCATTTAATGTTCTCTGATATGGTGTTAACTGTTCAGAAATATCTTTTTCCAAAAATTTAAGAGGGTCGTTAAAAAATATATTACTTACAAATCGTGACTTTGACTGCGTTAAACACTGCGAAAGGTCATTCCAAGATCAAAGTTGGTAATGAAAAAAATGTGTATCTGTTAATTGTGCATAAAAATGTTCGTGCATTTTAAGAGCGTAAAACTGTTTTTTTAAGAGATATAGAGTAAATAAACCAAGTACAATTTTTAAGCCGTTTTTGGGACTTTAACCTCAGGGGCCTGGTTTTTTTCCACTACCGAAGTCCTTTTTTTATGCAGATCTTATTTTTTAGCTTCAATCTAACAGAAAATGGGAAGGGAGGTAACAAAATCAGAAAAAGGTACATATGGGTACTCTAATATACATTTACATTTTTGTTAATTACTAAGGAAAATATGTTCAAAATACAATTACTATTTGAAAAATACTATTACAAAATTCATGGTATATCATCAGAAGTTTATATTTATACTAGCTGTACTGCCCCAATTCAACTAATTTCTATTCGTACTAAGTGCTATTCGAGCCACACAGGGCACACATTTCTTTTTGTAGCTTCAATTCGTGACTATCAAAACAGTCTTAAATAAAGCATTTTTATTTAATTGTGGGTGGTAAAAGTTGGTAAAAGTCGAGTTGGCAACTGTTTGTTAACATCATACTTAAAATTTTTGCTTGTGTCTTCAACAAATTTTGCTAAATGGTTTTTTCGAGTTTATTAAACAATTCCATCTTATTTTTATTTTTAATCTTATTCCATATTATTTCTTTAAATCGCCTATTAAACTAATTCTGCACATCATCACTATCGAACTTTTAACTGTTTGATAGTTTTCTACGGAAAAATTTGTGCATACTCATTGAGCGTGAACATAACCTAACTTTGTGGCACAGTATGGGAACTTGCTTGCGGTTGGAGCATTTATTTCGTGTTTCGACTGCATGAAATCATATTATGCTAAGTGTGCAGGATTGTCTGCGAAGGTGGGTGATGCTTTTTTTAAATAATTCCTCAACAAATGGGTTACAATGGCATTGTAGTAAGTGTCGTGTTGTAACTGGGTCTCTACAGAAAGCTACAATGAATGCTATGACTTCTTCAATTTACATTTCTGCAGAGCTAGAACGCGTTCTTAAGATCATCGCTAATCACTCCGCTCTGTGTAAATTTATTGTTAAACTTACTAAATCAAAGGGAAATAATACTGATATACCTGCTCGGCAATCGGAAAAGAGAACTGCTAAATCTAAGCAGAAGAAAACGAGTGAGACTATTTCTCCAGCAAATACAACCATTGTTACTCCATCGCCGGTAGTCCCACCTACTGAACCATTCCAATCATCTCAAATCAGCTCTCCAGTCTCATCTCATCAAGTCGCAGCTAGTGCTTTAATCTCTGTTGTGCCAAACAATGGCAGCGATTTATCTTCAGCTCTATTCCCAGCCAGGCCTGCAGTGAGCATTTGTGATAGTAACTCAACTGTCGCTAATTTGGTTGTGCCCAGCAATACTACCGCCTCTGCATTATCTATATATCTAGGCAGTCATAATGGAAATAATAGTATTGTTCACATTAATGGCATTCAATCTACGACTCAGCCTTCAGTCTCAGAGGCAATTCCACCTCTTGATGGTAACTCAACTGTTGCTAATTTGGTTGTGCCCGGCAATACTACCGCCTCTGCATCATCGATATATCTAGGCAGTTCTAATGGAAGTAATAGCATTGATCACATGAATGGCGCTCAATCTACGACTCAGTCTTCAGTCTCAGTGACAATTCCACCTCTTGATGGTAACCTATTTTCATCATCATCTTTATCATCAGTCAACCCAACAGGAAATTTGAACCAGTCTTCTAGATCGTAAAGCTATTTTTCTTTCTCGTCTTGGTTCTAATACTACAGCGGAAGCCGTCTACAATTATGTTTTGAACAAACTACCTCATCTGCCATCATCGGCTTACTCCGTTAAGCTAAAATCTTTTGTTGAAAGAGATATAACATCATTCAAGATCCTAGCACCTGTCTCAATTGTGGATACTCTTCCATCTGAATCTTTCTGGCCCAGTGGTATGATCGTAAATGAATTTATTTCTCGTGTAAAGAGCACTAGACAATTTTGAAAAAACTTTTAAACAACGCAGCATCTACAACTACAACAGCACTTTCTCCAATACGATCTACAACATTACTAGTTTCTCCGTACTCATCATCAACAACATTACCACCGCCATCAACATCGTCTGCGACATCATCATCGACTGTATCGTCATTGACATCTTAATCATCACCATCTCTAAACAACGCAGCGTATACAACCACAACAGTACTTTCTCCATTACAATCAACAACATTGTTAGTTTCTAAGTACTCATCATCATTATCACCACCTCCGCCATTATCGTCGTTGGCGACATCATCATTATCATCAACTGCGTCGTCATTGACATCTTTATCACCACCATCTCTAAACAACGCAGCATCTTCAACTACAATATCACTTTCTCCAATACAATCATCATCATTATTAGCATCTCCGTACTCATCATCATTATCATTACCACCACCTCCGCCATCATCATCGTCGGCGACATCATCATCATCGACGGCGTCGTCATTGACATCTTCATAATCACCACCTCTGATCACAAATTTTACTGTTGGTTCCAATGCATCGTCAAGCCGAGGTATTTGAAAGGATCAGCATACATATTCCTTGTATTATCATAATGCTGGTGGCATTCGAACAAAATCTTCACAATTTCGTTTAGCGGTCTCTCTCCATGAGTACGATATCATAACTATAACTGAAACATGGCTCAACAACGACAGTAATAGTGCTAAGTCTTTTGTTGACTTATAATGTTTATCGCCTGGATCGATGTGCAATTACTGCAGGACGTGTCAAAGGAGGGGACGTCTTGATTGCTGTCAGAGCTGATCTTAGTAGTAAGCTTAATTGCTACCCTATTATTGATAAGCAGGTTGAGCAAATTGCGGTAAAGGCTGATTTTGTAACTAATAAGTCAATCTATTTCTTATTTTCGTATGTTCCACCTAACGCCGTTCTAGAACTTTATCATAAACATTTTGACAACATAGAATTCATATCTAGCATGCTAACTCCTAATCATCAGATGATAGTTTGCGGTGATTTTAATCTTGGCAATGTTTCTGTCCTTGAAAATCGACAATATTATCAATATAAGAATAAGCTGCCTTTTCGAGGAAATGGTTTTTTTGGCGAAGAAAATTAAGAGTCAAGACTGTTTCATAATATGTTTAAACACATGATCGAAAAGCACAAAAACTTAAAGATTTGTCAAGATAGTATTATAGTTGCAAATGCAAAATAAAATCATTAATTGTCTCCGAGAAATAAGTGCTAATGAGCAGATACGATAGATAGGAGTGAGAACTAAATATTTTCGATTGAATTTATGTACATAGTTCGTGACTTTGCTTCAAAAAAGCTGATGAAGTCACAGCTAAGGCATTCTTTAAACTTATTATCGATCGACTGACAGAATTTGGAATTGAGCTCGAAAATATTTTGGGCCAGGGTTATGATGGTGCAGAATTTGATACAGGACTTTTTCAATCGAACTTTTCTAAAGGTTCATTCCACCGGTTCAAATCATCACCGTCTTCATCTTGTCGTTGTCGAAATCGTGAAGAAAAATTATGACTCCCGACTTTTCTTCGACCAAATAAAAAATTAGACGATTTTTTGAGTCGCTTCAAATTTAAAAAATGTACGAACAGACTACAATTTCTCTGCTTTTCGAGCAACGTTGTCAGTACATTACAAAGCAATTGTTGTAATCCAAAATGACTTCGATCAAATTCTCAACTCACTTATAAGAATTAAGGAAGATACCGGACACTTCATCTTTTTCAAGACACCGGAACTTCATCTTGGTGCAGGTGAAATGCAATCAGATTATAAAAAGAGTCAAATCGAATGGGTCTGGCAGTGAATGCAGATAAGACGAAATACTTGGTGTCAACAAACAAACAGTCCAAGCGTCTTGGAACCCACGTTACAGTTGACAATACCTCCTTCGAGGTTGTGAAGGACTTCGTTTATCTGGGATCCAGCATAAACTCAACCAACGACATCAGCATTGAGATCAAACGAAGAATAACTCTTGCTAACAGGTATTACTTTGGGCTCAGTAGGCAATTGAGAAGCAGAGCCTTCTCTCGACGAACGAAAATCATGCTCTATAAATCGCTCATCATGCCCGTCCTACTTTATGCATCACAAACCTGGACGCTGAGCAGTTCATAATCCATTTCATGTTTTTTCACTTTTTTAATGCTATTGCAATATTTTTTGCTTGAAAGGATCTTAAAAGTGCACACACTTACATATTTTACTGAAAAGTGTCAGCTCATCTCATGAAATATATCTCAAGAACTATTTCAAGAGATAAATTTCATGATATGAGCAATTTCATGAGCAGTACTACACTTGCGATATTGCTCATTAAATTCAATTTGACAGTTCGCATGCAATAAAATAATGCAAGTGTAGACACTGTGTAAGGAGCATTTATTATGAAATAATTGAAATTGTTTCGAATAATTGTAATGACGACTTTAAAGCTGTCAACGACTTTTAAGCAAACATTTTAAATTCGATGCATTGCAACCATTAAATAAAATTAAATTGTTCCGAGAAGAATTTTCCTTTGTCAAAACTTTAGTGGCCAACGAAAAATGCAAACCTTCATCGCATGTCAAAATCGAGAATTGATTCGATACGACGATCCTCAATGACCAATTAACGATTGCGTGGTTTTATGTTCCTTAGTTTCAAAAGAAAAGATTGGGTTCATTGCATTGCAAATAGATGTTATCTATGAATAAATAGTTATTTATTTTCTTGAAAGTCAGCTCCCCCAAAAACTTGCTCAGCGCCCCCAAGTAATCGTTCCTGGCTACGGCCGTGCTCCTTGGTTTAATAAGAGGCTCTAATTTGAAAAACAAAAAGAAAGCTTACAAGCGCTTTAGTCATGATCAATCTAATCTGAATTTTAAAACAACCTGGCCCTACAAGGTCAATTTGATGTACTCAATAAGTTTCTGTATAATTCCTTTATTTACACAACCGAGGAAACTCTTAGGGAAAATAGTAAATATTTTTTTACAATTACATGCAATAACAATAGAGTTCAGCTACTACAGCTTTCCCGCACTTTCTCCGCATTAGATCATATTAAGAACCAGCCCAAATAACATTAAAATATCTCAATGATATCTATAAGAGTGGTCCAAAACAGTCTCAAGTGAGAAAAATTTACCCACCATAATATGGGTTGGGCTCAGGGACAACACAAGACATAACAACTTACCATGCGTTTACATAGATCTAATCATACATCAGTTTTCAATCTACTTTTGAGTTGACCTTTCGATAAGTTAACATCAAAAAAGCTGCAGTTGTTAACAAAGGTACTCATGCAATGTAAAGGAGCAGTAGCCATATAATTTGTTCTACTAAAAGGTAAGTAAATTAAATTGTTAGCATTTCTTGTGCTTCTACGGTTAGTGTTAAAATTTATAAGAGTTAGGAGTTCTGGTGAATCGAATACACCAGTTATGAGTTGGTGTAAATAGATGATATCTGCAGACTTCCTTCTCTCATTCAAAGATTACATTTTTAATAGTTTTAAACCATCCTCATAAGGAGGAAGGTTTAATGTGTCAGTTGCACTTAATCCCCTTAGAGCAAACCGAACAAAACGTTTTTGGATTCTCACTATACGTTCAACATGTACATTGTAACTTGGGGACCAAACTTGACTTGCATACTCTTAAGTGAGGTCGCACAATTGCATAATACAGCGTTGTAGTTGTGATCATACTATTTAATTCTTTGGCCCAGCGTTTCATAAACCCGAGCATAGAAGATGCTTTTTACAAATGTAATCAATATGAACGTTAAACGATAGCTTAGAATCCATGCATATACTAATTTATTTGACAGCATCTACACGACTTAAAACAGTATCTTTTATCTAATAATAAAAAATTAAATTATTCCTTTTTCGCGAAAAGGTCATAGTTTGGCATTTATCTGGTTTTAGGAACATATTATTTTTAGAACTCTAAGTGATTAAATAAAATTTAATTGTAAAGACACTATTTTGTGAAGGTCAAAATAGGCCTTACATTATTATTAATTATGCTATTTTATTTTACTCAACATTTTATATTTCTTAAGCTAAAACAAACACAACATTGAAATTAACTTTATTCATCATCATTTAATTATTTAATTACATAACTAATAAGCTTAACAATCCTAATATTGAATTTAAACATAAGCATAGGACTTACTTATAGGCAACACTGGTGATCGAAAGTCAACTTTAAAAGCTTGAGTACAACCTACACTGGAAAAGGAGCTTCCACTCAAGCACATAAACTTTCACTCAAAACTCAACATGTGTAAATAAGAGCTTGCCTCTCAGTTGCCACGACGAACAGTAGTCAGTCAAGTTTCAACCATCAAGGCAGACAGTCAAGAGTCGGCAACCAAAGCAGTCAGTCGGATTTCAACCACCAAAGCAAGCAGTCGAGGTCATAACGAGACAACGAGCAACAACAACGTTGCTAACATACGACCACGAATAACGGAAACGAGAAGCACGCCACCAAACAACTATTCATTGGTACCGTGCGCATAAACTCTACATCTATTCGTTTGGGCCGTGTGCAAAAGTACAGCACCAACACGGCATACTGCAAAATTAGCAGAGGTGAGTCCTTCCTTGGCATTCGAGACAAACGGACAATGCTTTTAGTGTGCAAGCATCGACACTAAGGTTCCGTGCAAATTATCACGTTGATAATTTCACCCTCGGCTTACGCCCAAGTACGAAAATGACTGTTAGTCTTACTGATTACGGCATTATCTGTAGTCTTCAGTAAAACCTTACCACGAGGCTTTCAGCCGCGAAGACCGACGTTTTCCTCGATTTTTTTACTGGTTGCGGCATTATCTGTAGCTCTCAGTTAAAAGATCACGACGAAGCTTTTCAGGCCCCAAAGACCGACGCTTCCTCCATTTTACTGATTGCGGCACTATCTGTAGCTTTCAGGTAAAATATTTTCATGAGGCTTTTCAGCCGCAAAGACGAACGCTGTTCCCCATTTTACTGGTTGCGGCAAAATCTGTAGCTCTCGGTAAAATAGCATCACAAGGCCCCTCAGCCACAAAGACCGACATTTCGTGACTTTACTGGTTGCGGCAAAATCTGTAGTTTCCGTAAAGCCTCAGCAGCTACCCAAGCACACTGACGAAAAGTCTCGCAAAAGCACTGGTCAGCCAGCATCGCCGTAGCGCAAGTCGATCGTCCCATCAGGGCCCTTTCTAGCCCACAGACACAGGTTGGACCACCGTTCGAGAGAAAAGAACCGTCGTCGAAGACACCACGTCTACAAGCCAACGCTCAAAATACCACCGCAAACACTACTAAAAGTGCCACTGCCGCACGCCCCAAAAGTGCTACCACTAGTAAAGCTAACGCACCTTCACTGCGCAGACCAGAGCGCTAGCACCACACAGCTCAACGTGTCGCCGTCGCACACCTTCACGTGCCACTGCCACACGCTTCAACGTGCTGCCGCTGGAGACACTTACGTCCCATGGCTGCGCAAACCAGGGCGCTAACGCCACCTAACGCAACGCAGCACAGTTGCACACACACACGTGCCACCGCCGCACATCCTAAACGCTTCTCGAATAAACCACCAACTAGGGATCGACGAGAATCAATTCCTTACAACGAAACTTTCGATCACCAGGCAGCATTATAAATTATTAACATCCATCTTAAGCAATAAATATTAAATAAATTGAAAAACATAAATAAAAACCTCTTAATTCTTGTAAACGACCCTGGACAACCGCTGAGCATACCTCAGCTGAGAAATTGTAACGCAGGAGGTTCGTTACAGTACATAGTTCGTGACTTTGCTTCAAAAAAGCTGATGAAGTCACAGCTAAGGCATTCTTTAAACTTATTATCGATCGACTGACAGAATTTGGAATTGAGCTCGAAAATATTTTGGGCCAGGGTTATGATGGTGCAGAATTTGATACAGGACTTTTTCAATCGAACTTTTCTAAAGGTTCATTCCACCGGTTCAAATCATCACCGTCTTCATCTTGTCGTTGTCGAAATCGTGAAGAAAAATTATGACTACCGACTTTTCTTCGACCAAATAAAAAATTAGACGATTTTTTGAGTCGCTTCAAATTTAAAAAATGTACGAACAGACTACAATTTCTCTGCTTTTCGAGCAACGTTGTCAGTACATTACAAAGCAATTGTTGTAATTCAAAATACTTCGATCAAATTCTCAACTCACTTATAAGAATTAAGGAAGATACCGGACACTTCATCTTTTTCAAGACACCGGAACTTCATCTTGGTGCAGGTGAAATGCAATCAGATTATAAAAAGAGTCAAATCGAATGGGTCTGGCAGTGAATGCAGATAAGACGAAATACTTGGTGTCAACAAACAAACAGTCCAAGCGTCTTGGAACCCACGTTACAGTTGACAATACCTCCTTCGAGGTTGTGAAGGACTTCGTTTATCTGGGATCCAGCATAAACTCAACCAACGACATCAGCATTGAGATCAAACGAAGAATAACTCTTGCTAACAGGTATTACTTTGGGCTCAGTAGGCAATTGAGAAGCAGAGCCTTCTCTCGACGAACGAAAATCATGCTCTATAAATCGCTCATCATGCCCGTCCTACTTTATGCATCACAAACCTGGACGCTGAGCAGTTCATAATCCATTTCATGTTTTTTCACTTTTTTAATGCTATTGCAATATTTTTTGCTTGAAAGGATCTTAAAAGTGCACACACTTACATATTTTACTGAAAAGTGTCAGCTCATCTCATGAAATATATCTCAAGAACTATTTCAAGAGATAAATTTCATGATATGAGCAATTTCATGAGCAGTACTACACTTGCGATATTGCTCATTAAATTCAATTTGACAGTTCGCATGCAATAAAATAATGCAAGTGTAGACACTGTGTAAGGAGCATTTATTATGAAATAATTGAAATTGTTTCGAATAATTGTAATGACGACTTTAAAGCTGTCAACGACTTTTAAGCAAACATTTTAAATTCGATGCATTGCAACCATTAAATAAAATTAAATTGTTCCGAGAAGAATTTTCCTTTGTCAAAACTTTAGTGGCCAACGAAAAATGCAAACCTTCATCGCATGTCAAAATCGAGAATTGATTCGATACGACGATCCTCAATGACCAATTAACGATTGCGTGGTTTTATGTTCCTTAGTTTCAAAAGAAAAGATTGGGTTCATTGCATTGCAAATAGATGTTATCTATGAATAAATAGTTATTTATTTTCTTGAAAGTCAGCTCCCCCAAAAACTTGCTCAGCGCCCCCAAGTAATCGTTCCTGGCTACGGCCGTGCTCCTTGGTTTAATAAGAGGCTCTAATTTGAAAAACAAAAAGAAAGCTTACAAGCGCTTTAGTCATGATCAATCTAATCTGAATTTTAAAACAACCTGGCCCTACAAGGTCAATTTGATGTACTCAATAAGTTTCTGTATAATTCCTTTATTTACACAACCGAGGAAACTCTTAGGGAAAATAGTAAATATTTTTTTACAATTACATGCAATAACAATAGAGTTCAGCTACTACAGCTTTCCCGCACTTTCTCCGCATTAGATCATATTAAGAACCAGCCCAAATAACATTAAAATATCTCAATGATATCTATAAGAGTGGTCCAAAACAGTCTCAAGTGAGAAAAATTTACAACACAAGACATAACAACTTACCATGCGTTTACATAGATCTAATCATACATCAGTTTTCAATCTACTTTTGAGTTGACCTTTCGATAAGTTAACATCAAAAAAGCTGCAGTTGTTAACAAAGGTACTCATGCAATGTAAAGGAGCAGTAGCCATATAATTTGTTCTACTAAAAGGTAAGTAAATTAAATTGTTAGCATTTCTTGTGCTTCTACGGTTAGTGTTAAAATTTATAAGAGTTAGGAGTTCTGGTGAATCGAATACACCAGTTATGAGTTGGTGTAAATAGATGATATCTGCAGACTTCCTTCTCTCATTCAAAGATTACATTTTTAATAGTTTTAAACCATCCTCATAAGGAGGAAGGTTTAATGTGTCAGTTGCACTTAATCCCCTTAGAGCAAACCGAACAACCCGTTTTTGGATTCTCACTATACGTTCAACATGTACATTGTAACTTGGGGACCAAACTTGACTTGCATACTCTAAGTGAGGTCGCACAATTGCATAATACAGCGTTGTAGTTGTAATCATACTATTTAATTCTTTGGCCCAGCGTTTCATAAACCCGAGCATAGAAGATGCTTTTTACAAATGTAATCAATATGAACGTTAAACGATAGCTTAGAATCCATGCATATACTAATTTATTTGACAGCATCTACACGACTTAAAACAGTATCTTTTATCTAATAATAAAAAATTAAATTATTCCTTTTTCGCGAAAAGGTCATAGTTTGGCATTTATCTGGTTTTAGAAATATATTATTTTTAGAACACCAAATTTCAAAGGATTTCAAATCAGACTGGAGCAGATCTGAATTGTCTTTAGCATCTATTGTTCTGTATATTTTCATATCATCTGCATAGATAAGTAGATGAGAGTGTTTGATGATATGGGTTACATTATTAATTTCTAAAATAAACAGAAGTGGACCAAGGTGGCTACATTGAGGAACAGCTCATTCAGCAATAAATTCAGCTGGCAATACGCCTCGAAATCGTATTTGATAAGATCGCTCTGTCAGATACGATTGAATCCAGCTTACAAAAAATTGTGGAAAACACATTAACTTTAGTTTAAATACAATTAAGTTGTGTGGCAGTTTATCAAATGCTTTACTAAAATCAGTGTAAATACAATCGACCTGGTTACCTGAATAAAATTAATTTAAGCAAAACATTGTAAAATCGAGGAGATTAGACACAGTGGATCTGCCAGTAACAAATCCACGCTGACGAGTTGCCATGACCTTCACACAGTGAATTTTCACACGATCATACACGAGCCGCTCAAAGTTTTGGAATTGACGAGAGTTTAGCGATAGGCCTGTAGTTGTTTATATCGTTCTTACAACCTCTTTTATAAATAAGACTTATAAAAGATTTTTTCCAAAAAAGTGGAACAATACTTTCGCTAATTGATTTATTGAATAACATGGACAGTGGTTGACTTAGAACGAAACCGCATCGTGTTAACACTGCGGCAGGAATTCCGTCAGGTCCAGCATTAAAATCCTCATCGATCAATCTAATATACTTTAAAATATCCTCTGAAGTAAAGGATATAGAATCCAACGAAACCATGGGTGTAGAGTTCATATATTCAAAGTAACTTTTATTAATAATAGAAGGAAATCTAACGGTCTACCCAGCTCCATGTTTTGTCTCAATTGATTTTCAGACAATACTGAAACTATCTGTCACTTGTTTGCAGATTATTTAAATCATCTATATTTAATATCTATATATCATTATAAATCAGTCTATTCCCCTATTTCTAACTCTGATCGTGTACAATTTAGTCGCCCTACAGATTCCGTTCTTGACCTTGGTGACCTCTCATTCTCTATTAGTGATATTGAATCGGTTTTACGGAGCCTTAAAAATAGCCCCGTCGATGGCCCTGATGGAATGCCTCAAATTGCTTTAAAAAATTGCGCCCAATCCCTGGCGACACCCCTCTTCTTGATATTTAGAAAATCCTTAACTAGTGGTAACTTTTTAGATACATGGAAACATTCTCACATAGTCCACACTCATAAATCTGGTCCCAAACAGATATAAAACATTATAAAACTATTCGTAAACGTTCAGCTATACCAAAAGTCTTCGATAAGATCATGTATGATAAAATATCATTTCATGTCAAAAATGTTATATCTCCACACTAACATGGGTTCATAATAGGTAAATCTACAATGACAAATTTAGTACTCTTTTGCAATTATATAATTACTAACATTGAAGCAGGTTTTCAAACTGTTGTTATCTTTACGGATTTTTCCAAGGCATTTGATAAAGTATCTTATAAGCATTTAATTTCTAAACTAGCTTTTCTCGGAATTCACTCAAATCTTTTGAGCTGGTTTCAATCATATCTTTCAAATCGCTTTCAATCCGTAAAAAATAGACAAAAATTTAACTAACTCTTTTGAAGTTACTTCTGGTTTCCTTAATGGAAGCCATTTGGGACCTCTTCTGTTTCTAATTTTTATAAACGATCTTCCCATGGCTAAAAAACACTCGCAATGTCTTTTTTTGCAGATGACCTTAAATTATTCCGGCGTATTAAATCTAATAATGACGTTAATCTTCAAACCGACATTGATTTAGTTTTTAGCTGATGCGAGTTGAAAAACTATCACTGAACATTTCCAAATGTCAATGTATTTTTTTTTCTAGATCATCATCTCCGTCATTAAGTTCGTACTTTATAAATTCTTGTTTACTTGAAAGAGTTACCTCAAAAAAATATCTTGGAATTCTATTAGATCCCTGTCTCAATTTAAAGATCATATTAACTTGATCATCAATAAGTCTAACTCTATGCTCGGCTTCCTAATAAGAAACTCGGTTGATTTTAATGATTTAATGACCCTCAAATGCCTGTATTCTTCATTGGTTCGACCTCATGTAGAATACTGCTCTATTTTATGGAACCCTTCTTATCCAAACTCTTAGAATTGAACGAATTCAGAAGAAGTTTACACGTTACATGATATCCAAACTAAACTGGAACCTCTATCAGCCAGTACCCTACTCCACTAGATGTGCATTCATTGATATATGTTCCCTTGTATCTAGACGTAAGATGCAGTCCGTTACTTTATTCGTGACTTGGTTCATTAGCATGTTCAGTGCCCGTCTCTAATTGTTATGTTAGATTTTGTTACCCCGCCTCGCTCTCTTCGTAGCCAATTTGTCTTCCGTGTTCTTTTCCACAGATCTGAATATGCTGGAAATGAGCCAACTACGCGTTGCATCATTGAAGCTAAGAAAGTTTTGTCATTGACCGATATATTTGATTCAATTTCAAGAAACCGCTTTAAAGTTAATCTCAATCTTCTCCAGGTCTTCCGTGTTACTTAGTGTTACTAATTGTTGAACGTTTTTAAGTATGGTACTAGTCCGGTATTTCTTGTATTTTATTTGACTCTCAAGATTAATTTTATTGTCTCATTTCTCAGTAACAATTTTATCTTACTTACTTACTTAGTTGGCGCTACAACCGTATGTCGGTCTTGGCCTCATCTAAGAATTTGCGCCAGCCATTTGTGTCTTTCGCTTGCTGGCGCCAGTTGAGCCAGCGCCAGCGGTCGTCCTCGTCTGCGTTTACCGCCGCTGGATACCGAATCGAATGTTTTCTTCACTGGAGCATCGTCTTTCATGCGCTGAACATGACCAAGCCAGCGAAGCCGCTCCATTTTAATGCGCTTGACTATGTCGATGTCAGCGTACAGCTCATACAGTTCATCATTCCACCGTATTCGGTACTCGCCATTGAAGCAGATTGGTCTGTAGATCTTTCGAAGAATCTTTCTCTCGAATGCTCCTAAAGTCTTCATCTAAACTGCTCAGCGTCCAGGTTTGTGATGCATAAAGTAGGACGGGCATGATGAGCGATTTATAGAGCGTGATTTTCGTTCGTCGAAAGAGGGCTCTGCTTCTCAATTGCCTACTGAGCCCAAAGTAACACCTGTTGGCAAGAGTTATTCTTCGTTTGATCTCAATGCTGATGTCGTTGGTTGAATTAATGCTGGATAACATATAAACGAAGTCCTTCAAGACGCTTGGACTGTTTGTTTGTTGACACCAAGTATTTCGTCTTATCTAAATTCACTGCCAGACCCATTCGACTTGACTCTCTTTGTAATCTGGAAAATGCTGCACTGAATTCGCGCGTATTATAGCCAATGATATCTATGTCATCAGCATACGCAAGCAGCATAACACTCTTGTAGAATATTGTGCCACTACGTCTCAGATCAGCAGCTCGGATGATCTTTTCCATCATTAGGTTGAAAAAGTCGCACGATAAGAAATCACCTTGTCTGAAACCTAGTTTGGTAATAAATGGTGGGGAGAGGTCCTTCCCGATTTTAACTGCGCTGCTGGTGTTGCTCAGTGTCATCCTGCAAAGTCGTATTAGTTTTGCAGGAATACCAAATTCAGACATGGTGGAGTACAGGTGCTTCCTTATTGGGCTGTCGAAGGCGGCTTTGTAGTCGACAAAAAGATGGTGGGTGTCGACTTGTTTTTCTTGAGTCTTCTCCAAGATTTGTCGTAGCGTGAAAATCTGGTCGATGGTGGACTTTCCAGGTCTGAAGCCACACTGATAAGGTCCGATCAGTTCGTTTACAATGGGCTTCAATCTTTCACATAAAACGCTCGACAGGACCTTATATGCGATATTAAGAAGGCTTATCCCACGGTAATTGGCACAGATAGTGGGATCGCTTTTCTTGTGGATTGGGCAGAGCACACTGAGATTCCAATCGTTCGGAATGCATTCTTCCGACCATATTCTGCATAGAAGCTCGTGAATGCATTTAAGTAGAGCTTCGCCTCCGTTCTTAAACAGCTCAGCAGGTAGCCATCAGCTCCCGCGGCTTTGTTATTTTTAAGCCGAGCTATAGCTGTCAGAACTTCATCATAGTCGGGCAGCGGAATCTCAACGCTGTCATCCAAAATTGGGGTTTCCGGAATGTCATCTCTATTGGCGGGATTGTTGTCAGCGTTGCCATTAAGAAGCTTAGAGCAGTGTTCCCTTCCTAACGTCAGTGTATTCTGGACATCTGTCACTAGATTCCCGTTTTCATCGTTGCAGGAAGAGGCCCCGGTTTTAAAACCATCGGCAAGGCGTCTTATTTTTAAAAAAAATTTTCGGGCCTCATTCTATTTATAAATACATTCGGGCCTGTATTTTACTATTATATAAATTTGTTACTTCTTTTAACCCTAGTTCCCAACTTGGAATCCTTCTCTCTGACTTTAACAAGTATTCTGCTATATGCTTTTCAAAGAACTTTCCGACAGTGTTCGGTCCTTTGTAATCTGGAAATCTCCAATCTTTTACAAATATTCGAAAAGAATTTTAACGTGAAACTAGAATTTTTATCAGTTATTATTGTTTCAGGAATATTATTATTCAATATGGCGTTTCCGATCGTGATTGCGTCCGCATTAGGTACAGCAATGCACTTCAAATATTTCGAGAATTCGTCTTGAAGTATCAAGATATATTTATTCCCTAAACACGTTTCTGGTAGTATACCAATCAGATCAATATATAAATTCGTAAATGGCCTCTCCACTCCTATTATCTTCTCCTGCGTTTGTACTAGTGCGACTTCTTCGCTTCCACGCGATATTCTACTCAAGGCGTCGGCGTTTAAATTCTTTTTCCCTGGTTTATAAATTATTTCAAAATCATACTCTGACATTTTGTGTCTAAACCTTGCTAATCTCGACGTTTGATCCTTCAGATTCGCTATTCCTCTCAATGGTTGGTGATCTGTATATATCTTTAACGGCCTTCCTAACAAATATGCTCTAAAATTTTTTGTCGCCCAAACAATTGCCAAAAACTCTTTTTCTATTGTCGAATACATTTTCTCTGCGCTGTTTAATGACCTGCTTGCAAATGCAATTGGTCGATCTTCTCCTTCTTCACCCTGTGACAATACTGCTCCTAATGCTTCACCACTCGTATCTGTAGTTAGTAAAAACGGCTTGCTAAAATCGGGATATGCCAAAATGGATGATGAAGTCACCGCTTCCTTTATTTTTCAAACGCTTCCTGACACTTATCTGACCATTGGAACTTACTGTCTTTCTTTAATAAATTATTTATGGGTGATGCCATTTGTGACATATTCTCTATGAACTTCCTGTAATAATTAGCTAGTCCTAAAAATGCTTGAAACTCTTTCCTATTTCTCGGTATTGGAATATCTTTCACGCATTTTAATTTCTGTGGATCTGGTAGCGCCCCTGATTCCGAATATTTGTGTCCCAGGTATGCTATTTCTCTACGCAGAAACTGACACTTTTCCGTATTCAATTTTAAGCAATTTTCCCTAAGTCTCTGGAATACTTGTGCTAATCTTTCCCCATGTTGCTGTAAATTTTTGCCATAAATTACCACATCATCTAAATATACGAAACAATCTATTCCTTGTAATCCTGTCAATATATTATTCATCAATCACTGGAAAGTCGCTGAAGCTCCGGTGAGTCCAAATGGCATTCTATTGAATTCGTAATGACCAAATGCTTTACTAAATGCTGTTTTCTTTCTGTCTTCTTTACTCATGAGAACCTGATGGTACCCACTGGCCAAATCTAATGTTAAAAAATATCTACAGTGCCCTAATTGGTCTAATATTTCATCAATCCTTGGTATTGGAAAAACTTGCTTAATTGTTTCATTTACCTTTCTGAAATCTATGACTAATCTCCACTTTTTCTTACCATCGCTTCCTGCTTTCTTTGGTACTAACAGCAATGGCGAATTCCACGGTGATTTGCTCGGTCTAATAATGTCGTCTTCTAAGAGTTGTTCTTCCTGTTTTTGAATTTCTCCTCTATGTGTTTGAGGTAACCTATACTGTTTTTGATTTATTGATATGATAGTGTTCTATCACTGGAGTATATGTTAATTTATCTCCTTCTAATAGAAAAATATCATAGTATGCCGTTATTAAATTCTCGATTGCAGATCTTTCTTCTAAGTTCAAATTTTCATCTAATTTAATTGTCTGTGTTAATTTTTTAATCCTTTCTTTTACCTTACACTCGTTTACTCCATACATTGCTTCTGACTTCATTTTAAATGTGTTATAATTGGAAAATTTCGGTTTATAGTACCTCGGCAAGATAACATCCTCATTATTTGAATTCAAAATTGATACATACGCGGTATCGTTCTCTACCTTCGTTAAACTTTCTCCTAAATAAACCCCTGGCACAATCTCCTGTTTATGTACAACTACCACAGGAATTTTAGTCTCTACTTTAATTCTTACTGTTCGTATGGTCCTAGCTTTTATTTTCATTTCCTCACTGTAATTAATGGAGCTTAACTCATTCATTTGTTTCAATGGTAATTTTATATTACCTCCTTCTTTGTCATATATAGTTAATGTTTTATCTATCGTATTTATTATAGCTTTATTCCATAAATTATCCCGGCCTAATATGCCATCTGCAGGCAGTCCTTATTCTAGTGCAACTACGTGCAACTTAAAACTAAGATTATTTACCTCGTCATGTTCTATCTTCACTGACCCAAGTGTTTTCACGAAACCCCCGAATGCTCCACACAAATTTCTTATGTCTTTTCCCCTGTCTTCAATTGTTTGTAATGCGTTTTGTTTCACTAAACTCGTGTCCACTCCGGAATCTACAAGAAGAACGAGTTAACCATTTATAGCATTCTTGCAAGGAATTTCTATAAACACATCATTTACTTTGAAGATTCCAAAACATTCACCCTTTTTCTTTTCCAACACCGTCATATTTTTATGCCAACCATCATTTGTTATATTTTCATTTAATTTTTCTAATCCCACATTGCATTTCTCTTGTGTTACTTTTTCACTTAATCTTATTGCTACCACATTGAATTTTTCTTCTATCATATTTTCATTTAATTTCTCGAATACCACATCGGATTTTTCTTTTATCATATTTCCATTTAAGTTTTCTGCTACCTCATTGACTTTTTCCTTTCTTACATTTTCATTTAACTTTCCTGCTACCACATTGAATTTTTCTTTTCTCATATTTCCATTTAATTCTTCGAATACCACATCGAGTTTTTCTTTTATTTCCGCGAGTGTTTCTATAACCTTTTTTGATGTCGCCTGCAACGACTCAACAGTTACCATCGATTCTGGGCTTATGTTTTCTACATTCCTTCCTGAATGAGGTGTACAGAAATTTACATTCCTTTCGGATGTCAAATTCTCTGTTACTACTGAATGATCTGTTACTGAACTTTCTACTGGCTTGGATGTACAGATATTCACAATCTCTTCAGACGTAGAATTATCTGTTATTATTCTTTCTATTGGCTTAGATGTACGGATATTCACAATCTTTCTAGATGTAGAATCATCCGTTACTATCTTTGATGGCCTTATTTCGCTCTTATTTCGGGGTTCTCAGCTCATTGGCCTTGGCTGGGCCCCTGAAAGTTTCCCTGCCGATTTTCCCAGTTGTTCCTCCTATAACACTCATCCTGCATATGACCCACGTTGTCACACCACCGACAGCGTACCTGTTGCTATCTCACTTGCAGTTCATTACCAAAATTATTTGCCCTAAAACTCAGTTGATCGTTAAATATGTTCCTGTTTTCCTGCTGTCTACTAGGAAATTGTCTAAAATATTTCTGCTGTCCCCTTGGTGCGAATGAGGGTGCACTCATTCAACAATTTTCATGACACTCATAAGACACTCATCCCTTGTGTGTCCTTGTCTGTTGCAGAATGAACACTTGATGTTCATTTTATATCGGTCCTGCCTTTCGTCTTCGAACCTATCTACTGGTGATAAATCTCTTATCCTAAAACCCTGATTTATTCTTTATTCCATCTCTGTTCTTCGTCCCTTTTTTGTATCGTGTAAGTTTGACGCGGTGAATGTCGTCCTGACCCATTCCTGCTTTTGTCCTTCAACATATATTCTAAATCTGAAGCTTTTTTTACCAACTCTGATAGGTCATTCCCTGTCAATGATAACACTACTGTCCTTATCTCAAGATCCAATATACCGACTTTAAATGCTGTAACTACGGAGATATTTAATTGTTTGAGGAGTGATTTGTCCTCCCCTATACAGTCTCTCCCTCTGGCTTCTATTGAACCTAACCTTCGTGCAAACGCAATTATTTTTTCCCCGGGCTCTTGTTCACTTCTAGGTAATGCAATAATTATTGAATCGTATGTAGTTGTCCTTAGATAATTTGACTTAATCAATAAGTAAATATCCTCTATCTTGTCAAATTGTCGGCTCCTACATAGTTCGAAAGCGTCCCCGTGCAACCGGAGTTTTATGCACTCTATGAAAATTGGGATATCTTCTTTCTTAACTGCTCTTGCAGCCAGGTCACATCCCTGGATGAACCTATATACTTCTGCCGGTGACTCGGTACCCGAAAACAAGGGCACCAAATTATTCACCGTTTTCGCTATGTCGTTTACATTCATAATTGTTCGTTTAACCAGTCCGTTTCTTCAATCTAATCCTGGTCTATCTTCTGTCTTGCTTCCTGCAAATTTACTCTAATCCTCCGTGTGATAAATTTGAATAAAAATACGAATTCTCCTCCTGCCATGAGGTACATGAACAAATAAAAATTTAAAGCTTACAAAACACATTTTTATATTTTTTGTTTACTTTCCATTTATTCAAAGTTTTTGCCATATATTAACCATACATAAGTCGACTTTTGCAATACAAATACTCTTAACTATATTTAAAAGATTTTTCTTTTTATTCTCTATATTTTATAAAAAATTTTAAAATTCATGCCGCTTGGACTTCCTTGAAGTTGACTGATTCTCTTCTCTGTTGATAAATCTTCCACGGTTATTTGTTCCTTTTCTATTTTTCCATAAAATCTGCTTCCAGGTTTGGTTTGCCAGGATGGTATTCAAAAGTTTAGCTGATACAGTCCTCATGATTGTCACTTAGTGGATCCAAAAAGTTGTTGTTGACAATATGTGCTATCTAAAAAAAAATTTTTTCCAAAAATTTAATTCCTAAAAAGGGTTCAAACGAAACTTAAACCTTTATATTCAAAATAAAATATTCCTACCATACCCTTTCCGAGAGGTGGTGGAAGATGGATCCGCCATCAATAATATATTTTCAGCAAGACCCACGTCAGTCCTACTGCCACAGAGATAAAAATCCCGCAGAATTTTATGCCAAAACTATCATTTTGCCCAAAAAAAAATTTTTCAACATCAAAACAGTTTAACTCCATAATTTATCGTAATAAATTCTTTATTATTATTTAAAACATATTTTTTTATAAATGTCCTATCAAAAACAAAATTTCATTCGTTTAAAATTTTACAAAAACTTTAAAAAAATGTCCTGTATTGTTCCTGTAACAATAAGGATCCAATCAAACATTTAAATTCCATAAAAAAATATTTTCATTCCAAAATATCCTTGTTGTTTCTGTAACATTAAAGTCCCACCGATCACTTGGAATCCCTACAAAAGAACCAATGTCCTTACTGTTCCTATAACAGTAAAGATCCTAGCTATTACTTTTTTATATCAATTTTTTTTTACACTACCTGCTGTTCCTGTAACAGAAGGATCTAACAAAAATTGTCTTTCTCTAAGACTTTTTAAAATTAAACAAACAAACTTGTCCTAATTGTTCCTGTAACTATAAGAATCCTGACATCCTTGCTGTCCCCGTGGACAGAAGGATCCTACCGGCTGCGCCATTTTTGTTGCGTCCTCCCGTGAGGATGCGCATAGGTCCTAATCGTGGCCCTACTTGGTTATACTTTCTCACCTTATTATACTAGGCATGGTGAGTTATGCCGGTCAGTAGGCAGCCGTGAGGTTGCCGGAATGTTACCTTAATTATACTAACTCATGTCTTTTCAGGCTCGAAAAATCCCCTGGTCATTCTCTCGGTGATCAGTAATGAAAATGGTTGTGTATGGTTCTTCTGGTCACACTTGTGATGGTATACCTTTTTATTTTTTTGTATTCGAATTTTGAATGTTACCTTAATTATACTTACTCATGTCTTTTCAGGCTCGAAAAATCCCCTGGTCCTTCTCTCGGTGATCAGTAATGAAAATGGTTGTGTATGGTTCTTCTGGTCACACTTGTGATGGTATACCTTATTCGTTCTCTTCACAGTTATAAAATCAACTACTTATTCTCTTAAAACTACTTATGCTTAACACCTCGGATTTAACGATAATTAGGTGTACTCAGCATTTGTGCAAGATGCGGAAGGCACTAGCGCACTGCACCATAGAGGCGATGAGATTTGAAGTGTCAATTTCTCAGTTTTTCTCCCATTTCACATGCTCACATTTGTTGTATTTTGCTTTACTTTAGTCTTTATGCTTATGTTATTATTATGGAGTCCAACAGTCTGCTGGAAGTCTTCCACTAACAAAGCATGTTTACTGAAGTTGTTTTTAGATTTTTGCTAATATATTTTCAGCTTGTTTCTGTTTTGGTCGTGCTCTACCATTTGATTAAAGTTTTTTTTTCTAAATGACACTTGTTTATTTATTATGTTGATTTTATATGATTTAAATACAAATTCTAAATGTTTGATAGTTAAATCATACTTGATTTTAAATACAAATTCTAGCTGTTTGATAGTTTAAAATCGTTTATTGAGCTTTAGGTCAAAGTTAGAACAATTAATTGTTCTAACGAATCTTTCCAAACAAACAACAACAACAAAGTTTTTTCAATATGAAAAGGAAAAAATCACTAGCTGATTTTATTGAAATTTCGGCCATGCTAAAGGCTTCATCAGAAATCTTTGTGATACCCGTGCAAGCGCGCATTAACGCACTGCACCACAGAGGCGATGAGATTTGAAGTGTCAATTTTTCAGTTTTTCTCCCATTTCACATGCTCACATTTGTTGTTGTATTTTTGCTTTACTTTAGTCTTTATGCTTATGTTATTGTATTGAGTCCAACAGTCTGCTGGAAATTTGTATTTAAATCATATAAAATCAACATAATAAAATAACAAGGTCATTTAGAAAAAACTTTAATCAAATGGTAGACCACGACCAAAACAGAAACAAGCTGAAAATATATCAGCAAAAGTCTAAAAACAACTTCAGTAACCATGGTTTGTTAGTGGAAGACTTCCAGCAGACTGTTGGACTCCATACAATAACATAAGCATAAAGACTAAAGTAAAGCAAAAATACAACAACAAATGTGAGCATGTGAAATGGGAGAAAAACTGAGAAATTGACACTTCAAATCTAATCGCCTCTGTAGTGCAGTGCGCTTGTGCGCGCTTGCACGGGTATCACAAATTTCTGATGAAGCCTTTAGCACGGCCGAAACTGCAATAAAATCAGCTAGTGATTTTTTTCTTTTCATATTGAAAAAACTTTGTTGTTGTTGTTGTTGTTGTTGTTGTTTCTTTGGAAAGATTTGCGGAAGTCGTCATCAGATTTGGGGATCAGTTTTCTTTTATTCTTATTAGTTTTCATTGAAATGGGTTTTTACGGGTGGGCTTCAAACCCGACGCACAACCTATTTTAAGCCTAGGGAGGCCCGCCGCTCAGATTGGCCGCCAAACTAACGGTTGTCAGGGAAGCACCGACGTCAACACCAGAGGTGAGTACCTTTTAGAATTTCTTTTAAGTAGTAATCTAGACTTTTTCAATGTGGGGGTAACACCTACCTTTGTAACTAGGGCTAGAGAAGAGGTCTTAGATCTCACCATAGGAAGCCCAGATGTGGGGGGTATGATTAGGGAATGGAGGGTATCAATGGAACCTTCAATGTCTGACCATAGAATAATAGAGTTTAGATTTGGGGCGAAATGTCAAGAGACAGAACCAAAAAGAAACCCAAGAAATACCAGTTGGGACACATACACCAACAACCTGAAAGAAAACCTACTGAACGTAAAAGTTAGGAGTAGAATTAGTAACATCCTAGAACTTGAATGCTTTGTAGAGCAAGTAAACAATGCAGTATATAATGCCTACGAATCTAGCTGTCCAACAGGGCACAAGGCAAGAACAAAACACTCCTTGGTGGAGCGCTGAGCTGACCAGACTCTGGAAGAAGGTGCGATGCAGCTTTAATGCCGCAAAGCGCAACGGAGAATGGCACAACTACACGGCGACTCTGACGGAGTATAATAAAGAAATCAGGAAAGCCAAAAGACAGAGCTTTAGAACCTTCTGTGAAGACATTTCTTCCACGCCAGCAGCAGCCAGGATACACAAAGCAATGGATAAAGGCAGAGTGGAGACAAGAATTTCACTTCTATTGCCAGACGGAAGCTATACGCTTAGAGAAGAGCAACGAGCCAGTCACCTTCTAGAAACTCATTTCCCGGGCAGTACACCGGTAACTGAGTATGAGACAGCAGACAGGCAGATTACTCCAAATCAAGAAGAATGGAAACTTGCAACGAGCATTTGTACTAAGGCTCGTCTAGATTGGGCACTCAGAACCTTTCAACCATTCAAATCAGCAGGTGTAGACGGCATCTTTCCTGCACTTCTACAAAAAGGTGCAGAAACTATATTGCCTCACCTAGTCAAAATAACTAGAAGCAGCCTTGTGCTGGGCTATATCCCAAGGAAATGGAGAAGGGCGATAGTCACCTTCATACCAAAAGTAGGGAAAATAGACTACACGCTACCAAATTCGTTTAGACCCATTAGCCTTACCTCATTTGTACTTAAAACAATGAAAAAGGTAATACAGGGTGACAAAAAATAAGTGTATACAACATTTTTCAATGAAAAATCTTTATTTTTAATAAAAATAGGGAAAGAACATAAAAAACTCAAAATTTAATCCATAAGTAATAATTTATTTAGCTGGATTCGAAGTGACCTCCTCCAGCGCGAATACACATCTTCAAACGCTTTTCAAAATTTTGGGCTATGGGCCGCAGCTCCTCTAAGGTTATTTTGTCCCACTCCCGACGCAACGCTTGCTTCAAAGACTTCAAACTTTGGTGTCGCTTAGCACACGCCCTTGCCTCTAAAATCGACCATATGGAATAGTCCAAGGGGTTGAGGTCAGGTGAATATGGCGGCCATTCCTGAGACGTTGTGAAGTCCGGAAAATTGACTCTACACCACTCTTGTGTAATTCTTGCTCTGTGGGCTGGCGCTGAGTCTTGCTGGAAAGTCCATCTTTCTTCGCCAAAGTGCAGTCGAGCCCAAGGAAGAACTACGGCTTCCAAAATGTCGCGACGGTATACTTCTTGATTAATTTTTACTCCTTGGTCCACAAAAACCAAGGGTGTCTTGCCGCTGGCACAAATTCCTCCCCAAACCATGACGGATTGCGGATTTTGGCGATGTTCGATGATAGAGGATGGCCCAGGAGCTTCTCTTGACCAGATTCGATCGTTTTGCCTATTGTGCTTTTGCTCAACAGTGAATAATTTCTCATCTGTGAACACAATTTTTTCCCATCCCATACCTGCGGCCCGACGCAAAAGCAGACGACATCTTTGGAGCCGAACTTTCTTGTTCTTATCCGTTAACAACTGTCCTCTTTGGTGTTTGTAGGCTTTAAGTCCAAGATGTTCTTTTGCCATAAGTCGCAATGATTCACGGTTAATACCCACCTCACGAGCCATTTTTCTCATTGAAACTCCTGCATTTCGTTCAACCCGTTTTTTGATGATTTTTCGGTTGTTAGAAGTGTTTACGGATCGTTTTCTTCCTCTACCTGGTCTATCACCTTCATGGCCAAGCTCAAACCGTTTAATTGCACGAGCAACCAGTGAACGGGCAATTCCAATACTCCGAGCGATTTCGCAATTTCGTTTACCTAACTGGTACAACGCTATAATGGTTGCGCGATGAGTAGACATTGTGAAATAAACTATTAAAGTGAAGCTAGAGCGTTGAAAATAAATGTAACGGTTTCTGAAATATGTCGAATAGCAACAACAACAAATAAACCGTTGTAAATATAATAATGCGTTCTACACAGGGCAAAGAAGTTTGTATACACTTATTTTTTGTCACCCTGTAGATAACTATATAAGAACTGAGATTCTGGAGAAGGCACCAATGCACCCCTGTCAACACGCGTATAGGGCGGGCAGGTCTACAGAATCTGCTCTATACCAGTTGGCAAGCAACATCCAGTCAGCTTTCAAAAACAAAGAAATCGTACTCTGTGCCTTTCTAGACATAGAGGGAGCCTTTGATAATACTTCTCACGAGGCTGTTGTAACGATGCTTTGCTGAGGTATAACTCGCCGGATCCAGTGGTTCGTATACAAAGAATTTATTTGATTTCAAGGACTCTCCAATAGCTAGTAAAACAAGAAAATTATTTCGATTTAATTCTTCTTATGATTTATTTATAAAATTCTCCTTTAAATGACTACTCCTTAATATAACTTCCTAGTCTTGGCGGTGCAGCGGTGCGTGATGTCAGCTCCGATAGTTCAATTGTTTTTATCAGCATACGCGAATTCCTCATCTATCTGTGTCCTCACAAACCGTGTGTGTAGTTCTTTTGAAGAGCGTTGACGTGCATGTAGTGTCTTGACAATCCTGACCGATGTGGTATGACCTTTACAATGTCAGCAATTCGTGCGCGTAGTGCCACGACAATCCTGACCGATGTGGTGTGACCTTTACAATGTCAGCGATTCGTGCGCGTAGTGCCACGACAATCCTGACCGATGTGGTGTGACCTTTACAATGTCAGCGATTCGTGCGCGTAGTGCCACGACAATCCTGACCGATGTGGTATGACCTTTACAATGTCAGCGATTCGTGCGCGTAGTGCCACGACAATCCTGACCTATGTGGTATGACCTTTACAATGTCAGCGATTCGTGCGCGTAGTGCCACGACAATCCTGACCGATGTGGTATGACCCTTACAATGTCAGCGGTTCGTGCGCGTAGTGCCACGACAATCCTGACCGATGTGGTATGACAGTTGCAATGTCAGCGATTCGTGCGCGTAGTGCCACGACAATCCTGACCGATGTAGTATGACCTTTACAATGTCAGCGATTCGTGCGCGTAGTGCCACGACAATCCTGACCGATGTGGTGTGACCTTTACAATGTCAGCGATTCGTGCGCGTAGTGCCACGACAATTCTGACCGATGTGGTATGACCTTTACAATGTCAGCGATTCGTGCGCGTAGTGCCACGACAATCCTGACCGATGTGGTGTGACCTTTGCAATGTCAGCGATTCGTGCGCGTAGTGCCACGACAATCCTGACCGATGTGGTGTGACCGTTACAATGTCAGCGATTCGTGCGCGTAGTGCCACGACAATCCTGACCGATGTGGTAGTAACTAGCGTCTGACCGTAGCAAGTATTTGTGGTAGTGGGTTCTTTTAAGGACTTTTAAAGATAAATGACACTAACTTATAGCTGGCAAGGATTCATAGGGACCCGAGCCCAACATACAAGAATCGCATCTTAGAACCCAGGACTTATGGTTGGCAAGGATTCATAGGGACCCGAGCCCAACACACAAGACGTAGCTTCAATAAGGATGAGACTGACACTAGCTTATAGTTGGCAAGGATGCATAGGGACCCAAGCCCAACATACAAGAATCGTGTCTTTAAAACCAGGACTTATGGTTGGCAAGGATGCATAGGGACCCGAGCCCAACACACAAGACTTAGTTTCAATAAGGACTAACTACTAGAAACCACTTACCTGCTACGGACGTCTGCTCACGACTCGAGCTCACAGCAAAAAGCCTCGAATTCTGATCTGCATGCCTTTTTATAGCTGTCAAACGACAGCATTGTTCCGCACAATGTTCGCAGTTTCCATATTGCTTGCTTCCTTTCTCGCTCTTACACATGTATTGCTCACTGTATTACTGCATATCAATTTGTAGCTTTACTCTCACACATATGCTGCTTCCTTTGTGTAAGTGTGTTTTCGCGTACCATATTTGTAGTTTTACTTATGCTGCTAATGTTGTACTAATGTTGTCTCGCTTCTGTACATGTACTCTGTGTTCAGACCTGCACCTGTCTCGTTAATGCCATACAAGGGTATATTCCGCAAAAGTATTTTTCTGACACCGCCAAGAAATAACATACCTTACTAATTGTCATTAATAGAAGTTTTAGTGTAATTAATTTAACTTAAATAAATTTAAAACTAATTTATATTGAGAAATATTTAATAAATGAAACTAAAAGTATTAATAAAGAAAGGACAAAAAAATGCATAACTTCATGTTAACTTATATAATAATCTTAAATAATCCCAAAAGATATATATATATAAAAATGTTATGTCCATAATACGCCGCTATTATGGGCGTCACATCCCCTCCTTACTTCGGGGGTAGTAAAACGACCTTTGCTTGGCTTGATCGAAGGATTCGGATGCTATATGAGGATCCTGCCTCCTTGACTACGAAGCATAGCCTTTTCTTCGATGTGCGGGCTTTAATGCTTGCTTCCAGTCTTTGTTTAACCTCCTCTGGCCATTCGCTCTCCAGTAGTTCACGTGACGTAAGGCTAACAGTTGTTTTTGGCTGTAAGTAATTCCGGTGCTTATTGTTGTAGCTGTCACTGTTACTTCCGCTATCTTCATTATCGTCGCTGGTTTCACTGCTGCTACTGTTCTCACTGCTACTACTGTTCTCACTGCTACTGCTGTTCTCACTGCTACTACTGTTCTCACTGCTACTGCTGCTCATTGTAACATCGGGTAGGTCGATTGCTGGTGGTTCTATTTGTGGATTCTGCCGATTCTTTAATAACCGTATCAATCGGGCCACTATACGTCGCTTGCGATCAATTGCTCGTGGACCAAACCATGCTGTTGAATGTACTGTTGGCTGGTTGTAGTAGGTGATAAGGTTTTCGAAGAATTTTTGTTAATTCTTGTATTAATATTCTTCCTCGCTTAGTTTTATTTCCGCGCACTTCTTTTCAGCTTGCCTGCTGTTGAACGACTGACGACTCCACGTTTTGCTCGTCTCGGTTGTAATGCGCCATTATGATTTTATTTAACATTGTTTGCGCTGTCCTTGTCACACCTTCTCGGCTTCAAGGCTATATAACGACTGACTACCTCAATTTCTTTTTTATATTTTTTTTTTCCTTATATCTTACTTCCATGAGCGTCCTTCTGGAAGCTTCTAAGCTCATTGACGTGAGCTGTTCGCATTCGTGTGTCTCCTTCCTTTTGGACTCTCACGATCACTGGCGACACGAAACCTAAAACTTTATATGGTCCATCATACTTTGGGGCCAATTTTGATGCAAACCCATCTATTGCCTTAGAGAGATGATGTTGCTTTATTAATACCAGCTGTCCCACCTCTGGTTGCCAATTTCGACGCCTAAGATTGTAATGCCTTGCCTGATCTTGTGCTGCTCTCTCCAGGTTTCTATGTACCAACTGAAAAACCTCTCTAAGTTGGTCTGCTCTACTTGTTGGTGTCTTCTCCACATTTCCGGTGCCGAAGGTGATTTCATGATACAATGTTCCCGGTAGTCTTGGTTCACGGCCTTGAGTTAGAAACGCTGGGCTGTAACCTGTCGTTTCTGATATACTTGAATTTACCGCCAATGATATCTCTGGCAACAACTCGTCCCACCTCCGTTGATCTGCTCCAGCCAGTTGCACTACCATGGTCTTGATGGTTCTGTTGGCACGTTCAGTGGCGTTTTCTTGCGGGGTATAGGGTGCTGTGTACTGCTGTTTTACGCCAAGTTCCTTCATGTAGTTCTGGAATATTTTGCTTGTAAATTGTGTGCCATTGTCTGTAACAAGCACTTTCGGTACTCCATACCGAGATAGAATTCTCTCACGGAATGCCCTTTTTAATGTTTCTGTAGTGGCTCTCCGTAGGGGTACAATTTCGGTCCATTTTGAGAACTTATCAATGAAAACTAACATCATAGTATTTCCGTGCGTAGATCTCGGAAGAGGGCCAACAAAGTCAGCACACAAAATTGTCCATGGTTCCTCTGCCACTTGTGTCAACATTTTACCTGCAGGGCGCTGCTGCTCTGGCTTAAACCGTAGGCATGATTCACAATTTCGTACATGTTGACTTGCTGCCCTAAACATTCCTGGCCAGTAGTAGTTATGTGCGAGACGGGCTATGGTTTTCCGAATACCGAGGTGTCCTGCCGTTGGGTCATTGTGATTCTCTTCTAAAACTCTTTTCCTTAATGATGTTGGAACGCAAAGTTTCCACGGTGCACAATCTTCATCTCCAACTCTCTTTGGTATATGACGATACAACTGATCGTTCTCGATGATGAAGTCTGGAAATTTGTTCGGATTCTGTACAACTTCTTTCTTCTTCTTTTCCAGCCAGGGGCACTTTATGATTTCGGTACTTTGTACTGTTGCTGCTAGGAGTACGTCTCTTGGCTGTCTTGATAGCGCATCTGCTACAACATTTTGCTTACCCTTGCGATACTGTATTTCATATCTAAACTGCTGCAGCTCTAGTGCCCAGCGAGCAATGCGTCCAGACGGACTCTCGATTGAGTTCAACCACTTCAAAGACAGATGATCGGTTATAATTGTGAACTCGTATCCTTCCAGATATGATCGCATTTTTCTGACGCCCCATACAATCGCAAGACACTCCTTTTCCGTAGGTGAATAATTTTCTTCCGCCTTGTTAAGTCGCCGACTAGCGTACGCTATTACTCGCTCCTGGTCTTCAAAAACTTGTGTTAATACCACCCCTAAGCCATAATTGCTTGCATCTGTTTGCAAAGTAAATCGTTTAGAAAAGTCTGGGCATGCCAGCACTGGTGCTTTGGTAAGACGACTCTTCAGGTCATCGAACGCCTTTTGCTGGGCCTCCTCCCATTTCCATCGACGTCCTTTCTTCAACAATGCCGTGAGGGGGTGGACGACATCGGAAAACTCTGGTACAAAGCGACGGTACCACGATGCAATGCCTAAACAGCGGCGAAGCTCACGAAGGTTTGTTGGTGGTTGCAATTCCTGTATTGCTGCTATTTTGTCCGGATCAGTATGAATTCCTTCCGGCGTCACGACGTGTCCTAGGTATTTTATTTTACTTTTGAAAAAGTCACATTTTTCAACGTTAATTTTTAGGTTTGCTGCCCGTAATTTTCCAAAAACTTTGCGAAGATTAGCCATATGATCTTCCACGGATTCCCCAGTGACGATAATGTCGTCTAAGTAAGCGAAGGCATATGGCTCCAATTCAGGCCCGATGACTCCATAAAGGGCTCGCTGAAAGGTGGCTGGGGCTGAGTGTAGCCCAAATGGCATGACGCGCCACTGATATAAGCCACGGCCTGGTACCGTGAACGCAGTATATTGTTTACTCCCTTCGTCCAGGGGGATTTGCCAATAACCGTTTTTTAAATCAATACTACTGATGACTTTGGCGTTGCGGAGTCTGTCCAATATGTGTTGAATCCGTGGTAAAGGGTACGCATCTTGTTGCTGCTCAACAGTTATTTTATTATTTTAAACAACCATTAAAAGTTATTTAGATTCAATATGTTGCTGCTCAACAGTCAACAATAAATGCTGGCACCGCAGATCTTACATTCCAAGGCGGCGGACGGAAATTGCACAACAAAGTGTCAAGTTTCTGTCCGCTCACTTTGACAAAATGCATTATATCGTTTCGTTGTTAAAAATGCATCAACAACAAAAGTGTATTGAACTTTTGTTTTTGTTAGTTGAGAAGCGGTATAATGCATTAACGACAAAGTGCATTGAACTTTGTTTTTGTTAGTTGAGAAACGGTATAATGCATTAACGACAAAGTATATTGAACTTTGTTCTTGATTATCAATAAATGCATTGATATTTATATTGATATTTGTGTGTATTTTGTGGTGCGGGCTATGTCTACTATGGGCCATTTATTGACTGTTGAGCAGCAATTATTATGCAAGCAATTATTATACAAGCATTATTTACATGTCTTATGTTAGTGTAAGTAAGTTCTTTTCCTTTATAAGAAAAAGAAATATGATAATAAATCTCAGTTGTAAATTAGTTACGGTACAAATACGTGTTTTAATCAAACTTAATTTCAGCTAATTATTGCCAGTTCAAGTGCTGGCAAAATCATAACCAAAACTTCAATCAGTTCAAGTGCTGATTGAAGCCAAATCAAGGTTTACAACCTTCAATCAGTTCAAGTGCTGATTGAAGAATTTGTCCCTTGGCCTCTGCAACCAAAAGAGGTTGCAACATTTTGGTGACCCCGACGTGATTCAACAAGGATCACGTTACAACAACAAGGCCGTCAGGACAATTGAAGCAGCCTACGGCCAACAAGGCCCGTCAGGACAACAAAGCAGCCTGCAGCCAACAGAAGCAGATCGCTTAACAGTCACAAAGCCGTCAGGACAATTGAAGCAGCCTACGGCCAACAAGCCCCGTCAGGACAACAAGGCAGCCTGCAGCCAACAGAAACAGATTGCTTAAACTGAATAAAAAAAAACCTTGAAATTAAAAGATGAGTGCCGTTGAAGAATTATTCGAGCTCCAACGGCTGACAGGTGGTGAAATACAAGCCGTTATCAGGAATTTTAAAAAGGATTCAGCTGATCGGAAAAGGACAGCATTCTATTACGAAGACCGCTTACAACGCCTAGATGAGGCCTGGGCACGATTTGAAGAGCAAGACAATAAGCTCAGGTTGCTGCCCGGGTTAAAGTTAGACCATGAATATTTCGCGCAGAACTATTATGATGAGATAATGACTTTGGTAAACACATTCAGAGAAGAGTTTGAAAAACATGCAGCAATTATTAAGTCAAGATCTGTTCCCGAAGTAACTCCACGTCTGGCTAACGCATCAACTGATAAAGACGCTGGAAATTCTACGTTGGTCAACGTTTCTGGAATTATCCGAAAGCAAGCAGCAGCCATAATTTCACTACATAGAATTTGTGCGGGTCTGATTGACAACATCGAAGATCAACCATCACAATTCTATGAATTAAAAATAAACACAATCACTCGGTTATGGCGTCAGATTGAAACCCTTAATGCAAATATTTGGGAACATTGTGAATCTCCGAGCTCTCAAGGATATTGTCAAGATGAGTATAATAACATGGAAGATACAGTACAGCAGGTCCTTGTCCAACTATCAATCAATATGACCGCACATCCACCAGCTGAAACACCAACTGCACAAACGGCTATGAGCCCATTTCAGCTACCCAAAATCACCATTCCGAAATTCAGCGGTGATTATCTTGAATGGACTCAATTTCACGACTTGTTTTCAGAAGTCATTCACAAGCAGCAGATACCACCATCACAAAAAATGTGGTACCTCAAAACAAGCATTGCAGGCGAGGCAGAGAAGCTCATTCGGCACCTCGCACTTAGTACTGAAAATTATGCCACAGCATGGAAATTACTGCAAGATCGATACAACAACAAAAGGGTCATTGTTTCAACGATTATTCAAAAGATGTTAAATCAACCTGGGGTGCCAAACAACCCTTCAGCTGCAGATATAAGATCTTTACATGACACAACACATGAAGGACTACTGGCGTTAAACAATTTGGCAATTGAGACAAGCTCATGGGGTCCATTGCTACTTCACATTTTATTGGCGAAGCTCGACAAACAAACTCGATTACTGTATGAACAGTCGCTAGAAAACTCAAGAGAACTCCAAGAGATTAGTCAATATCTGGAATTCCTAGAAAACAGATTCCAATCATTAGAGGCAGTGGGCAACAAATCAAGCCCAACTAAGACAATAGCAGCAACTGTGACTCAAACACAATCAAACAAATGTTCAGTTTGCAACAATGATCCTCATCCTCTATATAAGTGCAAGTCCTTTCTCCAATCTAACATTCAAGATCGCATAAAGACCGTGCAAAAACTTAAACGATGCATGAATTGCCTTCGGTCTGGACATATGGCTCAAGAATGCAGAAGTCGTCATTGCAATACATGCAACAAAAAACACAATTCGTTGCTTCACGACAAGAAACTATCAACTTCAGTCAACTCATCACGGTGCAACGAACCACAAAGGAGTCTAACACCAGCAGCAAACACATTGAACCAAACCTCATTAATTACAACTTCAAACAATGGCTATGTGTTGCTGGGTACTGTAAAAATCAAAATAGCTTCAGAAGATGGACAGACTATTGAATGCAGAGCAATTCTCGATTCAGGTTCGCAGGTGAACTTGATAACTGAAAAATTGGTCAAAAGGTTGAAATTACAAAAGGAACCAAACCCTATCTGGATAGAAGGAGTGTCAAGAGGGAAAAAGAGCTCACAGTATAGTGTCAACACCAAAATTCAATCACGAATAAGCAACTTCAGCATTACACTTAAGGCTTTTATGGTTCCTACAATAATTTCAGCGCAACCCACAAGAGCTTTGGATATGTCAAAATGGCCCATTCCACAAAATATACAGTTGGCAGATCCCGAGTTTAACATACCAGGACAAATTGATCTACTAATTGGTGCTGAATATTTCCATTCTCTCATGTCCATTGGCCAAATTAAGCTGGCAGACAACTTACCAATCCTTCAAAAAACTATGTTTGGATGGCTTTGCAGCGGAAAGATCGGAAGTGGTTATGACAACTTTATGGCATGTGGAATACATTCAACGGACGACGAGCTTAACAATCTTCTGACAAAATTCTGGCAACTCGATGATGTATTAGCTTCAGAAAGCAATCTTACAGCAGCAGACCAAAAATGCGAATCATCCTTCATTCAGAATACTCAACGCGATAAAAGTGGAAGATTCATTGTGAAAATTCCCTTTAAGGACGACCCATCAAGCCTAGGGGAATCAAAGCAGATGGCAATGAATCGATTCTTTTCTTTAGAACGACGGTTGAACAAATTTCCAGACATGAAATTATCATACGTCAAGTTCATGCGAGAGTATGAGGCACTTGGGCACATGGAAAAGATTGACGAAGAAGACATATTGTCGCCGCACTACATAATACCGCATCACTGCGTCATCAAACCAGACAGCAGCACTACTAAATTACGGGTTGTGTTCGATGCTTCGGCTAAGACATCTAGTGGAGTATCGCTTAATGATATAATGCACAGTGGTCCAGTGGTGCAGAGTGATCTTTTATCTATTCTGATGCGATTTAGATCACCGCGATTTGTTTTTACAACCGATATTGAAAAGATGTATCGCCAAATTTGCATACATCCTCAAGACAAAACACTTCAAACCATAATTTGGAGAGAAAGTTGCAGCGACAAGTTGCAATTCTATCAGCTTAAAACAGTAACGTATGGAACACGCTCAGCTCCCTACTTAGCTACAAAATGTCTCCAAACGTTAGCAACAACAAACAAAATTCAATATCCACTTGGTTCAGCAGCACTAGAAAAGGAGTTTTATGTCGACGATGGGTTATGTGGATCAAACAAATTGACTGAAGCCTTAGAAATAAAACATCAATTAATTAAAATCTTAGATTCTGCTGGTATGAAACTTCGAAAATGGTGTGCTAATCACGCACAACTACTTCAGGGAATTCCAATTGATGATCAGGAAGTAGATCTGGACTTTGATAACGACTCCGACAAAAGCATCAGAACACTTGGGATCACTTGGCTTCCAAAATCAGATGAGTTTTGTATAAGGACGAATGACTCTTCAAACACAAAAAATACGAAGCGATCTGTAACCTCCGATATAGCACATATTTTTGATCCTCTCGGATTAATGGCTCCAGTAGTAGTAAAGGCCAAGACTTTTGTGCAAAGGTTGTGGCAACTAAAATTATCTTGGGATGAATCGCTTCCATTAGAAATGGATGCCTCTTGGACCAAATTTCGGAAAAACTTAGTAGCGCTCAACGATATAAGGCTTTGTCGACATATTACAAACCACAAGAACGCCGTATCCTTCCAGATACATCTATTCACTGATGCCTCAGAACGCGCATATGGAGCCGCGGTATACATTAGATCCCTAATAAATGATGGCACAATTGCAGTTCATTTGTTATGTTCAAAATCACGCGTCGCACCACTAAAAACTCAAACCATTCCACGACTGGAGCTGTGTGCGGCCCTATTAGGGGCGCAACTGGTCTCAAGGGTAAAGCAGGACATGTCTCTTGAACACTGCACGACTTTCTTGTGGACTGACTCTGAAATCGTTCTACACTGGATAAACTCAGAATCATCGTCGTTCCAGACATTCGTATCTAATCGCATAAGCAAGATTCAGGAGCTCACCTTAGTAGAACAATGGCGACATGTTAGTTCAAAAAACAACCCTGCAGATTTGTTATCCAGGGGAGTTGACCCAATTGATATAAAACGCTGCTCAATGTGGTTTTATGGTCCTCTCTTTCTTCATGCAAAGGAGGATTCATGGCCCAAAGCATTCCGCAAGGAGCTTGCAGTACCAAACCAAACGGAGCTGAAAAGAAACATAAGTGTTCTTACTACATCAATAAACGAAGATTTAAGCAACATGATTTACAACATAAATCATCGTAACTCTTTTCCAACGTTGCAAAGAATAGTTGGATACATACTAAGATTCATCAGGCACATACGTCGAAGTGATAGAGCAATTAAGGCCACACTATTAGTCGAAGAACTCAATGAAGCGCTAACTGTCATAATAAAAACGGTACAACTTAGCGACTTTAGTGACGAAATACAACAATTGTCAAGAGGACAAGAAGTAAAGAAAACAAGTGCCCTTCACGGTCTATCAGTTTTTCTCGACAACCAAGGTATCATCAGAGTGGGAGGACGACTTCTTGAATCAAATCTGCAATATGATGCCAAACATCCAATGTTATTACCTTACAATGATCCAATAACAAAATTAATAATGCAAGACTTGCACATTAAGAACCTCCACTGTGGACCACAAGCACTTCTTGCTCAGATAAGACAGCGATTCTGGCCCATAAAAGGTAAAATTATGGCCAGATCTATTGTTCAACACTGCATACGCTGCACGCGTGCTCGCCCTCATACATTCAATCAAATAATGGGCAACCTTCCTCATGACAGAGTGCAACCAGAACGTCCGTTCTTTAACTCGGGTGTTGATTTTTGCGGCCCAATTTGGATACACTACAAAATAAGAGGAAAACGGCCTTGCAAGGCTTATATCGCCGTATTCTGCTGCTTCAGTACAAAGGCAGTTCATCTGGAAGTTGTGAGTGATCTGTCCACCGAAGCATTCATTGGCGCACTCAAACGTTTTACTTCACGAAGAGGAAGATGTCAAAATCTGTACTGTGACAACGCCACCAACTTTGTCGGTGCCAAAAACCAACTAGAAGATCTGAAGAACACCATCCACAATGATCATTCACAAGATGCAATCATTCGGTCATGTACAGACCTGGGTACCACTTTTCATTTTATACCACCAAGGTCGCCACATTTCGGTGGACTGTGGGAAGCAGCTGTAAAATCTGCGACACATCTTCTGGTAAGAAGCGTAACAACCATTTCTCTCACTTATGAGGAGCTAGAGACAGTTGTAATCCAGATTGAAGCAATATTAAATTCTCGACCTCTAACGCCAATGTCATCTGATCCAAATGATCTCGCTGCCTTGACACCAGGACATTTTCTCATAGGCGAGCCATTAACAGCGATTCCTAGTGGTAAGAAGTGCACAACGAACCCATCAACTCTTGCTCGATGGAAGCTAGTAAATCATATAAAGGACGAGTTTTGGAGCCGGTGGTCAACTGAATACTTGAACGAGCTCCAGTGTCGCAGTAAGTGGAAGGATCAAGCTGCTAATGTAAAAGACGGAACACTGGTGTTAATAAAAGAAGACAACATCACTCCGCTGCAGTGGCCAATGGGCCGAATTATCAACACATATACTGGTAATGATGGTCGGGTTCGTGTGGTTGATGTCAAGACAAAAAACGGTATCTTTAAGCGCCCTATTCACCGTTTAGCACCACTGTTGATGGAAGAACAAGAAGATAACAGTGGCACAGAGTCAAATAATGGTGTGTCCACAAGAAAACGAAGGGACGAAATAAAAAAGGATCAACCAAAGAGAACAAAAACAGCACTACAGTACAGTTGTATAACGTTATTGGCAATATTACTAATGTTGCCGATAGCATGGTGTGAACCAGTCCAGATCACAAAATTTGACCCAAATGCTGGTATTCATTTTGAACACATCGGATCGAGCAAAATCATCACTAGTGAATGGAAACTGGTTGTGTACTATGATCTCAAACCATTGCGTGCTGAAATCCAACTACTAAAAGATGGTACTACGACTATGAACCACATGTGCGATCAAATACAACCCACACCAAGATGCGATGAATTGGTCACACAGTTTCAACACACAAATGCGGAGCTGTATCTCGATAAAGGGTTGTTAGCAAGCCATCGTGAAAAAAGAGGTGCACTCAACTTTGTAGGAAATGTTGCTAACTCGCTGTTTGGAGTTTTAGACTCAGAGTATGCCCATCAGATGTCAGAAACAATAACGGCCATCAATGACAACGAACAACATCTGACAAGCATGATGAAAAAACAGATTTCGATAATTGATTCAACCATTAACATCATCAAACGTGACCAAACTTCAGCTCAAAGCTCATTCGAAAGGCTTGAAGGAAGATTGGCAAGCATCAACGATCAAATTCGTCATAATGAACAGGAGGCACAGAAGGAGCAAACATTCCAAACATTCTTATCGTTAGCCTTTCAATTATCCATTATGACATCAAACGTTCATCGTGTTCAAACAGCACTCATAAATGTCCTTACAAATGTTCATCACGGACAGATCAGTCCTCAGTTACTATCACCACAGCAGCTCAACGATGAAATTTTAAAAATCACAGCGCATTTGTCACCAACCATTCAGATCCCAGGTTATCAAGGCGATATACTATCAATATACAAGTTAATGAAGGTTAAGGCGGCGATAACAGAGAACCACGCAATTTTCCAGATAACAGTACCATTAACCAGCTTGGATCAATTTAACTTATATCGGCTAATACCAATTCCCACAAAGATTAACAACACGATGATGGCAATAAAATTATCTACTACAGTTCTGGCAATAAATGTACCTCGAGATCAATATTTTCCAACCACAACAGAAAATTTGCAATCTTGTTTTAGAATGGAAAATGAATTGTATCTTTGTGCCAACAATCAACCCACATACAATAAGGGATCAGAAGTTTGTGCTTGCGAAGTGAGTTTACTCAACAATGAAACCCGATCCCACTGTAAGTTGGAGCATAGGGAAAATCAAGTATGGACACAAGTCAATGATAGGAATAAATGGATGTTTGCTCTAGCAACGCCAATACAAATTACAACAGTTTGTGACAACCAAGTTTCGCGAATCTCGTTGGACGGGTCAGGATTTATCGAGCTAACGGCAGGATGTACATTAAAATATCAACTCCTTACGATAACAAGCAACCCAATACTTTCCTCATCTACAAACATTTCCTATACTGCATTTGGACACATTATCGATGTTAATTCAACCAAACCAGCATCACTTCCAGTCTTAGAGACCACAGAGATTGAGTATGAACCAGCACTAAAAGAACTGTCAAGGCTGCAAGAAATTTTGGAAGCACACACAATCATCGATCTTCCTAATAAACTGCAAACTCATCAATATCATAGTTTTGCAGTGAGTTATTCGGGTTTGTTGCTAAGCACAGCCGTCATTCTGGCTATATGCATCTTGTACAAGCGGCAACAGCATAGAGGAGCTTCATCAGAGAATTCTCAAGCAGCACCTACAAATTCTCCAGTGAAAGAACATCCACTGTCAGAGACCATTTCCAACACCCCGCCACAAGTAGCTCCACGGTGTTATAGAAGTTTCTGCGTGGATGTATAAGGTTACGTCTGAATTGTTGAACACTCGTTCAACGCGGGGGAGGATGTTGCTGCTCAACAGTTATTTTATTATTTTAAACAACCATTAAAAGTTATTTAGATTCAATATGTTGCTGCTCAACAGTCAACAATAAATGCTGGCACCGCAGATCTTACATTCCAAGGCGGCGGACGGAAATTGCACAACAAAGTGTCAAGTTTCTGTCCGCTCACTTTGACAAAATGCATTATATCGTTTCGTTGTTAAAAGTGCATCAACAACAAAAGTGTATTGAACTTTTGTTTTTGTTAGTTGAGAAGCGGTATAATGCATTAACGACAAAGTGCATTGAACTTTGTTTTTGTTAGTTGAGAAACGGTATAATGCATTAACGACAAAGTATATTGAACTTTGTTCTTGATTATCAATAAATGCATTGATATTTATATTGATATTTGTGTGTATTTTGTGGTGCGGGCTATGTCTACTATGGGCCATTTATTGACTGTTGAGCAGCAATTATTATACAAGCAATTATTATACAAGCATTATTTACATGTCTTATGTTAGTGTAAGTAAGTTCTTTTCCTTTATAAGAAAAAGAAATATGATAATAAATCTCAGTTGTAAATTAGTTACGGTACAAATACGTGTTTTAATCAAACTTAATTTCAGCTAATTATTGCCAGTTCAAGTGCTGGCAAAATCATAACCAAAACTTCAATCAGTTCAAGTGCTGATTGAAGCCAAATCAAGGTTTACAACCTTCAATCAGTTCAAGTGCTGATTGAAGAATTTGTCCCTTGGCCTCTGCAACCAAAAGAGGTTGCAACACATCTGTTACAGAGTTCGCATTAAGCTGCCGATAATCCACACACAGCCGCCAACTTCCATCTTTTTTCTTCACCAATACAATCGGGGCGCTGTGAGGGCTCCTTGAGTGCTCAATGCATCCTTTATCCAATAATTCGTCTATTTGCTTATCGATTATAGCCTGCATCGCTGGGTTCCGTGGGAAATACCGTTGCTTAATGGGCCTTTCATCACGCATAATAATGGTATGCTTAGTGATATTTGATGTACCTTTCATTTGTTCAAATGCCTGTAATTCTTCCTTTAAAAATGCGTCGAATTTATCTTGCTCGCTCTGTGGTGTACTCCTTACTATAGGGCAAATCGGTGTACTTGTGCTCATATCATTGCGACTCAGTGTAATCGTGTGGCCACCTAACGTAAGTTTCGCGTCAATACTTTTCAAGAAGTCCAAGCCCAGGATAAGAGGATCAATTGCATTTGGGAGAATCAAAAGTTTAACCTCGCTTTCACAATCTTCTCCAACACTCGCAGTCATAATTAGTGCTTCGGTTACGTGTGTTGTCCGTCCATCAGCTAAACGAACAGTCGTTTGAATGGGAATTTTATTTTCAGGCGTCTCCAAATCCTTGGCAAGTTCTTCATTTATAAAACTACGTGTCGCTCCAGTGTCTATCGTTGCTACAACCGTTAATCCATTTAGTGCAAGTATGGCAGATATACGGCCGTTTTCACAAATTATTGGTGGTAGCCCGTGTGGTGACGCTATTTTGTTGGAGGTTTTTATTCTCGGGACCTTCCCATACCTCGATTCTGGTAGGCCCCTTCGGCGTTTCCCTGATTCTGCTTGCAACAATCGTAAGTTTTTATTTCTTTTCGCCCACATACCCTGCAAAATAGAATCGGTCTATTCCTGCATTCTCGTTGAAAGTGTCCTTCTTCGCCACAGCGGCGACAAGCTTGACGGACATTAACAAATTCTTGTACAGTCTGTAATATGCGGTGTCTCTCGTCTCGACCACGCTGAGAAGTAGCGTTGCCATTTCCCTCCGTCCGAAGACATTCCAAATCTTCGGCCAATGACATCAATTCGTCCAAATTATTAAAGTCTTTCCGCTTGACATACCATTGGTATTCTGTCTGACAATTTCGGAAAATTCTTTCTAACTTCTGTTCTTCTGAATACCCTGCGTGTCTCATCAGGTTTTGAATCGATATGACAAAATCTTTAAACGTTTCTCGTTGTCTTTGGGTACGTTTCCTTATTTCATCATCTAGATGCTCAAAATAACGCGCAGGCAAGAAAAATCGCAGAAAATCCTTTTTAAAGTTGTTCCAATCAATCCAATGTAAATTATTATTTCTAAACCAGGTAAGGGCTTTATCCTTTAAAAGTTCTGGCATGGTCCTTGGCAATAGATTTGAGTCCAAGTTGTATACTCCTGCCAGTTCTTCCACGCGCTCGATAAATCCCAAGGGGTCACGTCCCCCATCATATTTGACTGACCATTTTCGAACTTGGTCAATTACCGTCGCATATGATGTCATACTGCTGAGTTGTGATTTTGATGCATTTGTAAAATTTTCCAAACCTGCCGTGACCAATGGTGTTGGCTCCATTTTTCTAGGTTCAGATTCTGTGACCACAACCGTGGGCTTAGGTGATGTGCTCCTACTGTACTTGGCTTCCAATTCTAAAAAATATTGTTCTACTTGCGTGGAAAAGTCACCGCTCTTGATGAACACCGAAAGCTTCTTCCTGAGTTCTTCTGTACTACCCGTGTCGTCAAAGCCAAGTTCTTTCACTATTTTCTGGAGCTGTTCCTTACTCAGGGTATATATCCATGTTGTGTTAACCATTTTACCCAATTTTTCGTTTCCCTTTTGCGTCTTTCCTATCCTTTAACTTTCAAATTGTTCCGAGTATTTAGAGTCCCTGCTCGGGCGCCATTTGTAACGATGCTTTGCTGAGGTATAACTCGCCGGATCCAGTGGTTCGTATACAAAGAATTTATTTGATTTCAAGGACTCTCCAATAGCTAGTAAAACAAGAAAATTATTTCGATTTAATTCTTCTTATGATTTATTTATAAAATTCTCCTTTAAATGACTACTCCTTAATATAACTTCCTAGTCTTGGCGGTGCAGCGGTGCGTGATGTCAGCTCCGATAATTCAATTGTTTTTATCAGCATACGCGAATTCCTCATCTATCTGTGTCCTCACAAACCGTGTGTGTAGTTCTTTTGAAGAGCGTTGACGTGCATGTAGTGTCTTGACAATCCTGACCGATGTGGTATGACCTTTACAATGTCAGCAATTCGTGCGCGTAGTGCCACGACAATCCTGACCGATGTGGTGTGACCTTTACAATGTCAGCGATTCGTGCGCGTAGTGCCACGACAATCCTGACCGATGTGGTGTGACCTTTACAATGTCAGCGATTCGTGCGCGTAGTGCCACGACAATTCTGACCGATGTGGTATGACCTTTACAATGTCAGCGATTCGTGCGCGTAGTGCCACGACAATCCTGACCTATGTGGTATGACCTTTACAATGTCAGCGATTCGTGCGCGTAGTGCCACGACAATCCTGACCGATGTGGTATGACCCTTACAATGTCAGCGGTTCGTGCGCGTAGTGCCACGACAATCCTGACCGATGTGGTATGACCGTTGCAATGTCAGCGATTCGTGCGCGTAGTGCCACGACAATCCTGACCGATGTAGTATGACCTTTACAATGTCAGCGATTCGTGCGCGTAGTGCCACGACAATCCTGACCGATGTGGTGTGACCTTTACAATGTCAGCGATTCGTGCGCGTAGTGCCACGACAATTCTGACCGATGTGGTATGACCTTTACAATGTCAGCGATTCGTGCGCGTAGTGCCACGACAATCCTGACCGATGTGGTGTGACCTTTGCAATGTCAGCGATTCGTGCGCGTAGTGCCACGACAATCCTGACCGATGTGGTGTGACCGTTACAATGTCAGCGATTCGTGCGCGTAGTGCCACGACAATCCTGACCGATGTGGTAGTAACTAGCGTCTGACCGTAGCAAGTATTTGTGGTAGTGGGTTCTTTTAAGGACTTTTAAGGATAAATGACACTAACTTATAGCTGGCAAGGATTCATAGGGACCCGAGCCCAACATACAAGAATCGCATCTTAGAACCCAGGACTTATGGTTGGCAAGGATTCATAGGGACCCGAGCCCAACACACAAGACGTAGCTTCAATAAGGATGAGACTGACACTAGCTTATAGTTGGCAAGGATGCATAGGGACCCAAGCCCAACATACAAGAATCGTGTCTTTAAAACCAGGACTTATGGTTGGCAAGGATGCATAGGGACCCGAGCCCAACACACAAGACTTAGTTTCAATAAGGACTAACTACTAGAAACCACTTACCTGCTACGGACGTCTGCTCACGACTCGAGCTCACAGCAAAAAGCCTCGAATTCTGATCTGCATGCCTTTTTATAGCTGTCAAACGACAGCATTGTTCCGCACAATGTTCGCAGTTTCCATATTGCTTGCTTCCTTTCTCGCTCTTACACATGTATTGCTCACTGTATTACTGCATATCAATTTGTAGCTTTACTCTCACACATATGCTGCTTCCTTTGTGTAAGTGTGTTTTCGCGTACCATATTTGTAGTTTTACTTATGCTGCTAATGTTGTACTAATGTTGTCTCGCTTCTGTACATGTACTCTGTGTTCAGACCTGCACCTGTCTCGTTAATGCCATACAAGGGTATGTTCCGCAAAAGTATTTTTCTGACACCGCCAAGAAATAACATACCTTACTAATTGTCATTAATAGAAGTTTTAGTGTAATTAATTTAACTTAAATAAATTTAAAACTAATTTATATTGAGAAATATTTAATAAATGAAACTAAAAGTATTAATAAAGAAAGGACAAAAAAATGCATAACTTCATGTTAACTTATATAATAATCTTAAATAATCCCAAAAGATATATATATATATAAAAATGTTACGTCCATAATACGCCGCTATTATGGGCGTCACACTGTGAAGCAGTCTTTACACAAAAAAGGAGTAAATGATATGCTCAGCAGATGGATATGCCAAATGCTTAGCACTAGAACTGCAGAAACAAAAGTGGGAAACACTACTATAAGAATCAAAACAACAAAAGGCTGCCCACAAGGCGGAGTCCTTTCTCCACTGCTGTGGAGTCTTGTTGTGGACGAATTATTAACGATGCTAACCGAGAATGGCATAAAATGTCAGGGTTACGCAGACGACATCGCCTTAATAGCGAGAGGGAAGTTCGAGGATACACTCTGTAACCTGATACAGAGAGGACTGTCAGTAACAAAGGAGTGGTGCAACACAGTGGGATTAAGTATCAACCCAGCGAAAACCACCATAGTACCTTTTACTAACAAAAGAAGCTTGCCAAACCTCCGAACAATGAGAATGGATGGCACTGAAATTCCCTTCAAAGGAGAAGTAAAGTATCTGGGACTTACACTAGATTCAAAGCTTCTCTGGAGAAGACATGCAGAGGTAACTATAAACAATGCAACGCGCGCACTCATGGTATGTAGGAGCCTGGCGGGGAAAAGCTGGGGTTGTAACCCAACAATTCTCCGCTGGATGTATACCATGATGGTGAGACCCATCCTCACCTATGGTGCAATAGCATGGGCTGAGAGAACCAAGCTAACCACAATGAGGAATATGCTAACAAAGGTGCAGAGACTGGCCTGTGTATGCATCACAGGGGCCATGAGGACATGCCCTACAGCAGCACTAGAAGTAATTCTGGACCTTACACCTTGTCATAGAGGGAGTAGCCAAGCGAACTCTGTTGTGCATTGCAAAAGAGGGGACAGGTTAAGGTAAAACTATCAGCAGTAGAGAGAAGGAGGATATTGCAAAGCACACTCCCTACATCGATCTACCAAGAGACGATATAGTAAAAAGGTATAACTTCGAAAAACACTTCGGAATTAAGCTTAGTACCAAGAAAGAGTGGGACAGCGAGATGATATCGCAAGTCAAGAAACCACACAGTATAGCATGGTATACAGATGGGTCCAAGACATTGGAAGGTATAGGCGCAGGGGTGTACGGGCCAAGAACCAAGCACTTTGAACCTATGGGGACAACACCCAGTATCTTCCAAGCGGAAATCCTAGCAATACAGCTGTGTAGACAATTCAATCTGGACCGTAAATACAAAGGTCAGGATATAGTTGTGATGTCAGACAGCCAAGCAGCAATCAAAGCATTAGTTTCCTATGAGATATCATCGAGAATAACATGGGAATGCCTAACAAAACTCAACGAACTAGGCAAGAATAACACTGTTACTATACTTTGGGTCCCAGGAAACAAAGGAATACAGGGTAACGAAGAAGCCGATGGTCTAGCGCGACAGGGTGCAGCCACAAAATTTATAGGACCAGAACCATTCTGCGGATTGGGCACACATTCTAAAAAAGAAGAACTAAGAAGGGAGGAGAGGCATAAACGTTCAAACCTTTGGAAAAGCCTCCCAAAGCTAAGACAATCCAAATTTCTCCTCAGAGATTTTAACACTCGGAGAGCAAAATTGTGCATAAGCTTAGGCAAACCGAATCTTAGGATTCTAACGGGGTTCCTTACAGGACACTGTAAACTCAAATACCACCTGATGAAATTAGGCATAGAGACCGATTGTAACTGCCGTTTCTGTGAAGAAGCAGGGGAGACTCCAAAACACCTACTTACAAACTGCGACGCCGTGGCTCGCAGACGTAAACTAGCACTGGGGAATTATGAGCTGAGTCTAGAGCAGGTTTCATCCCTTGAACCTAAGAATATTCTCAAATTCATTAGAGAAATAGGGCTGGATGAAATTCTGTAATCCGCAAACCCAGCGGAGCTTTGAAAAGGAGGTACAATAGATCTCATTTAGGTCGCAGTACGCATCTCCACCACACAACATTAACATTAACGGTTGTCAGTTTTGACGTTGCCCAGGAAACACCACGTGGAGGTTTGAATCGACTTGAGGCGATTTCACAAAGATTATGCTGTCCTCGCCAGGTTGAAACAGTCAGACATGTTACATTGTTACATCGCCCCCAGATTCCCCATATATGTATAATCATATATATACTTTTATTTAAGTCACTACTTTTATCATTTCACTAACTTAAAATCATTATTTAACACTTCTATGTTAAATAAATAATATTTAATAAATAAAACCATACTTAAATGGATAAATATTTCCATTTATATTTACTTCGCTTCTCGATCACTGCCACCAAAATATAGTGATATTTTATCGCAAATATCGCCTGTCGAAAGTGTTACAACATACCGACTTTTGATAATTTCGACAACTTTCGAAGTTACAACATGTTGCCACAGTAGTGAGTCCATAGTTATGTTCCACAGGGTTGGCGATAACACCCCGCCCTTGCTCTACTTATTCTAGTCTTGACTCTACCATTCTGCATGTTGACAGCCCTGTGCTTGAGCATATTGTCTACCCAATTTGCTATCATTGGGCTTACATTGTGCTGTCACGGCTTGCCGCAGCCTTCCAAATCATATTTTGTCGAAAGCACCCTCGATGTCCACAAATGTGACTATGGCAATGCTTCCTGACTCCTTTTCAGTCACTCTTACCGATTCGTGAAGAGCACTCTCCGTAGACCTACCTGATCTATACGCATGTTGGCATCTACTCAGAGGATTTTGCATCAGCGATGTGCTCTCAAGACAGTCAGCCATCACTCTTTCCATCGTTTTCAAGAGGAAAGATGTTAGGCTGATCGGTCTGAACGACTTCGCCTCCGCATTATATTTTTTCCAGACTTCGGAAGAAAGACAACTTTCGTCTCTCTCCAGACTCTCGGAACGTACCTAGTCGCTATGCAAGTAACGAATATATCCCACAGCCTAGGTGCAATCTTCCCCCCGTTGCATCATAGCCGGAAATGTACTGACCATCCCTGATGTTTTTTACTGAGCAAATGAGAGTATAGCACTCCTCACCCCGTCCATAGTGATCACCCTTCCGGCTTCCAGTCTGTCAACCCTGTGCATTCCTTCAAGGGTGTCCACGGGCCATCAGACTTAAAACTTAAAGGAAAATGCACCTCCATCAGAACTTCCATCGACTCCTCTAGGTTCCCTGCCATGGTTCCATCCATTTTTCGGATCAGTCCCACTTTGGAGAATGGATCTTTTGAAACCATTTTCTGAAGCCTACATGCTTCTGATATAGTTTCCGTCCTAGAACAGAAGTCTCTCCACGACTGCCTTTTACGTCTTATGAGGTTCTTCAGTTCCCTTTTCCGTGCCTTGTAGTTTGCCCATGTTTCTAGGGTTCCCCTCTCATGTGCAGATTGAAAGCCTTCCTATCCTTCTACTTCAGAGATTCAAGTTCCGTGCACCACCATGGCGTCGGATCACCCTCGTCTACTGAAAGAATAGGACATGCCACCTCGTTAGCTTCGACCATGGCCGAGCTAAGATCTTTGACATAACTTTCTACTTTCGCCGTATTCCCTGGTATTTTTATCGTTTTTTGGGTCAGAGTGTTTCCCTCAACTTCGCCTTATACTTCACAGGATCTGTATTCTTGCGGAATGAAGGAACCCCTTCCTGCTATTCCGCTGGCGTCGGATTCCGTACTTGAATTCAAACTGTATGGATCTGTGGTCCGACATGTTAAGCCTATCCACGACCCTCCAATTTTCTATTCTGTTCAGAATCTTTCTGCAAATGAGAGTTACATCAATGACTTCCGCTCGCCTCACATCAACGAAAGTCGGTTGTGTTCCTCTATTTGCTACCAACAGATTGTACCCTTCCACAAATTCAAGCAATTGCTCTCCTCTGTCGTTAGTGCTTCCCCACGCAGTATTGTGCGCGTTTGCATCACATCCTATCATCACTCCAATGTTCCTTTCCTAACAGTACCTTACCAGACTCTCCACCTCTTTTCAAGATGGTTGGTCTGGAGAGTCGTAAGGAAGGTACGCTGAAGCTACCATACAGGCACCTGCACCATCCCCATTTCTCACAGCGGTGAGATCCGGGGAACATAGGTGTGGCATATGTACCGCTAGTATACCATGTCTCACCAAGATACAAGTCCTCCGCCTGTCATCTGTTACTGGTTGGTACAGCGTGGCTTTTCGCTCTGAGAGACTTTCAATTCTATTGTGAAATCCAAGGTTCTTGGAGCATTGCTATGTCAATTCCATCCTTCTCCATGCAACGCATCATCATTGCTGATGCTGCCCTACTATGGTGCAGATTGAGCTGACACACCACATATTTTCCTGGTACGGGCCCATCACCCGCCCTGGTGGTTCCTCCTTTGCAGAATTCCCCACCAGCCCCGTACAAGGGGTTCCATCGCACTCACCTTGCATCCTTTTGGAATTTGATGAGAGCTTGATCAAGGCTCCAGTTGAGTATCCCCCCTGCCAGCCTGATCGCTTCCACCTCATCCGTCCTTTGCATCTCCGAACTTCGTTACGTTACTAACTCTCCATTTAGAAGTGTCTGCAACGCACCGGTTCTGAGTCTGCAACCTCCTACGGATGACCTCCTTGCTTTCAGAAGTACCGTAAACAAAGATGAACATCCTTCTAACGTCCTTCAATGCGTACAGTCGGTCGACCCGCAACTCAGCCCCTTCCCATAAATTCGTGAGCCTTGGCACGGTTCGGCACAGCCATACCTTGGATGATGGGTTCTTGCACTTGAGTACAATAATTCCATCCTCTAAGTTTGCATTGCCAATAAATCCTACATCGCCATCAATCTCATTGTGTGTTTGTGTCGAGAGACTCCAAGAGGGCGGATTTGAAGACCGCTAGCTGAGATTTTCCCAACTGACCATCGATTGAGCAATCGACGATGCCCATTAAGAGGTCTTTTTCTGCTACCGTAGCATAGGATGCACGGCCGCTTCCAATAACCCATATCTGGTTGGATTTCCCTCCAGCTAACGCCTTCGACTTCGCGGCCGCAACCCTTTGTTTTGGCAAAAGTTTGCTACCGCTTGGTTTCTGGCTATCAGCCCGACGCGATTTCCACTGGCTATCGACTTTTGAACGTCGTCCACCAGCTTTCATTGTCCTTCCTTTATGTGGAAGGCTATCAACCTTTACAGGATGTCCACCTTCCCCATCCTTATCCGAAGAGCTAACAGCCGTAAGCTGTCCACCTTCCGACTCACAGGTTCGAGTCGCCCCTGTAACGACTTCGCCGAAAGGTCCAAGCTGATCCCTGAATCTTTTCCGCTCTTTCGTCTCCGGGGTGGACTCATCGCATGACATGCTTTGGAATTGGTCCGCCATTTTGCTGACGGGGGACTCCAAAGCAGTCTCCCAGCGGTTGTGCCCGCCCTCTTTCGCTTCCTCCTCCGCTTCTGTTTCTCCCTAACACGGAGCCGCTTTGCCTCGGATCCAGCTTCGTTCCACGGTTAAATCCTTTTGGGATTCCACCGCTTCAGGACTCCTCCTCTCAGCGTACCTTCCTTTTTGTTATATGTTAAATTAAACATAAAAAATCCCACGAGTTGGGGAGAAATATACAGACCGAACGGACAGAGATCCCCATAATCCGCCCTACCCTACTAGTATACAACAGGGAGTGGGCTGCCCTGAGGATACACCATTCGCGATCTAATACCCCTAGACCCTGCACCATCGGTGCAATCTCCCTTGGCATGGCGTCTACAACCTTAGAAAGGGGGGGGTTGACTTTTAGTTCGTTGCTCCACAAAGTCTAACCCAATAGCCATTGTGTCTCTGCAACTTAAGCCTTTACATCGCATCAAGATTGTCACCCATGCGTAAAGGTGCGCCTAATAAACTATTGAAAAATCAAAATAAGAAACTAAGTTTAATTTTTCTTTGTTTTTCCACTCAGTAAAGTCGTACGACTGTCACATGCGTAGCCATGGGCATGCTCATATGTTATTAAAACATTTCTTAACTTTAAATAAAAAAACGAACAAAAATTATAACATGCAATAAGTGATTAAATTCTACTTTGAAACAACTGTGCACCGTTAAAAAGGTACATTTATTGCCTTTCAAATGAGCCATTAAAATAAGTTTTCCATGAGTTAGTTTTTCTGTTAGAAACAATAGTATGAATCAATGTCATGAAATACCAATAAACCCCGTTACTCCTAAGGGTGTGAAAAAGACCCCCTTCCAATACGATTTTTTGCTTAACTCGACTTCCTCTTTCACCTCCGTAAATATTCGAACTCTAACACTGGTCGGAATTGCTGATAAGTGTGTGTGCTAACTTCTGCAAAGCTGCGAAAAGTTAGGAAAAGTTTAAGAAGTGAACGATTTTAATTATTTTGGTTTAGTTTATTATTTATTAGGGGAAAACATAAGAACGCAGCCCAAAATGCAATTGTAACTGGCATATATTCATATATGGGTAAATGCAAACTAAATAACTGAACACAAAAATCCACAAAATGAAGATTTGCTATCCGCCGCTTATGTTCGAAATTGATTTTGCCTTACAGGCCGGTTACACAGGCATGTGACAGTGAAAGTGCGAAAGAATACGTGTGCTGTCGAAAGAATGATTCGAAAAATTTCGGACTTTCATGCTAGTAGCAAGAGGTGCTACACATGCACGTGAAAGTTCATTAAAAAAATTCCATCGAATGCGAAGGTTCTCGCTGCTATTGCAGTTTGCGTGTCCTTTACTTGTTGTTTTTTCTCTTTTAATTGTAAACAAGCTATCAGTGTTGCTTCCTGTACGAAATCGACGAAAACCCGAAATAAACCCAGCGAAAGTAATTAAAAACAACACTGATATTCCCCTTTTTGACACACACTGGCCGCTGCTGTCAAAATCCACTGGCTCTGAAATTTCGAGTGTATTTGTAAAATAGTATGAATGTATTGAGTTTTTCGAACTACAAAACCAGTATACTGGTCTGTGTAGCATGCCTGTTACTTCGAAAATAACAAAACCGAGTGTTTCATGACACCATTTTAAACCGATATCGTTTTCATAACCGATTCTGTTTCAATTCTGTGTCGGTTTTCACAACACCCAATTTTTTATTAATATAAAAGCTTTAAAGTCGAAGCGGTATTTTTATAATAGTCTGATTATATTAACGCCGACTCTAAAGGCTTTATAGTTATTAAGAAATTAATATATCAATCAAATCAATAAAAGTGCTATATTTTTGGTGCTATATATAAAAACGTGTTATATTTAAAAAAAAATTTTACTTTAATAATTATTTTAAGGTATATTTATAAATAAAGCTGAGCTAAACCATGCATGTGTTTTTAAATATTAGTTTGTACCCGTCACAGTAATAAGTTCCGATAACATTTCATTTATTCTTACACTCAAAAAATTATGTGTGTAAATATTACTAAAAACTGCGTTTGTTCTACGAATATTATTCGTTGTTTTCAGTCACTAATAGGATTCGTAGATTGGGCGTAGTTTGGTACATATTATAAAATTTTATTCGTATTCGTAAAAAAAAATTTATATTGTACGAATACATTTGTTACATTAACTAAGATTTCGGTTGTAAATATTTTTAAATTCATTCGTACGACAAATTTAGGAATGATATCCTTATTAGTCGAAGATCATCCCTGCAAACCAAAGTTTCCGAATTTGTCTGAATTCCGATAATTTCGTAACTATTTTGAGAATCCTTAACGAATTCGTAACTATTTCGCAACAGTAGTTTCGGAACATTTCCGAATAATTCGAAAGAGTTCCGAGATCAAATTTTCAAATTTAAATTGCACTGCTTTTACCAGCAAGTAAAAAACACCAACAACAAGCACGCGCTGTATTTACCAACAACGACAAGAAAAAAACAAAAACACACACGCGCTGTATTGTTGCGGTGCAGCTGCGCCTGTGAACGATTCCGCAAATTACAACAATCATGAAAATCTTGAAGTTGCTGCAAAAGAGTGGAAAGATTTAGGCGCTGCCGCCGCTGTTTTAAATAATTTGCCATTTGTAAAATAATTTAGTTTGAAACAACAGAGCTAAAATGTAAGTGGAGAAAAATGTGTTTATGGAAGTGAGTTACAATTAATATGTTGTGCATTTAAATCAAATTCGTAAAAAAAAATTAAACAATTAAAAGTTGTGATAAATAACAAATTAAAGATTGAAAAATAATAAAGTGGTAAAAGAAAAAATTTCCCGGCAAGCCTTTAGGAAGAGCGTTAAGCGAGAAGATGGGAATCTTTTAAATTCAATACTTTCCCAAGATTCCATGGAAAACAGAGAAAGCGACAATTCTTTACGAATCTGTTACGAATTTGTTACGAATCTGTTACGAATTTGTTACGAATTCGATATGTAAATTCTTTGCGAATTTGTTACGAATTCGTTACGAATACGATACTTAAATTCTTTACGAATTTGTTACGAATTCGTTACGAATACAATACTCAAATTCTTTACGAATTTGTTACGAATACGATACTCAAATTCTTTACGAATTTGTTACGAATTCGTTACTAAAATTCCTTCCGAATTTGTTACGAGAATTCGTTACGAATTCGTGTCAACCCCTGCATACGATTTTCGTTAAGAAATCGCTACGAATTCGGATTCCGAACTCGGAATGATTTAGAAAAATTCGTAACGAATTCGTTACGATTCGGAAGCTTTGGTTTGCTGGGATTCTTCGGAGCAACAGATGGTAAGAGGCATCTAAACCAATATCGCATATGAACTTGGACGATAAGCAAATTTATGTTTTAAAGTATTTAAAAACAAGAAGAAAACTAAGTCAAATAAATTTAAAAAACTAAATGTTTTCCCAAAAGTCGGCTTTAAAAAAATCGTTTTTCTGTTATAAAGATGATCCAATTTGGTTAATTTTTTAATTTTTCGTAAACTTCATAAAATTGCTAACAATCTTGCAGCATTTCAATTTGAGAAAATTGCAGCGATCTAGGCAAGGGCAAAGCTTCTATTTCAAAAGCGAAAAATAGTTTTAGGAAATTCTGAATAAAGTACGCACTAATTTTTAAAAAAATCTGAAGGCAAATTCTTTTTAAGAAAACGCTTTTACATTAAATTATCTTATGGTCAAAAGTTTTTTATGACTAAAATTTAAATAGGAAACCCGTTTTGAAGCATTAATTTTATACTTCTTCAAATTCACGTTTTTTAACAGGCGTCCACCCACTTTGAGAATTTTCTGGATTGCGTCACGTGCTTATATTACATCCAGGATTTAGAATCAAGCCTTGCAGGGAGGTTCTGGAATATATTTAGAAAATGAATGGAGCCCAAAACCGATCTACACATGTACCTCTTTATATATTTAATCATACGTTTTGAATTAAAATTAAAATAAATATTTTAAATAATTCATGCAATAGGTATGTATTCGAACTCGACTTTAGTAACTTGCATTCTGCTAGAACCGATGCATGTTGAAAAAAGAAATAAGTCAGTTGATGTTCATGCGGGGAACATTTCAAGAATAGCGACAACTCGTATTCTTTGTTTTTGCGGATTATATTGACTTTTACCTCCTTAATCCAAATTTCAGGCCGCTCGTAATTGGTTTATGAGTTATAGGCATCCAAAACTGGAATAAATGGTCTGAAAATCTTGCTGTTTTTTTTTAATTTAAAAAAAAAAAATATTCGAACATTTTTGTATTCTTCTTTGAAAAGAGAAAAACTTTGGGGCTAAATAGTAATTAATGCGATTTTATTTTGGGATAAAGGAGACCTCACATTATTTAATTTACTAAATTACTAAGACTATTTGTTGATTTATTTAAATATTTAAATTACATGAAAAAAAATTATATTTGAAAATGTTTCGGGAATGATACAAGAAAGATTTTTACCCCTTTGTGAAATATATGTACTTTTCTTATGTGCACAACCGTATGTCAACCGGTGTATCATGATAACAAAATTAGTACCAAAAACCTCAGAAAATATAATTATATAGGTTACATTTTATTTATGTGCACTCTAGACTCCTTTACGCCTTCCCCTCCCCCCTAGAACAAATTCTGCGGACGCCCTTGGAAGTTGCGGTCATTAGCCATACAAACTAGATTACCAAATTTTATCCTTATACAGCCCAACTTACTTAGTTGGCGCTACAACCGTATGTCGGTCTTGGCCTCATCTAAGAATTTGCGCCAGACATTTGTCTTTCGCTTGCTGGCGCCAGTGGGAAATTCCAAGCTTCGTCAGGTTGTCCTCTACTTGGTCTTTCCAACGAAGATGCGGTCGTCCTCTTCTGCGTTGACCGCCGCGGGGTACCGAATCGGATGTTTTCTTCACTGGAGCATCGTCTTTCATGCGCTGAACATGACCAAGCCAGCGAAGCTGCTCGATTTTAATGCGCTTGACTATGTCGATGTCAGCGTATTGAGTTCATCATTCCACCGTATTCGGTACTCGCCATTGACGCAGATTGGTCCGTAGATCTTACGAAGAATCTTTCTCTCGAATGCTCCTAAAGTCTTTTCATCTAACTGCTCAGCGTCCAGGTTTGTGATGCATAAAGTAGGACGGGCATGATGAGCGATTTATAGAGTGTGATTTTCGTTCGTCGAGAGAGGGCTCTGCTTCTCAATTGCCTACTGAGTCCAAAGTAACACCTGTTGGCAAGAGTTATTCTTCGCTTGATCTCAATGCTGATGTCGTTGGTTGAGTTAATGCTGGATCCCAGATAAATGAAGTTCTTCACAACCTCGAATGAGGTATTGTCAACGGTAACGTGGGTTCCAAGACGCTTGGACTGTTTGTTGACACCAAGTATTTCGTTTTATCTGCATTCACTGCCAGACCCATTCGACTTGACTCTCTTTGTAATCTGGAAAATGCTGCACTGACTTCGCGCGTATTATGGCCAATGATATCTATGTCATCAGCATACGCAAGCAGCATAACACTCTTGTAGAATATTGTGCCACTACGTCTCAGATCAGCAGCTCGGATGATCTTTTCCATCATTAGGTTGAAAAAGTCGCACGATAAGGAATCACCTTGTCTGAAACCTCGTTTGGTAATAAATGGTGGGGAGAGGTCCTTCCCGATTTTAGCTGCGCTGCTGGTGTTGCTCAGTGTCATCCTGCAAAGTCGTATTAGTTTTGCAGGAATACCAAATTCAGACATGGTGGAGTACAGGTGCTTCCTTATTGGGCTGTCGAAGGCGGCTTTGTAGTCGACAAAAAGATGGTGGGTGTCGACTTGTTTTTCCTGAGTCTTTTCCAAGATTTGTCGTAGCGTGAAAATCTGGTCGATGGTGGACTTTCCAGGTCTGAAGCAACACTGATAAGGTCCGATCAGTTCGTTTACAATGGGCTTCAATCTTTCACATAAAACGCTCGACAGGACCTTATTTGCGATATTAAGAAGGCTTATCCCATGGTAATTGGCACAGATAGTGGGATCGCTTTTCTTGTGGATTGGGCAGAGCACACTGAGATTCCAATCGTTCGGAATGCATTCTTCCGACCATATTCTGCATAGAAGCTCGTGAATGCATTTAAGTAGAGTTTCGCCTCCGTTCTCAAACAGCTCAGCAGATAAGCCATTAGCTCCCACGGCTTTGTTATTTTTAAGCCGAGCTATAGCTGTCAGAACTTCACCATAGTCGGGCAGCAGAACCTCGATGCTGTCATCCGAAATTGGGGTTTCCGGAATATCATCTCTATTGACGGGATTGTTGTCAGCGTCGCCATTTAGAAGCTTAGAGAAGTGTTCCCTCCATAACGTCAGTGTACTCTGGACATCTGTCACTAGATTCCCGTTTTCATCCTTGCAGGAAGAGGCCCCGGTTTTAAAACCATCGGCAAGGCGTCTTATTTTTTCGAAAAATTTTCGGGCCTCATTCCTGTCACTATACATCTCAATCTTCTCCTGCTCGCGCTTTTCTGCCTCTCTTTTTTTCCCGCCTGAAAATACGTCTCTCTTCCCTCCTCTTTTCTTTGTATCGCTCCTAAGCAGCGCGCGTTACAACCGACTGCAGGGTGGCTTTGTAGGCGGCGTCTTTCTCTGCAGTGGCGTCGACACTCCTGGTCGTACCACTGGTTTCGGCGAGGACGGTGGTAGCCAATCACCTCTTCAGCAGCCGCACGCATGGAGTTGGAAATGTGTGTCCACTGCGCGCATATATCATCGATTGGAAGAGTGCTTTGAAGCAGGAGTGAGAGTCGAGTGGCGAAAGCATCGGCTGTCTGTTTCGATTGCAGCTTGTCGACGTCTAGCTTTCTCTGTGTAGGGTTGCGTGTATTCCTAGCTACGCACAGACATGTACGGATCTTAGCTGCAACATCCAGGGACATCCAGGTGGCTTTATGAATATTGAGATGCTTGAATCTAGTGCTACTTACGACCATGTTTCGTGCTGCGGCGAAGTCAATCAGCCTCATTCCGTTATCGGAGGTGTTGTCGTGGAGGCTGAACTTTTCGACTGTTGGACCAAAAATATTTTCCTTGCCCACCTTAGCGTTGAAGTCACCAAGCACGATTTTCACGTCGTGACGGGGCAGCGCTCGTAAGCATTTTCAAGGCGCTCATAGAAAATTTCCTTAATCTCATCGTCCTTGTCTTCTGTCGGAGAGTGCGCACATATTAGGCTTATATTAAAAAATTTACCCTTGATGCGGATTATGGCAAGTCGTTCGTTCACATGTGTGAATCGCAGGACGTGGGGCCGTAGTCTCTTGCCAACTAAAAATCCTCATCCAAACTCGTGCTTCTCCGCATGGCCGCTGTAGTAGATATCACAGTGTGCATGCCGAATGCAACCCTGTCCCTTCCATCGCATTTCTTGGATAGCAGTGATATCAGCTTTGTATCTTTCCAAGACATCAGTTAGTTGGATAGAGGCACCTTCCCAATTAAGGGTATACGGCCCAAACCGACTAAAATATAGCACTTTTATTGATTTGATTGATATATTAATTTCTTAATGAGTATAAAGCCTTTAGAGTCGGCGTTAATATAATCAGACTTTTATAAAAATACCGCTTCGACTTCAAGGCTTTTATATTAATAAAAAAATTGGGTGTTGTGAAAACCGACACAGAATTGAAACATAATCGGTTATAAAAACGATATCGGCTTAAAATGGTGTCATGAAATACTCGGTTTTGTTATTTTCGAAGTAACAGGCATGCTACACAGGCCAGTATACTGGTTTTGTAGTTCGAAAAACTCAATACATTCATACTATTTTACAAATACACTCACACTGGATTCACTTTCATGCCACTTTCATCGCTACTGGCATCGAAATTTCAGAGCCAGCGGATTTTGACAGCAGCGGCCAGTGTATGTCAAAAAGGGGAATATCAGTGTTGTTTTTAATTACTTTCGCTGGGTTTATTTCGGGTTTTCGTCGATTTCGTACAGGAAGCAACACTGATAGCTTGTTTACAATTAAAGAGAAAAAAACAACAAGTAAAGGACACAAAAACTGCAATAGCATTAAGAACATTCGCATTCGATGGAATTTTTTTAATGAACTTTCACGTGCATGTGTAGCACCTCTTGCTACTAGCATGAAAGTTCGAAATTTTTCGAATCATTCTTTCGACAGCACACGTATTCTTTCGCACTTTCACTGTCACATGCCTGTGTAACCGGCCTGTAAGGCAAAATCAATTTCGAACATAAGCGGCGGATAGCAAATCTTCATTTTGTGGATTTTTGTGTTCAGTTATTTAGTTTGCATTTACCCATATATGAATATATGCCAGTTACAATTGCATTTTGGGCTGCGTTCTTATGTTTTCCCCTAATAAATAATAAACTAAACCAAAATAATTAAAATCGTTCACTTCCTTTTCCTAACTTTTCGCAGCTTTGCAGAAGTTAGCACACACACTTATCAGCAATTCTGACCAGTGTTAGAGTACGAATATTTACTGAGGTGAAAGAGGAAGTCGAGTTAAGCAAAAAATCGTATTGGAAGGGGGTCTTTTTCACACCCTTAGGAGTAACGGGGTTTATTGGTATTTCATGACATTGATTCATACTATTGTTTCTAACAGAAAAACTAACTCATGGAAAACTTATTTAATGGCTCATTTGAAAGGCAATAAATGTACCTTTTTAACGGTGCACAGTTGTTTCAAAGTAGAATTTAATCACTTATTGCATGTTATAATTTTTGTTCGTTTTTTTATTTAAAGTTAAGAAATGTTTTAATAACATATGAGCATGCCCATGGCTACGCATGTGACAGTCGTACGACTTTACTGAGTGGAAAAACAAAGAAAAATTAAACTTAGTTTCTTATTTTGATTTTTCAATAGTTTATTAGGCGCACCTTTACGCATGGGTGACAATCTTGATGCGATGTAGAGGCTTAAGTTGCAGAGACACAATGGCTATTGGGTTAGACTTTGTGGAGCAACGAACTAAAAGTCAACCCCCCCCTTTCTAAGGTTGTAGACGCCATGCCAAGGGAGATTGCACCGATGGTGCAGGGTCTAGGGGTATTAGATCGCGAATGGTGTATCCTCAGGGCAGCCCACTCCCTGTTGTATACTAGTAGGGTAGGGCGGATTATGGGGATCTCTGTCCGGTCGGTCTGTATATTTCTCCCCAACTCGTGGGATTTTTTATGTTTAATTTAAGATATAACAAAAAGGAAGGTGCGCTGAGAGGAGGAGTCCCGAAGTGGTGGAATCCCAAAGGATTTAACCGTGGAACAAAGCTGGATCCGAGGCAAAGCGGCTCCATGTTAGGGAGAAGCAGAAGCGGAGGAGGAAGCGAATGAAGGCGGTCATAACCGCTGGGAGACTGCTTTGGAGTCCCCCGTCAGCAAAATGGCGGACCAATTCCAAAGCATGTCATGCGATGAGTCCACCCCGGAGACGAAAGAGCGGAAAAGATTCAGGGATCAGCTTGGACCTTTCGGCGAAGTCGTTACAGGGGCGACTCGAACCTGTGAGTCGGAAGGTGGACAGCTTACGGCTGTTAGCTCTTCGGATAAGGATGGGGAAGGTGGACATCCTGTAAAGGTTGATAGCCTTCCACATAAAGGAAGGACAATGAAAGCTGGTGGACGACGTTCAAAAGTCGATAGCCAGTGGAAATCGCGTCGGGCTGATAGCCAGAAACCAAGCGGTAGCAAACTTTTGCCAAAACAAAGGGTTGCGGCCGCGAAGTCGAAGGCGTTAGCTGGAGGGAAATCCAACCAGATATGGGTTATTGGAAGCGGCCGTGCATCCTATGCTACGGTAGCAGAAAAAGACCTCTTAATGGGCATCGTCGATTGCTCAATCGATGGTCAGTTGGGAAAATCTCAGCTAGCGGTCTTCAAATCCGCCCTCTTGGAGTCTCTCGACACAAACACACAATGAGATTGATGGCGATGTAGGATTTATTGGCAATGCAAACTTAGAGGATGGAATTATTGTACTCAAGTGCAAGAACCCATCATCCAAGGTATGGCTGTGCCGAACCGTGCCAAGGCTCACGAATTTATGGGAAGGGGCTGAGTTGCGGGTCGACCGACTGTACGCATTGAAGGACGTTAGAAGGATGTTCATCTTTGTTTACGGTACTTCTGAAAGCAAGGAGGTCATCCGTAGGAGGTTGCAGACTCAGAACCGGTGCGTTGCAGACACTTCTAAATGGAGAGTTAGTAACGTAACGAAGTTCGGAAGCTCCGAAAAATGATCTTCGACTAATAAGGATATCATTCCTAAATTTGTCGTACGAATGAGTTTAAAAATTTTTACAACCGAAATCTTTCAGCCTGGTTTGTTGAACTTACTTACTTACTTACTTAGGTGGCCATAGCAACCCGTCGTCGGGTTTCGGCCGATCTCATCAGCTCTCGCCAGGCGCCTCTGCTTCGCGCGCGCCTTCTCCAATTGGTTTCGCCAAGCGCGGTTAGGGCTTCCTCGACCTGGTCAATCCATCGGAGGCATGGTCTCCCTCTTCGTCGTCGGCCTTCGGCCTTCGCCTCGAACACCTTTTTCGCTGGAGCATCGTCATTCATACGATGGACATGACCTAGCCAGCGTAATCGCTGGATTGCGATACGCTGAACTACTTCAATGTCGTCGTATAGCTCATACAGCTCGTGGTTCATTCGTATGCGATAGTCGTCGCCAACTCGAATAGGACCGAAGATTTTGCGAAGAACTTTTCTCTCAAACACCCCAAGAGCGGCTGCGTCTGCTTGCGAGACAACCCATGCCTCAGCGCCATAAAGAAGCACAGGTATAATGAGCGTCTTGTAGAGTGTCAGTTTTGTCGATCGAGAGAGGGCTCTGCAACGTAATTGCTTACTAAGCCCGTAGTAGCACCTATTAGCAATTGTTATTCTTCGCTTTATCTCCAGGCTGACATCATTATTGCTGTTAATGGCGGTGCCAAGGTAGGTAAATTCCTTGACCACTTCAAAGTTATAGTTGCCTGTTGAAACGTGAGAGCCTAGCCGCCCCGCTCCCCTGCCAGCAGGCAGAATGTACTTCGTTTTACCCTCGTTTACCGTCAAACCCACCTTGGCTGATTCTTTTTCGATAGCGGTGAAAGCAGCAGTGACATCTCTCTTGGTTCTACCGATGATATCAATATCATCAGCATACGCAAGGAGCTGAACACCTTTGTAAAAAATGGTGCCATTGCGATGCACACCGGCCTTTCGTAGGATCCCCTCCATGATGATGTTGAAGAGATCGCAAGATAGCGGGTCGCCTTGTCTGAAACCTCGTTCAGTATGGAAGGTTTCGGAGAGGTCATTTCCTACCTTGACGGAGCTGCAAGTATTGCTCAACGTCATCCTGCAGAGTCTTATCAACTTTGCAGGTATACCGAACTCAGACATTGTTGCGTATAGGCAATCCCGCCTCGGGCTATCGAACGCAGCTTTATAATCGACAAAGAGATGATGCGTGTCGATTTGCTTTTCGTGGGTTTTCTCCAGGATTTGGCGCAGTGTAAAAATCTGGTCTATGGTGGATTTACCAGGTCGAAAGCCACACTGATAAGGTCCAATCAGTGTTTTTGTATACGGCTTAAGTCTTTCACATAGTACGCTCGAGAGGACCTTATATGCGATGGAAATAAGACTGATACCTCGGTAGTTGGCGCAAATTGTCGGGTCTCCTTTCTTAAGTAAGGGACAAAGCACGCTGAGATTCCAATCGTCGGGCATGCATTCCGCTAGCCATATTTTGCTGATGAGTTGATGCATGCACCCTATCAACTCATCGCCGCCGGCTTTAAACAGTTCAGATGGCAGGCCGTCAGCACCCGCTGCTTTGTTGTTTTTGAGCCGCTGGATAGCAACTCGAACCTCGTCATGGCTAGGTGGTAGAACTTCTACTTCGTCATCGTCGATTGGTTGTGGCGAACTGCATTCTCCATGGGCGGAGTTGGTGGGATCATCGCCCGTAAGCAGATTGGAAAAATGCTGTCTCCACAATCTCAGTGCGCACTGCGTATCTGTAACCAGATTTCCATTCCCATCTCTACAAGTGGATGCTCCGGGCTTGAAACCTTGTGTTAGACGCTTAACCTGTTGGTAAAATTTTCGTGCATCCTTCTTGCCTTTGTACTCCTCAATTTCTTCACGCTCACGCTTTTCTTGCTCCCTTTTTTTGCGTCTGAAAAGGCGTCTCTCTTCCTTCCTCTTTTCACGATATTTTTCTCGCACGGTTCGCGTTGTAGCTGACTGCAGCGTCTTTCTGTATGCGGCGTTTTTTGCTGCCGTCGCGTCGCGACACTCCTGGTCATACCATTGGTTCCGAGGTTGTGGGCGCCGGAAACCAATCACTTCTTCAGCGGCAGCGCGCATGGAGTGGGAGATGTGCGCCCAAAGTCCATCGGCATCATCGTGTTGTGAGGTTGGTTGGTTGAGCTTAACCGAGAGTTGAGCGGAGTAGGCCTCAGCTGTCCTTTGTGATTGCAGCTTAGCGACGTCTAGCTTTCGTTGCATTCCTGTGCGTATGTTCTTTGCATTGCATAACCGCATGCGGATCTTGGCTGCAACAAGAAAGTGGTCGGAGTCGATGTTCACTCCCCGAAATGTACGCACATCCAGAACGCTAGAAGCGTGCCTTCCGTCGATCACAAAATGATCAATTTGGTTTCGTGTTTTTTGATCAGGGGACAGCCAGGTGGCCTTATGGATGTCGAGGTGTTGGAATCTGGTGCTACTTACTACCATGTTTCGTGCCGCGGCGAAGTCGATCAGTCTTAGACCGTTGTTCGTAGTGGCCTCGTGGAGACTGAACTGACCGACAGTGGGGCCAAAGACGCCTTCTTTTCCGACCTTTGCGTTAAAATCGCCGAGGACTATTTTTACGTCGTGGGCCGGACAGCGATCGTACACGTCCTCTAGGCTCGCGTAGAAAGCATCCTTGGCGGCATCGTCCTTTTCCTCCGTCGGGGCGTGCGCGCAAATTAAGGTTACATTAAAAAATTTCGCCTTGATGCGTATCGTCGCCAACCTTTCGTTCACTGGTGTGAACCGAGAAACAAGGTGGCGTAGTTTTCGTCTTACGACGAAGCCGCATCCGAATTCGCGCTTCTCCGCATGGCAGCTGTAGTAAATATCGCAGTCTGCTCGCTTAGAGCAGCCTTGCCCTTTCCATCGCATCTCCTGGATGGCGGTGATGTCAGCCTTTATTTTTGCGAGGGCTTCCGCCAGTTGGATAGATGCACCTTCTCTGTAGAGAGTCCGGACATTCCAGGTGCATATCCGTAAATCATGGTCCGTTTTTCGTTTGCGGTGGTCGTCAACGTGTATGGGGTTATCATCCGAGGCTGGTTCGATTTTCATTGGGAAATTTGATAATGTGACGGGACCCAAACCCTGTGCACATTCCAGGATTAAGGTCTATGAGAGACCCCTCAAGTTTTAAGTCTAGAGAAAGACAAGGGGGGGGGGGTTGGGCAAGGTGCTTTTAAGGCGACACCGACTCGCCTTGTCAGTGCCAGTTGCGGGCTCTGTGGGGTTTTTGTTCAAGACGCAGCGCTGCCCAGCACTACGACCTTCCACAACCTAGCTGGTCACCCGCTGCATTGTCCGGGGCCGCTTATTTGTTAAGAAACTTATTCGCGACTAACCTCCATATCTGAAGGCCGTTCACTATCCGCAACCTGTGACCCGTCCGGTGGCTTGCAGCTAGGCCTCCTCCGAATACCCTTATATTCCACGGATTCACGGACTGGTTTGTTGAACAATTACCGAATATAAGGAAATGTATGATTGCAAGGTGGTCGTAGTCTACCGAAAGAGTACGTGGCTCGTAAGCTAAAAAACCGTGGTTCAAACCCTAGCTCAGATAGAATGTTTTGTTTTTCGTTTTTTGTTAATGTAACAAATGTATTCGTACAATATAAATTTTTTTTACGAATACGAATAAAATTTTATAATATGTACCAAACTACGCCCAATCTACGAATCCTATTAGTGAAACAAAGAATAATATTCGTAGAACAAACGCAGTTTTTAGTAATATTTACACACATAATTTTTTGAGTGTAAGAATAAATGAAATGTTATCGGAACTTATTACTGCGACGGGTACAACCTACTATTTAAAAACACATGCATGGTTTAGCTCAGCTTTATTTATAAATATACCTTAAAATAATTATTAAAGTAAAATTTTTTTTTAATAACACGTTTTTAAAACGAACTAAAAAGTATAAAATAATTTCTCTTAGAGTGGGACTTTTAGTTCTCTTAAAAATGGGGGGCGCATGCTATAGAGAATATTAACCATGTTCTTTTATTAAAAGAATAAATTTGTTACATTTTATTTTTAGTTCGTTATACATGTATTGCATTAGAAATCTTGCATAGAAACTGTGACTGGGTGGATTCCACCCTAAGGTTAGTGATGTAGTGTTAATATTCTCTATAGCATGCGACCCACGTTTTTTTGAGAACTAAAAGACCACTATAGAAGAAATTATTTTATACTTTTTAGTTCGTTTTGAAAACGTGTTATATTAAAAAAATTTTTTACTTAAATAATTATTTTCTGATTTTTAGTTTTTATCAAATTTTTGTCTTTTCTTTTTTCATTTTGACATTGTTAAGACTTGAACTCACAACCTCACGATTATAAAGCAAGCTCCCTGTGCGCTGTTCTACAGAACTCACAATAATAGCAATAAATCAAACTACTTTCTTATAAAATAAATAAAAAATTCTACTCGTATTTAAACTACTTTTTTACAATTTTTTCATCCTCAGTTGTGAATTTTTCAATATTTAAATTTGTTTAAAAAAAAAATTGTCCACATTGCTGGGGCTCGAACTCATAACATCACGATTATAAAGCAAGTGGCATATGCTCTGAGCTACAGAGATCACACAAAACTTTTCTAAATAACGTAATAAATTCACTTCAGTTGTGAATTTTTTAAATATAAAAATGCCAACGAGCTTTTCAGTATGTTTGATTTTTAATATGTATATATAAGACCTATCGTTAAAATTATTGTATAGTTTGCCGGCCGGAATAAGTTTCCATTTGATGTAGAAACTTCAAATATAAAATATGGTTGTGATTGGATACTTGATAGTGCCACCATGGCATTGAACATTGGAAAAATGGTGTAAGATAAAATAAAGATTTTGCAGTATAAACTTAATTGACGCGTTGAGCAAGTTTTTAGTAAGTAAGACCAAGTAGTCAAGTAAGACCCATTTAGATTTTCCGATATGCCACTGATTTCTCTCACCGAATCTCTCATTTTTGCTATTTTTGGATGCGAGAACTTAAGGAAAAGGGATAAATACAAATTGCCCACTAAATCATCCGTACGAACAACTCTTTCTCTTACATCTACAAAAAGTTATACAGCAGCCAAAATCAAGCAGCAAGCAATGTGACAGTGCAACAACAGAAAAATAGAAGAAAATCAGCTAGAGAAATTAGTGACATAGCGGCAAATCTCAAACAGGAATTGAAAAAGTTTAATTTGTGTTAACGATGTCGGCCTTACCGTCAACATCGAGTGATGAACAGCAGCCAACTACTTTATCCAGAACCACACGTTCGAGCGGATATATTGAAATGATCGGAGTTGTGTGCCACCAAATTACAGGTGCCAAATTACCATCGAACAGGCAAATGCTACAACTGTTTTTCCTAAAACATACGGTACGCGAAATTCACGAGAAAAGAAAGTGCGAAGCTTACGGTAGACGCGGCATTGATATTTTGGCGGCAAGCGCGAATTCCGACACGTGAGACAAGCAAATGTGCGCAGAAATTATTGAAATTGTACGAAGATTATCGTGCGATTCAAAAAAAAATTCATTCCAAATATCCGCTTTCAAAAACAAGTAAATTTGTTGCCACTTTGAACGACTTTTTTGACATTGCATCCGCAAATGTATTGAACGATATGAAAATAGAAGAAGACAAAGTACTTTTGCTGATGCAGTGAGAAAAGGCACGCCGAAGGTGCATGACGGGGGTTGATATGGCCGTATATAGGAGGAAGATGTGTTCACTAAAGCGAAAACAGAAAGAGGAATCGCGAAAGAGGCAACATGATGAAATGTCGAAACAATCAAGTGGTAAAAATTTACTTTCATCTATTAATTTGCGCAAGCGAACGCTTTATTGGCATTATTATTGATATTCTTTTCAGTTGTTCTATGAGAAAAAGATGAAATTACAAGTGATGAAGTGGATGAAACCACCGACCCGATTCTGGATGAAGACTTGGTGCAGGTGCAGGATGAGAGCTCCACAGTTGCTTAAAGAGGTCGGAAGAACTGGATCACACCACGTCTTACCGCAGCACTCGATGCTGGTAAAGTAACCGATGCAAAAGCCGTGCACATTTTGATGGCAGCAGTGGATGCTTTGGGAGCTGCTATTAGTAAGCAGTTTCATGAGTTGCGAAAAAAACATCGCGAGTTAGGAATGAAATCCAATCAAGAAGAGTTCATGATAAATGTAATTTAACTTAACCGTATTCGTACTCAATGCGGTCCATACACTCTGCAACAAAAATAAAATGTGCTGCAACCAAAATTTTAAAGGAATTTATTTTTGGTGCAATCCAACCCCGCAACTGTCAAGTGGTTACGTAACTTCCATACCGACGCCGCAAAGCTGGTAACTTCAACGTCAAATATCCAGTGTCGTTTTGGTCGAAGAGCGTATGGCCCACTTGATATTAGTTATTGATATTTTAATTTGCATTTCATTCTCTCATTTAATGCCATAGATAAATCAAGCGCGCGCAGTTGTTCATTGGGACGGCAAAGTAATAGATGAAATGGTTGGTAGACAAAAAGTTGAACGAATCGCTGTTCTGGTCAGCTTTGATGGCACTTCGAAACTTCTCAGCGCTGCTAAAGTTCAACCAGCAACTGGAGTGAACATTGCTGCTGCTGTTCGTGACTCACTAATCAAATGGAATATTATTGATCGTGTGAGTGCAATGAGCGTTGATACCACCTCTGCCAATACTGGTCCAAAAAGTTGTTCAACATTTTTCTTACAAGAATATTTAGATCGAAAATTGATCCAGCTTCCATGTCGCCATCATATATTCGAAATCGTATTAAAACGCGTTTTCGGGGTGATACTTAGTACAACCAGCGCTCCTGAAGTGCTTCTTTTCAATCGTTTTGTCACTGTTTGGAATAATTGGGATCACACTTTTTTTCGAAGTGATATGGAAGATGTTTTCGTTCGCTCAAAAATAACCGATGAGGAATGTAATATAAAAAAGTTCTGCTCTCAAAAATTTCAGCAAATTCAAATTCGTGCTGACTACAAAGAGCTACTAGAACTGACACTCGCATTCCTTGGTGAAGATCGTGGTGGATTCCGAACGTGCAGCTCAACTTCACATGCAAGATGAATGGGAAAAGCCATTTACTCGTTGAAAATCTTAATTTTTCGCGAAAAATTTCAAGTGACTGCAAGAAAATTGAACGGGCTACGAGGCATGTATTTTTCTCGTGCAGTTGTATATAAAAGTCTGGTTCGGATCTACAAACGCTCTTGCAGCCCCGAATCAGGACTTAAATTTCGTCAAAAATTCGATCGCGTATGCAAATAAGGACTCCGCCGCTTCTGAAGCTGTATTGCTCAAAATAAAAAACCACTTGTGGTATCAATGTCCAGAAACAGTGGCTCTTGCGTTTTTTGATGCAGAGGTTTCCCTGGACGAAAAACGAAAAATGGTGAAGCGTCTGGTGCGTAATTGGTGCTGCAATTCGTCGAAGGATACCGAAAACGATATCCATCAGATAAAAAGTTGGCACTTATTTAATCATTTAATCTTCATAAATACCTAATTTCTCAACCGATTTCAGCCACAAATATATTTTTGTAAAGGAAATTTAATAAACAATTTATAAAAGGAGCATATTTAATTACTTATGAGGGCTAGTGAGTTCAGTTTTAATAAATTTAAATAAAAACACTTAATTTTCCCATACAAACCGTTTTTTCAATAAACAGGGCCAAGGTGGCACTATCAAATATTATCCGATCGCAACTAAATTTTATATTTAAAGTTTCTAGATTAAATGGAAACTTTTTCCGGCCGGCACTTTGTGAGAAGAAAAAAATCAAGAATTTCCTTAAAATAACGAATGGTCAGTATATATGTATGTATCATATAATTTCGCATATTAGCCAAACGAATAAGCGTACAGACAAGAAAGTATGTGATTATTGTGTTATCATCCAGTTCTGAGCTATATTTTAAGTTTCAAAACTCTAGCTCATCCGTAAGTTGGTTAAAAATGGATTGCAAGATTTGTACGTAACAGACAAGAAGTGAAGCTAATAAAAAAAGTTTTAAAAAGTATTTTTGGGTTCTCTTCAAAATGTATTAACATATATCGTCGCTCGCGTGACAAAAAAATTGAGCCCAAAAAATGGCCATGAAAGTAATATTCTTGGATAAAATCATGAAAAAAATGCAAAAATGGTCCAAAATTTGGACAAAAATGCCCGTAACTTTTGAACTTTTTACCAACAAAAAGTAGGGGACTCGATTTTAACAATAGAGGTATGGTTCCTTCGGCAAATTTTCATGGAATAACCCACAGAATACGGAAATCATAGGGAAATTGTAATTATAGGGAAATAATAGGGAAATCATATGAAATTGATTTGTAGGGAGTGAAAAAATTCACCAATTTCCCTATGATTTCCGTATTCTATGGGTTATTCCATGAAAATTTGCCGAAGGAACCATACCTCTATCGTTAAAATCGAGTCCCCTACTTTTTGTTGGTAAAAAGTTCAAAAGTTACGGGCATTTTTGTCCAAATTTTGGACCATTTTTGCATTTTTTTCATGATTTTGTCCAAGAATATTACTTTCATGGCCATTTTTTGGGCTCAATCCATTATTTAATTCAATTTACAATTCAAAACGAAGAGTTTAAGCCCAAATTTATCGAATTCGGTTGATTAATTCATGCGATATTGCTAAAACAAAATAACACATAAAACCAACTTTTTGAGTTTTTTTCCCTTTTTATTTTTTTTTCTACAAAAATTCAAATTAAGAGATAATAAAGTATCTATCAACCTATTATCAAAAAAAAATATTCAATTTGAGTGTAGTAAAAGACAAAATGTGAAAAAACATTATTTTTTCTGAAAGTCTTGTTTGCTTTCAAGTCTTGGTGTTTTCGTACGGCTCTCTAATGTCGTCGCCATAGCGCCTTCTACATTCTTTACTTTTATTGAGTCTTTATAAAACGATTTTACATAAAATTAGTAAACAATATCTTCTTAGTAATATAAATTAGCGGCTGTAATTGTATGGCCAGCATAATAAATTAATTATCAAGTCACTTGATATAACAAATGCTACATGGCTAACATATTTTTAATGACTAATTTTACTCTTGCTCGGGTGAGTATTTTAACTTTTGCATCAGACGATTGTCCTAAATATATACAATAAAAATTATACAAATGAAAGACTGAGACAACGACATGGAACCTATTATATACACAAGTGTCGTTTCTTCTTTCACAGTTGCAATTGCTATGAATAAACGGGAACGATATGTGAAATCACAAGGTTATGAAACAGTTTGTATGTAATGATGAATACATAATAGTCTTATATATAACAATAACTTTTAAGAAGAATCTGATTTAACAGATTAATTAATAGATGCATTTGAATTAAAATAAAAGAAAAGCTTACAGCTACCTTTCTAAATTTTTTTTTTTTTTAATTAACATTTGCGCAATTGGATAGTATGAAAGGAGCTTATGATAAAATAAATATATAACTGAATGTTCAAGTATATGTTTTTATAAGATGGCCGTATATAACTGTTTTATACTTATATATATGAGCAAAAAAATACATATATAACAGGATATGAGATCTAAAATAACAGGATGTGGGATTATATTTAGATTCTAAAATCTTACTATATTTTTTCCATGTGCCTGCTCTAAGTTTTTGAGCAACCGTCAGTTTTAATGCCCTTACCATTGACCGCTAGTAAAATCTCTGGTTCTTGATTCATCTGTTTTTATTAAACAGCATCGTTAATCTACCTTCGCTTAAAGGCCTTCTCTAACACCACAAGCTCGTTGCAAAGCAACTCTGTAGCTAGATGACTTTTCCGCTGGAACGTTGCACCCTATGCTTACGATGCCACCCGAAAATCCTCTTACTCTTTTGTGTACTTCTCGCCAAAAGTGCTGCAACTCCAGTGCTGCAAGTATTTACAACTCCAAGTAAATTCGGTGGTAAAAATCGTGTCCAAGTAATAAATTTAAAAATTAATGTACTACCGTATGCGGCAGAGCTATAATACTTAACATTGAAATACATTGGCGTGTATACTTTTATTATATACAGGGTCCGCCATATAACTTTTTTTTTTAAAATTCTATAAAAAAAACTACTGGATATTTTCTCAAATTTCTTTTTTTATTTGAAAGTACAATCCTTCCGGTTAATAATGAAAAATAATTTCATTCAAATGGCTGCCTCGGCTGGCCATGCAGTAGCCTACACGATCGGTCTAATTTTTAAGCACATTATCGATTGTGTGCAGCTGTATTTCACCAATGGCTTCACGAATATTGTCCTTTAAAGCGTCAATTGTCTCTGGCTTGTCGACGTAACACTTATCTTTGAGGGCACCCCACAAATAATAGTCCAACGGTGTCAAATCGCAGCTCCGAGGTGGCCAAACGACATCAGCTCTGCGGCTGATAATGCGATCTTCAAAAACAGGGCGCAAAACATCGAGTGTAGCTTCGGCTGTGTGGCACGTAGCGCCGTCCTGTTAAAACCAAATGTTGCCAATATCCTCTTCAATTTTTGTGAACGAAAATTCGTTCAACATGGCCCGATAACGATCGCCATTGACTGTAACGGCCACTCTTTGCTCATTTTCGAAGAAAAATGGCCCAATTATGCCTCTGGACCAAAATTCACACCAAACAGTGACTCGTTTTGGGTGCAGCGGCTTTTCAATGTATGCGTGCGGGTTTTCTGTGCCCCAAATGCGACAATTTTGCTTGTTTACATACCCGCCAAGATCAAAATGAGCTTCATCTGAAAAGATGATTTTTTTGGCAAAATCGGCATCTTCTGTAAGTCGATCGCAGGCCCACTTCTCAGCATTGTTCAAGCGTATACACAACCATATTCGTTCAGCGGAAGGATAAAACTAATTATCTGTCAAATCAGACATGAGCTAAGTGTTACCATTCACGAAATAAGCACTAGTTGAAAAAAAAACGTTATATGGCGGACCCTGTAGTTAGCCAGAATTTTTAAATTTTCAGTTGGATTATTAGTTGTCACATACAACCGTAATAATCTATTGGCTTTGGTCAGCCAACGAGAATGTGCAATTGGCCCTGGTTTTATGTGAGACAAATCCGCAGGAACCACACCATTAGAAATTGCATTGGCCATTAACATCAAGTACCTCGAATCGGTAGATAATTATTCTGGATTTAAATCACCAGGAGGCATATTTTCCCAAAGCGATTTCCTCAAAATCGGTTACCACCTGAAAAGAAAACATAAAAGCTAAAAAATAGAATGAAAAATGGTAAAGAATCAGCTATAAAAATTACATACCGGAAGATTTTCACAATCAGCAATTTTTGAGCTCAACTTTCCGGTAGTTGATCGTGGTCCAGTGAAGGTTGATTTGTCTAAAGTGTCAAACAAATGTCTAAACGGAAGCTCGTTAAAGTGCAGAAGACACACAAACCAGTGCAGTGGTCTCTTTAACTGTTTTTCGAATAGTCGCAAAATTCCACCGTGTACGCCAGTATTTGTTGGTTCACCATCAGCGCATATGGCAATTAATGAATCGAGAGACAATTGTTTTTCTTGGAAGAATTCGATCAATTTGTTGACTTTGCTTGCCGCAGTTTCACTTTCTAGTTTTGTGTAGCCTATCAATTGAGATTTTGGTTCCCTCAAAACAACTAGATGAGGTTCTTTAACCATCCTTGGATGCAACTTCTCATCAATTTTTTCTACAGTTAGAGCATCATTTTTCCTGCCGTCGAATGAAAATGATATCAAATTCGAGCCATCATACCGCTTACGAAGTGCGTCTTGTCTCCATTTTTCTCTTTCTCTACGAAGTTTACTTTTATCCATGATGACAAGATTGTCATGAGCATCTTTTACGCCCAGGTCTTCCATCAGAGCTGTTGCCAATGCTGATCCCATTCTGTCATGCACACCAAATCTGTCACACATCATTGCATAGTTTTTAGTATTGTATCTGGGAGTGTATGTTTGTGGTGGTAGAACTAAATCTGAACCTCCTCTCACATCAACTTCCATTTCGTCATAATGTGGTTCGTATGTAGGATCGTTGCTCACAGGGATTGTTGGTATAGTCGTTGGTATCGTCTCTTCACTTCCACTATCGTGTTCCGGTATTGTTTGTATTCTGTCATTATATTGATCGCGCATGAAATCTTTTAAGTTTTCTAGGATAGATCCACATGAGCAGTCGTTTTCTTTCAAGTTGCATTTACATTTTCCAATGTTGAATAATTGGTTTGTTGATTCTACGAATTTTTTTAATTCTGTTGCGCGTTTTACTCGTTGTTTATCTGCATTATTATATGCGTCAAGCAAATTATTCAATTTTCTAATGATGCTACCTTTGAGTATAAGTTCAATATTAAGTTGATTCAAAATTTCTAACAATCTGTCTGCTACTTGGGGAGTAAATGTTTTCTAGGAAAACATTTTGCTTTGGGCTTTTGAACGTTCGGCCAAGAAAAAATAGTACTTCAATATATCTCGTTTAGTTGACAGATTAATATCAGGTAATTCACAGGCCACGCCAAAAGAAAAAACATCATGAGACCAAATGTTGCAAACTACTGCGTTGGGTATCTGTTGGATTTTGCGATGAACCAGGCTCTGAATCCATTTTTTAAACCGTCACTAAAAGAATTAAATATGTTTTTCATAGAATAATAATATAACTATTAACTATAATAGTTAGCAATGTTTTTACACTTACCTTTAAATCTTTAAATCACTGAAATGACGTTCAAACAAAACTAGCATACACTGGAATATTATAAACAAACAAAAATAAAGAAGTCTATAAAGAAACTAAAAACAAAAAGAAATAAACAAACATAACACAGGGTGTGCACCCTTTAGCGTTATACAATATGATAAGATTTGCATGTGCAACAGCCTATTGTTTAGTATATGCATAAATGTTGCAAATGCATATCAATGCTTTTTGTTTTTGTAAAAGCTGCTAATTTTCCATTTGCAACGATGCAACAAGATAGTGAACTGCCCTATTTTGTTTTTCCTTTTGTCACTTTAATTTCTTTATACAAATCCATTTGTTTACATTTATTATTAAATCTACTTTATTTTACATTACATTATGAACCTACTTTAATTAAATTGTTTGAAATGTGAATTTTTGGCACTTGTTTTTGTTGCCTTAATAAAACTTAATATATATATTAGGGCGGGTCGAATTATTTTTCGACAATTTCCCTATGATTTCCGTATTCTATGGGTTATTCCATGAAAATTTGCCAAAGGAACCATACCTCTATCGTTAAAATCGAGTCCCCTACTTTTTGTTGGTAGATTTTTTCCCAAATTGACGTTTGTATGAAATATTACCAACACGTTCACATCCATAACTCAAAAACTATCGATCGGGTTTAATCGCCAGTAGGCGCGTTGGAAAGGTGAGCTCATTTTGATCAATTTAAAAAATTATTAATTAAAAAATTATTGAATTAAAAATACTAACAGCCGCTAACCTTTTATATAAATCTCTAAGAAAATTCCAACCAATATGCAGAACAAATAAAGTGCACTAAAAAACTTTCAAATACCATATAAATGATTGAAAATGCCTTTAACTAAATCATTGAAATAATTGAAGTAGTTAGCTGAAGTGCTTTTTAATCTGTAAACATAACTGAGGTTACTATCTATCAAAATCACAAGCTTTTTGCCTCTCAAAAGCATATATTTCTAAAATTTGGGTTACTACTGCTGTTTGTAAAAATTTTTTTTTAAATACTTTGTTGGTTACGACCTTTAGACATTTGCGTTTTCTGCTTAACTATGACAAGTTTTACCATAACACTTTGAGAAAAGGGAGGACTTGCATAAGAAGTGATATAGTAGTATTAACTCTATTTTAAGAAAATTGTGGATTACGACAGTTTGTCACGCGAGCGACGATATGTATAATGAAAATATCGTCATATAAATAAAAAAAGCCGTAAGTTACAATAGTCTCAAAGTCGACTTTTTTTGATTATTGATGCACCTTATCAAAATACATTTGCCTGCTAAATCTTACACTCCTACAACTAAAAACGACGTTTTTATTTAAAAAGCTCTAAAATCCCTAATTTTGAGCGCAACTTACAATTACAATTTAGAAAGTTTTTTGACTCTCCCGTAAAATTTTTTAATTGTAGCTTACGGCTTTTTGATTTATTATGAAGATATTTAAAAAATTGTCACTACCTAGGGGGGCAAGTGCCCCCTGTGGACGCCCATGGCAACTGCAATAAAAATTGACTTCCACGCCTATTTTTACCGCCCACATATCAGTGAAAATGCTTTATTTCGGTCGGTTTTGGTCTTATAAGACTTCAATTTGGATAATTTAGTTTATATGGTTACCGTCAGCAACTGTACTAAAAATTGGTTTACACGCCCCCCTTTTTCTACCCACAAATCAGTGAAAAGACTATCGGGCATGTGATACATTTCGTGTGAATTCAATTCAAAACCGAAATTGTAAATCGCGTGAATTTAGAATGGGTGTGCTGCAATTCGAACGATTTTTTGTAATTTCGAATTCACTTTCGAAACAGCTGATTAACGTCAGATGAATAAATTGAGGAATTATTACTAAGTCAAATATTATGAGTGCTTTTTTGTTGCTGATTATTTATTAATTGAAAATGATAAGGAAAAAAAAGGAAAAATGAAGAGAAGTTCCAGAATCAGAGGAAGTATTGTGTACACAGTGAAGATATCGCGCAATCGCACTAATTTATATTTTGTAAATTTACTGCCTTCTACCGCATAAATAAGGAAGCCTTCGAATACATCCTAATGGAAATAAACTTCTGTGAAGGAGACTTCGATTCCTTTGATGCTGCAGCTGGCTGCCACACTTAGAGTCTTTGCAGAAGGTGAATACCAGTACGTAATTTACAATTAAGAATTAAAAAATGCATACTGCATAGCAATTGGGGATGTCAATCCCGGGATCCCGGTATTGTTGGAAGCCATTTTTTTAATAGCTAATAAAATTGTTCAAACTACCGTCACAAACATCCTCCTTTTAACTATCAACGATCGATCCAACAAACGTTGACGCGGAGCGGTGCTTCTCAACTGCAGGTCTTATATGCAATAAATTATGGTCTAAGTTAGGGGATAACACCATTAATGCTTTAATTTCTTAAAGATCGTATTTTGATCAAAAGAAGGAATAATTTTGCTGAGCTCTAAATAGAAAGGGTGTTGTATTTATTTTTTACTTAAATGTATTGACTTTTTTTATTTTAATTTAAATGTACTATAGCATATAATTAAAGGGAGGTTTTAGGCCAAAGTGGTTAAAATTAAGGTATATTTTAGAAGATGTTTTCTAAAAAATAATATTACATACACAAAAAATTTCATTTGCACGTTAATTGTACATCATCATCGTCTCCGGATCGTCTGAAAATAAAAGCTGCTTACGATAAAAGTCTTGAATGCACATATTTTACCAAAATGGAAAATTAAGAAAATTACGAAGCGTGAAAATAGTGGAAAAAATGTACATTACTTTTGCCCATATTGTTGGATGTAAAAACAAGATAAATTTTCCAAAGACGCTCATTTTGGTAAAAGATGTTGTGTAGAATTACAATACAAACAGATTAAAAAAAAAATTAAAATTGGTCGATTAGTTTGTTTGCAGTAGTGTAGCCAGTTTTGAAAAAGTATGTTTCGAGAAAAACGTGTTTTAAGTTACTCTGCTTAGTTAAATTTACTCTGGCGCACCAGTTTTTAAGCGCTGTAGAATCTGTATTACAAGCGAAATTAATTTATTGAAGGATAATTGGACAATAATCAATATAAAAATTTAAATTTTAAAAAAATTATTGTTTAAATAGTGATTTAAATAATTGTATGTAGGCAGTTACTGCTAAACCAAATAAGTGTATTTGTACATGTGTTACAAAAACTATATTATAAATTACTAAGGATATATGAATGTCAAATTTTTTGTTGTTGTTGTTGAATTGGTACAAATTGTACTTCTTTGTTATATCAATTTGATACAAAATATGTACTATATTAGAATAGAAGCAAATGTGTTGCACTTTCCAACGGTGCGAAATCGTAAAAACCGATTTCTGTCACATGTCAAAACGGACGATTTAATATGTTCGAAAAAAATGAAATAGAATGTGGACTACAGCACAGGGTATTTCGGTTTCACACTTAATTTCGTTTGAAAGTAAAATGCATTACATGCCTGTATATTAAGCAGTTTTGGCCGTATAAGACGTTTGTATGGTTTCGACTTTCGGCAACTGTACTTCAAATAGGCGTTATCGCTATATAGCCACGCCCAATTTTTGAGAAATCATTAAAAACTACTAAGGGGTCGATTGAGTATGGTTAGTGTCAGCAACTGTACTAAAAATTGGTTTCCATGCCCCCTTTTACCGCCCACAATAAAAATGCTATATTTCACACGGCTTTGATTGTATTAGACTAAAATTTGGTACTTGAGTTCATATGGTTACTTTTGGCAGCTATACTGAAAATGGTGAATACAACTTTAGAAAATTGTTTACGTTTTTCCCATCCGAAATTGTAATGATACCTTAAACAGTGAATACATTAAAAAAATAATGAATATTTTTAAGTCAGTTGCACAACCTATGCGCACACACCAACATCGACAGCTTAAGAAGAATAACAAAACAAAAAGAAATAAAAAGAACATTGCATTGCAAACCCAACATTGCCTTGCATTACTTGCCTGCACTTGCTTCTTTTGATTATAATGACTGTAATTCTCTTACAACAGACTCTGATCGTCTACATTAGCTGCGTTCCTTTCGCCTTAATATAATCGCGATAACAAATTTTCTCAAAGGAACGGCAAGAAAAACGACTCGTAGAGGGCAATACCGTTGCAGTCAAAATGAAATTCAAACAAGTAATCATGATACAATAACTATTAGGTGTCATGAGAACGTGTGTCGTTCAAAATTGTTGTGAACTGTTATGGTAGCGATACCTTAGTGAACGATGTTTTTCTGTGAATGTGTTTTGCTCTAAACGTCAGAAAAATTGTAAATTATTTAATTTAATAATTAATATTATGCATTTATATAAATAATTTAAGTGCAATTGTTGGCTCCGCTGAACGCGTCCAATGTGTGTGAGACACGCGGTTTGTTTTGTTTTCTTTTGTTTAACATTCGATGGTCGCAACTCGTGAGAAAATAAGTAGCTGTCATAGCTACCTAATAGTCATTGTATCAAACAAACAAATAATTCAAAAAATGAAATGACAGCTCATAAAAATATACAGGTGCGCACCTGTGTTTCAAATTTTTTAAAGGCTATATCACAATTTTATATGGATAGCAAAAATAATCCTATTTATTATAGGATTATTATTTTTGTTTTTGCTTTGCATGTAAAAAAAATAATCTGAATTATTTTGAAGCGAATGGAACGCAGCAATTGTTGACGGATACTACATTATTGTCATAATTGTCGGCAATTAAAGACGACGCGTCGTGGAACATCACTGTTTAGATATCACTACATCGAAAAATATCTTTAAAAATGCTGCTAATAATATATTTTTAGTTTAATTACAATTGTTACTGTATGATTCCACTATACAATTATTTATTATTATTGTTATAATTTTGTAGTCTGTAAAGATTTTGTACCTCCATAAGACTGAATAAATGAAATAAAATGTATTTTACGCATGCCATTCAACGACTAAAAAAACGAAGTTACCATTGAATGTCTCTTAAAATATGTTAAATGTTATTAAATGTTTGTACACAAATGGTCGAAAAGTGAAACTGAGTGTTTTTTAACGACTCCTAATAGACCATGTTCTCAAGAAGCTTGCTTCACATTTGTTTTAAACCAAGGTCCGCACTTAACCAGTTTAGTTGAGATACATTTTTGAACGATTTGTGGTGTTCTTACTAGTAATAAATGATTGCTATCTCGTAACTACAGAATAAAAATAAACTCTTTGCTTTTGGCTTCTAAAGTTTTGTGAACATCAAAACAGAAATATTTGGATAATGGTTTTTTAAACGTCCCATAAAGGGGTATTGAACTCCGAAAAACTGTATCAATCCACCGAGACGACGGATGGAACTTTTGATTTTTTTTTAGTTTGAATGGGTCCAAGAAAGAAAAAACTGTCTGTCCATCAGCCCTTCTGTCCGACTGTGTGTCTGTATGTGTGTCGACACGATTACAGCCGTAACTTTAAAGCTATCGTAATGAAATTTTGTACTTAAGCTTGTATCTAAAATTAACTAAATCAGATGAAAACCATGGCTACCTCCCATACAAAATGACTTTATCAAAACAAAAAAATCCCTTTAAAGTCCACAGAACTTAATATATGGACTTAAAATTTTGTATATGAGATTTGATATTTAATAATCAAAGGAAAACCACGCATACCTTCCAAATAAAGTGACTTTATTAAAAGTTTAAAATCTCTTAAAATTTCACAATAATTAATAAGAGGACTTGAATTTCTGTACATAAGTTTTGATTTTTAAAATGCTCTATGAGTAAACAACAAAATCTATTTTGTACTTTTTATTTGTTTTTATTTTTCTCTAGAAAATCATAGATTTGTGGCATGAAGTCATAGTAAAAAAATTAAAATACCGCGAAAATTAACAGAAATGACGCTAAATTTTGTACAGAATGTAACTAGAATGTCTATAGTTTACGATAATCTAAACAGTTTACCTCAACTTTACTCAACACACAACTCTATCTCTATAAACATAGTAAAAAGAAACGTTTTTGTAAGGTATATTTAACCTTTAAGTGGGGACGTGGAGTCCCACAGGCCCCTCCCTAGTCGCGATTTGCGAAAAACACATAAAGACTGCAAAACATTTAAACACCCAAAGACTATTGTTTAAACATTTATTCTTTTTTTTTTTTACTTATATAAACCAACGTTTGTGGTTTTTTTTTAAGATTGATTTGTGTTTACTAAATAATCAAACAATGAAGTAAAGGAGCCAGTGAGACCCCACGTCACTGTTAGTGACAAAAAATTTAACGTCACCACTTAAAGGTTAAATTAAAAAATTAAAATTTATAAAACATTATTTTAAAAAAATTTATTTTATGTTGCTTAAATACCTGAACAACAAGGTTCCATCACAGTTTTTATTATATCTGTAATTTATTATTGACCCTAAATGATTTGGAATTACATATGATTTAAATAAAATAAAATAATAAAATTATTATTTAAAAATAATGCACCAAAAAAAAACACTTAAAATTGCGAATAAACATGTTTGTCACAGCTTTATTATGTGTTTATTATTTTGTTGAACTTCTGAACAACCAAACAGAACTTGCGATTGCCTATAACTAGAAAAAAGATAAGGTTCGAAGTGTTATTGTGTTAAGCATAAGGTTATTGTAAAAATATAACTAATCTAGGTTGAAACAAATGCATTTTGATATTTAAACATGATATGCTTAAACTTAAATTACAAAATAAACTTATATCTTTCAGATGGTTTCTCAGCGCGTTTCTGATGATCTAACTGAGAGAGCAAAACAATTTGGATTTATTCTTGATGACATTTCAATCACTCACTTAACCTTTGGTCGTGAATTTACCCAAGCTGTGGAAATGAAACAAGTTGCTCAGCAGGAAGCTGAAAAAGCCCGATTTGTTGTAGAAAAAGCAGAACAGCAAAAATTAGCATCCATAATTTCGGCTGAAGGTGACGCTTCAGCTGCAGACTTGCTTGCAAAAGCCTTCGGAGAAGCTGGAGACGGACTTGTCGAACTACGACGTATTGAAGCAGCCGAAGATATCGCTTATCAATTGTCAAGATCCAGGGGTGTTGTATACTTACCTGGGGGTCAAAATACACTTCTTAATTTACCATCATCGATAGCGCAGTAATTTTTATAAAATTGATTTCCTTTAAAACCATATGTTATATACTTCAAGTGAAATTTATTTGCTTTAATAAAGTAATGTAATCTGTTACACCCGTTTAAATTAGTTCATACTTGTTCAAGGACAAACATTTTCTTATTCGAAATTTCTGATGTTATAGTAATGTTAACTTTACAGTTTTAAAAAATCAATTTGGACTTAGTATTTCCTTCCAAATTCTCTTAGAAATGTGTGTGTAAAAATGGAGAGAGTACGCAAAATATCCCTCAGAAAGATCATAAGTCAAGACATCACATATCGCGCAGACTGCGATATACCTATACTTCTACCATAGATAACTTATCATATAGATGTACATTCTAGATTAAAAAAAAGCGGCCGAAAAGTTTTTAAAATTTTACCTCCAATGGCCGCATTCCAGCCGAAAAAGTGCTCAGGTAGCTAAGCAGCATAAAGTGATACTTTCTGCTGAATAGGTTTTTTTGCGAAACGTCAAACGGCAAACAGGTGTTCGCCATTCGTTGTTTTTTAACATCTAAAATTTGTTTATACTATTGTGCATTCTTTTCACACAAGAAATCATTAATTAACAGTTTTATTGAAGAATAATCTTCTAATAATTAATAATTATCTATTTTCACTTCACAGCACAATTTCCGCAACAATTAACAATTTGAAGCCATGTTTTTTTAGCTGTCAAAATGAAAAGAGCATAAGTAGCTCAACCAAATTAGCATACAATTTTTTCGATACCTAAGATGGTGACCGATCGGGGAACATGCTGTTTGAGCACATTATGATACATACCATTAAGCCCGAAAGTTGTGGAGCAGCTACGTAGCAAATATTCGGCTGAATGGGGCCAATGTTAAAGCTCTTTCCTCTGAAGCTAAAGCTCTTGCCTCCAATGTCACTAACACAAGCACACGAGACACTTTTATGTACACACATATCCAGTTGAGAAGCAGTTTTGATAGCAACAATGTTGTTATGAATATTAATTCAACAGTATCACAACTGCATGAATGGTTCAGTTGGCTAAGGCTTTAGTTTTTATTCTTGCATTTTGGAATCTTGACTTCAAATCCCACCAGAGACAGCCCAATTCTGAATGATTTTTCCCGGGGAATTGGAAAAGGTAGTTTTAATTTTTAAGACAAAGTTAAAAAACATTTTGGAAATTTTTAATGCCAATTTGTTCATCAACCGTCAATATTCATGAATGTAAACAAACAAATATGATATCTTTCATTCAGAATTGGGCTGATAATTTTTTTTAATGGTTTTTAGTTTTGTTTTGGCTATTTTTTAGTTTGTTCTGTATTTTTTTAGTGATTTCATTCTGTTTTTTGCATTAATTGCTTAAAATATCAAGCCTGTCATTTTGCAAATCAATTATCAAAGGCAAAATGAACTATTTTTTTTTTTGTTCAATACACTTTTCATCGACATGTAACCCATATGTTTTATCATTTTCGGCTTTTGCAATAATTTTTCTTTTATATATCTTACATATAATGAATATATCATTTAGTATTTTTATTAATTTTTTTTAAATATAAAAGAATTGGTTGGCCGATGTAATGAACCAAAATCTGAAAATTCAGAAAAGTTTTTGAAATGCAAGAGCCATTCTGAGCTTGAACATTCTTCTGCTCCGATTTGCTCGATGGCTTCAGTGCCCTTTTTACACTTTTCTAGATTTTTTCCACTTTGTGGACTACATATCCTGCAAAGTATGTTGCTGCATTATTGTATAATGGTACGTCTTGCATATTTAATGAAGTATGTAACTCAAGCTCATCATCCTTATTTTCATTACCTTCTCTTGGTATGTTTTGTTGAGATTCGATTTCATGAAGGTTTTTCTGAGATTTTTGCTTTGGTTGATCATCTTGATTGCTGCCTACAACCGCTTTCCTGTCAATTGCAACTAATTCATCTGAATCCTCTTTACAGTTTGCATAATGATAAGGATACATAATTTGCACAGATATAATTCATGCAATAATTTGGGTTAACTCATATACACAAGGGTTTCGTTTTTTGTGTCGAATATGACCGAATAAGTTCTCAATAGGATCGTGATAACATTTAATGGTTCATAAATACAACCAGTCAACGTATTTTGAAAACAAATCTGACGACATTGCAAGGATTGCATTTATTGTTTGAACAAGTCCATTCAAGCAATATAAGATTTTTGTCGTGGTAACGATTACTTTGTAGGAACATAAAAAAGACACAGGAAAATGCCGAGACCCATAAACTTATTTTTTGGTCGTAGAATTTAGTGGAATGCTCAGTTTTCCCAATCAGATCAAAATCTCGAGATATTTGCGGTTGAAATTTAGTCACTTTTAGACGCATTTAAGCTATATTTTCCTTATTTTTGGAGACCAAATATTTTAACCACCTTAGGTTTTATTTAAGTTTCAGAATTTAATCTACTTATGAAATAAAAACACTAGATTGAGTAAAAAATTTTAAGATTTGATTTTGATTTTCACGTTGGAGGTATTTTTGAAAAGGCATTAAGAAGTAATTGTTAAAAACTATAAAATTTTTTTAAATGAAGGTCAAATAAATGTCAAATATCAGAAATCTGAATATCTTGTTCTGATTTGGAAAAACTGAGTATGCCACTTAAGTATACTACCAAAAATTAAGTTCACGTGTCTCGGCATTTTCGTGTGTCTTTTTGATGACCCTACAGTAGTGTAATCGTTACCAAGACAAAAACCTTATATTGCTTTAATGGACTTGCATTTATTTTTGTCTTTTCAAAATTTGAAAATTTACCTAGTGTTATCTTGAATGCTCCTATTATACATTTTTTTTTTATATATTTCGTTAAGTTTTTTGGGAACTATTTCGGTAAAACTTTCTGAGTTCATTCTCCCCTTGTGATCTTTAATTTATATTGTGGAGATGTGACCAGAAATGGTTAGAATAATAAAATCCCGGATTTTTATTTAAATCCAAAAAAATTGAGATTGCCCAGATATTGCTTCTCCTAATATGTATAATCTTGAAGTACAGAAACAGTATTTGAAGCACCAGCAAGAAAGACTTGTATTAAATCTTGTTACATGTTTACATATTCTTCAGTTACAGAATTTTAACATTCGCTTATAAGAAAGTATGTATTTTGAAAATTCCTTAAAAAATTATCTACTAGGTTTCTTTCAAAAAGGACTCAATTCTTCCTAAATTGCACACCTGGCCTGAAATAATCTTATATATTACGCAAACGCAAATTCTGTACGGCTTAAGGCTTTTAAGTACAAGTCCAATCTTAATAAATTTAGTATGGTAGGTTTAGAACTGTAGATGTGCAAACTGGACTTTTTGTTTCTTAAAAATTTATATTTTTTAAGTTATAGCGAGTTAAAGTTTGCATGTAATTGTTGTTGTTATGTTGCTTTTTCTCTTCTTAATTTCAGCATATGCCTAAAAATATGTGAGGTATTAGTGCCACCGCTATGGAACCGTTATACTGACGAATAATCTTTTATAATGTCAGAGCTAAAACCAGTGATGCTAGCCCGAAGTCATTAATAGTTTTTTACAAATTTTTCGTATATTTGATTTTTTTTTAAGTTACAAACAACGTGAAACATAATGAAAAGTAAAAATAGTTAATAACTATTACTTTTATTTATGTTACTATAACTTAAACTTAAAAACAACATTTTAACAAAACGTAACTTATTCATTTTAAAGGAACATTTTAAATCTGTAATTATAAATACAATAACATTGATATACATTTTACAGGCACTTTAGTTTGTTTTAACCCATTAATGACAACGTATGTCATACGCGATGAAAGGTTTTTTAAAAAATTTGCAGCCACTGTAAAGCTTTTGCTTCCAACAGTGTAAGAAAGCCAAAAATATGCTTTTTCCATACAAATTCTAAAATTTACCTTCAAAGCCTTTTTGTTTATTTTTGCAGTCTGTTTTAAGTGCAGTATTTCAAAGAAAAGTGAAAAATTCCAGTCAGGTGGGTTATTTTTTCTTATAAAAAAGCATTAGGTTAGAGTTGAAACAGGGTGCGTAAAGCAATCAAAATGCGCTCCCGCTCTTTTGAGTTACCTTTGCTATTAGTTTATCGTTTTATAATATTCAGAGCGTAAGCGGATATAATCAGCCCAATTATGAAAACTCCCAGGAGTTTCAGCTTCCATAAATTTAAATTCTCCCATGTACAAAATTCTCCCATTGTGAATCTCCTATGAGTAAAGATATGGGAATGGGAGTTCGAACATAACTTCGAAACAGCTGTTCAGCTACATTTGACGTTTAATTTTGTTATTTAATTTAAGAAGTGATTAATTTTCTTTTATTAAATATAATTAACAATGTTCAGGGTTGGAATAAGATTTATGGCGGTTGAAGAGGAGCAAGCCTCCGACGTGGAGGACCCAGTTCTTGTTAGACGAACCTTGAGAGATAGCAGCAATTCTTTTGAGTTGCCACAACCTTTGTATGTATATATATAATAAGTTGGGGATTAGCCGAAGCAGACCACAGTGGGTCCCTTTTCGTCCCCTATTGGACAAAGGGTACTACTGCTCGGAGTACTCGTACGTGAGCATGCTCCTCGTGTAAGCATCCTTTGTCACCTCAACCATATCCTTATAGGTTAGTTGACCAATCTCGGCTTCGCCAATAAATGGGCGTCCCAGAGTGGTCAATCTTATGCTTGCCAGCGCCGGACACTGGCACAGAATGTGTGCTGCTGTTTCCGGCTCCTCTAGGCATAACCTACACGCATCGTCCTCGGTCGAGAGTCATCTTCCCGAGATGGTACATGAAGGGACCGTGTCCTGTGACCAGTGCAGTAAGCCAGCTTAAAGTCCTTCGATTGTATCGGATAACTTTTGCTGCCTCACTACGAGACCACTTCACGGCCGCCTTTGATTGCCTGCAGTTAACAGCTTCTTCCCACCTTTTACTGTGTTCCGAGTCCGTCCATTGTTTAATAAGGCCTGCCACCATATTGTCGCCTATGGCGATACGTGGTTCTGGTCCACAGAATTCTTCTGCTGATCCTGTTCTTGCTAAAGAATCAGCTTCTTCATTCTGTTCTATGCCAGAGTGTCCTCTCACCCACATAAGTGTAAGCTCATTTGTCTGGGCGCACCTATTGAGTTTTGTAAGACATTCTATGGCCAACCTGGAAGTGATGTCTGTCCGTTGCATACACCTAATCACAGACTGATTGTCGAGAGCGATGACAATTTTCTTGCCACTGATCCGGCCATCTATCAGGTGGTCCAGCGCATGCACTACGCCAAACATTTCTGCCTGGTATACAGACACAAACCTCCCCAACCTCAGTACACAGGATAGGCTTAACTCTTTTGAGTACACGCCTGCCCCGGCCCGGCCATTCATCAGAGAGCCGTCCGTGAATATACTGATATCGCTACCAGCGATTTCTTCACAAACAGCTCCATCCGTTATAAGAGTTTTATAACATTTTTCTGTTATTTTTACTCTCTGCCTTCCATCCATAGGCATAAACGCCTCCCTGACATCTCTCTGTACAATATCAAGGATGCGAATATGACCATGCAGGGCCGTTGCCCCATGCCACGTAGCATTTCGCAACATCCTGAGAGCTGACAGCGCCGCTGTTTTCTTTATTTCTAAATCCAACGGCAGCATACCTAACAGAACCTCCATTGCGCTTGTTGGAGTGGTGCGTATTGCACCTGTTATTCCAACACACGCCAGCCGTTGGACTCTGTCCAGTCTCTTCTTAATGGTTTTCTGGCTGACTTTTGTCCACCAAATCACCGAAGCATACGTGATGACAGGTCTAACCATCATAGTGTAAACCCATTTCATAGCCTCTGGGTTTAGCCCCCATTTGAGACCACAAACGCGTCTGCACTGGAACAGAACCCTCTTGGCTCTTTGAATCCTATCTTCTACATGCTCGTTCCAGTTCAGTTTGCTATCAAGGGTTACCCCTAGATATTTAACTTTCGTGGACATGTTGATTTCAGCTCCAAAAAGTCTGAGTGGTTCTGTACTCAGGCCTACCCTCTTTCTAGTAAAGAGAATATTGTCTGACTTGCCTGCGTTTACGGTAAGGCCTTGTTCTCGACACCACTCCTCCACCATTCGGAGTGCTCCCTTCATGATGTCAGAGATGGTGTCAATGAACTTGCCGCGGACCACCAACGCAATGTCATCTGCATACCCTATCGTGTGTATGCCCGATTCATCCAGTCTAACCAGTAGTGAGTCCACAGTTATGTTCCACAGGGTTGGCGATAACACCCCGCCCTGGGGACATCCTCTACTTACTCTACCTCTAGTCTTTACTCTACCATTCTGCATGTTGACAGCCCTGTGTTTGAGCATATTGTCCACCCAATTTGCTATCATTGGGCTTACATTGCGTTCTGTCAGGGCTTGCCGCAGCCTTCCAAAGCATATTTTGTCGAAAGCACCCTCGATATCCATAAATGTGGCCATCGCAATGCCTCCTGAAAATACCTCCTTTTCAGTCACTCTTACCAATTCGTGAAGAGCACTCTCCGTAGACCTACCTGCTCTATATGCATGTTGGCATCTACTCAGAGGATTTTGCGTCAGCGAGGTGCTCTCAAGACAGTCAACCATCACTCTTTCCATCGTTTTCATGAGAAAAGATGTTAGGCTGATCGGTCTGAACGACTTTGCCTCCGCATAATCTTTTTTTCCAGGCTTCGGAAGAAAGACAACTTTCGCCTCTCTCCAGACTCTCGGAACATACCCAGTCGCTAGGCAAGTAACGAATATACCCCACAGCCTAGGTGCAATGAGATCTTCCCCCCACTGCATCATAGCAGGGAATATACCGTCCATCCCTGATGTTTTGTACGGAGCAAATGAGCGTATAGCACTCCTCACCCCGTCCATAGTGATCATCCTTTCGGCTTCCAGCCTGTCAACCCTGTGCATTCCTTTCTTCAAGGGTGTCCACGGGTCATCAGACTTAAAACTTCCAGGAAAGTGCACCTCCATCAGAACTTCCATGGACTCCTCTAGGTTCTCTGCCATGGTTCCATCCTTCTTTCGGATCAGTCCCACTTTGGAGAATGGGTCTTTTGAAACCATTTTCTGAAGCCCACATGCTTCTGATATAGTTTCCATCCCAGAACAGAAGTCTCTCCACGACTGCCTTTTCCGTTGTCGTATGAGGTACTTCAGTTCCCTTTTCCGTGCCTTGTAATTTGCCCATGTTTCTGGGGTTCCCCCTCTCATGTGCAGGTTGAAGGCCTTCCTAACCTTCTTCTTCAGAGATTCGATTTCCGTGCACCACCATGGCGTTGGATCACCTTCGTCTACTGAAAGTATTGGGCATGCCACCTCGTAGGCTTCGACCATGGCCGAGCTAAGGTGTTTGACATGACTTTCTACTTCCACCGTATTCCCTGGTACTTTTATCGCTTTTTGGGTCAGTGTTTCCCTCAACTTCGCCTTATATTTCGCAGGATCTGTATTCTTGGGAATCCTGACCTTCCTGCGATTCCGCTGGCGTCGGATTCCGTACTTGAATTCAAACTGTATGGATCTGTGGTCCGACATGGTTAGCCTATCCACGACCCTCCAATTTTTTATTCTGTTCAGAATCTTCCTGCAGATGAGAGTTACATCAATCACTTCCGCTCGCCTCGCATCAACGAAAGTCGGTTGTGCTCCTCTATTTGCTACCAACAGATTGTACCTCTCCACAAACTCAAGCAATTGCTCTCCTCTGTCGTTGTTGTTGGTGCTACCCCACGCAGTATTGTGCGCATTAGCATCACATCCTATCATCACTCCAATGTTCCTTTCCTCACAGTACTTTAACAGATTCTCCACCTCTTTTGAAGGTGGTTGGTCTGGAGAGTCGTAGGGAAGATACGCTGAAGCTACCATACAAGCACCTGTACCATCCCCAATTCTCACAACGGTGAGATCCGGGGAACATAGGTGTGGCATATGTACCGCTAGTATACCATGTCTCACCAAGATACAAGTCCGTCGTCTGCCATCTGTTACTGGTTGGTACAGCGTGGCCTTTCGCTCTGAGAGACCTTTAATTCTATTGTGAAGAATCCAAGGTTCCTGAAGCATTGCTATGTCAATTCCATCCTCCTCCATGCAACGCATCATCATTGCTGATGCTGCCCTACTATAGTGTAGATTGAGTTGACACACAATGAGGTTTTCCTGGTACGGGCCCACCACCCGCCCTGGTGGTTCTTCCCTTGCAGGATTCCCCACCAGCCCCGTACCAGGGGTTCCATCGCACTCACCTTGCATCCTTTTCGAATTTGATGAGAGCTTGATCAAGCCCGCAGTTGAGTTTCCCTCCTGCCAACCTGATTGCCTCCATCTCATCCTTCCGGCACCACACGGTGAGCTTGACGCCTCCTTTCTTTGCATCTCCGATCTTCGTTACGTTACTAACTCTCCATTTAGAAGTGTCTGCAACGCACCGGTTCTGGGTCTGCAACCTCCTAAGGATGACCTCCTTGCCTTCAGAAGTTCAGTAGACAAAGATGAACATCCTTCTAACGTCCTTCAATGCGTACAGTCGGTCGATCCGCAACTCAGCCCGTTCCCATAAGTTCTTGAGCTTTGTCACGTTTCGGCACAGCCATACCTTGGATGATGGGTTCTTGCAATTAAGTGCAATTATTCCATCCTCCAAGTTTGCATTGCCCACAAAACCTACATCGCCATCACTCTCATCGATGGTGTCGAGAGACTCCAAGAGAGCGGATTTAAAGACCGCTAACTGAGACTCTCCCAACTGACCATCGATGGAGCAATCTACGATGCCCATTAAGAGGTCTTTTTCTGCTACCATAGCATAGGATGTCCGGCAGCTTCCAATAACCCCTACCTGGTTTGATCTTCCTCCAGCTAAAGCCTTCGACTTCGCGTCCGCAACCCTTTGTTTTGGCAAAGTTTTACTACCGCTCGGTTTCTGGCTATCAGCCCTCCACGATTTGCCCTGGCTATCGACTTTTGAGGGTCGTCCACCAGCTCCCATCGTCCTTCCTTTATGTGGAAGGCTATCAACCTTTACAGGATGTCCACCTTCCCCATCCCCATCCTTAGCCGAAGAGCTAACAGCCGTAAGCTGTCCACCTTCCGACTCACCGGTTCGAGTCGTCCCTGTAACGACTTCGCCGAAAGGTCCAGGCTGCTCCCTGAATCTTTTCCGCTCGTTCGTCTCCGGGGTGGACTCATCGCATGACATGCTTTGGAATTGGTCCGCCATTTTACTGACGGGGGACTCCAAAGCATTCTCCCCAGCGGTTGTGCCCGCCCTCTTTCGCTTCCTCCTCCGCTTCTGCTTCTCCCTAACACGGAGTCGCTTTGCCTCGGAATCAGCGTCGTTCCCTATCGCTGAAGCTCCGACGGGACTGGCTGACAATTCCACTCCTTTCGGAGTTTTATCGTCCACCAGGCCCGGCAGGTCACCTTGCGGCTTCCGGCACCCTTCCACGATTAAATCCTTTTGGGACTCCACCGCTTCAGGACTCGTTACCTCAGCGCACCCTTCCTTTTTTTTGTTTTTATTTTCCATGAAAATCCCACGAGTTGGGGAGAAGTATACGGACCGGACGGACAGAGACCCCCATTATCCGCCCTACCCTACTAGTATACAACAGGGAGTGGGCTGCCCTGAGGAGACACCATTCGCGATCTAATACCCCTAGACCCTGCACCATCGGTGCTATCTCCCTCGGCATGGCGTCTACAACCTTAGAAATGGGGGGTGACTTTTAGTTCGTTGCTCCACAAAACCTAACTCAATAGCCATTGTGTCTTTACAACTTAAGCCTCTACATCGCGTCAAGATTGTCACCCATTCGTAGAGGACCTTTGTATGTATATTTGTAGCATAAATAAAATTTTGTGAGTTGCTAGACTTGAGATCCTAGCTCATTGGTGTGGGTGATTGTGTTATGAGCGTGGGCCACTATCTCCACAGTCTGCACTGCGTAAAGATATGAAGACTTTTTTATTTACCTTATGGCTTTCTATAGGCCCAACCAAAATAGACGAAACGAGACGATAGCATTTTGACGAACGTCTGCACTCGTTACGGATGTTTACAGATTTAACCCAAAATGAAATGATTTGCTCACTTCGTCTGAAACAGCTGATCAGTAGGCAATCGAGTATTATTTATGTATTTATATTGTGCATTTTGTAATTTTTAATAAAGATTTGTGAAAAATGAGTGAAATAATGGCGAAGTTGAAACAAATTAAATAATAAAATAAAATAAAAACGCACTCTGCACAGCTGTTGTTGACGAGTTGCTACGCTAGCAGTTTGGTTTTTACGGAATAATACGTCTTGTCAAACTGTTTCGTTTAGTTTCGTTCAGTTACGTTTGCTCATTTGGGGTAACAACATTAATATGTATTTAACCGAACACTTACGTTTTTACTCGTTACGGAGCAAAACGTCTATTTTGGTTGGGCCTTATCAGTGACCTAAATTTATCTTTAAGGTTTCAAAAGTACTATCGACTGAACAAAGATAGCTTTAAATATTTGCTTGAGGTACTGACGGAATTTTTACCAAGGCGTATAACCTCGAGAGCAGTTCCGCCCATCATCAAACTTAGCGCATGCTTAAGATTTGTTGCAGAAGGTGGTTACCAAACTGGAGTTGGGAAAGATCACAACGTAGGACTAGCGCAATCCAGTTTCAGTGTAGTTCTTTCTGAAGTGCTAGATATTTTTGAACGAAAATTATGACCACAATGGATAGAAATGTATGAAACTGTTGGAAAGAGAGCAGTAACGTGGCATTATTGGATGTGTTGATGGCACTCACATCAGAATTATTGCTCCTTCGACAGATAAACATTTATACTACATCAGTAAAGGAACATATAGTTTGAATGTTATGCTTGTAAGTTTTATATATTATGAATATAATCTATATATAAATAGGTGTAGCCAAAACAGTTAAGAACCATTTTCTCCCCTGTTACTCAACCGATTTTGATAATTTTTATTTAAAATGAATCAGAGAAGGTGAAAAGTGAACCGAATATTTTTTAATGAAATTTACATGCTTTCAACAGCTAATAATGTTGTGATGTTCAACAGCTAATGGAGTTTTTTTTGCACTGGTATGCGTTTGGTTATGTTCGCACATGATCAAAGAAAGAGGGAATGCCAAATTTTGTATTTAAAACATTTGTTTTTGACATTAATATTGCATTGAATCAACAAAGAATATGTGAGAAAAGGTCGAATTCGACCATTGGCGAACTCTAGTAAATATAACTAGGCACGAAAGTAATTTACTTTAATTATGCATGTATTAGGTGTGTGATGATAATCTTAATATACTTCACGTTGATGCAACCCATCCTGGTGCATGCCACGACTCCTTCATATGGAATGTCAGTGAGCTCAGGGCGAAGTTAGAAAAGGATTACAGAAGTGGTGAGACTAGATGTTGGCTGCTAGGTAATATTTTGTTTTCGATTTACTTTTATTTATATAAATTAAACATTGCAAATTTACTAGGAGACGCCGGATATGCACTGGAGTCATAGCTTTTAACCCCATATAGAACGCCACCTGAAGACTCAAAAGAAAGAAAATTTAACGATATTCACGCACGCTGCCGCAATGTTATAGAAAGAACAAACGGAGTTCTAAAGAACAAGTGGAGGTGTTTGCTTGGTGCGAGGGAGCTTCACTATAGTGCTGAAAAAGCGGTTAAAATTGTAAATGTATGTTGTGCGTTGCATAACATTTCTTTGCGATATAATGCATACGGCCCTAGTGAAGATTTTCAAACTGATGTATTCCAGAATGAAACAGGTGAAGGAAATAATGTTGATAACTCACAACATATCGACACAGCGAAGCGCATACGAGACGAAATAGCCAACAGTTTGTAAGAAAACTTCAGTTGTGGTAAGAAACTATATGTATATCTTAGTGAATTAAAGTCTCGCACGGGCTTTTGATGCGTTTACTCCTTGTAAAAACCAAAAAGAAAAATTGTTTCAAAAATTTATTTAAACATAAATCATTTAATTCATTTCTTCAAAAACATGACTAATATATAGATTATTAGAAATTTGAACTTTAAGGAACTTAATTTTTGTTAAATATTCATCACATATTTCAAGATAATAATAAAACAAAAAATATATACATATTAAAAGAAACTTAAACTTAACTTGTGTAAAATATTCATCACAGAATTGAAGGTATTGATATTAAAAAAAATATTCATTTTAATATATTCATATGGTTACATTTTTAGGACTTTTTTTATAACAGAATGATAATCATTGATTATTACTTAAAAACGTTAAATAATATTCTTATCAAATGACTAAATCTGCAAAAAAATGTAAGGCTGCAGGTGATCCTATTATTTCATTCTAAAAGATATATCGATCACTTGATCTTTTTTCGAAAATCAAAAAAGTAAAATGCGGGAGAAAAGCAAAAATATTAATTTTTCTTCATCAGCCCAATTTTAAGCTTTTCAACCTTTTTTTTCGATTTCTCTCACGCATTTTTTCCATTTCAGCATTATGCCTAATGGTTTCAGCTAAGATTTTTTTTTTGACATCATAAAAACGATTGAGTGATCGATAAATCTTTTTGATACCAGCATTACTTTCGGTTCGCTGATCTTTTTGATCAGCCACTGCCTCACTTATTTTTTCCAATAGTTTCTGTTGTACTTGAAGTTCCTTCTCCAGCACTTTGGAAGCACTTTTAGTTTTATGCCCCTATCACCGTCTGCGAATCGAATGCTTCACTCGAATCGAATCATTTGGCGAATTTTTCTTTTTGTGGTATCACTGTTTGCGAACCTACTTATTCGCCTCAGATACGGTGCTGCCAAAGCACAAATCATAAAAATTCGCTTAGAAACGTCAAAACTCAAATTTCAATTAAGCCGCGATTAAAGAAGTAAAATATGGCCGCGATAAATACAAATAAATAATAAAATATACCAAAATGTTTAGCAGCACGGAGCTATTCTTTGGAGAAACTGAGGAAACACAAACTTTGTGCAAGTTACGACGCAGTATTAGGGATAAATCCAATCCGCTAGAGATTGCTGACGACCTGAGAGTATTTTTATATGCCCGGTTGATCTTCATTGAAATAATTAAAATCTCTTAAAGGTTTCAATCCTATTTTGGGCTTAACGAGGAAGTCTTTGTCAATTCGAAGTTGTGCGATTCCTCCTATTTTGAAGCTAGCTAGTACTCCAAGATTTTTTGCTGAGGGTAGTTACTAAAAGAGCGTTGGAAACGATTTTGAGTTTGGTCTTGCGCAATCAACGGTGACCACAGTTTTAAGCGAAGTTGTCGGGATTATTGAGCTTAATCTTTGCCCTGTATGGGTAAGAGCAACCATAACAGAACAGGAAAAAGAACAAGCTCGGAACTTTTTTAACGCTGATTAACGCGTTGATGGCACGCATATTGGCATTGTTGCCCCAGCACAGGCAAAACACCATTACTTAAACCGAAAGGGATATATCAGCATAAATGCAATGATAGTAGGTTCTATATTATGACATTGATTTAAATTTCTAACCACTTTATATGCAGGCTTTTGACCACAATATGGTCACAATCAGTCCCAGTGAATTTTATTCAACAGCAAAACTTTTCCACGACTCCTTGTGGCTGACTTTTGAAGAGCCGAATTTTCCCAATCCAGACGCTATGTTTGGATTCTGCTCCATAAGCTGGACCATTTTATGGAACTGCCGACTGTTGGTTTTTTCATACTAAAAATAAATAACAAATGTTTTAAAATCAAAAACAAACCACAAAAAAAAAATACAAATAATGCAATTTACTTCCCTTTTTCTATTATTTTTCATTTTTATGTGCAAAATAAAAAGAAATCAAACGCATTCGCCGGCTTGTCACCAAATATTTTTATTTGTCTGTTTTTGACGCTTAAGTCGAATGACATCTGCGAAATTCGCGAACAGTGATACCACGAAGTTTTTTCATTCGCCGGTTTTTGACGTTTCAGTCGAATTAAATTTAAACATTCGCCAACGGTGATACCAATTTTTCGAATTCGACTTAATTTTTGTTCGATCCGCAGACGGTGATAGGGACATTAGTTTTCTTAGCAGATGGAGTGGATGGGCAAACATTATTACAAACATTTGTATCAGGATCTGCTGTGTTTTCGGGTATCATGTTACAAACGCTTTCAGGATAAGTGACTACTTCAATATTTTCGCAAATTTCATCAAAGACCATTTGAATATCTGATTGGGTATTTTCAAACAAGGAGTGCACTTGCGTATTTTCATCATGTGGCCCTTCATTCTCCTTATTTACAGGCTTTCTTTTTAGGCCCAACTTATTGCCAGGAGTTCCTTCATCAGCGCCCTTCGTGTTTATTAAATTTGATACCGCTTCATCGAAGGGAGAAAGCAAGTACTGCTTGTTGGTCCTCCATCTGTTCCATTTCTCATTTTTAAATTTTGCGCCAATTTGTTTCTCACATATTTTTTTGATCTATCCATACCTGATAAAAATTATAAAGTTATTTTTATTTTATTTAGTTAATTTTGTTTGTCTTTAGAAACACATAAAGAAACGGTATCAATAAAATGCAGCCTATGTAAACATATCGTAGCATTGCATACTGACGCGATCACCACCACCAATTCGGTATGCGCCCTATATGCCTTAATGTAAACCAAATATATATTTGAACATCTTACCTTTTTCCATTCATTAATTTCTTATATTGGAGGACCAGCAGCATTAAGCCGCGTTTCCATGTGATTTATTACTATCCTCCAGTATCCCGTATCACATATTTTTTTGCTATGAAACGATATACATGTATGTGATTTCGTTTAAAGCAAGTTTGACATGGTTTGACATATGTGAAAACCAATAAATTTGAAATTATTGTTGCCGATTTCTTAAATCTTTTTCCTGATGATATTAAATTAATTTTAATAGCAGTCATATAAGATTTGATGCCACGTCTTTTCTCTATTATGCTGAGAAACATTTCGTTATGAAAAGAATCCGATTTTCACAAGATGCGAATCGGAGGTTACATCGGTAGAAGCTTTTAAGTTGGCCTGTTATACAAAAGTTAGCTGTCTAGGAACTGTATAACATTTCATTACTTAAGATGTCTACAAAACGCATGGAAATATTTGCACTCTCCGTTCTAGGTACATTAATCTATATCTCTCGCACACCACTCAGTTGTTTTAAATATTTATAATTTTTCCAGGTAGTTATCCTTAAAATTGGAACCAAATATGTAGTCAATGTCTTGGCATCATCAATGCTTTTACCAATGAACTGGCATCTTCTGTTAAAAATATCTCCATCAACGCTGCTATTTGCTACAGTCAAATAGAAGAAAAAACATTTGCACAAGCTTGCCAAAGCATAAATGACGCCTTCGAACAATTCTCACAACTGGAAGAATCCTGTCGCCCTGCTTTCCGCACTATTCCCGGAATTTTCTATACGTTAAAGAGCCGGATAGCGCTAAAACTTTGTGCCTTAATCTCTCATGCGATTTGAAAAGCAAATGCGATTCGAAAAAATCACACCATGTAAATACATGAATTAAGACAACTAAATGGCAGTAACTTCTACCTCTGAAATCTGAAGCAAATCGCATTTGCTTTTCGAATCGCATTACAGAGTAAGGAAACTGATGCTTTCCAACTCGCAAGCTATAACTTGACTTCACAAAACTAGATCGAAATCTGATTACATACGTGATTTGATAGATGATCCCGAAGATTTGCAAAGTTTGCATGGTTTGCATCAGGAGAAATAGAAATTGTGGAGTAGAATTGTATTTTCAAAGCTCACTAATTTAAGGATCGCTAAATCCCATGATTCCAATGATTTGCAAAGTTTTCTAAGCTATCAGGAGATATAGAAATCGAGGAATTTCCTCGTGTTTTGCTCTTTAACGATAATTTTTTTATTTAAACATTTTATCAATTGCCTATTTAAATATACAGTTTTGCTCAAGAACTATTTTCTTTTATAAATTTTGTTAACAATTACAATTAGAACCAACTATGAACTTATTATTTTCATTACGGCACTTTTTCTTACATTAAATTAGATCCATTCATTAATTTAAACAGTTATTTTTTTATCTTATTAAGAATTTAAATAAAAAAGTATGTGTGGCCACTACACCAGAAATTTTTAGTACAATGGCTCTTTCATAAAACACATAAGAATGAGATAAAATTACTTGAAAATCAAAGTTTTGATTTTCTATCAATATATTTAATTTAAGTGTTTTTTTTTTTGTTAACATTAAAAAACATGTTAAAAAACAATAAAATGTTTTCACAAAAAGCAAAGGTATACCATTGCATTTCTCTTAAAAGAAATATAACAACAAATTTTGTATTAAACTACAAATAAATTTTTTGGACTTTTTTGAAAAAAAAAGATAAAAATATAAATCCTTACCTAACGGTTCCGCTGCAATAATTTTTTTGAGTACTTTGACCTTTTATAAATTCATTGGCCCATTATCATAGTCAAAATAAAAGTAGACTCTAAATTTAGTATACGCATTTTTGACAGTTTTTTTTAATATGATATGTTGTCAAAAAGCTTGCACTAAATTTAGAGTCAACTTTTTTTTGACTATGATAATGGGCCATTTACTTTTGGTGATAAAAAGTACCCTGTGTTCCGGGAAACTGGGGGCGATGGATCAATGTAACATGTCTGACTGTCTCAACCTGGCGAGGCCAGCATAATCTTTGTGAAATCGCCTCAAGTCGACTCAAACCTCCACGTGGTGTTTCCTGGGCAACGTCAAAACTGACAACCGTTAGTTTGGCGGCTAATCTGAGCGGCGGGCCTCCCTAGGCTTAAAATAGGTTGTGCGTCGGGTTTGAAGCCCACCCGTAAAAACCAATTTCAATGAAAACACAAAAGAATAGAAGAAAACTGATCCCCAAATCTGATGACGACTACCGCAAACGAAAAACTGATAATGATTTACGGATATGCACCTGGAATGTCCGAACCCTTAATTGGGAAGGTGCCTCTATCCAACTGACTGATGTCTTGGAAAGATACAAAGCTGATATCACTGCTATCCAAGAAATGCGATGGAAGGGACAGGGTTGCATTCGGCATGCACCCTGTGATATCTACTACAGCGGCCATGCAGAGAAGCACGAGTTTGGATGCGGATTTGTAGTTGGCAAGAGACTACGGCCCCACGTCCTGCGATTCACACCTGTGAACGAACGACTTGCCATAATCCGCATCAAGGTTAGGTTTTTCAATATAAGCCTAATATGTGCGCACGCTCCGACAGAAGACAAGGACGATGAGATCAAGGAAATTTTCTACGAGCGCCTTGAAAATGCTTACGAGCGCTGCCCCCGCCACGACGTAAAAATCGTGCTTGGTGACTTCAACGCTAAGGTGGGCAAGGAAAATATTTTTGGTCCAACGGTCGGAAAGTTCAGCCTCCACGACAACACCTCCGATAACGGAATGAGGCTGATTGACTTCGCCGCAGCACGAAACATGGTCGTAAGTAGCACTAGATTCAAGCATCTCAATATTCATAAAGCCACCTGGATGTCCCCTGATCAAAAAACAAAAAATCAAATTGATCACGTTTTGATCGACGGAAGGCACTCTTCCAGTGTATTGGATGTACGCACGATCCGTGGTGCAAACATTGACTCGGATCACTATCTTGTTGCAGCCAAGATCCGTACACGTCTGTGCGCAGCTAAGAATACACGCAACCCTACACAGAGAAAGCTAGACGTCGACAAGCTGCAATCGAAACAGACAGCCGATGCTTTCGCCACTCGACTCTCACTCCTGCTTCAAAGCACTCCTCCAATCGATGATATATGCGCGCAGTGGACACACATTTCCAACTCCATGCGTGCGGCTGCTGAAGAGGTGATTGGCTACCAACGCCCTCGCCGAAACCAGTGGTACGACCAGGAGTGTCGCGACGCCACTGCAGAGAAAGACGCCGCCTACAAAGCCACCCTGCAGTCGGTTGTAACGCGCGCTGCTAAGGAGCGATACAAAGAAAAGAGGAGGGAAGAGAGACATATTTTCAGGCGGAAAAAAAGAGAGGCAGAAAAGCGCGAGCAGGAGAAGATTGAGATGTATGGTGACAGGAATGAGGCCCGAAAATTTTTCGAAAAAATAAGACGCCTTGCCGATGGTTTTAAAACCGGGGCCTCTTCCTGCAAGGATGAAAACGGGAATCTAGTGACAGATGTCCAGAGTACACTGACATTATGGAGGGAACACTTCTCTAAGCTTCTAAATGGCGACGCTGACAACAATCCCGCCAATAGAGATGATATTCCGGAAACCCCAATTGCGGATGACAGCGTCGAGGTTCCGCTGCCCGACTATGATGAAGTTCTGACAGCTATAGCTCGGCTTAAAAATAACAAAGCCGCGGGAGCTGATGGCTTACCTGCTGAGCTGTTTAAGAACGGAGGCGAAGCTCTACTTAAATGCATTCACGAGCTTCTATGCAGAATATGGTCGGAAGAATGCATTCCCAACGATTGGAATCTCAGTGTGCTCTGCCCAATCCACAAGAAAGGCGATCCCACTATCTGTGCCAATTACCGTGGGATAAGCCTTCTTAATATCGCATATAAGGTCCTGTCGAGCGTTTTATGTGAAAGATTGAAGCCCATTGTAAACGAACTGATCGGACCTTATCAGTGTGGCTTCAGACCTGGAAAGTCCACCATCGACCAGATTTTCACGCTACGACAAATCTTGGAGAAGACTCAAGAAAAACAAGTCGACACCCACCATCTTTTTGTCGACTACAAAGCCGCCTTCGACAGCCCAATAAGGAAGCACCTGTACTCCACCATGTCTGAATTTGGTATTCCTGCAAAACTAATACGACTTTGCAGGATGACACTGAGCAACACCAGCAGCGCAGTTAAAATCGGGAAGGACCTCTCCCCACCATTTATTACCAAACGAGGTTTCAGACAAGGTGATTCCTTATCGTGCGACTTTTTTAACCTAATGATGGAAAAGATCATCCGAGCTGCTGATCTGAGACGTAGTGGCACAATATTCTACAAGAGTGTTATGCTGCTTGCGTATGCTGATGACATAGATATCATTGGCCATAATACGCGCGAAGTCAGTGCAGCATTTTCCAGATTAGAAAGAGAGTCAAGTCGAATGGGTCTGTCAGTGAATGCAGATAAGACGAAATACTTAGTGTCAACAAACAAACAGTCCCAGCGTCTTGGAACCCACGTTACCGTTGACAATACCTCCTTCGAGGTTGTGAAGAACTTCGTTTATCTGGGATCCAGCATAAACTCAACCAACGACATCAGCATTGAGATCAAACGAAGAATAACTCTTGCTAACAGGTATTACTTTGGGCTCAGTAGGCAATTGAGAAGCAGAGCCTTCTCTCGACGAACGAAAATCATGCTCTATAAATCGCTCATCATGCCCGTCCTACTTTATGCATCACAAACCTGGACGCTGAGCAGTTCATAATCCATTTCATGTTTTTTCACTTTTTTAATGCTATTGCAATATTTTTTGCTTGAAAGGATCTTAAAAGTGCACACACTTACATATTTTACTGAAAAGTGTCAGCTCATCTCATGAAATATATCTCAAGAACTATTTCAAGAGATAAATTTCATGATATGAGCAATTTCATGAGCAGTACTACACTTGCGATATTGCTCATTAAATTCAATTTGACAGTTCGCATGCAATAAAATAATGCAAGTGTAGACACTGTGTAAGGAGCATTTATTATGAAATAATTGAAATTGTTTCGAATAATTGTAATGACGACTTTAAAGCTGTCAACGACTTTTAAGCAAACATTTTAAATTCGATGCATTGCAACCATTAAATAAAATTAAATTGTTCCGAGAAGAATTTTCCTTTGTCAAAACTTTAGTGGCCAACGAAAAATGCAAACCTTCATCGCATGTCAAAATCGAGAATTGATTCGATACGACGATCCTCAATGACCAATTAACGATTGCGTGGTTTTATGTTCCTTAGTTTCAAAAGAAAAGATTGGGTTCATTGCATTGCAAATAGATGTTATCTATGAATAAATAGTTATTTATTTTCTTGAAAGTCAGCTCCCCCAAAAACTTGCTCAGCGCCCCCAAGTAATCGTTCCTGGCTACGGCCGTGCTCCTTGGTTTAATAAGAGGCTCTAATTTGAAAAACAAAAAGAAAGCTTACAAGCGCTTTAGTCATGATCAATCTAATCTGAATTTTAAAACAACCTGGCCCTACAAGGTCAATTTGATGTACTCAATAAGTTTCTGTATAATTCCTTTATTTACACAACCGAGGAAACTCTTAGGGAAAATAGTAAATATTTTTTTACAATTACATGCAATAACAATAGAGTTCAGCTACTACAGCTTTCCCGCACTTTCTCCGCATTAGATCATATTAAGAACCAGCCCAAATAACATTAAAATATCTCAATGATATCTATAAGAGTGGTCCAAAACAGTCTCAAGTGAGAAAAATTTACAACACAAGACATAACAACTTACCATGCGTTTACATAGATCTAATCATACATCAGTTTTCAATCTACTTTTGAGTTGACCTTTCGATAAGTTAACATCAAAAAAGCTGCAGTTGTTAACAAAGGTACTCATGCAATGTAAAGGAGCAGTAGCCATATAATTTGTTCTACTAAAAGGTAAGTAAATTAAATTGTTAGCATTTCTTGTGCTTCTACGGTTAGTGTTAAAATTTATAAGAGTTAGGAGTTCTGGTGAATCGAATACACCAGTTATGAGTTGGTGTAAATAGATGATATCTGCAGACTTCCTTCTCTCATTCAAAGATTACATTTTTAATAGTTTTAAACCATCCTCATAAGGAGGAAGGTTTAATGTGTCAGTTGCACTTAATCCCCTTAGAGCAAACCGAACAACCCGTTTTTGGATTCTCACTATACGTTCAACATGTACATTGTAACTTGGGGACCAAACTTGACTTGCATACTCTAAGTGAGGTCGCACAATTGCATAATACAGCGTTGTAGTTGTAATCATACTATTTAATTCTTTGGCCCAGCGTTTCATAAACCCGAGCATAGAAGATGCTTTTTACAAATGTAATCAATATGAACGTTAAACGATAGCTTAGAATCCATGCATATACTAATTTATTTGACAGCATCTACACGACTTAAAACAGTATCTTTTATCTAATAATAAAAAATTAAATTATTCCTTTTTCGCGAAAAGGTCATAGTTTGGCATTTATCTGGTTTTAGAAATATATTATTTTTAGAACACCAAATTTCAAAGGATTTCAAATCAGACTGGAGCAGATCTGAATTGTCTTTAGCATCTATTGTTCTGTATATTTTCATATCATCTGCATAGATAAGTAGATGAGAGTGTTTGATGATATGGGTTACATTATTAATTTCTAAAATAAACAGAAGTGGACCAAGGTGGCTACATTGAGGAACAGCTCATTCAGCAATAAATTCAGCTGGCAATACGCCTCGAAATCGTATTTGATAAGATCGCTCTGTCAGATACGATTGAATCCAGCTTACAAAAAATTGTGGAAAACACATTAACTTTAGTTTAAATACAATTAAGTTGTGTGGCAGTTTATCAAATGCTTTACTAAAATCAGTGTAAATACAATCGACCTGGTTACCTGAATAAAATTAATTTAAGCAAAACATTGTAAAATCGAGGAGATTAGACACAGTGGATCTGCCAGTAACAAATCCACGCTGACGAGTTGCCATGACCTTCACACAGTGAATTTTCACACGATCATACACGAGCCGCTCAAAGTTTTGGAATTGACGAGAGTTTAGCGATAGGCCTGTAGTTGTTTATATCGTTCTTACAACCTCTTTTATAAATAAGACTTATAAAAGATTTTTTCCAAAAAAGTGGAACAATACTTTCGCTAATTGATTTATTGAATAACATGGACAGTGGTTGACTTAGAACGAAACCGCATCGTGTTAACACTGCGGCAGGAATTCCGTCAGGTCCAGCATTAAAATCCTCATCGATCAATCTAATATACTTTAAAATATCCTCTGAAGTAAAGGATATAGAATCCAACGAAACCATGGGTGTAGAGTTCATATATTCAAAGTAACTTTTATTAATAATAGAAGGAAATCTAACGGTCTACCCAGCTCCATGTTTTGTCTCAATTGATTTTCAGACAATACTGAAACTATCTGTCACTTGTTTGCAGATTATTTAAATCATCTATATTTAATATCTATATATCATTATAAATCAGTCTATTCCCCTATTTCTAACTCTGATCGTGTACAATTTAGTCGCCCTACAGATTCCGTTCTTGACCTTGGTGACCTCTCATTCTCTATTAGTGATATTGAATCGGTTTTACGGAGCCTTAAAAATAGCCCCGTCGATGGCCCTGATGGAATGCCTCAAATTGCTTTAAAAAATTGCGCCCAATCCCTGGCGACACCCCTCTTCTTGATATTTAGAAAATCCTTAACTAGTGGTAACTTTTTAGATACATGGAAACATTCTCACATAGTCCACACTCATAAATCTGGTCCCAAACAGATATAAAACATTATAAAACTATTCGTAAACGTTCAGCTATACCAAAAGTCTTCGATAAGATCATGTATGATAAAATATCATTTCATGTCAAAAATGTTATATCTCCACACTAACATGGGTTCATAATAGGTAAATCTACAATGACAAATTTAGTACTCTTTTGCAATTATATAATTACTAACATTGAAGCAGGTTTTCAAACTGTTGTTATCTTTACGGATTTTTCCAAGGCATTTGATAAAGTATCTTATAAGCATTTAATTTCTAAACTAGCTTTTCTCGGAATTCACTCAAATCTTTTGAGCTGGTTTCAATCATATCTTTCAAATCGCTTTCAATCCGTAAAAAATAGACAAAAATTTAACTAACTCTTTTGAAGTTACTTCTGGTTTCCTTAATGGAAGCCATTTGGGACCTCTTCTGTTTCTAATTTTTATAAACGATCTTCCCATGGCTAAAAAACACTCGCAATGTCTTTTTTTGCAGATGACCTTAAATTATTCCGGCGTATTAAATCTAATAATGACGTTAATCTTCAAACCGACATTGATTTAGTTTTTAGCTGATGCGAGTTGAAAAACTATCACTGAACATTTCCAAATGTCAATGTATTTTTTTTTCTAGATCATCATCTCCGTCATTAAGTTCGTACTTTATAAATTCTTGTTTACTTGAAAGAGTTACCTCAAAAAAATATCTTGGAATTCTATTAGATCCCTGTCTCAATTTAAAGATCATATTAACTTGATCATCAATAAGTCTAACTCTATGCTCGGCTTCCTAATAAGAAACTCGGTTGATTTTAATGATTTAATGACCCTCAAATGCCTGTATTCTTCATTGGTTCGACCTCATGTAGAATACTGCTCTATTTTATGGAACCCTTCTTATCCAAACTCTTAGAATTGAACGAATTCAGAAGAAGTTTACACGTTACATGATATCCAAACTAAACTGGAACCTCTATCAGCCAGTACCCTACTCCACTAGATGTGCATTCATTGATATATGTTCCCTTGTATCTAGACGTAAGATGCAGTCCGTTACTTTATTCGTGACTTGGTTCATTAGCATGTTCAGTGCCCGTCTCTAATTGTTATGTTAGATTTTGTTACCCCGCCTCGCTCTCTTCGTAGCCAATTTGTCTTCCGTGTTCTTTTCCACAGATCTGAATATGCTGGAAATGAGCCAACTACGCGTTGCATCATTGAAGCTAAGAAAGTTTTGTCATTGACCGATATATTTGATTCAATTTCAAGAAACCGCTTTAAAGTTAATCTCAATCTTCTCCAGGTCTTCCGTGTTACTTAGTGTTACTAATTGTTGAACGTTTTTAAGTATGGTACTAGTCCGGTATTTCTTGTATTTTATTTGACTCTCAAGATTAATTTTATTGTCTCATTTCTCAGTAACAATTTTATCTTACTTACTTACTTAGTTGGCGCTACAACCGTATGTCGGTCTTGGCCTCATCTAAGAATTTGCGCCAGCCATTTGTGTCTTTCGCTTGCTGGTGCCAGTTGAGCCAGCGCCAGCGGTCGTCCTCGTCTGCGTTTACCGCCGCTGGATACCGAATCGAATGTTTTCTTCACTGGAGCATCGTCTTTCATGCGCTGAACATGACCAAGCCAGCGAAGCCGCTCCATTTTAATGCGCTTGACTATGTCGATGTCAGCGTACAGCTCATACAGTTCATCATTCCACCGTATTCGGTACTCGCCATTGAAGCAGATTGGTCTGTAGATCTTTCGAAGAATCTTTCTCTCGAATGCTCTTAAAGTCTTCATCTAAACTGCTCAGCGTCCAGGTTTGTGATGCATAAAGTAGGACGGGCATGATGAGCGATTTATAGAGCGTGATTTTCGTTCGTCGAAAGAGGGCTCTGCTTCTCAATTGCCTACTGAGCCCAAAGTAACACCTGTTGGCAAGAGTTATTCTTCGTTTGATCTCAATGCTGATGTCGTTGGTTGAATTAATGCTGGATAACATATAAACGAAGTCCTTCAAGACGCTTGGACTGTTTGTTTGTTGACACCAAGTATTTCGTCTTATCTAAATTCACTGCCAGACCCATTCGACTTGACTCTCTTTGTAATCTGGAAAATGCTGCACTGAATTCGCGCGTATTATAGCCAATGATATCTATGTCATCAGCATACGCAAGCAGCATAACACTCTTGTAGAATATTGTGCCACTACGTCTCAGATCAGCAGCTCGGATGATCTTTTCCATCATTAGGTTGAAAAAGTCGCACGATAAGAAATCACCTTGTCTGAAACCTAGTTTGGTAATAAATGGTGGGGAGAGGTCCTTCCCGATTTTAACTGCGCTGCTGGTGTTGCTCAGTGTCATCCTGCAAAGTCGTATTAGTTTTGCAGGAATACCAAATTCAGACATGGTGGAGTACAGGTGCTTCCTTATTGGGCTGTCGAAGGCGGCTTTGTAGTCGATAAAAAGATGGTGGGTGTCGACTTGTTTTTCTTGAGTCTTCTCCAAGATTTGTCGTAGCGTGAAAATCTGGTCGATGGTGGACTTTCCAGGTCTGAAGCCACACTGATAAGGTCCGATCAGTTCGTTTACAATGGGCTTCAATCTTTCACATAAAACGCTCGACAGGACCTTATATGCGATATTAAGAAGGCTTATCCCACGGTAATTGGCACAGATAGTGGGATCGCTTTTCTTGTGGATTGGGCAGAGCACACTGAGATTCCAATCTTTCGGAATGCATTCTTCCGACCATATTCTGCATAGAAGCTCGTGAATGCATTTAAGTAGAGCTTCGCCTCCGTTCTTAAACAGCTCAGCAGGTAGCCATCAGCTCCCGCGGCTTTGTTATTTTTAAGCCGAGCTATAGCTGTCAGAACTTCATCATAGTCGGGCAGCGGAATCTCAACGCTGTCATCCAAAATTGGGGTTTCCGGAATGTCATCTCTATTGGCGGGATTGTTGTCAGCGTTGCCATTAAGAAGCTTAGAGCAGTGTTCCCTTCCTAACGTCAGTGTATTCTGGACATCTGTCACTAGATTCCCGTTTTCATCGTTGCAGGAAGAGGCCCCGGTTTTAAAACCATCGGCAAGGCGTCTTATTTTTAAAAAAAATTTTCGGGCCTCATTCTATTTATAAATACATTCGGGCCTGTATTTTACTATTATATAAATTTGTTACTTCTTTTAACCCTAGTTCCCAACTTGGAATCCTTCTCTCTGACTTTAACAAGTATTCTGCTATATGCTTTTCAAAGAACTTTCCGACAGTGTTCGGTCCTTTGTAATCTGGAAATCTCCAATCTTTTACAAATATTCGAAAAGAATTTTAACGTGAAACTAGAATTTTTATCAGTTATTATTGTTTCAGGAATATTATTATTCAATATGGCGTTTCCGATCGTGATTGCGTCCGCATTAGGTACAGCAATGCACTTCAAATATTTCGAGAATTCGTCTTGAAGTATCAAGATATATTTATTCCCTAAACACGTTTCTGGTAGTATACCAATCAGATCAATATATAAATTCGTAAATGGCCTCTCCACTCCTATTATCTTCTCCTGCGTTTGTACTAGTGCGACTTCTTCGCTTCCACGCGATATTCTACTCAAGGCGTCGGCGTTTAAATTCTTTTTCCCTGGTTTATAAATTATTTCAAAATCATACTCTGACATTTTGTGTCTAAACCTTGCTAATCTCGACGTTTGATCCTTCAGATTCGCTATTCCTCTCAATGGTTGGTGATCTGTATATATCTTTAACGGCCTTCCTAACAAATATGCTCTAAAATTTTTTGTCGCCCAAACAATTGCCAAAAACTCTTTTTCTATTGTCGAATACATTTTCTCTGCGCTGTTTAATGACCTGCTTGCAAATGCAATTGGTCGATCTTCTCCTTCTTCACCCTGTGACAATACTGCTCCTAATGCTTCACCACTCGTATCTGTAGTTAGTAAAAACGGCTTGCTAAAATCGGGATATGCCAAAATGGATGATGAAGTCACCGCTTCCTTTATTTTTCAAACGCTTCCTGACACTTATCTGACCATTGGAACTTACTGTCTTTCTTTAATAAATTATTTATGGGTGATGCCATTTGTGACATATTCTCTATGAACTTCCTGTAATAATTAGCTAGTCCTAAAAATGCTTGAAACTCTTTCCTATTTCTCGGTATTGGAATATCTTTCACGCATTTTAATTTCTGTGGATCTGGTAGCGCCCCTGATTCCGAATATTTGTGTCCCAGGTATGCTATTTCTCTACGCAGAAACTGACACTTTTCCGTATTCAATTTTAAGCAATTTTCCCTAAGTCTCTGGAATACTTGTGCTAATCTTTCCCCATGTTGCTGTAAATTTTTGCCATAAATTACCACATCATCTAAATATACGAAACAATCTATTCCTTGTAATCCTGTCAATATATTATTCATCAATCACTGGAAAGTCGCTGAAGCTCCGGTGAGTCCAAATGGCATTCTATTGAATTCGTAATGACCAAATGCTTTACTAAATGCTGTTTTCTTTCTGTCTTCTTTACTCATGAGAACCTGATGGTACCCACTGGCCAAATCTAATGTTGAAAAATATCTACAGTGCCCTAATTGGTCTAATATTTCATCAATCCTTGGTATTGGAAAAACTTGCTTAATTGTTTCATTTACCTTTCTGAAATCTATGACTAATCTCCACTTTTTCTTACCATCGCTTCCTGCTTTCTTTGGTACTAACAGCAATGGCGAATTCCACGGTGATTTGCTCGGTCTAATAATGTCGTCTTCTAAGAGTTGTTCTTCCTGTTTTTGAATTTCTCCTCTATGTGTTTGAGGTAACCTATACTGTTTTTGATTTATTGATATGATAGTGTTCTATCACTGGAGTATATGTTAATTTATCTCCTTCTAATAGAAAAATATCATAGTATGCCGTTATTAAATTCTCGATTGCAGATCTTTCTTCTAAGTTCAAATTTTCATCTAATTTAATTGTCTGTGTTAATTTTTTAATCCTTTCTTTTACCTTACACTCGTTTACTCCATACATTGCTTCTGACTTCATTTTAAATGTGTTATAATTGGAAAATTTCGGTTTATAGTACCTCGGCAAGATAACATCCTCATTATTTGAATTCAAAATTGATACATACGCGGTATCGTTCTCTACCTTCGTTAAACTTTCTCCTAAATAAACCCCTGGCACAATCTCCTGTTTATGTACAACTACCACAGGAATTTTAGTCTCTACTTTAATTCTTACTGTTCGTATGGTCCTAGCTTTTATTTTCATTTCCTCACTGTAATTAATGGAGCTTAACTCATTCATTTGTTTCAATGGTAATTTTATATTACCTCCTTCTTTGTCATATATAGTTAATGTTTTATCTATCGTATTTATTATAGCTTTATTCCATAAATTATCCCGGCCTAATATGCCATCTGCAGGCAGTCCTTATTCTAGTGCAACTACGTGCAACTTAAAACTAAGATTATTTACCTCGTCATGTTCTATCTTCACTGACCCAAGTGTTTTCACGAAACCCCCGAATGCTCCACACAAATTTCTTATGTCTTTTCCCCTGTCTTCAATTGTTTGTAATGCGTTTTGTTTCACTAAACTCGTGTCCACTCCGGAATCTACAAGAAGAACGAGTTAACCATTTATAGCATTCTTGCAAGGAATTTCTATAAACACATCATTTACTTTGAAGATTCCAAAACATTCACCCTTTTTCTTTTCCAACACCGTCATATTTTTATGCCAACCATCATTTGTTATATTTTCATTTAATTTTTCTAATCCCACATTGCATTTCTCTTGTGTTACTTTTTCACTTAATCTTATTGCTACCACATTGAATTTTTCTTCTATCATATTTTCATTTAATTTCTCGAATACCACATCGGATTTTTCTTTTATCATATTTCCATTTAAGTTTTCTGCTACCTCATTGACTTTTTCCTTTCTTACATTTTCATTTAACTTTCCTGCTACCACATTGAATTTTTCTTTTCTCATATTTCCATTTAATTCTTCGAATACCACATCGAGTTTTTCTTTTATTTCCGCGAGTGTTTCTATAACCTTTTTTGATGTCGCCTGCAACGACTCAACAGTTACCATCGATTCTGGGCTTATGTTTTCTACATTCCTTCCTGAATGAGGTGTACAGAAATTTACATTCCTTTCGGATGTCAAATTCTCTGTTACTACTGAATGATCTGTTACTGAACTTTCTACTGGCTTGGATGTACAGATATTCACAATCTCTTCAGACGTAGAATTATCTGTTATTATTCTTTCTATTGGCTTAGATGTACGGATATTCACAATCTTTCTAGATGTAGAATCATCCGTTACTATCTTTGATGGCCTTATTTCGCTCTTATTTCGGGGTTCTCAGCTCATTGGCCTTGGCTGGGCCCCTGAAAGTTTCCCTGCCGATTTTCCCAGTTGTTCCTCCTATAACACTCATCCTGCATATGACCCACGTTGTCACACCACCGACAGCGTACCTGTTGCTATCTCACTTGCAGTTCATTACCAAAATTATTTGCCCTAAAACTCAGTTGATCGTTAAATATGTTCCTGTTTTCCTGCTGTCTACTAGGAAATTGTCTAAAATATTTCTGCTGTCCCCTTGGTGCGAATGAGGGTGCACTCATTCAACAATTTTCATGACACTCATAAGACACTCATCCCTTGTGTGTCCTTGTCTGTTGCAGAATGAACACTTGATGTTCATTTTATATCGGTCCTGCCTTTCGTCTTCGAACCTATCTACTGGTGATAAATCTCTTATCCTAAAACCCTGATTTATTCTTTATTCCATCTCTGTTCTTCGTCCCTTTTTTGTATCGTGTAAGTTTGACGCGGTGAATGTCGTCCTGACCCATTCCTGCTTTTGTCCTTCAACATATATTCTAAATCTGAAGCTTTTTTTACCAACTCTGATAGGTCATTCCCTGTCAATGATAACACTACTGTCCTTATCTCAAGATCCAATATACCGACTTTAAATGCTGTAACTACGGAGATATTTAATTGTTTGAGGAGTGATTTGTCCTCCCCTATACAGTCTCTCCCTCTGGCTTCTATTGAACCTAACCTTCGTGCAAACGCAATTATTTTTTCCCCGGGCTCTTGTTCACTTCTAGGTAATGCAATAATTATTGAATCGTATGTAGTTGTCCTTAGATAATTTGACTTAATCAATAAGTAAATATCCTCTATCTTGTCAAATTGTCGGCTCCTACATAGTTCGAAAGCGTCCCCGTGCAACCGGAGTTTTATGCACTCTATGAAAATTGGGATATCTTCTTTCTTAACTGCTCTTGCAGCCAGGTCACATCCCTGGATGAACCTATATACTTCTGCCGGTGACTCGGTACCCGAAAACAAGGGCACCAAATTATTCACCGTTTTCGCTATGTCGTTTACATTCATAATTGTTCGTTTAACCAGTCCGTTTCTTCAATCTAATCCTGGTCTATCTTCTGTCTTGCTTCCTGCAAATTTACTCTAATCCTCCGTGTGATAAATTTGAATAAAAATACGAATTCTCCTCCTGCCATGAGGTACATGAACAAATAAAAATTTAAAGCTTACAAAACACATTTTTATATTTTTTGTTTACTTTCCATTTATTCAAAGTTTTTGCCATATATTAACCATACATAAGTCGACTTTTGCAATACAAATACTCTTAACTATATTTAAAAGATTTTTCTTTTTATTCTCTATATTTTATAAAAAATTTTAAAATTCATGCCGCTTGGACTTCCTTGAAGTTGACTGATTCTCTTCTCTGTTGATAAATCTTCCACGGTTATTTGTTCCTTTTCTATTTTTCCATAAAATCTGCTTCCAGGTTTGGTTTGCCAGGATGGTATTCAAAAGTTTAGCTGATACAGTCCTCATGATTGTCACTTAGTGGATCCAAAAAGTTGTTGTTGACAATATGTGCTATCTAAAAAAAAATTTTTTCCAAAAATTTAATTCCTAAAAAGGGTTCAAACGAAACTTAAACCTTTATATTCAAAATAAAATATTCCTACCATACCCTTTCCGAGAGGTGGTGGAAGATGGATCCGCCATCAATAATATATTTTCAGCAAGACCCACGTCAGTCCTACTGCCACAGAGATAAAAATCCCGCAGAATTTTATGCCAAAACTATCATTTTGCCCAAAAAAAAATTTTTCAACATCAAAACAGTTTAACTCCATAATTTATCGTAATAAATTCTTTATTATTATTTAAAACATATTTTTTTATAAATGTCCTATCAAAAACAAAATTTCATTCGTTTAAAATTTTACAAAAACTTTAAAAAAATGTCCTGTATTGTTCCTGTAACAATAAGGATCCAATCAAACATTTAAATTCCATAAAAAAATATTTTCATTCCAAAATATCCTTGTTGTTTCTGTAACATTAAAGTCCCACCGATCACTTGGAATCCCTACAAAAGAACCAATGTCCTTACTGTTCCTATAACAGTAAAGATCCTAGCTATTACTTTTTTATATCAATTTTTTTTTACACTACCTGCTGTTCCTGTAACAGAAGGATCTAACAAAAATTGTCTTTCTCTAAGACTTTTTAAAATTAAACAAACAAACTTGTCCTAATTGTTCCTGTAACTATAAGAATCCTGACATCCTTGCTGTCCCCGTGGACAGAAGGATCCTACCGGCTGCGCCATTTTTGTTGCGTCCTCCCGTGAGGATGCGCATAGGTCCTAATCGTGGCCCTACTTGGTTATACTTTCTCACCTTATTATACTAGGCATGGTGAGTTATGCCGGTCAGTAGGCAGCCGTGAGGTTGCCGGAATGTTACCTTAATTATACTAACTCATGTCTTTTCAGGCTCGAAAAATCCCCTGGTCATTCTCTCGGTGATCAGTAATGAAAATGGTTGTGTATGGTTCTTCTGGTCACACTTGTGATGGTATACCTTTTTATTTTTTTGTATTCGAATTTTGAATGTTACCTTAATTATACTTACTCATGTCTTTTCAGGCTCGAAAAATCCCCTGGTCCTTCTCTCGGTGATCAGTAATGAAAATGGTTGTGTATGGTTCTTCTGGTCACACTTGTGATGGTATACCTTATTCGTTCTCTTCACAGTTATAAAATCAACTACTTATTCTCTTAAAACTACTTATGCTTAACACCTCGGATTTAACGATAATTAGGTGTACTCAGCATTTGTGCAAGATGCGGAAGGCACTAGCGCACTGCACCATAGAGGCGATGAGATTTGAAGTGTCAATTTCTCAGTTTTTCTCCCATTTCACATGCTCACATTTGTTGTATTTTGCTTTACTTTAGTCTTTATGCTTATGTTATTATTATGGAGTCCAACAGTCTGCTGGAAGTCTTCCACTAACAAAGCATGTTTACTGAAGTTGTTTTTAGATTTTTGCTAATATATTTTCAGCTTGTTTCTGTTTTGGTCGTGCTCTACCATTTGATTAAAGTTTTTTTTTCTAAATGACACTTGTTTATTTATTATGTTGATTTTATATGATTTAAATACAAATTCTAAATGTTTGATAGTTAAATCATACTTGATTTTAAATACAAATTCTAGCTGTTTGATAGTTTAAAATCGTTTATTGAGCTTTAGGTCAAAGTTAGAACAATTAATTGTTCTAACGAATCTTTCCAAACAAACAACAACAACAAAGTTTTTTCAATATGAAAAGGAAAAAATCACTAGCTGATTTTATTGAAATTTCGGCCATGCTAAAGGCTTCATCAGAAATCTTTGTGATACCCGTGCAAGCGCGCATTAACGCACTGCACCACAGAGGCGATGAGATTTGAAGTGTCAATTTTTCAGTTTTTCTCCCATTTCACATGCTCACATTTGTTGTTGTATTTTTGCTTTACTTTAGTCTTTATGCTTATGTTATTGTATTGAGTCCAACAGTCTGCTGGAAATTTGTATTTAAATCATATAAAATCAACATAATAAAATAACAAGGTCATTTAGAAAAAACTTTAATCAAATGGTAGACCACGACCAAAACAGAAACAAGCTGAAAATATATCAGCAAAAGTCTAAAAACAACTTCAGTAACCATGGTTTGTTAGTGGAAGACTTCCAGCAGACTGTTGGACTCCATACAATAACATAAGCATAAAGACTAAAGTAAAGCAAAAATACAACAACAAATGTGAGCATGTGAAATGGGAGAAAAACTGAGAAATTGACACTTCAAATCTAATCGCCTCTGTAGTGCAGTGCGCTTGTGCGCGCTTGCACGGGTATCACAAATTTCTGATGAAGCCTTTAGCACGGCCGAAACTGCAATAAAATCAGCTAGTGATTTTTTTCTTTTCATATTGAAAAAACTTTGTTGTTGTTGTTGTTGTTGTTGTTGTTTCTTTGGAAAGATTTGCGGAAGTCGTCATCAGATTTGGGGATCAGTTTTCTTTTATTCTTATTAGTTTTCATTGAAATGGGTTTTTACGGGTGGGCTTCAAACCCGACGCACAACCTATTTTAAGCCTAGGGAGGCCCGCCGCTCAGATTGGCCGCCAAACTAACGGTTGTCAGGGAAGCACCGACGTCAACACCAGAGGTGAGTACCTTTTAGAATTTCTTTTAAGTAGTAATCTAGACTTTTTCAATGTGGGGGTAACACCTACCTTTGTAACTAGGGCTAGAGAAGAGGTCTTAGATCTCACCATAGGAAGCCCAGATGTGGGGGGTATGATTAGGGAATGGAGGGTATCAATGGAACCTTCAATGTCTGACCATAGAATAATAGAGTTTAGATTTGGGGCGAAATGTCAAGAGACAGAACCAAAAAGAAACCCAAGAAATACCAGTTGGGACACATACACCAACAACCTGAAAGAAAACCTACTGAACGTAAAAGTTAGGAGTAGAATTAGTAACATCCTAGAACTTGAATGCTTTGTAGAGCAAGTAAACAATGCAGTATATAATGCCTACGAATCTAGCTGTCCAACAGGGCACAAGGCAAGAACAAAACACTCCTTGGTGGAGCGCTGAGCTGACCAGACTCTGGAAGAAGGTGCGATGCAGCTTTAATGCCGCAAAGCGCAACGGAGAATGGCACAACTACACGGCGACTCTGACGGAGTATAATAAAGAAATCAGGAAAGCCAAAAGACAGAGCTTTAGAACCTTCTGTGAAGACATTTCTTCCACGCCAGCAGCAGCCAGGATACACAAAGCAATGGATAAAGGCAGAGTGGAGACAAGAATTTCACTTCTATTGCCAGACGGAAGCTATACGCTTAGAGAAGAGCAACGAGCCAGTCACCTTCTAGAAACTCATTTCCCGGGCAGTACACCGGTAACTGAGTATGAGACAGCAGACAGGCAGATTACTCCAAATCAAGAAGAATGGAAACTTGCAACGAGCATTTGTACTAAGGCTCGTCTAGATTGGGCACTCAGAACCTTTCAACCATTCAAATCAGCAGGTGTAGACGGCATCTTTCCTGCACTTCTACAAAAAGGTGCAGAAACTATATTGCCTCACCTAGTCAAAATAACTAGAAGCAGCCTTGTGCTGGGCTATATCCCAAGGAAATGGAGAAGGGCGATAGTCACCTTCATACCAAAAGTAGGGAAAATAGACTACACGCTACCAAATTCGTTTAGACCCATTAGCCTTACCTCATTTGTACTTAAAACAATGAAAAAGGTAATACAGGGTGACAAAAAATAAGTGTATACAACATTTTTCAATGAAAAATCTTTATTTTTAATAAAAATAGGGAAAGAACATAAAAAACTCAAAATTTAATCCATAAGTAATAATTTATTTAGCTGGATTCGAAGTGACCTCCTCCAGCGCGAATACACATCTTCAAACGCTTTTCAAAATTTTGGGCTATGGGCCGCAGCTCCTCTAAGGTTATTTTGTCCCACTCCCGACGCAACGCTTGCTTCAAAGACTTCAAACTTTGGTGTCGCTTAGCACACGCCCTTGCCTCTAAAATCGACCATATGGAATAGTCCAAGGGGTTGAGGTCAGGTGAATATGGCGGCGATTCCTGAGACGTTGTGAAGTCCGGAAAATTGACTCTACACCACTCTTGTGTAATTCTTGCTCTGTGGGCTGGCGCTGAGTCTTGCTGGAAAGTCCATCTTTCTTCGCCAAAGTGCAGTCGAGCCCAAGGAAGAACTACGGCTTCCAAAATGTCGCGACGGTATACTTCTTGATTAATTTTTACTCCTTGGTCCACAAAAACCAAGGGTGTCTTGCCGCTGGCACAAATTCCTCCCCAAACCATGACGGATTGCGGATTTTGGCGATGTTCGATGATAGAGGATGGCCCAGGAGCTTCTCTTGACCAGATTCGATCGTTTTGCCTATTGTGCTTTTGCTCAACAGTGAATAATTTCTCATCTGTGAACACAATTTTTTCCCATCCCATACCTGCGGCCCGACGCAAAAGCAGACGACATCTTTGGAGCCGAACTTTCTTGTTCTTATCCGTTAACAACTGTCCTCTTTGGTGTTTGTAGGCTTTAAGTCCAAGATGTTCTTTTGCCATAAGTCGCAATGATTCACGGTTAATACCCACCTCACGAGCCATTTTTCTCATTGAAACTCCTGCATTTCGTTCAACCCGTTTTTTGATGATTTTTCGGTTGTTAGAAGTGTTTACGGATCGTTTTCTTCCTCTACCTGGTCTATCACCTTCATGGCCAAGCTCAAACCGTTTAATTGCACGAGCAACCAGTGAACGGGCAATTCCAATACTCCGAGCGATTTCGCAATTTCGTTTACCTAACTGGTACAACGCTATAATGGTTGCGCGATGAGTAGACATTGTGAAATAAACTATTAAAGTGAAGCTAGAGCGTTGAAAATAAATGTAACGGTTTCTGAAATATGTCGAATAGCAACAACAACAAATAAACCGTTGTAAATATAATAATGCGTTCTACACAGGGCAAAGAAGTTTGTATACACTTATTTTTTGTCACCCTGTAGATAACTATATAAGAACTGAGATTCTGGAGAAGGCACCAATGCACCCCTGTCAACACGCGTATAGGGCGGGCAGGTCTACAGAATCTGCTCTATACCAGTTGGCAAGCAACATCCAGTCAGCTTTCAAAAACAAAGAAATCGTACTCTGTGCCTTTCTAGACATAGAGGGAGCCTTTGATAATACTTCTCACGAGGCTGTTGTAACGATGCTTTGCTGAGGTATAACTCGCCGGATCCAGTGGTTCGTATACAAAGAATTTATTTGATTTCAAGGACTCTCCAATAGCTAGTAAAACAAGAAAATTATTTCGATTTAATTCTTCTTATGATTTATTTATAAAATTCTCCTTTAAATGACTACTCCTTAATATAACTTCCTAGTCTTGGCGGTGCAGCGGTGCGTGATGTCAGCTCCGATAGTTCAATTGTTTTTATCAGCATACGCGAATTCCTCATCTATCTGTGTCCTCACAAACCGTGTGTGTAGTTCTTTTGAAGAGCGTTGACGTGCATGTAGTGTCTTGACAATCCTGACCGATGTGGTATGACCTTTACAATGTCAGCAATTCGTGCGCGTAGTGCCACGACAATCCTGACCGATGTGGTGTGACCTTTACAATGTCAGCGATTCGTGCGCGTAGTGCCACGACAATCCTGACCGATGTGGTGTGACCTTTACAATGTCAGCGATTCGTGCGCGTAGTGCCACGACAATCCTGACCGATGTGGTATGACCTTTACAATGTCAGCGATTCGTGCGCGTAGTGCCACGACAATCCTGACCTATGTGGTATGACCTTTACAATGTCAGCGATTCGTGCGCGTAGTGCCACGACAATCCTGACCGATGTGGTATGACCCTTACAATGTCAGCGGTTCGTGCGCGTAGTGCCACGACAATCCTGACCGATGTGGTATGACAGTTGCAATGTCAGCGATTCGTGCGCGTAGTGCCACGACAATCCTGACCGATGTAGTATGACCTTTACAATGTCAGCGATTCGTGCGCGTAGTGCCACGACAATCCTGACCGATGTGGTGTGACCTTTACAATGTCAGCGATTCGTGCGCGTAGTGCCACGACAATTCTGACCGATGTGGTATGACCTTTACAATGTCAGGGATTCGTGCGCGTAGTGCCACGACAATCCTGACCGATGTGGTGTGACCTTTGCAATGTCAGCGATTCGTGCGCGTAGTGCCACGACAATCCTGACCGATGTGGTGTGACCGTTACAATGTCAGCGATTCGTGCGCGTAGTGCCACGACAATCCTGACCGATGTGGTAGTAACTAGCGTCTGACCGTAGCAAGTATTTGTGGTAGTGGGTTCTTTTAAGGATAAATGACACTAACTTATAGCTGGCAAGGATTCATAGGGACCCGAGCCCAACATACAAGAATCGCATCTTAGAACCCAGGACTTATGGTTGGCAAGGATTCATAGGGACCCGAGCCCAACACACAAGACGTAGCTTCAATAAGGATGAGACTGACACTAGCTTATAGTTGGCAAGGATGCATAGGGACCCAAGCCCAACATACAAGAATCGTGTCTTTAAAACCAGGACTTATGGTTGGCAAGGATGCATAGGGACCCGAGCCCAACACACAAGACTTAGTTTCAATAAGGACTAACTACTAGAAACCACTTACCTGCTACGGACGTCTGCTCACGACTCGAGCTCACAGCAAAAAGCCTCGAATTCTGATCTGCATGCCTTTTTATAGCTGTCAAACGACAGCATTGTTCCGCACAATGTTCGCAGTTTCCATATTGCTTGCTTCCTTTCTCGCTCTTACACATGTATTGCTCACTGTATTACTGCATATCAATTTGTAGCTTTACTCTCACACATATGCTGCTTCCTTTGTGTAAGTGTGTTTTCGCGTACCATATTTGTAGTTTTACTTATGCTGCTAATGTTGTACTAATGTTGTCTCGCTTCTGTACATGTACTCTGTGTTCAGACCTGCACCTGTCTCGTTAATGCCATACAAGGGTATATTCCGCAAAAGTATTTTTCTGACACCGCCAAGAAATAACATACCTTACTAATTGTCATTAATAGAAGTTTTAGTGTAATTAATTTAACTTAAATAAATTTAAAACTAATTTATATTGAGAAATATTTAATAAATGAAACTAAAAGTATTAATAAAGAAAGGACAAAAAAATGCATAACTTCATGTTAACTTATATAATAATCTTAAATAATCCCAAAAGATATATATATATAAAAATGTTATGTCCATAATACGCCGCTATTATGGGCGTCACATCCCCTCCTTACTTCGGGGGTAGTAAAACGACCTTTGCTTGGCTTGATCGAAGGATTCGGATGCTATATGAGGATCCTGCCTCCTTGACTACGAAGCATAGCCTTTTCTTCGATGTGCGGGCTTTAATGCTTGCTTCCAGTCTTTGTTTAACCTCCTCTGGCCATTCGCTCTCCAGTAGTTCACGTGACGTAAGGCTAACAGTTGTTTTTGGCTGTAAGTAATTCCGGTGCTTATTGTTGTAGCTGTCACTGTTACTTCCGCTATCTTCATTATCGTCGCTGGTTTCACTGCTGCTACTGTTCTCACTGCTACTACTGTTCTCACTGCTACTGCTGTTCTCACTGCTACTACTGTTCTCACTGCTACTGCTGCTCATTGTAACATCGGGTAGGTCGATTGCTGGTGGTTCTATTTGTGGATTCTGCCGATTCTTTAATAACCGTATCAATCGGGCCACTATACGTCGCTTGCGATCAATTGCTCGTGGACCAAACCATGCTGTTGAATGTACTGTTGGCTGGTTGTAGTAGGTGATAAGGTTTTCGAAGAATTTTTGTTAATTCTTGTATTAATATTCTTCCTCGCTTAGTTTTATTTCCGCGCACTTCTTTTCAGCTTGCCTGCTGTTGAACGACTGACGACTCCACGTTTTGCTCGTCTCGGTTGTAATGCGCCATTATGATTTTATTTAACATTGTTTGCGCTGTCCTTGTCACACCTTCTCGGCTTCAAGGCTATATAACGACTGACTACCTCAATTTCTTTTTTATATTTTTTTTTTCCTTATATCTTACTTCCATGAGCGTCCTTCTGGAAGCTTCTAAGCTCATTGACGTGAGCTGTTCGCATTCGTGTGTCTCCTTCCTTTTGGACTCTCACGATCACTGGCGACACGAAACCTAAAACTTTATATGGTCCATCATACTTTGGGGCCAATTTTGATGCAAACCCATCTATTGCCTTAGAGAGATGATGTTGCTTTATTAATACCAGCTGTCCCACCTCTGGTTGCCAATTTCGACGCCTAAGATTGTAATGCCTTGCCTGATCTTGTGCTGCTCTCTCCAGGTTTCTATGTACCAACTGAAAAACCTCTCTAAGTTGGTCTGCTCTACTTGTTGGTGTCTTCTCCACATTTCCGGTGCCGAAGGTGATTTCATGATACAATGTTCCCGGTAGTCTTGGTTCACGGCCTTGAGTTAGAAACGCTGGGCTGTAACCTGTCGTTTCTGATATACTTGAATTTACCGCCAATGATATCTCTGGCAACAACTCGTCCCACCTCCGTTGATCTGCTCCAGCCAGTTGCGCTACCATGGTCTTGATGGTTCTGTTGGCACGTTCAGTGGCGTTTTCTTGCGGGGTATAGGGTGCTGTGTACTGCTGTTTTACGCCAAGTTCCTTCATGTAGTTCTGGAATATTTTGCTTGTAAATTGTGTGCCATTGTCTGTAACAAGCACTTTCGGTACTCCATACCGAGATAGAATTCTCTCACGGAATGCCCTTTTTAATGTTTCTGTAGTGGCTCTCCGTAGGGGTACAATTTCGGTCCATTTTGAGAACTTATCAATGAAAACTAACATCATAGTATTTCCGTGCGTAGATCTCGGAAGAGGGCCAACAAAGTCAGCACACAAAATTGTCCATGGTTCCTCTGCCACTTGTGTCAACATTTTACCTGCAGGGCGCTGCTGCTCTGGCTTAAACCGTAGGCATGATTCACAATTTCGTACATGTTGACTTGCTGCCCTAAACATTCCTGGCCAGTAGTAGTTATGTGCGAGACGGGCTATGGTTTTCCGAATACCGAGGTGTCCTGCCGTTGGGTCATTGTGATTCTCTTCTAAAACTCTTTTCCTTAATGATGTTGGAACGCAAAGTTTCCACGGTGCACAATCTTCATCTCCAACTCTCTTTGGTATATGACGATACAACTGATCGTTCTCGATGATGAAGTCTGGAAATTTGTTCGGATTCTGTACAACTTCTTTCTTCTTCTTTTCCAGCCAGGGGCACTTTATGATTTCGGTACTTTGTACTGTTGCTGCTAGGAGTACGTCTCTTGGCTGTCTTGATAGCGCATCTGCTACAACATTTTGCTTACCCTTGCGATACTGTATTTCATATCTAAACTGCTGCAGCTCTAGTGCCCAGCGAGCAATGCGTCCAGACGGACTCTCGATTGAGTTCAACCACTTCAAAGACAGATGATCGGTTATAATTGTGAACTCGTATCCTTCCAGATATGATCGCATTTTTCTGACGCCCCATACAATCGCAAGACACTCCTTTTCCGTAGGTGAATAATTTTCTTCCGCCTTGTTAAGTCGCCGACTAGCGTACGCTATTACTCGCTCCTGGTCTTCAAAAACTTGTGTTAATACCACCCCTAAGCCATAATTGCTTGCATCTGTTTGCAAAGTAAATCGTTTAGAAAAGTCTGGGCATGCCAGCACTGGTGCTTTGGTAAGACGACTCTTCAGGTCATCGAACGCCTTTTGCTGGGCCTCCTCCCATTTCCATCGACGTCCTTTCTTCAACAATGCCGTGAGGGGGTGGACGACATCGGAAAACTCTGGTACAAAGCGACGGTACCACGATGCAATGCCTAAACAGCGGCGAAGCTCACGAAGGTTTGTTGGTGGTTGCAATTCCTGTATTGCTGCTATTTTGTCCGGATCAGTATGAATTCCTTCCGGCGTCACGACGTGTCCTAGGTATTTTATTTTACTTTTGAAAAAGTCACATTTTTCAACGTTAATTTTTAGGTTTGCTGCCCGTAATTTTCCAAAAACTTTGCGAAGATTAGCCATATGATCTTCCACGGATTCCCCAGTGACGATAATGTCGTCTAAGTAAGCGAAGGCATATGGCTCCAATTCAGGCCCGATGACTCCATAAAGGGCTCGCTGAAAGGTGGCTGGGGCTGAGTGTAGCCCAAATGGCATGACGCGCCACTGATATAAGCCACGGCCTGGTACCGTGAACGCAGTATATTGTTTACTCCCTTCGTCCAGGGGGATTTGCCAATAACCGTTTTTTAAATCAATACTACTGATGACTTTGGCGTTGCGGAGTCTGTCCAATATGTGTTGAATCCGTGGTAAAGGGTACGCATCTTGTTGCTGCTCAACAGTTATTTTATTATTTTAAACAACCATTAAAAGTTATTTAGATTCAATATGTTGCTGCTCAACAGTCAACAATAAATGCTGGCACCGCAGATCTTACATTCCAAGGCGGCGGACGGAAATTGCACAACAAAGTGTCAAGTTTCTGTCCGCTCACTTTGACAAAATGCATTATATCGTTTCGTTGTTAAAAATGCATCAACAACAAAAGTGTATTGAACTTTTGTTTTTGTTAGTTGAGAAGCGGTATAATGCATTAACGACAAAGTGCATTGAACTTTGTTTTTGTTAGTTGAGAAACGGTATAATGCATTAACGACAAAGTATATTGAACTTTGTTCTTGATTATCAATAAATGCATTGATATTTATATTGATATTTGTGTGTATTTTGTGGTGCGGGCTATGTCTACTATGGGCCATTTATTGACTGTTGAGCAGCAATTATTATACAAGCAATTATTATACAAGCATTATTTACATGTCTTATGTTAGTGTAAGTAAGTTCTTTTCCTTTATAAGAAAAAGAAATATGATAATAAATCTCAGTTGTAAATTTGTTACGGTACAAATACGTGTTTTAATCAAACTTAATTTCAGCTAATTATTGCCAGTTCAAGTGCTGGCAAAATCATAACCAAAACTTCAATCAGTTCAAGTGCTGATTGAAGCCAAATCAAGGTTTACAACCTTCAATCAGTTCAAGTGCTGATTGAAGAATTTGTCCCTTGGCCTCTGCAACCAAAAGAGGTTGCAACATTTTGGTGACCCCGACGTGATTCAACAAGGATCACGTTACAACAACAAGGCCGTCAGGACAATTGAAGCAGCCTACGGCCAACAAGGCCCGTCAGGACAACAAAGCAGCCTGCAGCCAACAGAAGCAGATCGCTTAACAGTCACAAAGCCGTCAGGACAATTGAAGCAGCCTACGGCCAACAAGCCCCGTCAGGACAACAAGGCAGCCTGCAGCCAACAGAAACAGATTGCTTAAACTGAATAAAAAAAAACCTTGAAATTAAAAGATGAGTGCCGTTGAAGAATTATTCGAGCTCCAACGGCTGACAGGTGGTGAAATACAAGCCGTTATCAGGAATTTTAAAAAGGATTCAGCTGATCGGAAAAGGACAGCATTCTATTACGAAGACCGCTTACAACGCCTAGATGAGGCCTGGGCACGATTTGAAGAGCAAGACAATAAGCTCAGGTTGCTGCCCGGGTTAAAGTTAGACCATGAATATTTCGCGCAGAACTATTATGATGAGATAATGACTTTGGTAAACACATTCAGAGAAGAGTTTGAAAAACATGCAGCAATTATTAAGTCAAGATCTGTTCCCGAAGTAACTCCACGTCTGGCTAACGCATCAACTGATAAAGACGCTGGAAATTCTACGTTGGTCAACGTTTCTGGAATTATCCGAAAGCAAGCAGCAGCCATAATTTCACTACATAGAATTTGTGCGGGTCTGATTGACAACATCGAAGATCAACCATCACAATTCTATGAATTAAAAATAAACACAATCACTCGGTTATGGCGTCAGATTGAAACCCTTAATGCAAATATTTGGGAACATTGTGAATCTCCGAGCTCTCAAGGATATTGTCAAGATGAGTATAATAACATGGAAGATACAGTACAGCAGGTCCTTGTCCAACTATCAATCAATATGACCGCACATCCACCAGCTGAAACACCAACTGCACAAACGGCTATGAGCCCATTTCAGCTACCCAAAATCACCATTCCGAAATTCAGCGGTGATTATCTTGAATGGACTCAATTTCACGACTTGTTTTCAGAAGTCATTCACAAGCAGCAGATACCACCATCACAAAAAATGTGGTACCTCAAAACAAGCATTGCAGGCGAGGCAGAGAAGCTCATTCGGCACCTCGCACTTAGTACTGAAAATTATGCCACAGCATGGAAATTACTGCAAGATCGATACAACAACAAAAGGGTCATTGTTTCAACGATTATTCAAAAGATGTTAAATCAACCTGGGGTGCCAAACAACCCTTCAGCTGCAGATATAAGATCTTTACATGACACAACACATGAAGGACTACTGGCGTTAAACAATTTGGCAATTGAGACAAGCTCATGGGGTCCATTGCTACTTCACATTTTATTGGCGAAGCTCGACAAACAAACTCGATTACTGTATGAACAGTCGCTAGAAAACTCAAGAGAACTCCAAGAGATTAGTCAATATCTGGAATTCCTAGAAAACAGATTCCAATCATTAGAGGCAGTGGGCAACAAATCAAGCCCAACTAAGACAATAGCAGCAACTGTGACTCAAACACAATCAAACAAATGTTCAGTTTGCAACAATGATCCTCATCCTCTATATAAGTGCAAGTCCTTTCTCCAATCTAACATTCAAGATCGCATAAAGACCGTGCAAAAACTTAAACGATGCATGAATTGCCTTCGGTCTGGACATATGGCTCAAGAATGCAGAAGTCGTCATTGCAATACATGCAACAAAAAACACAATTCGTTGCTTCACGACAAGAAACTATCAACTTCAGTCAACTCATCACGGTGCAACGAACCACAAAGGAGTCTAACACCAGCAGCAAACACATTGAACCAAACCTCATTAATTACAACTTCAAACAATGGCTATGTGTTGCTGGGTACTGTAAAAATCAAAATAGCTTCAGAAGATGGACAGACTATTGAATGCAGAGCAATTCTCGATTCAGGTTCGCAGGTGAACTTGATAACTGAAAAATTGGTCAAAAGGTTGAAATTACAAAAGGAACCAAACCCTATCTGGATAGAAGGAGTGTCAAGAGGGAAAAAGAGCTCACAGTATAGTGTCAACACCAAAATTCAATCACGAATAAGCAACTTCAGCATTACACTTAAGGCTTTTATGGTTCCTACAATAATTTCAGCGCAACCCACAAGAGCTTTGGATATGTCAAAATGGCCCATTCCACAAAATATACAGTTGGCAGATCCCGAGTTTAACATACCAGGACAAATTGATCTACTAATTGGTGCTGAATATTTCCATTCTCTCATGTCCATTGGCCAAATTAAGCTGGCAGACAACTTACCAATCCTTCAAAAAACTATGTTTGGATGGCTTTGCAGCGGAAAGATCGGAAGTGGTTATGACAACTTTATGGCATGTGGAATACATTCAACGGACGACGAGCTTAACAATCTTCTGACAAAATTCTGGCAACTCGATGATGTATTAGCTTCAGAAAGCAATCTTACAGCAGCAGACCAAAAATGCGAATCATCCTTCATTCAGAATACTCAACGCGATAAAAGTGGAAGATTCATTGTGAAAATTCCCTTTAAGGACGACCCATCAAGCCTAGGGGAATCAAAGCAGATGGCAATGAATCGATTCTTTTCTTTAGAACGACGGTTGAACAAATTTCCAGACATGAAATTATCATACGTCAAGTTCATGCGAGAGTATGAGGCACTTGGGCACATGGAAAAGATTGACGAAGAAGACATATTGTCGCCGCACTACATAATACCGCATCACTGCGTCATCAAACCAGACAGCAGCACTACTAAATTACGGGTTGTGTTCGATGCTTCGGCTAAGACATCTAGTGGAGTATCGCTTAATGATATAATGCACAGTGGTCCAGTGGTGCAGAGTGATCTTTTATCTATTCTGATGCGATTTAGATCACCGCGATTTGTTTTTACAACCGATATTGAAAAGATGTATCGCCAAATTTGCATACATCCTCAAGACAAAACACTTCAAACCATAATTTGGAGAGAAAGTTGCAGCGACAAGTTGCAATTCTATCAGCTTAAAACAGTAACGTATGGAACACGCTCAGCTCCCTACTTAGCTACAAAATGTCTCCAAACGTTAGCAACAACAAACAAAATTCAATATCCACTTGGTTCAGCAGCACTAGAAAAGGAGTTTTATGTCGACGATGGGTTATGTGGATCAAACAAATTGACTGAAGCCTTAGAAATAAAACATCAATTAATTAAAATCTTAGATTCTGCTGGTATGAAACTTCGAAAATGGTGTGCTAATCACGCACAACTACTTCAGGGAATACCAATTGATGATCAGGAAGTAGATCTGGACTTTGATAACGACTCCGACAAAAGCATCAGAACACTTGGGATCACTTGGCTTCCAAAATCAGATGAGTTTTGTATAAGGACGAATGACTCTTCAAACACAAAAAATACGAAGCGATCTGTAACCTCCGATATAGCACATATTTTTGATCCTCTCGGATTAATGGCTCCAGTAGTAGTAAAGGCCAAGACTTTTGTGCAAAGGTTGTGGCAACTAAAATTATCTTGGGATGAATCGCTTCCATTAGAAATGGATGCCTCTTGGACCAAATTTCGGAAAAACTTAGTAGCGCTCAACGATATAAGGCTTTGTCGACATATTACAAACCACAAGAACGCCGTATCCTTCCAGATACATCTATTCACTGATGCCTCAGAACGCGCATATGGAGCCGCGGTATACATTAGATCCCTAATAAATGATGGCACAATTGCAGTTCATTTGTTATGTTCAAAATCACGCGTCGCACCACTAAAAACTCAAACCATTCCACGACTGGAGCTGTGTGCGGCCCTATTAGGGGCGCAACTGGTCTCAAGGGTAAAGCAGGACATGTCTCTTGAACACTGCACGACTTTCTTGTGGACTGACTCTGAAATCGTTCTACACTGGATAAACTCAGAATCATCGTCGTTCCAGACATTCGTATCTAATCGCATAAGCAAGATTCAGGAGCTCACCTTAGTAGAACAATGGCGACATGTTAGTTCAAAAAACAACCCTGCAGATTTGTTATCCAGGGGAGTTGACCCAATTGATATAAAACGCTGCTCAATGTGGTTTTATGGTCCTCTCTTTCTTCATGCAAAGGAGGATTCATGGCCCAAAGCATTCCGCAAGGAGCTTGCAGTACCAAACCAAACGGAGCTGAAAAGAAACATAAGTGTTCTTACTACATCAATAAACGAAGATTTAAGCAACATGATTTACAACATAAATCATCGTAACTCTTTTCCAACGTTGCAAAGAATAGTTGGATACATACTAAGATTCATCAGGCACATACGTCGAAGTGATAGAGCAATTAAGGCCACACTATTAGTCGAAGAACTCAATGAAGCGCTAACTGTCATAATAAAAACGGTACAACTTAGCGACTTTAGTGACGAAATACAACAATTGTCAAGAGGACAAGAAGTAAAGAAAACAAGTGCCCTTCACGGTCTATCAGTTTTTCTCGACAACCAAGGTATCATCAGAGTGGGAGGACGACTTCTTGAATCAAATCTGCAATATGATGCCAAACATCCAATGTTATTACCTTACAATGATCCAATAACAAAATTAATAATGCAAGACTTGCACATTAAGAACCTCCACTGTGGACCACAAGCACTTCTTGCTCAGATAAGACAGCGATTCTGGCCCATAAAAGGTAAAATTATGGCCAGATCTATTGTTCAACACTGCATACGCTGCACGCGTGCTCGCCCTCATACATTCAATCAAATAATGGGCAACCTTCCTCATGACAGAGTGCAACCAGAACGTCCGTTCTTTAACTCGGGTGTTGATTTTTGCGGCCCAATTTGGATACACTACAAAATAAGAGGAAAACGGCCTTGCAAGGCTTATATCGCCGTATTCTGCTGCTTCAGTACAAAGGCAGTTCATCTGGAAGTTGTGAGTGATCTGTCCACCGAAGCATTCATTGGCGCACTCAAACGTTTTACTTCACGAAGAGGAAGATGTCAAAATCTGTACTGTGACAACGCCACCAACTTTGTCGGTGCCAAAAACCAACTAGAAGATCTGAAGAACACCATCCACAATGATCATTCACAAGATGCAATCATTCGGTCATGTACAGACCTGGGTACCACTTTTCATTTTATACCACCAAGGTCGCCACATTTCGGTGGACTGTGGGAAGCAGCTGTAAAATCTGCGACACATCTTCTGGTAAGAAGCGTAACAACCATTTCTCTCACTTATGAGGAGCTAGAGACAGTTGTAATCCAGATTGAAGCAATATTAAATTCTCGACCTCTAACGCCAATGTCATCTGATCCAAATGATCTCGCTGCCTTGACACCAGGACATTTTCTCATAGGCGAGCCATTAACAGCGATTCCTAGTGGTAAGAAGTGCACAACGAACCCATCAACTCTTGCTCGATGGAAGCTAGTAAATCATATAAAGGACGAGTTTTGGAGCCGGTGGTCAACTGAATACTTGAACGAGCTCCAGTGTCGCAGTAAGTGGAAGGATCAAGCTGCTAATGTAAAAGACGGAACACTGGTGTTAATAAAAGAAGACAACATCACTCCGCTGCAGTGGCCAATGGGCCGAATTATCAACACATATACTGGTAATGATGGTCGGGTTCGTGTGGTTGATGTCAAGACAAAAAACGGTATCTTTAAGCGCCCTATTCACCGTTTAGCACCACTGTTGATGGAAGAACAAGAAGATAACAGTGGCACAGAGTCAAATAATGGTGTGTCCACAAGAAAACGAAGGGACGAAATAAAAAAGGATCAACCAAAGAGAACAAAAACAGCACTACAGTACAGTTGTATAACGTTATTGGCAATATTACTAATGTTGCCGATAGCATGGTGTGAACCAGTCCAGATCACAAAATTTGACCCAAATGCTGGTATTCATTTTGAACACATCGGATCGAGCAAAATCATCACTAGTGAATGGAAACTGGTTGTGTACTATGATCTCAAACCATTGCGTGCTGAAATCCAACTACTAAAAGATGGTACTACGACTATGAACCACATGTGCGATCAAATACAACCCACACCAAGATGCGATGAATTGGTCACACAGTTTCAACACACAAATGCGGAGCTGTATCTCGATAAAGGGTTGTTAGCAAGCCATCGTGAAAAAAGAGGTGCACTCAACTTTGTAGGAAATGTTGCTAACTCGCTGTTTGGAGTTTTAGACTCAGAGTATGCCCATCAGATGTCAGAAACAATAACGGCCATCAATGACAACGAACAACATCTGACAAGCATGATGAAAAAACAGATTTCGATAATTGATTCAACCATTAACATCATCAAACGTGACCAAACTTCAGCTCAAAGCTCATTCGAAAGGCTTGAAGGAAGATTGGCAAGCATCAACGATCAAATTCGTCATAATGAACAGGAGGCACAGAAGGAGCAAACATTCCAAACATTCTTATCGTTAGCCTTTCAATTATCCATTATGACATCAAACGTTCATCGTGTTCAAACAGCACTCATAAATGTCCTTACAAATGTTCATCACGGACAGATCAGTCCTCAGTTACTATCACCACAGCAGCTCAACGATGAAATTTTAAAAATCACAGCGCATTTGTCACCAACCATTCAGATCCCAGGTTATCAAGGCGATATACTATCAATATACAAGTTAATGAAGGTTAAGGCGGCGATAACAGAGAACCACGCAATTTTCCAGATAACAGTACCATTAACCAGCTTGGATCAATTTAACTTATATCGGCTAATACCAATTCCCACAAAGATTAACAACACGATGATGGCAATAAAATTATCTACTACAGTTCTGGCAATAAATGTACCTCGAGATCAATATTTTCCAACCACAACAGAAAATTTGCAATCTTGTTTTAGAATGGAAAATGAATTGTATCTTTGTGCCAACAATCAACCCACATACAATAAGGGATCAGAAGTTTGTGCTTGCGAAGTGAGTTTACTCAACAATGAAACCCGATCCCACTGTAAGTTGGAGCATAGGGAAAATCAAGTATGGACACAAGTCAATGATAGGAATAAATGGATGTTTGCTCTAGCAACGCCAATACAAATTACAACAGTTTGTGACAACCAAGTTTCGCGAATCTCGTTGGACGGGTCAGGATTTATCGAGCTAACGGCAGGATGTACATTAAAATATCAACTCCTTACGATAACAAGCAACCCAATACTTTCCTCATCTACAAACATTTCCTATACTGCATTTGGACACATTATCGATGTTAATTCAACCAAACCAGCATCACTTCCAGTCTTAGAGACCACAGAGATTGAGTATGAACCAGCACTAAAAGAACTGTCAAGGCTGCAAGAAATTTTGGAAGCACACACAATCATCGATCTTCCTAATAAACTGCAAACTCATCAATATCATAGTTTTGCAGTGAGTTATTCGGGTTTGTTGCTAAGCACAGCCGTCATTCTGGCTATATGCATCTTGTACAAGCGGCAACAGCATAGAGGAGCTTCATCAGAGAATTCTCAAGCAGCACCTACAAATTCTCCAGTGAAAGAACATCCACTGTCAGAGACCATTTCCAACACCCCGCCACAAGTAGCTCCACGGTGTTATAGAAGTTTCTGCGTGGATGTATAAGGTTACGTCTGAATTGTTGAACACTCGTTCAACGCGGGGGAGGATGTTGCTGCTCAACAGTTATTTTATTATTTTAAACAACCATTAAAAGTTATTTAGATTCAATATGTTGCTGCTCAACAGTCAACAATAAATGCTGGCACCGCAGATCTTACATTCCAAGGCGGCGGACGGAAATTGCACAACAAAGTGTCAAGTTTCTGTCCGCTCACTTTGACAAAATGCATTATATCGTTTCGTTGTTAAAAGTGCATCAACAACAAAAGTGTATTGAACTTTTGTTTTTGTTAGTTGAGAAGCGGTATAATGCATTAACGACAAAGTGCATTGAACTTTGTTTTTGTTAGTTGAGAAACGGTATAATGCATTAACGACAAAGTATATTGAACTTTGTTCTTGATTATCAATAAATGCATTGATATTTATATTGATATTTGTGTGTATTTTGTGGTGCGGGCTATGTCTACTATGGGCCATTTATTGACTGTTGAGCAGCAATTATTATACAAGCAATTATTATACAAGCATTATTTACATGTCTTATGTTAGTGTAAGTAAGTTCTTTTCCTTTATAAGAAAAAGAAATATGATAATAAATCTCAGTTGTAAATTAGTTACGGTACAAATACGTGTTTTAATCAAACTTAATTTCAGCTAATTATTGCCAGTTCAAGTGCTGGCAAAATCATAACCAAAACTTCAATCAGTTCAAGTGCTGATTGAAGCCAAATCAAGGTTTACAACCTTCAATCAGTTCAAGTGCTGATTGAAGAATTTGTCCCTTGGCCTCTGCAACCAAAAGAGGTTGCAACACATCTGTTACAGAGTTCGCATTAAGCTGCCGATAATCCACACACAGCCGCCAACTTCCATCTTTTTTCTTCACCAATACAATCGGGGCGCTGTGAGGGCTCCTTGAGTGCTCAATGCATCCTTTATCCAATAATTCGTCTATTTGCTTATCGATTATAGCCTGCATCGCTGGGTTCCGTGGGAAATACCGTTGCTTAATGGGCCTTTCATCACGCATAATAATGGTATGCTTAGTGATATTTGATGTACCTTTCATTTGTTCAAATGCCTGTAATTCTTCCTTTAAAAATGCGTCGAATTTATCTTGCTCGCTCTGTGGTGTACTCCTTACTATAGGGCAAATCGGTGTACTTGTGCTCATATCATTGCGACTCAGTGTAATCGTGTGGCCACCTAACGTAAGTTTCGCGTCAATACTTTTCAAGAAGTCCAAGCCCAGGATAAGAGGATCAATTGCATTTGGGAGAATCAAAAGTTTAACCTCGCTTTCACAATCTTCTCCAACACTCGCAGTCATAATTAGTGCTTCGGTTACGTGTGTTGTCCGTCCATCAGCTAAACGAACAGTCGTTTGAATGGGAATTTTATTTTCAGGCGTCTCCAAATCCTTGGCAAGTTCTTCATTTATAAAACTACGTGTCGCTCCAGTGTCTATCGTTGCTACAACCGTTAATCCATTTAGTGCAAGTATGGCAGATATACGGCCGTTTTCACAAATTATTGGTGGTAGCCCGTGTGGTGACGCTATTTTGTTGGAGGTTTTTATTCTCGGGACCTTCCCATACCTCGATTCTGGTAGGCCCCTTCGGCGTTTCCCTGATTCTGCTTGCAACAATCGTAAGTTTTTATTTCTTTTCGCCCACATACCCTGCAAAATAGAATCGGTCTATTCCTGCATTCTCGTTGAAAGTGTCCTTCTTCGCCACAGCGGCGACAAGCTTGACGGACATTAACAAATTCTTGTACAGTCTGTAATATGCGGTGTCTCTCGTCTCGACCACGCTGAGAAGTAGCGTTGCCATTTCCCTCCGTCCGAAGACATTCCAAATCTTCGGCCAATGACATCAATTCGTCCAAATTATTAAAGTCTTTCCGCTTGACATACCATTGGTATTCTGTCTGACAATTTCGGAAAATTCTTTCTAACTTCTGTTCTTCTGAATACCCTGCGTGTCTCATCAGGTTTTGAATCGATATGACAAAATCTTTAAACGTTTCTCGTTGTCTTTGGGTACGTTTCCTTATTTCATCATCTAGATGCTCAAAATAACGCGCAGGCAAGAAAAATCGCAGAAAATCCTTTTTAAAGTTGTTCCAATCAATCCAATGTAAATTATTATTTCTAAACCAGGTAAGGGCTTTATCCTTTAAAAGTTCTGGCATGGTCCTTGGCAATAGATTTGAGTCCAAGTTGTATACTCCTGCCAGTTCTTCCACGCGCTCGATAAATCCCAAGGGGTCACGTCCCCCATCATATTTGACTGACCATTTTCGAACTTGGTCAATTACCGTCGCATATGATGTCATACTGCTGAGTTGTGATTTTGATGCATTTGTAAAATTTTCCAAACCTGCCGTGACCAATGGTGTTGGCTCCATTTTTCTAGGTTCAGATTCTGTGACCACAACCGTGGGCTTAGGTGATGTGCTCCTACTGTACTTGGCTTCCAATTCTAAAAAATATTGTTCTACTTGCGTGGAAAAGTCACCGCTCTTGATGAACACCGAAAGCTTCTTCCTGAGTTCTTCTGTACTACCCGTGTCGTCAAAGCCAAGTTCTTTCACTATTTTCTGGAGCTGTTCCTTACTCAGGGTATATATCCATGTTGTGTTAACCATTTTACCCAATTTTTCGTTTCCCTTTTGCGTCTTTCCTATCCTTTAACTTTCAAATTGTTCCGAGTATTTAGAGTCCCTGCTCGGGCGCCATTTGTAACGATGCTTTGCTGAGGTATAACTCGCCGGATCCAGTGGTTCGTATACAAAGAATTTATTTGATTTCAAGGACTCTCCAATAGCTAGTAAAACAAGAAAATTATTTCGATTTAATTCTTCTTATGATTTATTTATAAAATTCTCCTTTAAATGACTACTCCTTAATATAACTTCCTAGTCTTGGCGGTGCAGCGGTGCGTGATGTCAGCTCCGATAATTCAATTGTTTTTATCAGCATACGCGAATTCCTCATCTATCTGTGTCCTCACAAACCGTGTGTGTAGTTCTTTTGAAGAGCGTTGACGTGCATGTAGTGTCTTGACAATCCTGACCGATGTGGTATGACCTTTACAATGTCAGCAATTCGTGCGCGTAGTGCCACGACAATCCTGACCGATGTGGTGTGACCTTTACAATGTCAGCGATTCGTGCGCGTAGTGCCACGACAATCCTGACCGATGTGGTGTGACCTTTACAATGTCAGCGATTCGTGCGCGTAGTGCCACGACAATTCTGACCGATGTGGTATGACCTTTACAATGTCAGCGATTCGTGCGCGTAGTGCCACGACAATCCTGACCTATGTGGTATGACCTTTACAATGTCAGCGATTCGTGCGCGTAGTGCCACGACAATCCTGACCGATGTGGTATGACCCTTACAATGTCAGCGGTTCGTGCGCGTAGTGCCACGACAATCCTGACCGATGTGGTATGACCGTTGCAATGTCAGCGATTCGTGCGCGTAGTGCCACGACAATCCTGACCGATGTAGTATGACCTTTACAATGTCAGCGATTCGTGCGCGTAGTGCCACGACAATCCTGACCGATGTGGTGTGACCTTTACAATGTCAGCGATTCGTGCGCGTAGTGCCACGACAATTCTGACCGATGTGGTATGACCTTTACAATGTCAGCGATTCGTGCGCGTAGTGCCACGACAATCCTGACCGATGTGGTGTGACCTTTGCAATGTCAGCGATTCGTGCGCGTAGTGCCACGACAATCCTGACCGATGTGGTGTGACCGTTACAATGTCAGCGATTCGTGCGCGTAGTGCCACGACAATCCTGACCGATGTGGTAGTAACTAGCGTCTGACCGTAGCAAGTATTTGTGGTAGTGGGTTCTTTTAAGGACTTTTAAGGATAAATGACACTAACTTATAGCTGGCAAGGATTCATAGGGACCCGAGCCCAACATACAAGAATCGCATCTTAGAACCCAGGACTTATGGTTGGCAAGGATTCATAGGGACCCGAGCCCAACACACAAGACGTAGCTTCAATAAGGATGAGACTGACACTAGCTTATAGTTGGCAAGGATGCATAGGGACCCAAGCCCAACATACAAGAATCGTGTCTTTAAAACCAGGACTTATGGTTGGCAAGGATGCATAGGGACCCGAGCCCAACACACAAGACTTAGTTTCAATAAGGACTAACTACTAGAAACCACTTACCTGCTACGGACGTCTGCTCACGACTCGAGCTCACAGCAAAAAGCCTCGAATTCTGATCTGCATGCCTTTTTATAGCTGTCAAACGACAGCATTGTTCCGCACAATGTTCGCAGTTTCCATATTGCTTGCTTCCTTTCTCGCTCTTACACATGTATTGCTCACTGTATTACTGCATATCAATTTGTAGCTTTACTCTCACACATATGCTGCTTCCTTTGTGTAAGTGTGTTTTCGCGTACCATATTTGTAGTTTTACTTATGCTGCTAATGTTGTACTAATGTTGTCTCGCTTCTGTACATGTACTCTGTGTTCAGACCTGCACCTGTCTCGTTAATGCCATACAAGGGTATGTTCCGCAAAAGTATTTTTCTGACACCGCCAAGAAATAACATACCTTACTAATTGTCATTAATAGAAGTTTTAGTGTAATTAATTTAACTTAAATAAATTTAAAACTAATTTATATTGAGAAATATTTAATAAATGAAACTAAAAGTATTAATAAAGAAAGGACAAAAAAATGCATAACTTCATGTTAACTTATATAATAATCTTAAATAATCCCAAAAGATATATATATATATAAAAATGTTACGTCCATAATACGCCGCTATTATGGGCGTCACACTGTGAAGCAGTCTTTACACAAAAAAGGAGTAAATGATATGCTCAGCAGATGGATATGCCAAATGCTTAGCACTAGAACTGCAGAAACAAAAGTGGGAAACACTACTATAAGAATCAAAACAACAAAAGGCTGCCCACAAGGCGGAGTCCTTTCTCCACTGCTGTGGAGTCTTGTTGTGGACGAATTATTAACGATGCTAACCGAGAATGGCATAAAATGTCAGGGTTACGCAGACGACATCGCCTTAATAGCGAGAGGGAAGTTCGAGGATACACTCTGTAACCTGATACAGAGAGGACTGTCAGTAACAAAGGAGTGGTGCAACACAGTGGGATTAAGTATCAACCCAGCGAAAACCACCATAGTACCTTTTACTAACAAAAGAAGCTTGCCAAACCTCCGAACAATGAGAATGGATGGCACTGAAATTCCCTTCAAAGGAGAAGTAAAGTATCTGGGACTTACACTAGATTCAAAGCTTCTCTGGAGAAGACATGCAGAGGTAACTATAAACAATGCAACGCGCGCACTCATGGTATGTAGGAGCCTGGCGGGGAAAAGCTGGGGTTGTAACCCAACAATTCTCCGCTGGATGTATACCATGATGGTGAGACCCATCCTCACCTATGGTGCAATAGCATGGGCTGAGAGAACCAAGCTAACCACAATGAGGAATATGCTAACAAAGGTGCAGAGACTGGCCTGTGTATGCATCACAGGGGCCATGAGGACATGCCCTACAGCAGCACTAGAAGTAATTCTGGACCTTACACCTTGTCATAGAGGGAGTAGCCAAGCGAACTCTGTTGTGCATTGCAAAAGAGGGGACAGGTTAAGGTAAAACTATCAGCAGTAGAGAGAAGGAGGATATTGCAAAGCACACTCCCTACATCGATCTACCAAGAGACGATATAGTAAAAAGGTATAACTTCGAAAAACACTTCGGAATTAAGCTTAGTACCAAGAAAGAGTGGGACAGCGAGATGATATCGCAAGTCAAGAAACCACACAGTATAGCATGGTATACAGATGGGTCCAAGACATTGGAAGGTATAGGCGCAGGGGTGTACGGGCCAAGAACCAAGCACTTTGAACCTATGGGGACAACACCCAGTATCTTCCAAGCGGAAATCCTAGCAATACAGCTGTGTAGACAATTCAATCTGGACCGTAAATACAAAGGTCAGGATATAGTTGTGATGTCAGACAGCCAAGCAGCAATCAAAGCATTAGTTTCCTATGAGATATCATCGAGAATAACATGGGAATGCCTAACAAAACTCAACGAACTAGGCAAGAATAACACTGTTACTATACTTTGGGTCCCAGGAAACAAAGGAATACAGGGTAACGAAGAAGCCGATGGTCTAGCGCGACAGGGTGCAGCCACAAAATTTATAGGACCAGAACCATTCTGCGGATTGGGCACACATTCTAAAAAAGAAGAACTAAGAAGGGAGGAGAGGCATAAACGTTCAAACCTTTGGAAAAGCCTCCCAAAGCTAAGACAATCCAAATTTCTCCTCAGAGATTTTAACACTCGGAGAGCAAAATTGTGCATAAGCTTAGGCAAACCGAATCTTAGGATTCTAACGGGGTTCCTTACAGGACACTGTAAACTCAAATACCACCTGATGAAATTAGGCATAGAGACCGATTGTAACTGCCGTTTCTGTGAAGAAGCAGGGGAGACTCCAAAACACCTACTTACAAACTGCGACGCCGTGGCTCGCAGACGTAAACTAGCACTGGGGAATTATGAGCTGAGTCTAGAGCAGGTTTCATCCCTTGAACCTAAGAATATTCTCAAATTCATTAGAGAAATAGGGCTGGATGAAATTCTGTAATCCGCAAACCCAGCGGAGCTTTGAAAAGGAGGTACAATAGATCTCATTTAGGTCGCAGTACGCATCTCCACCACACAACATTAACATTAACGGTTGTCAGTTTTGACGTTGCCCAGGAAACACCACGTGGAGGTTTGAATCGACTTGAGGCGATTTCACAAAGATTATGCTGTCCTCGCCAGGTTGAAACAGTCAGACATGTTACATTGTTACATCGCCCCCAGATTCCCCATATATGTATAATCATATATATACTTTTATTTAAGTCACTACTTTTATCATTTCACTAACTTAAAATCATTATTTAACACTTCTATGTTAAATAAATAATATTTAATAAATAAAACCATACTTAAATGGATAAATATTTCCATTTATATTTACTTCGCTTCTCGATCACTGCCACCAAAATATAGTGATATTTTATCGCAAATATCGCCTGTCGAAAGTGTTACAACATACCGACTTTTGATAATTTCGACAACTTTCGAAGTTACAACATGTTGCCACAGTAGTGAGTCCATAGTTATGTTCCACAGGGTTGGCGATAACACCCCGCCCTTGCTCTACTTATTCTAGTCTTGACTCTACCATTCTGCATGTTGACAGCCCTGTGCTTGAGCATATTGTCTACCCAATTTGCTATCATTGGGCTTACATTGTGCTGTCACGGCTTGCCGCAGCCTTCCAAATCATATTTTGTCGAAAGCACCCTCGATGTCCACAAATGTGACTATGGCAATGCTTCCTGACTCCTTTTCAGTCACTCTTACCGATTCGTGAAGAGCACTCTCCGTAGACCTACCTGATCTATACGCATGTTGGCATCTACTCAGAGGATTTTGCATCAGCGATGTGCTCTCAAGACAGTCAGCCATCACTCTTTCCATCGTTTTCAAGAGGAAAGATGTTAGGCTGATCGGTCTGAACGACTTCGCCTCCGCATTATATTTTTTCCAGACTTCGGAAGAAAGACAACTTTCGTCTCTCTCCAGACTCTCGGAACGTACCTAGTCGCTATGCAAGTAACGAATATATCCCACAGCCTAGGTGCAATCTTCCCCCCGTTGCATCATAGCCGGAAATGTACTGACCATCCCTGATGTTTTTTACTGAGCAAATGAGAGTATAGCACTCCTCACCCCGTCCATAGTGATCACCCTTCCGGCTTCCAGTCTGTCAACCCTGTGCATTCCTTCAAGGGTGTCCACGGGCCATCAGACTTAAAACTTAAAGGAAAATGCACCTCCATCAGAACTTCCATCGACTCCTCTAGGTTCCCTGCCATGGTTCCATCCATTTTTCGGATCAGTCCCACTTTGGAGAATGGATCTTTTGAAACCATTTTCTGAAGCCTACATGCTTCTGATATAGTTTCCGTCCTAGAACAGAAGTCTCTCCACGACTGCCTTTTACGTCTTATGAGGTTCTTCAGTTCCCTTTTCCGTGCCTTGTAGTTTGCCCATGTTTCTAGGGTTCCCCTCTCATGTGCAGATTGAAAGCCTTCCTATCCTTCTACTTCAGAGATTCAAGTTCCGTGCACCACCATGGCGTCGGATCACCCTCGTCTACTGAAAGAATAGGACATGCCACCTCGTTAGCTTCGACCATGGCCGAGCTAAGATCTTTGACATAACTTTCTACTTTCGCCGTATTCCCTGGTATTTTTATCGTTTTTTGGGTCAGAGTGTTTCCCTCAACTTCGCCTTATACTTCACAGGATCTGTATTCTTGCGGAATGAAGGAACCCCTTCCTGCTATTCCGCTGGCGTCGGATTCCGTACTTGAATTCAAACTGTATGGATCTGTGGTCCGACATGTTAAGCCTATCCACGACCCTCCAATTTTCTATTCTGTTCAGAATCTTTCTGCAAATGAGAGTTACATCAATGACTTCCGCTCGCCTCACATCAACGAAAGTCGGTTGTGTTCCTCTATTTGCTACCAACAGATTGTACCCTTCCACAAATTCAAGCAATTGCTCTCCTCTGTCGTTAGTGCTTCCCCACGCAGTATTGTGCGCGTTTGCATCACATCCTATCATCACTCCAATGTTCCTTTCCTAACAGTACCTTACCAGACTCTCCACCTCTTTTCAAGATGGTTGGTCTGGAGAGTCGTAAGGAAGGTACGCTGAAGCTACCATACAGGCACCTGCACCATCCCCATTTCTCACAGCGGTGAGATCCGGGGAACATAGGTGTGGCATATGTACCGCTAGTATACCATGTCTCACCAAGATACAAGTCCTCCGCCTGTCATCTGTTACTGGTTGGTACAGCGTGGCTTTTCGCTCTGAGAGACTTTCAATTCTATTGTGAAATCCAAGGTTCTTGGAGCATTGCTATGTCAATTCCATCCTTCTCCATGCAACGCATCATCATTGCTGATGCTGCCCTACTATGGTGCAGATTGAGCTGACACACCACATATTTTCCTGGTACGGGCCCATCACCCGCCCTGGTGGTTCCTCCTTTGCAGAATTCCCCACCAGCCCCGTACAAGGGGTTCCATCGCACTCACCTTGCATCCTTTTGGAATTTGATGAGAGCTTGATCAAGGCTCCAGTTGAGTATCCCCCCTGCCAGCCTGATCGCTTCCACCTCATCCGTCCTTTGCATCTCCGAACTTCGTTACGTTACTAACTCTCCATTTAGAAGTGTCTGCAACGCACCGGTTCTGAGTCTGCAACCTCCTACGGATGACCTCCTTGCTTTCAGAAGTACCGTAAACAAAGATGAACATCCTTCTAACGTCCTTCAATGCGTACAGTCGGTCGACCCGCAACTCAGCCCCTTCCCATAAATTCGTGAGCCTTGGCACGGTTCGGCACAGCCATACCTTGGATGATGGGTTCTTGCACTTGAGTACAATAATTCCATCCTCTAAGTTTGCATTGCCAATAAATCCTACATCGCCATCAATCTCATTGTGTGTTTGTGTCGAGAGACTCCAAGAGGGCGGATTTGAAGACCGCTAGCTGAGATTTTCCCAACTGACCATCGATTGAGCAATCGACGATGCCCATTAAGAGGTCTTTTTCTGCTACCGTAGCATAGGATGCACGGCCGCTTCCAATAACCCATATCTGGTTGGATTTCCCTCCAGCTAACGCCTTCGACTTCGCGGCCGCAACCCTTTGTTTTGGCAAAAGTTTGCTACCGCTTGGTTTCTGGCTATCAGCCCGACGCGATTTCCACTGGCTATCGACTTTTGAACGTCGTCCACCAGCTTTCATTGTCCTTCCTTTATGTGGAAGGCTATCAACCTTTACAGGATGTCCACCTTCCCCATCCTTATCCGAAGAGCTAACAGCCGTAAGCTGTCCACCTTCCGACTCACAGGTTCGAGTCGCCCCTGTAACGACTTCGCCGAAAGGTCCAAGCTGATCCCTGAATCTTTTCCGCTCTTTCGTCTCCGGGGTGGACTCATCGCATGACATGCTTTGGAATTGGTTCGCCATTTTGCTGACGGGGGACTCCAAAGCAGTCTCCCAGCGGTTGTGCCCGCCCTCTTTCGCTTCCTCCTCCGCTTCTGTTTCTCCCTAACACGGAGCCGCTTTGCCTCGGATCCAGCTTCGTTCCACGGTTAAATCCTTTTGGGATTCCACCGCTTCAGGACTCCTCCTCTCAGCGTACCTTCCTTTTTGTTATATGTTAAATTAAACATAAAAAATCCCACGAGTTGGGGAGAAATATACAGACCGAACGGACAGAGATCCCCATAATCCGCCCTACCCTACTAGTATACAACAGGGAGTGGGCTGCCCTGAGGATACACCATTCGCGATCTAATACCCCTAGACCCTGCACCATCGGTGCAATCTCCCTTGGCATGGCGTCTACAACCTTAGAAAGGGGGGGGTTGACTTTTAGTTCGTTGCTCCACAAAGTCTAACCCAATAGCCATTGTGTCTCTGCAACTTAAGCCTTTACATCGCATCAAGATTGTCACCCATGCGTAAAGGTGCGCCTAATAAACTATTGAAAAATCAAAATAAGAAACTAAGTTTAATTTTTCTTTGTTTTTCCACTCAGTAAAGTCGTACGACTGTCACATGCGTAGCCATGGGCATGCTCATATGTTATTAAAACATTTCTTAACTTTAAATAAAAAAACGAACAAAAATTATAACATGCAATAAGTGATTAAATTCTACTTTGAAACAACTGTGCACCGTTAAAAAGGTACATTTATTGCCTTTCAAATGAGCCATTAAAATAAGTTTTCCATGAGTTAGTTTTTCTGTTAGAAACAATAGTATGAATCAATGTCATGAAATACCAATAAACCCCGTTACTCCTAAGGGTGTGAAAAAGACCCCCTTCCAATACGATTTTTTGCTTAACTCGACTTCCTCTTTCACCTCCGTAAATATTCGAACTCTAACACTGGTCGGAATTGCTGATAAGTGTGTGTGCTAACTTCTGCAAAGCTGCGAAAAGTTAGGAAAAGTTTAAGAAGTGAACGATTTTAATTATTTTGGTTTAGTTTATTATTTATTAGGGGAAAACATAAGAACGCAGCCCAAAATGCAATTGTAACTGGCATATATTCATATATGGGTAAATGCAAACTAAATAACTGAACACAAAAATCCACAAAATGAAGATTTGCTATCCGCCGCTTATGTTCGAAATTGATTTTGCCTTACAGGCCGGTTACACAGGCATGTGACAGTGAAAGTGCGAAAGAATACGTGTGCTGTCGAAAGAATGATTCGAAAAATTTCGGACTTTCATGCTAGTAGCAAGAGGTGCTACACATGCACGTGAAAGTTCATTAAAAAAATTCCATCGAATGCGAAGGTTCTCGCTGCTATTGCAGTTTGCGTGTCCTTTACTTGTTGTTTTTTCTCTTTTAATTGTAAACAAGCTATCAGTGTTGCTTCCTGTACGAAATCGACGAAAACCCGAAATAAACCCAGCGAAAGTAATTAAAAACAACACTGATATTCCCCTTTTTGACACACACTGGCCGCTGCTGTCAAAATCCACTGGCTCTGAAATTTCGAGTGTATTTGTAAAATAGTATGAATGTATTGAGTTTTTCGAACTACAAAACCAGTATACTGGTCTGTGTAGCATGCCTGTTACTTCGAAAATAACAAAACCGAGTGTTTCATGACACCATTTTAAACCGATATCGTTTTCATAACCGATTCTGTTTCAATTCTGTGTCGGTTTTCACAACACCCAATTTTTTATTAATATAAAAGCTTTAAAGTCGAAGCGGTATTTTTATAATAGTCTGATTATATTAACGCCGACTCTAAAGGCTTTATAGTTATTAAGAAATTAATATATCAATCAAATCAATAAAAGTGCTATATTTTTGGTGCTATATATAAAAACGTGTTATATTTAAAAAAAAATTTTACTTTAATAATTATTTTAAGGTATATTTATAAATAAAGCTGAGCTAAACCATGCATGTGTTTTTAAATATTAGGTTGTACCCGTCACAGTAATAAGTTCCGATAACATTTCATTTATTCTTACACTCAAAAAATTATGTGTGTAAATATTACTAAAAACTGCGTTTGTTCTACGAATATTATTCGTTGTTTTCAGTCACTAATAGGATTCGTAGATTGGGCGTAGTTTGGTACATATTATAAAATTTTATTCGTATTCGTAAAAAAAAATTTATATTGTACGAATACATTTGTTACATTAACTAAGATTTCGGTTGTAAATATTTTTAAATTCATTCGTACGACAAATTTAGGAATGATATCCTTATTAGTCGAAGATCATCCCTGCAAACCAAAGTTTCCGAATTTGTCTGAATTCCGATAATTTCGTAACTATTTTGAGAATCCTTAACGAATTCGTAACTATTTCGCAACAGTAGTTTCGGAACATTTCCGAATAATTCGAAAGAGTTCCGAGATCAAATTTTCAAATTTAAATTGCACTGCTTTTACCAGCAAGTAAAAAACACCAACAACAAGCACGCGCTGTATTTACCAACAACGACAAGAAAAAAACAAAAACACACACGCGCTGTATTGTTGCGGTGCAGCTGCGCCTGTGAACGATTCCGCAAATTACAACAATCATGAAAATCTTGAAGTTGCTGCAAAAGAGTGGAAAGATTTAGGAGCTGCCGCCGCTGTTTTAAATAATTTGCCATTTGTAAAATAATTTAGTTTGAAACAACAGAGCTAAAATGTAAGTGGAGAAAAATGTGTTTATGGAAGTGAGTTACAATTAATATGTTGTGCATTTAAATCAAATTCGTAAAAAAAAATTAAACAATTAAAAGTTGTGATAAATAACAAATTAATGATTGAAAAATAATAAAGTGGTAAAAGAAAAAATTTCCCGGCAAGCCTTTAGGAAGAGCGTTAAGCGAGAAGATGGGAATCTTTTAAATTCAATACTTTCCCAAGATTCCATGGAAAACAGAGAAAGCGACAATTCTTTACGAATCTGTTACGAATTTGTTACGAATCTGTTACGAATTTGTTACGAATTCGATATGTAAATTCTTTGCGAATTTGTTACGAATTCGTTACGAATACGATACTTAAATTCTTTACGAATTTGTTACGAATTCGTTACGAATACAATACTCAAATTCTTTACGAATTTGTTACGAATACGATACTCAAATTCTTTACGAATTTGTTACGAATTCGTTACTAAAATTCCTTCCGAATTTGTTACGAGAATTCGTTACGAATTCGTGTCAACCCCTGCATACGATTTTCGTTAAGAAATCGCTACGAATTCGGATTCCGAACTCGGAATGATTTAGAAAAATTCGTAACGAATTCGTTACGATTCGGAAGCTTTGGTTTGCTGGGATTCTTCGGAGCAACAGATGGTAAGAGGCATCTAAACCAATATCGCATATGAACTTGGACGATAAGCAAATTTATGTTTTAAAGTATTTAAAAACAAGAAGAAAACTAAGTCAAATAAATTTAAAAAACTAAATGTTTTCCCAAAAGTCGGCTTTAAAAAAATCGTTTTTCTGTTATAAAGATGATCCAATTTGGTTAATTTTTTAATTTTTCGTAAACTTCATAAAATTGCTAACAATCTTGCAGCATTTCAATTTGAGAAAATTGCAGCGATCTAGGCAAGGGCAAAGCTTCTATTTCAAAAGCGAAAAATAGTTTTAGGAAATTCTGAATAAAGTACGCACTAATTTTTAAAAAAATCTGAAGGCAAATTCTTTTTAAGAAAACGCTTTTACATTAAATTATCTTATGGTCAAAAGTTTTTTATGACTAAAATTTAAATAGGAAACCCGTTTTGAAGCATTAATTTTATACTTCTTCAAATTCACGTTTTTTAACAGGCGTCCACCCACTTTGAGAATTTTCTGGATTGCGTCACGTGCTTATATTACATCCAGGATTTAGAATCAAGCCTTGCAGGGAGGTTCTGGAATATATTTAGAAAATGAATGGAGCCCAAAACCGATCTACACATGTACCTCTTTATATATTTAATCATACGTTTTGAATTAAAATTAAAATAAATATTTTAAATAATTCATGCAATAGGTATGTATTCGAACTCGACTTTAGTAACTTGCATTCTGCTAGAACCGATGCATGTTGAAAAAAGAAATAAGTCAGTTGATGTTCATGCGGGGAACATTTCAAGAATAGCGACAACTCGTATTCTTTGTTTTTGCGGATTATATTGACTTTTACCTCCTTAATCCAAATTTCAGGCCGCTCGTAATTGGTTTATGAGTTATAGGCATCCAAAACTGGAATAAATGGTCTGAAAATCTTGCTGTTTTTTTTTAATTTAAAAAAAAAATATTCGAACATTTTTGTATTCTTCTTTGAAAAGAGAAAAACTTTGGGGCTAAATAGTAATTAATGCGATTTTATTTTGGGATAAAGGAGACCTCACATTATTTAATTTACTAAATTACTAAGACTATTTGTTGATTTATTTAAATATTTAAATTACATGAAAAAAAATTATATTTGAAAATGTTTCGGGAATGATACAAGAAAGATTTTTACCCCTTTGTGAAATATATGTACTTTTCTTATGTGCACAACCGTATGTCAACCGGTGTATCATGATAACAAAATTAGTACCAAAAACCTCAGAAAATATAATTATATAGGTTACATTTTATTTATGTGCACTCTAGACTCCTTTACGCCTTCCCCTCCCCCCTAGAACAAATTCTGCGGACGCCCTTGGAAGTTGCGGTCATTAGCCATACAAACTAGATTACCAAATTTTATCCTTATACAGCCCAACTTACTTAGTTGGCGCTACAACCGTATGTCGGTCTTGGCCTCATCTAAGAATTTGCGCCAGACATTTGTCTTTCGCTTGCTGGCGCCAGTGGGAAATTCCAAGCTTCGTCAGGTTGTCCTCTACTTGGTCTTTCCAACGAAGATGCGGTCGTCCTCTTCTGCGTTGACCGCCGCGGGGTACCGAATCGGATGTTTTCTTCACTGGAGCATCGTCTTTCATGCGCTGAACATGACCAAGCCAGCGAAGCTGCTCGATTTTAATGCGCTTGACTATGTCGATGTCAGCGTATTGAGTTCATCATTCCACCGTATTCGGTACTCGCCATTGACGCAGATTGGTCCGTAGATCTTACGAAGAATCTTTCTCTCGAATGCTCCTAAAGTCTTTTCATCTAACTGCTCAGCGTCCAGGTTTGTGAAGCATAAAGTAGGACGGGCATGATGAGCGATTTATAGAGTGTGATTTTCGTTCGTCGAGAGAGGGCTCTGCTTCTCAATTGCCTACTGAGTCCAAAGTAACACCTGTTGGCAAGAGTTATTCTTCGCTTGATCTCAATGCTGATGTCGTTGGTTGAGTTAATGCTGGATCCCAGATAAATGAAGTTCTTCACAACCTCGAATGAGGTATTGTCAACGGTAACGTGGGTTCCAAGACGCTTGGACTGTTTGTTGACACCAAGTATTTCGTTTTATCTGCATTCACTGCCAGACCCATTCGACTTGACTCTCTTTGTAATCTGGAAAATGCTGCACTGACTTCGCGCGTATTATGGCCAATGATATCTATGTCATCAGCATACGCAAGCAGCATAACACTCTTGTAGAATATTGTGCCACTACGTCTCAGATCAGCAGCTCGGATGATCTTTTCCATCATTAGGTTGAAAAAGTCGCACGATAAGGAATCACCTTGTCTGAAACCTCGTTTGGTAATAAATGGTGGGGAGAGGTCCTTCCCGATTTTAGCTGCGCTGCTGGTGTTGCTCAGTGTCATCCTGCAAAGTCGTATTAGTTTTGCAGGAATACCAAATTCAGACATGGTGGAGTACAGGTGCTTCCTTATTGGGCTGTCGAAGGCGGCTTTGTAGTCGACAAAAAGATGGTGGGTGTCGACTTGTTTTTCCTGAGTCTTCTCCAAGATTTGTCGTAGCGTGAAAATCTGGTCGATGGTGGACTTTCCAGGTCTGAAGCAACACTGATAAGGTCCGATCAGTTCGTTTACAATGGGCTTCAATCTTTCACATAAAACGCTCGACAGGACCTTATTTGCGATATTAAGAAGGCTTATCCCATGGTAATTGGCACAGATAGTGGGATCGCTTTTCTTGTGGATTGGGCAGAGCACACTGAGATTCCAATCGTTCGGAATGCATTCTTCCGACCATATTCTGCATAGAAGCTCGTGAATGCATTTAAGTAGAGTTTCGCCTCCGTTCTCAAACAGCTCAGCAGATAAGCCATTAGCTCCCACGGCTTTGTTATTTTTAAGCCGAGCTATAGCTGTCAGAACTTCACCATAGTCGGGCAGCAGAACCTCGATGCTGTCATCCGAAATTGGGGTTTCCGGAATATCATCTCTATTGACGGGATTGTTGTCAGCGTCGCCATTTAGAAGCTTAGAGAAGTGTTCCCTCCATAACGTCAGTGTACTCTGGACATCTGTCACTAGATTCCCGTTTTCATCCTTGCAGGAAGAGGCCCCGGTTTTAAAACCATCGGCAAGGCGTCTTATTTTTTCGAAAAATTTTCGGGCCTCATTCCTGTCACTATACATCTCAATCTTCTCCTGCTCGCGCTTTTCTGCCTCTCTTTTTTTCCCGCCTGAAAATACGTCTCTCTTCCCTCCTCTTTTCTTTGTATCGCTCCTAAGCAGCGCGCGTTACAACCGACTGCAGGGTGGCTTTGTAGGCGGCGTCTTTCTCTGCAGTGGCGTCGACACTCCTGGTCGTACCACTGGTTTCGGCGAGGACGGTGGTAGCCAATCACCTCTTCAGCAGCCGCACGCATGGAGTTGGAAATGTGTGTCCACTGCGCGCATATATCATCGATTGGAAGAGTGCTTTGAAGCAGGAGTGAGAGTCGAGTGGCGAAAGCATCGGCTGTCTGTTTCGATTGCAGCTTGTCGACGTCTAGCTTTCTCTGTGTAGGGTTGCGTGTATTCCTAGCTACGCACAGACATGTACGGATCTTAGCTGCAACATCCAGGGACATCCAGGTGGCTTTATGAATATTGAGATGCTTGAATCTAGTGCTACTTACGACCATGTTTCGTGCTGCGGCGAAGTCAATCAGCCTCATTCCGTTATCGGAGGTGTTGTCGTGGAGGCTGAACTTTTCGACTGTTGGACCAAAAATATTTTCCTTGCCCACCTTAGCGTTGAAGTCACCAAGCACGATTTTCACGTCGTGACGGGGCAGCGCTCGTAAGCATTTTCAAGGCGCTCATAGAAAATTTCCTTAATCTCATCGTCCTTGTCTTCTGTCGGAGAGTGCGCACATATTAGGCTTATATTAAAAAATTTACCCTTGATGCGGATTATGGCAAGTCGTTCGTTCACATGTGTGAATCGCAGGACGTGGGGCCGTAGTCTCTTGCCAACTAAAAATCCTCATCCAAACTCGTGCTTCTCCGCATGGCCGCTGTAGTAGATATCACAGTGTGCATGCCGAATGCAACCCTGTCCCTTCCATCGCATTTCTTGGATAGCAGTGATATCAGCTTTGTATCTTTCCAAGACATCAGTTAGTTGGATAGAGGCACCTTCCCAATTAAGGGTATACGGCCCAAACCGACTAAAATATAGCACTTTTATTGATTTGATTGATATATTAATTTCTTAATGAGTATAAAGCCTTTAGAGTCGGCGTTAATATAATCAGACTTTTATAAAAATACCGCTTCGACTTCAAGGCTTTTATATTAATAAAAAAATTGGGTGTTGTGAAAACCGACACAGAATTGAAACATAATCGGTTATAAAAACGATATCGGCTTAAAATGGTGTCATGAAATACTCGGTTTTGTTATTTTCGAAGTAACAGGCATGCTACACAGGCCAGTATACTGGTTTTGTAGTTCGAAAAACTCAATACATTCATACTATTTTACAAATACACTCACACTGGATTCACTTTCATGCCACTTTCATCGCTACTGGCATCGAAATTTCAGAGCCAGCGGATTTTGACAGCAGCGGCCAGTGTATGTCAAAAAGGGGAATATCAGTGTTGTTTTTAATTACTTTCGCTGGGTTTATTTCGGGTTTTCGTCGATTTCGTACAGGAAGCAACACTGATAGCTTGTTTACAATTAAAGAGAAAAAAACAACAAGTAAAGGACACAAAAACTGCAATAGCATTAAGAACATTCGCATTCGATGGAATTTTTTTAATGAACTTTCACGTGCATGTGTAGCACCTCTTGCTACTAGCATGAAAGTTCGAAATTTTTCGAATCATTCTTTCGACAGCACACGTATTCTTTCGCACTTTCACTGTCACATGCCTGTGTAACCGGCCTGTAAGGCAAAATCAATTTCGAACATAAGCGGCGGATAGCAAATCTTCATTTTGTGGATTTTTGTGTTCAGTTATTTAGTTTGCATTTACCCATATATGAATATATGCCAGTTACAATTGCATTTTGGGCTGCGTTCTTATGTTTTCCCCTAATAAATAATAAACTAAACCAAAATAATTAAAATCGTTCACTTCCTTTTCCTAACTTTTCGCAGCTTTGCAGAAGTTAGCACACACACTTATCAGCAATTCTGACCAGTGTTAGAGTACGAATATTTACTGAGGTGAAAGAGGAAGTCGAGTTAAGCAAAAAATCGTATTGGAAGGGGGTCTTTTTCACACCCTTAGGAGTAACGGGGTTTATTGGTATTTCATGACATTGATTCATACTATTGTTTCTAACAGAAAAACTAACTCATGGAAAACTTATTTAATGGCTCATTTGAAAGGCAATAAATGTACCTTTTTAACGGTGCACAGTTGTTTCAAAGTAGAATTTAATCACTTATTGCATGTTATAATTTTTGTTCGTTTTTTTATTTAAAGTTAAGAAATGTTTTAATAACATATGAGCATGCCCATGGCTACGCATGTGACAGTCGTACGACTTTACTGAGTGGAAAAACAAAGAAAAATTAAACTTAGTTTCTTATTTTGATTTTTCAATAGTTTATTAGGCGCACCTTTACGCATGGGTGACAATCTTGATGCGATGTAGAGGCTTAAGTTGCAGAGACACAATGGCTATTGGGTTAGACTTTGTGGAGCAACGAACTAAAAGTCAACCCCCCCCTTTCTAAGGTTGTAGACGCCATGCCAAGGGAGATTGCACCGATGGTGCAGGGTCTAGGGGTATTAGATCGCGAATGGTGTATCCTCAGGGCAGCCCACTCCCTGTTGTATACTAGTAGGGTAGGGCGGATTATGGGGATCTCTGTCCGGTCGGTCTGTATATTTCTCCCCAACTCGTGGGATTTTTTATGTTTAATTTAAGATATAACAAAAAGGAAGGTGCGCTGAGAGGAGGAGTCCAGAAGTGGTGGAATCCCAAAGGATTTAACCGTGGAACAAAGCTGGATCCGAGGCAAAGCGGCTCCATGTTAGGGAGAAGCAGAAGCGGAGGAGGAAGCGAATGAAGGCGGTCATAACCGCTGGGAGACTGCTTTGGAGTCCCCCGTCAGCAAAATGGCGGACCAATTCCAAAGCATGTCATGCGATGAGTCCACCCCGGAGACGAAAGAGCGGAAAAGATTCAGGGATCAGCTTGGACCTTTCGGCGAAGTCGTTACAGGGGCGACTCGAACCTGTGAGTCGGAAGGTGGACAGCTTACGGCTGTTAGCTCTTCGGATAAGGATGGGGAAGGTGGACATCCTGTAAAGGTTGATAGCCTTCCACATAAAGGAAGGACAATGAAAGCTGGTGGACGACGTTCAAAAGTCGATAGCCAGTGGAAATCGCGTCGGGCTGATAGCCAGAAACCAAGCGGTAGCAAACTTTTGCCAAAACAAAGGGTTGCGGCCGCGAAGTCGAAGGCGTTAGCTGGAGGGAAATCCAACCAGATATGGGTTATTGGAAGCGGCCGTGCATCCTATGCTACGGTAGCAGAAAAAGACCTCTTAATGGGCATCGTCGATTGCTCAATCGATGGTCAGTTGGGAAAATCTCAGCTAGCGGTCTTCAAATCCGCCCTCTTGGAGTCTCTCGACACAAACACACAATGAGATTGATGGCGATGTAGGATTTATTGGCAATGCAAACTTAGAGGATGGAATTATTGTACTCAAGTGCAAGAACCCATCATCCAAGGTATGGCTGTGCCGAACCGTGCCAAGGCTCACGAATTTATGGGAAGGGGCTGAGTTGCGGGTCGACCGACTGTACGCATTGAAGGACGTTAGAAGGATGTTCATCTTTGTTTACGGTACTTCTGAAAGCAAGGAGGTCATCCGTAGGAGGTTGCAGACTCAGAACCGGTGCGTTGCAGACACTTCTAAATGGAGAGTTAGTAACGTAACGAAGTTCGGAAGCTCCGAAAAATGATCTTCGACTAATAAGGATATCATTCCTAAATTTGTCGTACGAATGAGTTTAAAAATTTTTACAACCGAAATCTTTCAGCCTGGTTTGTTGAACTTACTTACTTACTTACTTAGGTGGCCATAGCAACCCGTCGTCGGGTTTCGGCCGATCTCATCAGCTCTCGCCAGGCGCCTCTGCTTCGCGCGCGCCTTCTCCAATTGGTTTCGCCAAGCGCGGTTAGGGCTTCCTCGACCTGGTCAATCCATCGGAGGCATGGTCTCCCTCTTCGTCGTCGGCCTTCGGCCTTCGCCTCGAACACCTTTTTCGCTGGAGCATCGTCATTCATACGATGGACATGACCTAGCCAGCGTAATCGCTGGATTGCGATACGCTGAACTACTTCAATGTCGTCGTATAGCTCATACAGCTCGTGGTTCATTCGTATGCGATAGTCGTCGCCAACTCGAATAGGACCGAAGATTTTGCGAAGAACTTTTCTCTCAAACACCCCAAGAGCGGCTGCGTCTGCTTGCGAGACAACCCATGCCTCAGCGCCATAAAGAAGCACAGGTATAATGAGCGTCTTGTAGAGTGTCAGTTTTGTCGATCGAGAGAGGGCTCTGCAACGTAATTGCTTACTAAGCCCGTAGTAGCACCTATTAGCAATTGTTATTCTTCGCTTTATCTCCAGGCTGACATCATTATTGCTGTTAATGGCGGTGCCAAGGTAGGTAAATTCCTTGACCACTTCAAAGTTATAGTTGCCTGTTGAAACGTGAGAGCCTAGCCGCCCCGCTCCCCTGCCAGCAGGCAGAATGTACTTCGTTTTACCCTCGTTTACCGTCAAACCCACCTTGGCTGATTCTTTTTCGATAGCGGTGAAAGCAGCAGTGACATCTCTCTTGGTTCTACCGATGATATCAATATCATCAGCATACGCAAGGAGCTGAACACCTTTGTAAAAAATGGTGCCATTGCGATGCACACCGGCCTTTCGTAGGATCCCCTCCATGATGATGTTGAAGAGATCGCAAGATAGCGGGTCGCCTTGTCTGAAACCTCGTTCAGTATGGAAGGTTTCGGAGAGGTCATTTCCTACCTTGACGGAGCTGCAAGTATTGCTCAACGTCATCCTGCAGAGTCTTATCAACTTTGCAGGTATACCGAACTCAGACATTGTTGCGTATAGGCAATCCCGCCTCGGGCTATCGAACGCAGCTTTATAATCGACAAAGAGATGATGCGTGTCGATTTGCTTTTCGTGGGTTTTCTCCAGGATTTGGCGCAGTGTAAAAATCTGGTCTATGGTGGATTTACCAGGTCGAAAGCCACACTGATAAGGTCCAATCAGTGTTTTTGTATACGGCTTAAGTCTTTCACATAGTACGCTCGAGAGGACCTTATATGCGATGGAAATAAGACTGATACCTCGGTAGTTGGCGCAAATTGTCGGGTCTCCTTTCTTAAGTAAGGGACAAAGCACGCTGAGATTCCAATCGTCGGGCATGCATTCCGCTAGCCATATTTTGCTGATGAGTTGATGCATGCACCCTATCAACTCATCGCCGCCGGCTTTAAACAGTTCAGATGGCAGGCCGTCAGCACCCGCTGCTTTGTTGTTTTTGAGCCGCTGGATAGCAACTCGAACCTCGTCATGGCTAGGTGGTAGAACTTCTACTTCGTCATCGTCGATTGGTTGTGGCGAACTGCATTCTCCATGGGCGGAGTTGGTGGGATCATCGCCCGTAAGCAGATTGGAAAAATGCTGTCTCCACAATCTCAGTGCGCACTGCGTATCTGTAACCAGATTTCCATTCCCATCTCTACAAGTGGATGCTCCGGGCTTGAAACCTTGTGTTAGACGCTTAACCTGTTGGTAAAATTTTCGTGCATCCTTCTTGCCTTTGTACTCCTCAATTTCTTCACGCTCACGCTTTTCTTGCTCCCTTTTTTTGCGTCTGAAAAGGCGTCTCTCTTCCTTCCTCTTTTCACGATATTTTTCTCGCACGGTTCGCGTTGTAGCTGACTGCAGCGTCTTTCTGTATGCAGCGTTTTTTGCTGCCGTCGCGTCGCGACACTCCTGGTCATACCATTGGTTCCGAGGTTGTGGGCGCCGGAAACCAATCACTTCTTCAGCGGCAGCGCGCATGGAGTGGGAGATGTGCGCCCAAAGTCCATCGGCATCATCGTGTTGTGAGGTTGGTTGGTTGAGCTTAACCGAGAGTTGAGCGGAGTAGGCCTCAGCTGTCCTTTGTGATTGCAGCTTAGCGACGTCTAGCTTTCGTTGCATTCCTGTGCGTATGTTCTTTGCATTGCATAACCGCATGCGGATCTTGGCTGCAACAAGAAAGTGGTCGGAGTCGATGTTCACTCCCCGAAATGTACGCACATCCAGAACGCTAGAAGCGTGCCTTCCGTCGATCACAAAATGATCAATTTGGTTTCGTGTTTTTTGATCAGGGGACAGCCAGGTGGCCTTATGGATGTCGAGGTGTTGGAATCTGGTGCTACTTACTACCATGTTTCGTGCCGCGGCGAAGTCGATCAGTCTTAGACCGTTGTTCGTAGTGGCCTCGTGGAGACTGAACTGACCGACAGTGGGGCCAAAGACGCCTTCTTTTCCGACCTTTGCGTTAAAATCGCCGAGGACTATTTTTACGTCGTGGGCCGGACAGCGATCGTACACGTCCTCTAGGCTCGCGTAGAAAGCATCCTTGGCGGCATCGTCCTTTTCCTCCGTCGGGGCGTGCGCGCAAATTAAGGTTACATTAAAAAATTTCGCCTTGATGCGTATCGTCGCCAACCTTTCGTTCACTGGTGTGAACCGAGAAACAAGGTGGCGTAGTTTTCGTCTTACGACGAAGCCGCATCCGAATTCGCGCTTCTCCGCATGGCAGCTGTAGTAAATATCGCAGTCTGCTCGCTTAGAGCAGCCTTGCCCTTTCCATCGCATCTCCTGGATGGCGGTGATGTCAGCCTTTATTTTTGCGAGGGCTTCCGCCAGTTGGATAGATGCACCTTCTCTGTAGAGAGTCCGGACATTCCAGGTGCATATCCGTAAATCATGGTCCGTTTTTCGTTTGCGGTGGTCGTCAACGTGTATGGGGTTATCATCCGAGGCTGGTTCGATTTTCATTGGGAAATTTGATAATGTGACGGGACCCAAACCCTGTGCACATTCCAGGATTAAGGTCTATGAGAGACCCCTCAAGTTTTAAGTCTAGAGAAAGACAAGGGGGGGGGGGGTTGGGCAAGGTGCTTTTAAGGCGACACCGACTCGCCTTGTCAGTGCCAGTTGCGGGCTCTGTGGGGTTTTTGTTCAAGACGCAGCGCTGCCCAGCACTACGACCTTCCACAACCTAGCTGGTCACCCGCTGCATTGTCCGGGGCCGCTTATTTGTTAAGAAACTTATTCGCGACTAACCTCCATATCTGAAGGCCGTTCACTATCCGCAACCTGTGACCCGTCCGGTGGCTTGCAGCTAGGCCTCCTCCGAATACCCTTATATTCCACGGATTCACGGACTGGTTTGTTGAACAATTACCGAATATAAGGAAATGTATGATTGCAAGGTGGTCGTAGTCTACCGAAAGAGTACGTGGCTCGTAAGCTAAAAAACCGTGGTTCAAACCCTAGCTCAGATAGAATGTTTTGTTTTTCGTTTTTTGTTAATGTAACAAATGTATTCGTACAATATAAATTTTTTTTACGAATACGAATAAAATTTTATAATATGTACCAAACTACGCCCAATCTACGAATCCTATTAGTGAAACAAAGAATAATATTCGTAGAACAAACGCAGTTTTTAGTAATATTTACACACATAATTTTTTGAGTGTAAGAATAAATGAAATGTTATCGGAACTTATTACTGCGACGGGTACAACCTACTATTTAAAAACACATGCATGGTTTAGCTCAGCTTTATTTATAAATATACCTTAAAATAATTATTAAAGTAAAATTTTTTTTTAATAACACGTTTTTAAAACGAACTAAAAAGTATAAAATAATTTCTCTTAGAGTGGGACTTTTAGTTCTCTTAAAAATGGGGGGCGCATGCTATAGAGAATATTAACCATGTTCTTTTATTAAAAGAATAAATTTGTTACATTTTATTTTTAGTTCGTTATACATGTATTGCATTAGAAATCTTGCATAGAAACTGTGACTGGGTGGATTCCACCCTAAGGTTAGTGATGTAGTGTTAATATTCTCTATAGCATGCGACCCACGTTTTTTTGAGAACTAAAAGACCACTATAGAAGAAATTATTTTATACTTTTTAGTTCGTTTTGAAAACGTGTTATATTAAAAAAATTTTTTACTTAAATAATTATTTTCTGATTTTTAGTTTTTATCAAATTTTTGTCTTTTCTTTTTTCATTTTGACATTGTTAAGACTTGAACTCACAACCTCACGATTATAAAGCAAGCTCCCTGTGCGCTGTTCTACAGAACTCACAATAATAGCAATAAATCAAACTACTTTCTTATAAAATAAATAAAAAATTCTACTCGTATTTAAACTACTTTTTTACAATTTTTTCATCCTCAGTTGTGAATTTTTCAATATTTAAATTTGTTTAAAAAAAAAATTGTCCACATTGCTGGGGCTCGAACTCATAACATCACGATTATAAAGCAAGTGGCATATGCTCTGAGCTACAGAGATCACACAAAACTTTTCTAAATAACGTAATAAATTCACTTCAGTTGTGAATTTTTTAAATATAAAAATGCCAACGAGCTTTTCAGTATGTTTGATTTTTAATATGTATATATAAGACCTATCGTTAAAATTATTGTATAGTTTGCCGGCCGGAATAAGTTTCCATTTGATGTAGAAACTTCAAATATAAAATATGGTTGTGATTGGATACTTGATAGTGCCACCATGGCATTGAACATTGGAAAAATGGTGTAAGATAAAATAAAGATTTTGCAGTATAAACTTAATTGACGCGTTGAGCAAGTTTTTAGTAAGTAAGACCAAGTAGTCAAGTAAGACCCATTTAGATTTTCCGATATGCCACTGATTTCTCTCACCGAATCTCTCATTTTTGCTATTTTTGGATGCGAGAACTTAAGGAAAAGGGATAAATACAAATTGCCCACTAAATCATCCGTACGAACAACTCTTTCTCTTACATCTACAAAAAGTTATACAGCAGCCAAAATCAAGCAGCAAGCAATGTGACAGTGCAACAACAGAAAAATAGAAGAAAATCAGCTAGAGAAATTAGTGACATAGCGGCAAATCTCAAACAGGAATTGAAAAAGTTTAATTTGTGTTAACGATGTCGGCCTTACCGTCAACATCGAGTGATGAACAGCAGCCAACTACTTTATCCAGAACCACACGTTCGAGCGGATATATTGAAATGATCGGAGTTGTGTGCCACCAAATTACAGGTGCCAAATTACCATCGAACAGGCAAATGCTACAACTGTTTTTCCTAAAACATACGGTACGCGAAATTCACGAGAAAAGAAAGTGCGAAGCTTACGGTAGACGCGGCATTGATATTTTGGCGGCAAGCGCGAATTCCGACACGTGAGACAAGCAAATGTGCGCAGAAATTATTGAAATTGTACGAAGATTATCGTGCGATTCAAAAAAAAATTCATTCCAAATATCCGCTTTCAAAAACAAGTAAATTTGTTGCCACTTTGAACGACTTTTTTGACATTGCATCCGCAAATGTATTGAACGATATGAAAATAGAAGAAGACAAAGTACTTTTGCTGATGCAGTGAGAAAAGGCACGCCGAAGGTGCATGACGGGGGTTGATATGGCCGTATATAGGAGGAAGATGTGTTCACTAAAGCGAAAACAGAAAGAGGAATCGCGAAAGAGGCAACATGATGAAATGTCGAAACAATCAAGTGGTAAAAATTTACTTTCATCTATTAATTTGCGCAAGCGAACGCTTTATTGGCATTATTATTGATATTCTTTTCAGTTGTTCTATGAGAAAAAGATGAAATTACAAGTGATGAAGTGGATGAAACCACCGACCCGATTCTGGATGAAGACTTGGTGCAGGTGCAGGATGAGAGCTCCACAGTTGCTTAAAGAGGTCGGAAGAACTGGATCACACCACGTCTTACCGCAGCACTCGATGCTGGTAAAGTAACCGATGCAAAAGCCGTGCACATTTTGATGGCAGCAGTGGATGCTTTGGGAGCTGCTATTAGTAAGCAGTTTCATGAGTTGCGAAAAAAACATCGCGAGTTAGGAATGAAATCCAATCAAGAAGAGTTCATGATAAATGTAATTTAACTTAACCGTATTCGTACTCAATGCGGTCCATACACTCTGCAACAAAAATAAAATGTGCTGCAACCAAAATTTTAAAGGAATTTATTTTTGGTGCAATCCAACCCCGCAACTGTCAAGTGGTTACGTAACTTCCATACCGACGCCGCAAAGCTGGTAACTTCAACGTCAAATATCCAGTGTCGTTTTGGTCGAAGAGCGTATGGCCCACTTGATATTAGTTATTGATATTTTAATTTGCATTTCATTCTCTCATTTAATGCCATAGATAAATCAAGCGCGCGCAGTTGTTCATTGGGACGGCAAAGTAATAGATGAAATGGTTGGTAGACAAAAAGTTGAACGAATCGCTGTTCTGGTCAGCTTTGATGGCACTTCGAAACTTCTCAGCGCTGCTAAAGTTCAACCAGCAACTGGAGTGAACATTGCTGCTGCTGTTCGTGACTCACTAATCAAATGGAATATTATTGATCGTGTGAGTGCAATGAGCGTTGATACCACCTCTGCCAATACTGGTCCAAAAAGTTGTTCAACATTTTTCTTACAAGAATATTTAGATCGAAAATTGATCCAGCTTCCATGTCGCCATCATATATTCGAAATCGTATTAAAACGCGTTTTCGGGGTGATACTTAGTACAACCAGCGCTCCTGAAGTGCTTCTTTTCAATCGTTTTGTCACTGTTTGGAATAATTGGGATCACACTTTTTTTCGAAGTGATATGGAAGATGTTTTCGTTCGCTCAAAAATAACCGATGAGGAATGTAATATAAAAAAGTTCTGCTCTCAAAAATTTCAGCAAATTCAAATTCGTGCTGACTACAAAGAGCTACTAGAACTGACACTCGCATTCCTTGGTGAAGATCGTGGTGGATTCCGAACGTGCAGCTCAACTTCACATGCAAGATGAATGGGAAAAGCCATTTACTCGTTGAAAATCTTAATTTTTCGCGAAAAATTTCAAGTGACTGCAAGAAAATTGAACGGGCTACGAGGCATGTATTTTTCTCGTGCAGTTGTATATAAAAGTCTGGTTCGGATCTACAAACGCTCTTGCAGCCCCGAATCAGGACTTAAATTTCGTCAAAAATTCGATCGCGTATGCAAATAAGGACTCCGCCGCTTCTGAAGCTGTATTGCTCAAAATAAAAAACCACTTGTGGTATAAATGTCCAGAAACAGTGGCTCTTGCGTTTTTTGATGCAGAGGTTTCCCTGGACGAAAAACGAAAAATGGTGAAGCGTCTGGTGCGTAATTGGTGCTGCAATTCGTCGAAGGATACCGAAAACGATATCCATCAGATAAAAAGTTGGCACTTATTTAATCATTTAATCTTCATAAATACCTAATTTCTCAACCGATTTCAGCCACAAATATATTTTTGTAAAGGAAATTTAATAAACAATTTATAAAAGGAGCATATTTAATTACTTATGAGGGCTAGTGAGTTCAGTTTTAATAAATTTAAATAAAAACACTTAATTTTCCCATACAAACCGTTTTTTCAATAAACAGGGCCAAGGTGGCACTATCAAATATTATCCGATCGCAACTAAATTTTATATTTAAAGTTTCTAGATCAAATGGAAACTTTTTCCGGCCGGCACTTTGTGAGAAGAAAAAAATCAAGAATTTCCTTAAAATAACGAATGGTCAGTATATATGTATGTATCATATAATTTCGCATATTAGCCAAACGAATAAGCGTACAGACAAGAAAGTATGTGATTATTGTGTTATCATCCAGTTCTGAGCTATATTTTAAGTTTCAAAACTCTAGCTCATCCGTAAGTTGGTTAAAAATGGATTGCAAGATTTGTACGTAACAGACAAGAAGTGAAGCTAATAAAAAAAGTTTTAAAAAGTATTTTTGGGTTCTCTTCAAAATGTATTAACATATATCGTCGCTCGCGTGACAAAAAAATTGAGCCCAAAAAATGGCCATGAAAGTAATATTCTTGGATAAAATCATGAAAAAAATGCAAAAATGGTCCAAAATTTGGACAAAAATGCCCGTAACTTTTGAACTTTTTACCAACAAAAAGTAGGGGACTCGATTTTAACAATAGAGGTATGGTTCCTTCGGCAAATTTTCATGGAATAACCCACAGAATACGGAAATCATAGGGAAATTGTAATTATAGGGAAATAATAGGGAAATCATATGAAATTGATTTGTAGGGAGTGAAAAAATTCACCAATTTCCCTATGATTTCCGTATTCTATGGGTTATTCCATGAAAATTTGCCGAAGGAACCATACCTCTATCGTTAAAATCGAGTCCCCTACTTTTTGTTGGTAAAAATTTCAAAAGTTACGGGCATTTTTGTCCAAATTTTGGACCATTTTTGCATTTTTTTCATGATTTTGTCCAAGAATATTACTTTCATGGCCATTTTTTGGGCTCAATCCATTATTTAATTCAATTTACAATTCAAAACGAAGAGTTTAAGCCCAAATTTATCGAATTCGGTTGATTAATTCATGCGATATTGCTAAAACAAAATAACACATAAAACCAACTTTTTGAGTTTTTTTCCCTTTTTATTTTTTTTTCTACAAAAATTCAAATTAAGAGATAATAAAGTATTTATCAACCTATTATCAAAAAAAAATATTCAATTTGAGTGTAGTAAAAGACAAAATGTGAAAAAACATTATTTTTTCTGAAAGTCTTGTTTGCTTTCAAGTCTTGGTGTTTTCGTACGGCTCTCTAATGTCGTCGCCATAGCGCCTTCTACATTCTTTACTTTTATTGAGTCTTTATAAAACGATTTTACATAAAATTAGTAAACAATATCTTCTTAGTAATATAAATTAGCGGCTGTAATTGTATGGCCAGCATAATAAATTAATTATCAAGTCACTTGATATAACAAATGCTACATGGCTAACATATTTTTAATGACTAATTTTACTCTTGCTCGGGTGAGTATTTTAACTTTTGCATCAGACGATTGTCCTAAATATATACAATAAAAATTATACAAATGAAAGACTGAGACAACGACATGGAACCTATTATATACACAAGTGTCGTTTCTTCTTTCACAGTTGCAATTGCTATGAATAAACGGGAACGATATGTGAAATCACAAGGTTATGAAACAGTTTGTATGTAATGATGAATACATAATAGTCTTATATATAACAATAACTTTTAAGAAGAATCTGATTTAACAGATTAATTAATAGATGCATTTGAATTAAAATAAAAGAAAAGCTTACAGCTACCTTTCTAAATTTTTTTTTTTTTTAATTAACATTTGCGCAATTGGATAGTATGAAAGGAGCTTATGATAAAATAAATATATAACTGAATGTTCAAGTATATGTTTTTATAAGATGGCCGTATATAACTGTTTTATACTTATATATATGAGCAAAAAAATACATATATAACAGGATATGAGATCTAAAATAACAGGATGTGGGATTATATTTAGATTCTAAAATCTTACTATATTTTTTCCATGTGCCTGCTCTAAGTTTTTGAGCAACCGTCAGTTTTAATGCCCTTACCATTGACCGCTAGTAAAATCTCTGGTTCTTGATTCATCTGTTTTTATTAAACAGCATCGTTAATCTACCTTCGCTTAAAGGCCTTCTCTAACACCACAAGCTCGTTGCAAAGCAACTCTGTAGCTAGATGACTTTTCCGCTGGAACGTTGCACCCTATGCTTACGATGCCACCCGAAAATCCTCTTACTCTTTTGTGTACTTCTCGCCAAAAGTGCTGCAACTCCAGTGCTGCAAGTATTTACAACTCCAAGTAAATTCGGTGGTAAAAATCGTGTCCAAGTAATAAATTTAAAAATTAATGTACTACCGTATGCGGCAGAGCTATAATACTTAACATTGAAATACATTGGCGTGTATACTTTTATTATATACAGGGTCCGCCATATAACTTTTTTTTTTAAAATTCTATAAAAAAAACTACTGGATATTTTCTCAAATTTCTTTTTTTATTTGAAAGTACAATCCTTCCGGTTAATAATGAAAAATAATTTCATTCAAATGGCTGCCTCGGCTGGCCATGCAGTAGCCTACACGATCGGTCTAATTTTTAAGCACATTATCGATTGTGTGCAGCTGTATTTCACCAATGGCTTCACGAATATTGTCCTTTAAAGCGTCAATTGTCTCTGGCTTGTCGACGTAACACTTATCTTTGAGGGCACCCCACAAATAATAGTCCAACGGTGTCAAATCGCAGCTCCGAGGTGGCCAAACGACATCAGCTCTGCGGCTGATAATGCGATCTTCAAAAACAGGGCGCAAAACATCGAGTGTAGCTTCGGCTGTGTGGCACGTAGCGCCGTCCTGTTAAAACCAAATGTTGCCAATATCCTCTTCAATTTTTGTGAACGAAAATTCGTTCAACATGGCCCGATAACGATCGCCATTGACTGTAACGGCCACTCTTTGCTCATTTTCGAAGAAAAATGGCCCAATTATGCCTCTGGACCAAAATTCACACCAAACAGTGACTCGTTTTGGGTGCAGCGGCTTTTCAATGTATGCGTGCGGGTTTTCTGTGCCCCAAATGCGACAATTTTGCTTGTTTACATACCCGCCAAGATCAAAATGAGCTTCATCTGAAAAGATGATTTTTTTGGCAAAATCGGCATCTTCTGTAAGTCGATCGCAGGCCCACTTCTCAGCATTGTTCAAGCGTATACACAACCATATTCGTTCAGCGGAAGGATAAAACTAATTATCTGTCAAATCAGACATGAGCTAAGTGTTACCATTCACGAAATAAGCACTAGTTGAAAAAAAAACGTTATATGGCGGACCCTGTAGTTAGCCAGAATTTTTAAATTTTCAGTTGGATTATTAGTTGTCACATACAACCGTAATAATCTATTGGCTTTGGTCAGCCAACGAGAATGTGCAATTGGCCCTGGTTTTATGTGAGACAAATCCGCAGGAACCACACCATTAGAAATTGCATTGGCCATTAACATCAAGTACCTCGAATCGGTAGATAATTATTCTGGATTTAAATCACCAGGAGGCATATTTTCCCAAAGCGATTTCCTCAAAATCGGTTACCACCTGAAAAGAAAACATAAAAGCTAAAAAATAGAATGAAAAATGGTAAAGAATCAGCTATAAAAATTACATACCGGAAGATTTTCACAATCAGCAATTTTTGAGCTCAACTTTCCGGTAGTTGATCGTGGTCCAGTGAAGGTTGATTTGTCTAAAGTGTCAAACAAATGTCTAAACGGAAGCTCGTTAAAGTGCAGAAGACACACAAACCAGTGCAGTGGTCTCTTTAACTGTTTTTCGAATAGTCGCAAAATTCCACCGTGTACGCCAGTATTTGTTGGTTCACCATCAGCGCATATGGCAATTAATGAATCGAGAGACAATTGTTTTTCTTGGAAGAATTCGATCAATTTGTTGACTTTGCTTGCCGCAGTTTCACTTTCTAGTTTTGTGTAGCCTATCAATTGAGATTTTGGTTCCCTCAAAACAACTAGATGAGGTTCTTTAACCATCCTTGGATGCAACTTCTCATCAATTTTTTCTACAGTTAGAGCATCATTTTTCCTGCCGTCGAATGAAAATGATATCAAATTCGAGCCATCATACCGCTTACGAAGTGCGTCTTGTCTCCATTTTTCTCTTTCTCTACGAAGTTTACTTTTATCCATGATGACAAGATTGTCATGAGCATCTTTTACGCCCAGGTCTTCCATCAGAGCTGTTGCCAATGCTGATCCCATTCTGTCATGCACACCAAATCTGTCACACATCATTGCATAGTTTTTAGTATTGTATCTGGGAGTGTATGTTTGTGGTGGTAGAACTAAATCTGAACCTCCTCTCACATCAACTTCCATTTCGTCATAATGTGGTTCGTATGTAGGATCGTTGCTCACAGGGATTGTTGGTATAGTCGTTGGTATCGTCTCTTCACTTCCACTATCGTGTTCCGGTATTGTTTGTATTCTGTCATTATATTGATCGCGCATGAAATCTTTTAAGTTTTCTAGGATAGATCCACATGAGCAGTCGTTTTCTTTCAAGTTGCATTTACATTTTCCAATGTTGAATAATTGGTTTGTTGATTCTACGAATTTTTTTAATTCTGTTGCGCGTTTTACTCGTTGTTTATCTGCATTATTATATGCGTCAAGCAAATTATTCAATTTTCTAATGATGCTACCTTTGAGTATAAGTTCAATATTAAGTTGATTCAAAATTTCTAACAATCTGTCTGCTACTTGGGGAGTAAATGTTTTCTAGGAAAACATTTTGCTTTGGGCTTTTGAACGTTCGGCCAAGAAAAAATAGTACTTCAATATATCTCGTTTAGTTGACAGATTAATATCAGGTAATTCACAGGCCACGCCAAAAGAAAAAACATCATGAGACCAAATGTTGCAAACTACTGCGTTGGGTATCTGTTGGATTTTGCGATGAACCAGGCTCTGAATCCATTTTTTAAACCGTCACTAAAAGAATTAAATATGTTTTTCATAGAATAATAATATAACTATTAACTATAATAGTTAGCAATGTTTTTACACTTACCTTTAAATCTTTAAATCACTGAAATGACGTTCAAACAAAACTAGCATACACTGGAATATTATAAACAAACAAAAATAAAGAAGTCTATAAAGAAACTAAAAACAAAAAGAAATAAACAAACATAACACAGGGTGTGCACCCTTTAGCGTTATACAATATGATAAGATTTGCATGTGCAACAGCCTATTGTTTAGTATATGCATAAATGTTGCAAATGCATATCAATGCTTTTTGTTTTTGTAAAAGCTGCTAATTTTCCATTTGCAACGATGCAACAAGATAGTGAACTGCCCTATTTTGTTTTTCCTTTTGTCACTTTAATTTCTTTATACAAATCCATTTGTTTACATTTATTATTAAATCTACTTTATTTTACATTACATTATGAACCTACTTTAATTAAATTGTTTGAAATGTGAATTTTTGGCACTTGTTTTTGTTGCCTTAATAAAACTTAATATATATATTAGGGCGGGTCGAATTATTTTTCGACAATTTCCCTATGATTTCCGTATTCTATGGGTTATTCCATGAAAATTTGCCAAAGGAACCATACCTCTATCGTTAAAATCGAGTCCCCTACTTTTTGTTGGTAGATTTTTTCCCAAATTGACGTTTGTATGAAATATTACCAACACGTTCACATCCATAACTCAAAAACTATCGATCGGGTTTAATCGCCAGTAGGCGCGTTGGAAAGGTGAGCTCATTTTGATCAATTTAAAAAATTATTAATTAAAAAATTATTGAATTAAAAATACTAACAGCCGCTAACCTTTTATATAAATCTCTAAGAAAATTCCAACCAATATGCAGAACAAATAAAGTGCACTAAAAAACTTTCAAATACCATATAAATGATTGAAAATGCCTTTAACTAAATCATTGAAATAATTGAAGTAGTTAGCTGAAGTGCTTTTTAATCTGTAAACATAACTGAGGTTACTATCTATCAAAATCACAAGCTTTTTGCCTCTCAAAAGCATATATTTCTAAAATTTGGGTTACTACTGCTGTTTGTAAAAATTTTTTTTTAAATACTTTGTTGGTTACGACCTTTAGACATTTGCGTTTTCTGCTTAACTATGACAAGTTTTACCATAACACTTTGAGAAAAGGGAGGACTTGCATAAGAAGTGATATAGTAGTATTAACTCTATTTTAAGAAAATTGTGGATTACGACAGTTTGTCACGCGAGCGACGATATGTATAATGAAAATATCGTCATATAAATAAAAAAAGCCGTAAGTTACAATAGTCTCAAAGTCGACTTTTTTTGATTATTGATGCACCTTATCAAAATACATTTGCCTGCTAAATCTTACACTCCTACAACTAAAAACGACGTTTTTATTTAAAAAGCTCTAAAATCCCTAATTTTGAGCGCAACTTACAATTACAATTTAGAAAGTTTTTTGACTCTCCCGTAAAATTTTTTAATTGTAGCTTACGGCTTTTTGATTTATTATGAAGATATTTAAAAAATTGTCACTACCTAGGGGGGCAAGTGCCCCCTGTGGACGCCCATGGCAACTGCAATAAAAATTGACTTCCACGCCTATTTTTACCGCCCACATATCAGTGAAAATGCTTTATTTCGGTCGGTTTTGGTCTTATAAGACTTCAATTTGGATAATTTAGTTTATATGGTTACCGTCAGCAACTGTACTAAAAATTGGTTTACACGCCCCCCTTTTTCTACCCACAAATCAGTGAAAAGACTATCGGGCATGTGATACATTTCGTGTGAATTCAATTCAAAACCGAAATTGTAAATCGCGTGAATTTAGAATGGGTGTGCTGCAATTCGAACGATTTTTTGTAATTTCGAATTCACTTTCGAAACAGCTGATTAACGTCAGATGAATAAATTGAGGAATTATTACTAAGTCAAATATTATGAGTGCTTTTTTGTTGCTGATTATTTATTAATTGAAAATGATAAGGAAAAAAAAGGAAAAATGAAGAGAAGTTCCAGAATCAGAGGAAGTATTGTGTACACAGTGAAGATATCGCGCAATCGCACTAATTTATATTTTGTAAATTTACTGCCTTCTACCGCATAAATAAGGAAGCCTTCGAATACATCCTAATGGAAATAAACTTCTGTGAAGGAGACTTCGATTCCTTTGATGCTGCAGCTGGCTGCCACACTTAGAGTCTTTGCAGAAGGTGAATACCAGTACGTAATTTACAATTAAGAATTAAAAAATGCATACTGCATAGCAATTGGGGATGTCAATCCCGGGATCCCGGTATTGTTGGAAGCCATTTTTTTAATAGCTAATAAAATTGTTCAAACTACCGTCACAAACATCCTCCTTTTAACTATCAACGATCGATCCAACAAACGTTGACGCGGAGCGGTGCTTCTCAACTGCAGGTCTTATATGCAATAAATTATGGTCTAAGTTAGGGGATAACACCATTAATGCTTTAATTTCTTAAAGATCGTATTTTGATCAAAAGAAGGAATAATTTTGCTGAGCTCTAAATAGAAAGGGTGTTGTATTTATTTTTTACTTAAATGTATTGACTTTTTTTATTTTAATTTAAATGTACTATAGCATATAATTAAAGGGAGGTTTTAGGCCAAAGTGGTTAAAATTAAGGTATATTTTAGAAGATGTTTTCTAAAAAATAATATTACATACACAAAAAATTTCATTTGCACGTTAATTGTACATCATCATCGTCTCCGGATCGTCTGAAAATAAAAGCTGCTTACGATAAAAGTCTTGAATGCACATATTTTACCAAAATGGAAAATTAAGAAAATTACGAAGCGTGAAAATAGTGGAAAAAATGTACATTACTTTTGCCCATATTGTTGGATGTAAAAACAAGATAAATTTTCCAAAGACGCTCATTTTGGTAAAAGATGTTGTGTAGAATTACAATACAAACAGATTAAAAAAAAAATTAAAATTGGTCGATTAGTTTGTTTGCAGTAGTGTAGCCAGTTTTGAAAAAGTATGTTTCGAGAAAAACGTGTTTTAAGTTACTCTGCTTAGTTAAATTTACTCTGGCGCACCAGTTTTTAAGCGCTGTAGAATCTGTATTACAAGCGAAATTAATTTATTGAAGGATAATTGGACAATAATCAATATAAAAATTTAAATTTTAAAAAAATTATTGTTTAAATAGTGATTTAAATAATTGTATGTAGGCAGTTACTGCTAAACCAAATAAGTGTATTTGTACATGTGTTACAAAAACTATATTATAAATTACTAAGGATATATGAATGTCAAATTTTTTGTTGTTGTTGTTGAATTGGTACAAATTGTACTTCTTTGTTATATCAATTTGATACAAAATATGTACTATATTAGAATAGAAGCAAATGTGTTGCACTTTCCAACGGTGCGAAATCGTAAAAACCGATTTCTGTCACATGTCAAAACGGACGATTTAATATGTTCGAAAAAAATGAAATAGAATGTGGACTACAGCACAGGGTATTTCGGTTTCACACTTAATTTCGTTTGAAAGTAAAATGCATTACATGCCTGTATATTAAGCAGTTTTGGCCGTATAAGACGTTTGTATGGTTTCGACTTTCGGCAACTGTACTTCAAATAGGCGTTATCGCTATATAGCCACGCCCAATTTTTGAGAAATCATTAAAAACTACTAAGGGGTCGATTGAGTATGGTTAGTGTCAGCAACTGTACTAAAAATTGGTTTCCATGCCCCCTTTTACCGCCCACAATAAAAATGCTATATTTCACACGGCTTTGATTGTATTAGACTAAAATTTGGTACTTGAGTTCATATGGTTACTTTTGGCAGCTATACTGAAAATGGTGAATACAACTTTAGAAAATTGTTTACGTTTTTCCCATCCGAAATTGTAATGATACCTTAAACAGTGAATACATTAAAAAAATAATGAATATTTTTAAGTCAGTTGCACAACCTATGCGCACACACCAACATCGACAGCTTAAGAAGAATAACAAAACAAAAAGAAATAAAAAGAACATTGCATTGCAAACCCAACATTGCCTTGCATTACTTGCCTGCACTTGCTTCTTTTGATTATAATGACTGTAATTCTCTTACAACAGACTCTGATCGTCTACATTAGCTGCGTTCCTTTCGCCTTAATATAATCGCGATAACAAATTTTCTCAAAGGAACGGCAAGAAAAACGACTCGTAGAGGGCAATACCGTTGCAGTCAAAATGAAATTCAAACAAGTAATCATGATACAATAACTATTAGGTGTCATGAGAACGTGTGTCGTTCAAAATTGTTGTGAACTGTTATGGTAGCGATACCTTAGTGAACGATGTTTTTCTGTGAATGTGTTTTGCTCTAAACGTCAGAAAAATTGTAAATTATTTAATTTAATAATTAATATTATGCATTTATATAAATAATTTAAGTGCAATTGTTGGCTCCGCTGAACGCGTCCAATGTGTGTGAGACACGCGGTTTGTTTTGTTTTCTTTTGTTTAACATTCGATGGTCGCAACTCGTGAGAAAATAAGTAGCTGTCATAGCTACCTAATAGTCATTGTATCAAACAAACAAATAATTCAAAAAATGAAATGACAGCTCATAAAAATATACAGGTGCGCACCTGTGTTTCAAATTTTTTAAAGACTATATCACAATTTTATATGGATAGCAAAAATAATCCTATTTGTTATAGGATTATTATTTTTGTTTTTGCTTTGCATGTAAAAAAAATAATCTGAATTATTTTGAAGCGAATGGAACGCAGCAATTGTTGACGGATACTACATTATTGTCATAATTGTCGGCAATTAAAGACGACGCGTCGTGGAATATCACTGTTTAGATATCACTACATCGAAAAATATCTTTAAAAATGCTGCTAATAATATATTTTTAGTTTAATTACAATTGTTACTGTATGATTCCACTATACAATTATTTATTATTATTGTTATAATTTTGTAGTCTGTAAAGATTTTGTACCTCCATAAGACTGAATAAATGAAATAAAATGTATTTTACGCATGCCATTCAACGACTAAAAAAACGAAGTTACCATTGAATGTCTCTTAAAATATGTTAAATGTTATTAAATGTTTGTACACAAATGGTCGAAAAGTGAAACTGAGTGTTTTTTAACGACTCCTAATAGACCATGTTCTCAAGAAGCTTGCTTCACATTTGTTTTAAACCAAGGTCCGCACTTAACCAGTTTAGTTGAGATACATTTTTGAACGATTTGTGGTGTTCTTACTAGTAATAAATGATTGCTATCTCGTAACTACAGAATAAAAATAAACTCTTTGCTTTTGGCTTCTAAAGTTTTGTGAACATCAAAACAGAAATATTTGGATAATGGTTTTTTAAACGTCCCATAAAGGGGTATTGAACTCCGAAAAACTGTATCAATCCACCGAGACGACGGATGGAACTTTTGATTTTTTTTTAGTTTGAATGGGTCCAAGAAAGAAAAAACTGTCTGTCCATCAGCCCTTCTGTCCGACTGTGTGTCTGTATGTGTGTCGACACGATTACAGCCGTAACTTTAAAGCTATCGTAATGAAATTTTGTACTTAAGCTTGTATCTAAAATTAACTAAATCAGATGAAAACCATGGCTACCTCCCATACAAAATGACTTTATCAAAACAAAAAAATCCCTTTAAAGTCCACAGAACTTAATATATGGACTTAAAATTTTGTATATGAGATTTGATATTTAATAATCAAAGGAAAACCACGCATACCTTCCAAATAAAGTGACTTTATTAAAAGTTTAAAATCTCTTAAAATTTCACAATAATTAATAAGAGGACTTGAATTTCTGTACATAAGTTTTGATTTTTAAAATGCTCTATGAGTAAACAACAAAATCTATTTTGTACTTTTTATTTGTTTTTATTTTTCTCTAGAAAATCATAGATTTGTGGCATGAAGTCATAGTAAAAAAATTAAAATACCGCGAAAATTAACAGAAATGACGCTAAATTTTGTACAGAATGTAACTAGAATGTCTATAGTTTACGATAATCTAAACAGTTTACCTCAACTTTACTCAACACACAACTCTATCTCTATAAACATAGTAAAAAGAAACGTTTTTGTAAGGTATATTTAACCTTTAAGTGGGGACGTGGAGTCCCACAGGCCCCTCCCTAGTCGCGATTTGCGAAAAACACATAAAGACTGCAAAACATTTAAACACCCAAAGACTATTGTTTAAACATTTATTCTTTTTTTTTTTTACTTATATAAACCAACGTTTGTGGTTTTTTTTTAAGATTGATTTGTGTTTACTAAATAATCAAACAATGAAGTAAAGGAGCCAGTGAGACCCCACGTCACTGTTAGTGACAAAAAATTTAACGTCACCACTTAAAGGTTAAATTAAAAAATTAAAATTTATAAAACATTATTTTAAAAAAATTTATTTTATGTTGCTTAAATACCTGAACAACAAGGTTCCATCACAGTTTTTATTATATCTGTAATTTATTATTGACCCTAAATGATTTGGAATTACATATGATTTAAATAAAATAAAATAATAAAATTATTATTTAAAAATAATGCACCAAAAAAAAAACACTTAAAATTGCGAATAAACATGTTTGTCACAGCTTTATTATGTGTTTATTATTTTGTTGAACTTCTGAACAACCAAACAGAACTTGCGATTGCCTATAACTAGAAAAAAGATAAGGTTCGAAGTGTTATTGTGTTAAGCATAAGGTTATTGTAAAAATATAACTAATCTAGGTTGAAACAAATGCATTTTGATATTTAAACATGATATGCTTAAACTTAAATTACAAAATAAACTTATATCTTTCAGATGGTTTCTCAGCGCGTTTCTGATGATCTAACTGAGAGAGCAAAACAATTTGGATTTATTCTTGATGACATTTCAATCACTCACTTAACCTTTGGTCGTGAATTTACCCAAGCTGTGGAAATGAAACAAGTTGCTCAGCAGGAAGCTGAAAAAGCCCGATTTGTTGTAGAAAAAGCAGAACAGCAAAAATTAGCATCCATAATTTCGGCTGAAGGTGACGCTTCAGCTGCAGACTTGCTTGCAAAAGCCTTCGGAGAAGCTGGAGACGGACTTGTCGAACTACGACGTATTGAAGCAGCCGAAGATATCGCTTATCAATTGTCAAGATCCAGGGGTGTTGTATACTTACCTGGGGGTCAAAATACACTTCTTAATTTACCATCATCGATAGCGCAGTAATTTTTATAAAATTGATTTCCTTTAAAACCATATGTTATATACTTCAAGTGAAATTTATTTGCTTTAATAAAGTAATGTAATCTGTTACACCCGTTTAAATTAGTTCATACTTGTTCAAGGACAAACATTTTCTTATTCGAAATTTCTGATGTTATAGTAATGTTAACTTTACAGTTTTAAAAAATCAATTTGGACTTAGTATTTCCTTCCAAATTCTCTTAGAAATGTGTGTGTAAAAATGGAGAGAGTACGCAAAATATCCCTCAGAAAGATCATAAGTCAAGACATCACATATCGCGCAGACTGCGATATACCTATACTTCTACCATAGATAACTTATCATATAGATGTACATTCTAGATTAAAAAAAAGCGGCCGAAAAGTTTTTAAAATTTTACCTCCAATGGCCGCATTCCAGCCGAAAAAGTGCTCAGGTAGCTAAGCAGCATAAAGTGATACTTTCTGCTGAATAGGTTTTTTTGCGAAACGTCAAACGGCAAACAGGTGTTCGCCATTCGTTGTTTTTTAACATCTAAAATTTGTTTATACTATTGTGCATTCTTTTCACACAAGAAATCATTAATTAACAGTTTTATTGAAGAATAATCTTCTAATAATTAATAATTATCTATTTTCACTTCACAGCACAATTTCCGCAACAATTAACAATTTGAAGCCATGTTTTTTTAGCTGTCAAAATGAAAAGAGCATAAGTAGCTCAACCAAATTAGCATACAATTTTTTCGATACCTAAGATGGTGACCGATCGGGGAACATGCTGTTTGAGCACATTATGATACATACCATTAAGCCCGAAAGTTGTGGAGCAGCTACGTAGCAAATATTCGGCTGAATGGGGCCAATGTTAAAGCTCTTTCCTCTGAAGCTAAAGCTCTTGCCTCCAATGTCACTAACACAAGCACACGAGACACTTTTATGTACACACATATCCAGTTGAGAAGCAGTTTTGATAGCAACAATGTTGTTATGAATATTAATTCAACAGTATCACAACTGCATGAATGGTTCAGTTGGCTAAGGCTTTAGTTTTTATTCTTGCATTTTGGAATCTTGACTTCAAATCCCACCAGAGACAGCCCAATTCTGAATGATTTTTCCCGGGGAATTGGAAAAGGTAGTTTTAATTTTTAAGACAAAGTTAAAAAACATTTTGGAAATTTTTAATGCCAATTTGTTCATCAACCGTCAATATTCATGAATGTAAACAAACAAATATGATATCTTTCATTCAGAATTGGGCTGATAATTTTTTTTAATGGTTTTTAGTTTTGTTTTGGCTATTTTTTAGTTTGTTCTGTATTTTTTTAGTGATTTCATTCTGTTTTTTGCATTAATTGCTTAAAATATCAAGCCTGTCATTTTGCAAATCAATTATCAAAGGCAAAATGAACTATTTTTTTTTTTGTTCAATACACTTTTCATCGACATGTAACCCATATGTTTTATCATTTTCGGCTTTTGCAATAATTTTTCTTTTATATATCTTACATATAATGAATATATCATTTAGTATTTTTATTAATTTTTTTTAAATATAAAAGAATTGGTTGGCCGATGTAATGAACCAAAATCTGAAAATTCAGAAAAGTTTTTGAAATGCAAGAGCCATTCTGAGCTTGAACATTCTTCTGCTCCGATTTGCTCGATGGCTTCAGTGCCCTTTTTACACTTTTCTAGATTTTTTCCACTTTGTGGACTACATATCCTGCAAAGTATGTTGCTGCATTATTGTATAATGGTACGTCTTGCATATTTAATGAAGTATGTAACTCAAGCTCATCATCCTTATTTTCATTACCTTCTCTTGGTATGTTTTGTTGAGATTCGATTTCATGAAGGTTTTTCTGAGATTTTTGCTTTGGTTGATCATCTTGATTGCTGCCTACAACCGCTTTCCTGTCAATTGCAACTAATTCATCTGAATCCTCTTTACAGTTTGCATAATGATAAGGATACATAATTTGCACAGATATAATTCATGCAATAATTTGGGTTAACTCATATACACAAGGGTTTCGTTTTTTGTGTCGAATATGACCGAATAAGTTCTCAATAGGATCGTGATAACATTTAATGGTTCATAAATACAACCAGTCAACGTATTTTGAAAACAAATCTGACGACATTGCAAGGATTGCATTTATTGTTTGAACAAGTCCATTCAAGCAATATAAGATTTTTGTCGTGGTAACGATTACTTTGTAGGAACATAAAAAAGACACAGGAAAATGCCGAGACCCATAAACTTATTTTTTGGTCGTAGAATTTAGTGGAATGCTCAGTTTTCCCAATCAGATCAAAATCTCGAGATATTTGCGGTTGAAATTTAGTCACTTTTAGACGCATTTAAGCTATATTTTCCTTATTTTTGGAGACCAAATATTTTAACCACCTTAGGTTTTATTTAAGTTTCAGAATTTAATCTACTTATGAAATAAAAACACTAGATTGAGTAAAAAATTTTAAGATTTGATTTTGATTTTCACGTTGGAGGTATTTTTGAAAAGGCATTAAGAAGTAATTGTTAAAAACTATAAAATTTTTTTAAATGAAGGTCAAATAAATGTCAAATATCAGAAATCTGAATATCTTGTTCTGATTTGGAAAAACTGAGTATGCCACTTAAGTATACTACCAAAAATTAAGTTCACGTGTCTCGGCATTTTCGTGTGTCTTTTTGATGACCCTACAGTAGTGTAATCGTTACCAAGACAAAAACCTTATATTGCTTTAATGGACTTGCATTTATTTTTGTCTTTTCAAAATTTGAAAATTTACCTAGTGTTATCTTGAATGCTCCTATTATACATTTTTTTTTTATATATTTCGTTAAGTTTTTTGGGAACTATTTCGGTAAAACTTTCTGAGTTCATTCTCCCCTTGTGATCTTTAATTTATATTGTGGAGATGTGACCAGAAATGGTTAGAATAATAAAATCCCGGATTTTTATTTAAATCCAAAAAAATTGAGATTGCCCAGATATTGCTTCTCCTAATATGTATAATCTTGAAGTACAGAAACAGTATTTGAAGCACCAGCAAGAAAGACTTGTATTAAATCTTGTTACATGTTTACATATTCTTCAGTTACAGAATTTTAACATTCGCTTATAAGAAAGTATGTATTTTGAAAATTCCTTAAAAAATTATCTACTAGGTTTCTTTCAAAAAGGACTCAATTCTTCCTAAATTGCACACCTGGCCTGAAATAATCTTATATATTACGCAAACGCAAATTCTGTACGGCTTAAGGCTTTTAAGTACAAGTCCAATCTTAATAAATTTAGTATGGTAGGTTTAGAACTGTAGATGTGCAAACTGGACTTTTTGTTTCTTAAAAATTTATATTTTTTAAGTTATAGCGAGTTAAAGTTTGCATGTAATTGTTGTTGTTATGTTGCTTTTTCTCTTCTTAATTTCAGCATATGCCTAAAAATATGTGAGGTATTAGTGCCACCGCTATGGAACCGTTATACTGACGAATAATCTTTTATAATGTCAGAGCTAAAACCAGTGATGCTAGCCCGAAGTCATTAATAGTTTTTTACAAATTTTTCGTATATTTGATTTTTTTTTAAGTTACAAACAACGTGAAACATAATGAAAAGTAAAAATAGTTAATAACTATTACTTTTATTTATGTTACTATAACTTAAACTTAAAAACAACATTTTAACAAAACGTAACTTATTCATTTTAAAGGAACATTTTAAATCTGTAATTATAAATACAATAACATTGATATACATTTTACAGGCACTTTAGTTTGTTTTAACCCATTAATGACAACGTATGTCATACGCGATGAAAGGTTTTTTAAAAAATTTGCAGCCACTGTAAAGCTTTTGCTTCCAACAGTGTAAGAAAGCCAAAAATATGCTTTTTCCATACAAATTCTAAAATTTACCTTCAAAGCCTTTTTGTTTATTTTTGCAGTCTGTTTTAAGTGCAGTATTTCAAAGAAAAGTGAAAAATTCCAGTCAGGTGGGTTATTTTTTCTTATAAAAAAGCATTAGGTTAGAGTTGAAACAGGGTGCGTAAAGCAATCAAAATGCGCTCCCGCTCTTTTGAGTTACCTTTGCTATTAGTTTATCGTTTTATAATATTCAGAGCGTAAGCGGATATAATCAGCCCAATTATGAAAACTCCCAGGAGTTTCAGCTTCCATAAATTTAAATTCTCCCATGTACAAAATTCTCCCATTGTGAATCTCCTATGAGTAAAGATATGGGAATGGGAGTTCGAACATAACTTCGAAACAGCTGTTCAGCTACATTTGACGTTTAATTTTGTTATTTAATTTAAGAAGTGATTAATTTTCTTTTATTAAATATAATTAACAATGTTCAGGGTTGGAATAAGATTTATGGCGGTTGAAGAGGAGCAAGCCTCCGACGTGGAGGACCCAGTTCTTGTTAGACGAACCTTGAGAGATAGCAGCAATTCTTTTGAGTTGCCACAACCTTTGTATGTATATATATAATAAGTTGGGGATTAGCCGAAGCAGACCACAGTGGGTCCCTTTTCGTCCCCTATTGGACAAAGGGTACTACTGCTCGGAGTACTCGTACGTGAGCATGCTCCTCGTGTAAGCATCCTTTGTCACCTCAACCATATCCTTATAGGTTAGTTGACCAATCTCGGCTTCGCCAATAAATGGGCGTCCCAGAGTGGTCAATCTTATGCTTGCCAGCGCCGGACACTGGCACAGAATGTGTGCTGCTGTTTCCGGCTCCTCTAGGCATAACCTACACGCATCGTCCTCGGTCGAGAGTCATCTTCCCGAGATGGTACATGAAGGGACCGTATCCTGTGACCAGTGCAGTAAGCCAGCTTAAAGTCCTTCGATTGTATCGGATAACTTTTGCTGCCTCACTACGAGACCACTTCACGGCCGCCTTTGATTGCCTGCAGTTAACAGCTTCTTCCCACCTTTTACTGTGTTCCGAGTCCGTCCATTGTTTAATAAGGCCTGCCACCATATTGTCGCCTATGGCGATACGTGGTTCTGGTCCACAGAATTCTTCTGCTGATCCTGTTCTTGCTAAAGAATCAGCTTCTTCATTCTGTTCTATGCCAGAGTGTCCTCTCACCCACATAAGTGTAAGCTCATTTGTCTGGGCGCACCTATTGAGTTTTGTAAGACATTCTATGGCCAACCTGGAAGTGATGTCTGTCCGTTGCATACACCTAATCACAGACTGATTGTCGAGAGCGATGACAATTTTCTTGCCACTGATCCGGCCATCTATCAGGTGGTCCAGCGCATGCACTACGCCAAACATTTCTGCCTGGTATACAGACACAAACCTCCCCAACCTCAGTACACAGGATAGGCTTAACTCTTTTGAGTACACGCCTGCCCCGGCCCGGCCATTCATCAGAGAGCCGTCCGTGAATATACTGATATCGCTACCAGCGATTTCTTCACAAACAGCTCCATCCGTTATAAGAGTTTTATAACATTTTTCTGTTATTTTTACTCTCTGCCTTCCATCCATAGGCATAAACGCCTCCCTGACATCACTCTGTACAATATCAAGGATGCGAATATGACCATGCAGGGCCGTTGCCCCATGCCACGTAGCATTTCGCAACATCCTGAGAGCTGACAGCGCCGCTGTTTTCTTTATTTCTAAATCCAACGGCAGCATACCTAACAGAACCTCCATTGCGCTTGTTGGAGTGGTGCGTATTGCACCTGTTATTCCAACACACGCCAGCCGTTGGACTCTGTCCAGTCTCTTCTTAATGGTTTTCTGGCTGACTTTTGTCCACCAAATCACCGAAGCATACGTGATGACAGGTCTAACCATCATAGTGTAAACCCATTTCATAGCCTCTGGGTTTAGCCCCCATTTGAGACCACAAACGCGTCTGCACTGGAACAGAACCCTCTTGGCTCTTTGAATCCTATCTTCTACATGCTCGTTCCAGTTCAGTTTGCTATCAAGGGTTACCCCTAGATATTTAACTTTCGTGGACATGTTGATTTCAGCTCCAAAAAGTCTGAGTGGTTCTGTACTCAGGCCTACCCTCTTTCTAGTAAAGAGAATATTGTCTGACTTGCCTGCGTTTACGGTAAGGCCTTGTTCTCGACACCACTCCTCCACCATTCGGAGTGCTCCCTTCATGATGTCAGAGATGGTGTCAATGAACTTGCCGCGGACCACCAACGCAATGTCATCTGCATACCCTATCGTGTGTATGCCCGATTCATCCAGTCTAACCAGTAGTGAGTCCACAGTTATGTTCCACAGGGTTGGCGATAACACCCCGCCCTGGGGACATCCTCTACTTACTCTACCTCTAGTCTTTACTCTACCATTCTGCATGTTGACAGCCCTGTGTTTGAGCATATTGTCCACCCAATTTGCTATCATTGGGCTTACATTGCGTTCTGTCAGGGCTTGCCGCAGCCTTCCAAAGCATATTTTGTCGAAAGCACCCTCGATATCCATAAATGTGGCCATCGCAATGCCTCCTGAAAATACCTCCTTTTCAGTCACTCTTACCAATTCGTGAAGAGCACTCTCCGTAGACCTACCTGCTCTATATGCATGTTGGCATCTACTCAGAGGATTTTGCGTCAGCGAGGTGCTCTCAAGACAGTCAACCATCACTCTTTCCATCGTTTTCATGAGAAAAGATGTTAGGCTGATCGGTCTGAACGACTTTGCCTCCGCATAATCTTTTTTTCCAGGCTTCGGAAGAAAGACAACTTTCGCCTCTCTCCAGACTCTCGGAACATACCCAGTCGCTAGGCAAGTAACGAATATACCCCACAGCCTAGGTGCAATGAGATCTTCCCCCCACTGCATCATAGCAGGGAATATACCGTCCATCCCTGATGTTTTGTACGGAGCAAATGAGCGTATAGCACTCCTCACCCCGTCCATAGTGATCATCCTTTCGGCTTCCAGCCTGTCAACCCTGTGCATTCCTTTCTTCAAGGGTGTCCACGGGTCATCAGACTTAAAACTTCCAGGAAAGTGCACCTCCATCAGAACTTCCATGGACTCCTCTAGGTTCTCTGCCATGGTTCCATCCTTCTTTCGGATCAGTCCCACTTTGGAGAATGGGTCTTTTGAAACCATTTTCTGAAGCCCACATGCTTCTGATATAGTTTCCATCCCAGAACAGAAGTCTCTCCACGACTGCCTTTTCCGTTGTCGTATGAGGTACTTCAGTTCCCTTTTCCGTGCCTTGTAATTTGCCCATGTTTCTGGGGTTCCCCCTCTCATGTGCAGGTTGAAGGCCTTCCTAACCTTCTTCTTCAGAGATTCGATTTCCGTGCACCACCATGGCGTTGGATCACCTTCGTCTACTGAAAGTATTGGGCATGCCACCTCGTAGGCTTCGACCATGGCCGAGCTAAGGTGTTTGACATGACTTTCTACTTCCACCGTATTCCCTGGTACTTTTATCGCTTTTTGGGTCAGTGTTTCCCTCAACTTCGCCTTATATTTCGCAGGATCTGTATTCTTGGGAATCCTGACCTTCCTGCGATTCCGCTGGCGTCGGATTCCGTACTTGAATTCAAACTGTATGGATCTGTGGTCCGACATGGTTAGCCTATCCACGACCCTCCAATTTTTTATTCTGTTCAGAATCTTCCTGCAGATGAGAGTTACATCAATCACTTCCGCTCGCCTCGCATCAACGAAAGTCGGTTGTGCTCCTCTATTTGCTACCAACAGATTGTACCTCTCCACAAACTCAAGCAATTGCTCTCCTCTGTCGTTGTTGTTGGTGCTACCCCACGCAGTATTGTGCGCATTAGCATCACATCCTATCATCACTCCAATGTTCCTTTCCTCACAGTACTTTAACAGATTCTCCACCTCTTTTGAAGGTGGTTGGTCTGGAGAGTCGTAGGGAAGATACGCTGAAGCTACCATACAAGCACCTGTACCATCCCCAATTCTCACAACGGTGAGATCCGGGGAACATAGGTGTGGCATATGTACCGCTAGTATACCATGTCTCACCAAGATACAAGTCCGTCGTCTGCCATCTGTTACTGGTTGGTACAGCGTGGCCTTTCGCTCTGAGAGACCTTTAATTCTATTGTGAAGAATCCAAGGTTCCTGAAGCATTGCTATGTCAATTCCATCCTCCTCCATGCAACGCATCATCATTGCTGATGCTGCCCTACTATAGTGTAGATTGAGTTGACACACAATGAGGTTTTCCTGGTACGGGCCCACCACCCGCCCTGGTGGTTCTTCCCTTGCAGGATTCCCCACCAGCCCCGTACCAGGGGTTCCATCGCACTCACCTTGCATCCTTTTCGAATTTGATGAGAGCTTGATCAAGCCCGCAGTTGAGTTTCCCTCCTGCCAACCTGATTGCCTCCATCTCATCCTTCCGGCACCACACGGTGAGCTTGACGCCTCCTTTCTTTGCATCTCCGAACTTCGTTACGTTACTAACTCTCCATTTAGAAGTGTCTGCAACGCACCGGTTCTGGGTCTGCAACCTCCTAAGGATGACCTCCTTGCCTTCAGAAGTTCAGTAGACAAAGATGAACATCCTTCTAACGTCCTTCAATGCGTACAGTCGGTCGATCCGCAACTCAGCCCGTTCCCATAAGTTCTTGAGCTTTGTCACGTTTCGGCACAGCCATACCTTGGATGATGGGTTCTTGCAATTAAGTGCAATTATTCCATCCTCCAAGTTTGCATTGCCCACAAAACCTACATCGCCATCACTCTCATCGATGGTGTCGAGAGACTCCAAGAGAGCGGATTTAAAGACCGCTAACTGAGACTCTCCCAACTGACCATCGATGGAGCAATCTACGATGCCCATTAAGAGGTCTTTTTCTGCTACCATAGCATAGGATGTCCGGCAGCTTCCAATAACCCCTACCTGGTTTGATCTTCCTCCAGCTAAAGCCTTCGACTTCGCGTCCGCAACCCTTTGTTTTGGCAAAGTTTTACTACCGCTCAGTTTCTGGCTATCAGCCCTCCACGATTTGCCCTGGCTATCGACTTTTGAGGGTCGTCCACCAGCTCCCATCGTCCTTCCTTTATGTGGAAGGCTATCAACCTTTACAGGATGTCCACCTTCCCCATCCCCATCCTTAGCCGAAGAGCTAACAGCCGTAAGCTGTCCACCTTCCGACTCACCGGTTCGAGTCGTCCCTGTAACGACTTCGCCGAAAGGTCCAGGCTGCTCCCTGAATCTTTTCCGCTCGTTCGTCTCCGGGGTGGACTCATCGCATGACATGCTTTGGAATTGGTCCGCCATTTTACTGACGGGGGACTCCAAAGCATTCTCCCCAGCGGTTGTGCCCGCCCTCTTTCGCTTCCTCCTCCGCTTCTGCTTCTCCCTAACACGGAGTCGCTTTGCCTCGGAATCAGCGTCGTTCCCTATCGCTGAAGCTCCGACGGGACTGGCTGACAATTCCACTCCTTTCGGAGTTTTATCGTCCACCAGGCCCGGCAGGTCACCTTGCGGCTTCCGGCACCCTTCCACGATTAAATCCTTTTGGGACTCCACCGCTTCAGGACTCGTTACCTCAGCGCACCCTTCCTTTTTTTTGTTTTTATTTTCCATGAAAATCCCACGAGTTGGGGAGAAGTATACGGACCGGACGGACAGAGACCCCCATTATCCGCCCTACCCTACTAGTATACAACAGGGAGTGGGCTGCCCTGAGGAGACACCATTCGCGATCTAATACCCCTAGACCCTGCACCATCGGTGCTATCTCCCTCGGCATGGCGTCTACAACCTTAGAAATGGGGGGTGACTTTTAGTTCGTTGCTCCACAAAACCTAACTCAATAGCCATTGTGTCTTTACAACTTAAGCCTCTACATCGCGTCAAGATTGTCACCCATTCGTAGAGGACCTTTGTATGTATATTTGTAGCATAAATAAAATTTTGTGAGTTGCTAGACTTGAGATCCTAGCTCATTGGTGTGGGTGATTGTGTTATGAGCGTGGGCCACTATCTCCACAGTCTGCACTGCGTAAAGATATGAAGACTTTTTTATTTACCTTATGGCTTTCTATAGGCCCAACCAAAATAGACGAAACGAGACGATAGCATTTTGACGAACGTCTGCACTCGTTACGGATGTTTACAGATTTAACCCAAAATGAAATGATTTGCTCACTTCGTCTGAAACAGCTGATCAGTAGGCAATCGAGTATTATTTATGTATTTATATTGTGCATTTTGTAATTTTTAATAAAGATTTGTGAAAAATGAGTGAAATAATGGCGAAGTTGAAACAAATTAAATAATAAAATAAAATAAAAACGCACTCTGCACAGCTGTTGTTGACGAGTTGCTACGCTAGCAGTTTGGTTTTTACGGAATAATACGTCTTGTCAAACTGTTTCGTTTAGTTTCGTTCAGTTACGTTTGCTCATTTGGGGTAACAACATTAATATGTATTTAACCGAACACTTACGTTTTTACTCGTTACGGAGCAAAACGTCTATTTTGGTTGGGCCTTATCAGTGACCTAAATTTATCTTTAAGGTTTCAAAAGTACTATCGACTGAACAAAGATAGCTTTAAATATTTGCTTGAGGTACTGACGGAATTTTTACCAAGGCGTATAACCTCGAGAGCAGTTCCGCCCATCATCAAACTTAGCGCATGCTTAAGATTTGTTGCAGAAGGTGGTTACCAAACTGGAGTTGGGAAAGATCACAACGTAGGACTAGCGCAATCCAGTTTCAGTGTAGTTCTTTCTGAAGTGCTAGATATTTTTGAACGAAAATTATGACCACAATGGATAGAAATGTATGAAACTGTTGGAAAGAGAGCAGTAGCGTGGCATTATTGGATGTGTTGATGGCACTCACATCAGAATTATTGCTCCTTCGACAGATAAACATTTATACTACATCAGTAAAGGAACATATAGTTTGAATGTTATGCTTGTAAGTTTTATATATTATGAATATAATCTATATATAAATAGGTGTAGCCAAAACAGTTAAGAACCATTTTCTCCCCTGTTACTCAACCGATTTTGATAATTTTTATTTAAAATGAATCAGAGAAGGTGAAAAGTGAACCGAATATTTTTTAATGAAATTTACATGCTTTCAACAGCTAATAATGTTGTGATGTTCAACAGCTAATGGAGTTTTTTTTTGCACTGGTATGCGTTTGGTTATGTTCGCACATGATCAAAGAAAGAGGGAATGCCAAATTTTGTATTTAAAACATTTGTTTTTGACATTAATATTGCATTGAATCAACAAAGAATATGTGAGAAAAGGTCGAATTCGACCATTGGCGAACTCTAGTAAATATAACTAGGCACGAAAGTAATTTACTTTAATTATGCATGTATTAGGTGTGTGATGATAATCTTAATATACTTCACGTTGATGCAACCCATCCTGGTGCATGCCACGACTCCTTCATATGGAATGTCAGTGAGCTCAGGGCGAAGTTAGAAAAGGATTACAGAAGTGGTGAGACTAGATGTTGGCTGCTAGGTAATATTTTGTTTTCGATTTACTTTTATTTATATAAATTAAACATTGCAAATTTACTAGGAGACGCCGGATATGCACTGGAGTCATAGCTTTTAACCCCATATAGAACGCCACCTGAAGACTCAAAAGAAAGAAAATTTAACGATATTCACGCACGCTGCCGCAATGTTATAGAAAGAACAAACGGAGTTCTAAAGAACAAGTGGAGGTGTTTGCTTGGTGCGAGGGAGCTTCACTATAGTGCTGAAAAAGCGGTTAAAATTGTAAATGTATGTTGTGCGTTGCATAACATTTCTTTGCGATATAATGCATACGGCCCTAGTGAAGATTTTCAAACTGATGTATTCCAGAATGAAACAGGTGAAGGAAATAATGTTGATAACTCACAACATATCGACACAGCGAAGCGCATACGAGACGAAATAGCCAACAGTTTGTAAGAAAACTTCAGTTGTGGTAAGAAACTATATGTATATCTTAGTGAATTAAAGTCTCGCACGGGCTTTTGATGCGTTTACTCCTTGTAAAAACCAAAAAGAAAAATTGTTTCAAAAATTTATTTAAACATAAATCATTTAATTCATTTCTTCAAAAACATGACTAATATATAGATTATTAGAAATTTGAACTTTAAGGAACTTCATTTTTGTTAAATATTCATCACATATTTCAAGATAATAATAAAACAAAAAATATATACATATTAAAAGAAACTTAAACTTAACTTGTGTAAAATATTCATCACAGAATTGAAGGTATTGATATTAAAAAAAATATTCATTTTAATATATTCATATGGTTACATTTTTAGGACTTTTTTTATAACAGAATGATAATCATTGATTATTACTTAAAAACGTTAAATAATATTCTTATCAAATGACTAAATCTGCAAAAAAATGTAAGGCTGCAGGTGATCCTATTATTTCATTCTAAAAGATATATCGATCACTTGATCTTTTTTCGAAAATCAAAAAAGTAAAATGCGGGAGAAAAGCAAAAATATTAATTTTTCTTCATCAGCCCAATTTTAAGCTTTTCAACCTTTTTTTTCGATTTCTCTCACGCATTTTTTCCATTTCAGCATTATGCCTAATGGTTTCAGCTAAGATTTTTTTTTTGACATCATAAAAACGATTGAGTGATCGATAAATCTTTTTGATACCAGCATTACTTTCGGTTCGCTGATCTTTTTGATCAGCCACTGCCTCACTTATTTTTTCCAATAGTTTCTGTTGTACTTGAAGTTCCTTCTCCAGCACTTTGGAAGCACTTTTAGTTTTATGCCCCTATCACCGTCTGCGAATCGAATGCTTCACTCGAATCGAATCATTTGGCGAATTTTTCTTTTTGTGGTATCACTGTTTGCGAACCTACTTATTCGCCTCAGATACGGTGCTGCCAAAGCACAAATCATAAAAATTCGCTTAGAAACGTCAAAACTCAAACCTCAAATTTCAATTAAGCCGCGATTAAAGAAGTAAAATATGGCCGCGATAAATACAAATAAATAATAAAATATACCAAAATGTTTAGCAGCACGGAGCTATTCTTTGGAGAAACTGAGGAAACACAAACTTTGTGCAAGTTACGACGCAGTATTAGGGATAAATCCAATCCGCTAGAGATTGCTGACGACCTGAGAGTATTTTTATATGCCCGGTTGATCTTCATTGAAATAATTAAAATCTCTTAAAGGTTTCAATCCTATTTTGGGCTTAACGAGGAAGTCTTTGTCAATTCGAAGTTGTGCGATTCCTCCTATTTTGAAGCTAGCTAGTACTCCAAGATTTTTTGCTGAGGGTAGTTACTAAAAGAGCGTTGGAAACGATTTTGAGTTTGGTCTTGCGCAATCAACGGTGACCACAGTTTTAAGCGAAGTTGTCGGGATTATTGAGCTTAATCTTTGCCCTGTATGGGTAAGAGCAACCATAACAGAACAGGAAAAAGAACAAGCTCGGAACTTTTTTAACGCTGATTAACGCGTTGATGGCACGCATATTGGCATTGTTGCCCCAGCACAGGCAAAACACCATTACTTAAACCGAAAGGGATATATCAGCATAAATGCAATGATAGTAGGTTCTATATTATGACATTGATTTAAATTTCTAACCACTTTATATGCAGGCTTTTGACCACAATATGGTCACAATCAGTCCCAGTGAATTTTATTCAACAGCAAAACTTTTCCACGACTCCTTGTGGCTGACTTTTGAAGAGCCGAATTTTCCCAATCCAGACGCTATGTTTGGATTCTGCTCCATAAGCTGGACCATTTTATGGAACTGCCGACTGTTGGTTTTTTCATACTAAAAATAAATAACAAATGTTTTAAAATCAAAAACAAACCACAAAAAAAAAATACAAATAATGCAATTTACTTCCCTTTTTCTATTATTTTTCATTTTTATGTGCAAAATAAAAAGAAATCAAACGCATTCGCCGGCTTGTCACCAAATATTTTTATTTGTCTGTTTTTGACGCTTAAGTCGAATGACATCTGCGAAATTCGCGAACAGTGATACCACGAAGTTTTTTCATTCGCCGGTTTTTGACGTTTCAGTCGAATTAAATTTAAACATTCGCCAACGGTGATACCAATTTTTCGAATTCGACTTAATTTTTGTTCGATCCGCAGACGGTGATAGGGACATTAGTTTTCTTAGCAGATGGAGTGGATGGGCAAACATTATTACAAACATTTGTATCAGGATCTGCTGTGTTTTCGGGTATCATGTTACAAACGCTTTCAGGATAAGTGACTACTTCAATATTTTCGCAAATTTCATCAAAGACCATTTGAATATCTGATTGGGTATTTTCAAACAAGGAGTGCACTTGCGTATTTTCATCATGTGGCCCTTCATTCTCCTTATTTACAGGCTTTCTTTTTAGGCCCAACTTATTGCCAGGAGTTCCTTCAACAGCGCCCTTCGTGTTTATTAAATTTGATACCGCTTCATCGAAGGGAGAAAGCAAGTACTGCTTGTTGGTCCTCCATCTGTTCCATTTCTCATTTTTAAATTTTGCGCCAATTTGTTTCTCACATATTTTTTTGATCTATCCATACCTGATAAAAATTATAAAGTTATTTTTATTTTATTTAGTTAATTTTGTTTGTCTTTAGAAACACATAAAGAAACGGTATCAATAAAATGCAGCCTATGTAAACATATCGTAGCATTGCATACTGACGCGATCACCACCACCAATTCGGTATGCGCCCTATATGCCTTAATGTAAACCAAATATATATTTGAACATCTTACCTTTTTCCATTCATTAATTTCTTATATTGGAGGACCAGCAGCATTAAGCCGCGTTTCCATGTGATTTATTACTATCCTCCAGTATCCCGTATCACATATTTTTTTGCTATGAAACGATATACATGTATGTGATTTCGTTTAAAGCAAGTTTGACATGGTTTGACATATGTGAAAACCAATAAATTTGAAATTATTGTTGCCGATTTCTTAAATCTTTTTCCTGATGATATTAAATTAATTTTAATAGCAGTCATATAAGATTTGATGCCACGTCTTTTCTCTATTATGCTGAGAAACATTTCGTTATGAAAAGAATCCGATTTTCACAAGATGCGAATCGGAGGTTACATCGGTAGAAGCTTTTAAGTTGGCCTGTTATACAAAAGTTAGCTGTCTAGGAACTGTATAACATTTCATTACTTAAGATGTCTACAAAACGCATGGAAATATTTGCACTCTCCGTTCTAGGTACATTAATCTATATCTCTCGCACACCACTCAGTTGTTTTAAATATTTATAATTTTTCCAGGTAGTTATCCTTAAAATTGGAACCAAATATGTAGTCAATGTCTTGGCATCATCAATGCTTTTACCAATGAACTGGCATCTTCTGTTAAAAATATCTCCATCAACGCTGCTATTTGCTACAGTCAAATAGAAGAAAAAACATTTGCACAAGCTTGCCAAAGCATAAATGACGCCTTCGAACAATTCTCACAACTGGAAGAATCCTGTCGCCCTGCTTTCCGCACTATTCCCGGAATTTTCTATACGTTAAAGAGCCGGATAGCGCTAAAACTTTGTGCCTTAATCTCTCATGCGATTTGAAAAGCAAATGCGATTCGAAAAAATCACACCATGTAAATACATGAATTAAGACAACTAAATGGCAGTAACTTCTACCTCTGAAATCTGAAGCAAATCGCATTTGCTTTTCGAATCGCATTACAGAGTAAGGAAACTGATGCTTTCCAACTCGCAAGCTATAACTTGACTTCACAAAACTAGATCGAAATCTGATTACATACGTGATTTGATAGATGATCCCGAAGATTTGCAAAGTTTGCATGGTTTGCATCAGGAGAAATAGAAATTGTGGAGTAGAATTGTATTTTCAAAGCTCACTAATTTAAGGATCGCTAAATCCCATGATTCCAATGATTTGCAAAGTTTTCTAAGCTATCAGGAGATATAGAAATCGAGGAATTTCCTCGTGTTTTGCTCTTTAACGATAATTTTTTTATTTAAACATTTTATCAATTGCCTATTTAAATATACAGTTTTGCTCAAGAACTATTTTCTTTTATAAATTTTGTTAACAATTACAATTAGAACCAACTATGAACTTATTATTTTCATTACGGCACTTTTTCTTACATTAAATTAGATCCATTCATTAATTTAAACAGTTATTTTTTTATCTTATTAAGAATTTAAATAAAAAAGTATGTGTGGCCACTACAAATTTTTAGTACAATGGCTCTTTCATAAAACACATAAGAATGAGATAAAATTACTTGAAAATCAAAGTTTTGATTTTCTATCAATATATTTAATTTAAGTGTTTTTTTTTTTGTTAACATTAAAAAACATGTTAAAAAACAATAAAATGTTTTCACAAAAAGCAAAGGTATACCATTGCATTTCTCTTAAAAGAAATATAACAACAAATTTTGTATTAAACTACAAATAAATTTTTTGGACTTTTTTGAAAAAAAAAGATAAAAATATAAATCCTTACCTAACGGTTCCGCTGCAATAATTTTTTTGAGTACTTTGACCTTTTATAAATTCATTGGCCCATTATCATAGTCAAAATAAAAGTAGACTCTAAATTTAGTATACGCATTTTTGACAGTTTTTTTTAATATGATATGTTGTCAAAAAGCTTGCACTAAATTTAGAGTCAACTTTTTTTTGACTATGATAATGGGCCATTTACTTTTGGTGATAAAAAGTACCCTGTGTTCCGGGAAACTGGGGGCGATGGATCAATGTAACATGTCTGACTGTCTCAACCTGGCGAGGCCAGCATAATCTTTGTGAAATCGCCTCAAGTCGACTCAAACCTCCACGTGGTGTTTCCTGGGCAACGTCAAGACTGACAACCGTTAGTTTGGCGGCTAATCTGAGCGGCGGGCCTCCCTAGGCTTAAAATAGGTTGTGCGTCGGGTTTGAAGCCCACCCGTAAAAACCAATTTCAATGAAAACACAAAAGAATAGAAGAAAACTGATCCCCAAATCTGATGACGACTACCGCAAACGAAAAACTGATAATGATTTACGGATATGCACCTGGAATGTCCGAACCCTTAATTGGGAAGGTGCCTCTATCCAACTGACTGATGTCTTGGAAAGATACAAAGCTGATATCACTGCTATCCAAGAAATGCGATGGAAGGGACAGGGTTGCATTCGGCATGCACCCTGTGATATCTACTACAGCGGCCATGCAGAGAAGCACGAGTTTGGATGCGGATTTGTAGTTGGCAAGAGACTACGGCCCCACGTCCTGCGATTCACACCTGTGAACGAACGACTTGCCATAATCCGCATCAAGGTTAGGTTTTTCAATATAAGCCTAATATGTGCGCACGCTCCGACAGAAGACAAGGACGATGAGATCAAGGAAATTTTCTACGAGCGCCTTGAAAATGCTTACGAGCGCTGCCCCCGCCACGACGTAAAAATCGTGCTTGGTGACTTCAACGCTAAGGTGGGCAAGGAAAATATTTTTGGTCCAACGGTCGGAAAGTTCAGCCTCCACGACAACACCTCCGATAACGGAATGAGGCTGATTGACTTCGCCGCAGCACGAAACATGGTCGTAAGTAGCACTAGATTCAAGCATCTCAATATTCATAAAGCCACCTGGATGTCCCCTGATCAAAAAACAAAAAATCAAATTGATCACGTTTTGATCGACGGAAGGCACTCTTCCAGTGTATTGGATGTACGCACGATCCGTGGTGCAAACATTGACTCGGATCACTATCTTGTTGCAGCCAAGATCCGTACACGTCTGTGCGCAGCTAAGAATACACGCAACCCTACACAGAGAAAGCTAGACGTCGACAAGCTGCAATCGAAACAGACAGCCGATGCTTTCGCCACTCGACTCTCACTCCTGCTTCAAAGCACTCCTCCAATCGATGATATATGCGCGCAGTGGACACACATTTCCAACTCCATGCGTGCGGCTGCTGAAGAGGTGATTGGCTACCAACGCCCTCGCCGAAACCAGTGGTACGACCAGGAGTGTCGCGACGCCACTGCAGAGAAAGACGCCGCCTACAAAGCCACCCTGCAGTCGGTTGTAACGCGCGCTGCTAAGGAGCGATACAAAGAAAAGAGGAGGGAAGAGAGACATATTTTCAGGCGGAAAAAAAGAGAGGCAGAAAAGCGCGAGCAGGAGAAGATTGAGATGTATGGTGACAGGAATGAGGCCCGAAAATTTTTCGAAAAAATAAGACGCCTTGCCGATGGTTTTAAAACCGGGGCCTCTTCCTGCAAGGATGAAAACGGGAATCTAGTGACAGATGTCCAGAGTACACTGACATTATGGAGGGAACACTTCTCTAAGCTTCTAAATGGCGACGCTGACAACAATCCCGCCAATAGAGATGATATTCCGGAAACCCCAATTGCGGATGACAGCGTCGAGGTTCCGCTGCCCGACTATGATGAAGTTCTGACAGCTATAGCTCGGCTTAAAAATAACAAAGCCGCGGGAGCTGATGGCTTACCTGCTGAGCTGTTTAAGAACGGAGGCGAAGCTCTACTTAAATGCATTCACGAGCTTCTATGCAGAATATGGTCGGAAGAATGCATTCCCAACGATTGGAATCTCAGTGTGCTCTGCCCAATCCACAAGAAAGGCGATCCCACTATCTGTGCCAATTACCGTGGGATAAGCCTTCTTAATATCGCATATAAGGTCCTGTCGAGCGTTTTATGTGAAAGATTGAAGCCCATTGTAAACGAACTGATCGGACCTTATCAGTGTGGCTTCAGACCTGGAAAGTCCACCATCGACCAGATTTTCACGCTACGACAAATCTTGGAGAAGACTCAAGAAAAACAAGTCGACACCCACCATCTTTTTGTCGACTACAAAGCCGCCTTCGACAGCCCAATAAGGAAGCACCTGTACTCCACCATGTCTGAATTTGGTATTCCTGCAAAACTAATACGACTTTGCAGGATGACACTGAGCAACACCAGCAGCGCAGTTAAAATCGGGAAGGACCTCTCCCCACCATTTATTACCAAACGAGGTTTCAGACAAGGTGATTCCTTATCGTGCGACTTTTTTAACCTAATGATGGAAAAGATCATCCGAGCTGCTGATCTGAGACGTAGTGGCACAATATTCTACAAGAGTGTTATGCTGCTTGCGTATGCTGATGACATAGATATCATTGGCCATAATACGCGCGAAGTCAGTGCAGCATTTTCCAGATTAGAAAGAGAGTCAAGTCGAATGGGTCTGTCAGTGAATGCAGATAAGACGAAATACTTAGTGTCAACAAACAAACAGTCCCAGCGTCTTGGAACCCACGTTACCGTTGACAATACCTCCTTCGAGGTTGTGAAGAACTTCGTTTATCTGGGATCCAGCATTAATTCAACCAACGACATCAGCATTGAGATCAAACGAAGAATAACTCTTGCCAACAGGTGTTACTTTGGGCTCAGTAGGCAATTGAGAAGCAGAGCCCTCTCTCGACGAACGAAAATCACGCTCTATAAATCGCTCATCATGCCCGTCCTACTTTACGCATCACAAACCTGGACGCTGAGCAGTTTAGATGAAAAGACTTTAGGAGCATTCGAGAGAAAGATTCTTCGTAAGATCTACGGACCAATCTGCGTCAATGGCGAGTACCGAATACGGTGGAATAATGAACTGTATGAGCTGTACGCTGACATCGACATAGTCAAGCGCATTAAAATCGAGCGGCTTCGCTGGCTTGGTCATGTTCAGCGCATGAAAGACGATGCTCCAGTGAAGAAAACATTCGATTCGGTACCCAGCGGCGGTCAACGCAGAAGAGGACGACCGCATCTTCGTTGGAAAGACCAAGTAGAGGACAACCTGACGAAGCTTGGAATTTCCAACTGGCGCCAGCAAGCGAAGGACAGAAATGGCTGGCGCAAATTCTTAGATGAGGCCAAGACCGACATACGGTTGTAGCGCCAACTAAGTAAGTAAGTAAGTGTTCCGACCAGAGACGTAAGAAACCTTCATGTTTGTTGACCATCCATCCAGTAGACAGACTAAAATTTTATTAATTACATTCTGGATTCTGAATCCTCAACAATACTCAAGTACAGATTTTTTTTTTAGTTTTATTTTATGTATAGATGAATGGTTTTTTTAGATTAATTAATAATTATAGATCAATAATAATTAATAATTATAGATTAATAATAATAATTATAGATTAATAATAATAATTATAGATTAATAATTTAGCACAAACTTCATAGACTTACACCGCAAGACTATATGCCGGCTTCTGGACTTCTGGTGCAGCACACGAGTAGTTACGTGAGCTACAAGAAGTAGGTAAAAATTTACCACCCAAAATCATGTTGGAAATACCAAAGTCGACAATTTTTACGTTCATATTGTGAAAATGGTTTAAGATTTGGAATTAACGACGATGCTGCTTGAACTCAGGGGCCAAATTACAGAATCCGTGATCGAGCAAAATTAGGAAGGGCACGACGAGTACAATCTTGTACAATTTTGCACGATCATGGATGCTGTAATTCGGCCCCTAATCGTTGCTACAAGGCACTTCCAAATAGGATGCAGCTCAAGTTCCAACACCACTAGGATAATGTAGTATATTAAAGAGCAGAAACCAGTGATCTTCTTTATTGGCAATCAGTATATGTAGCGATATTAATTGCGTTAGCCATTACTTCAAATTGTCGTCAAAATTCAAAAAGCACATTAACTACTTAAGTAAGACTTATCTTTAATAAACACAATATACCCCACCTTATAAGCTTTTAGTTTACGCGTAAGGCTAAATATATTTGAAATGGCCCATCTAAGATGAGCAACACATTGCAACGTCTCTGCATCTAGGCTTTTATTAAGTGATATCACGGCAGTAGACGCCGTCTCATTTATGATATAATCGAATTGCTGATGTCGTAAGTGTAGAAATCGGAATAGGTTTATTTGCAAACCATATCAAAGTTTATTTGTCGCTGCAGATGCTATTCAATTATTGCTTCATCGCGTTGCATTGGCATTAGTTTAGGATAGTGCATCGTAACCGAACTGGATAATACCATTGCAGGTGGAAGAGCTGCACCAACTAAAGCTGGGCGAAGAGGGACTGAAGGTGCCGAAGGTGGTTCATTATCCATGGTTTTGGTGAAATATATGCGGCCTCTGGCGTCAACGTTGTTGAAGCTCTGAGCTTTTCGTGCAATGAAATATTTGCAGACGGTCCTGCTTGCTGAATATTTTTTCATCAACACACTGATGGACTTGTTCCACATTTGATTCTAACGAAACTGACGACAAGCGGCTGAAATTAAGCAGTAATGATTTCTTCGTGCGATATTGCTGTCTCAGGAAGAACAAATTCTTTTAAAGCATTTGTTTATTGCCACTAAATCGCAAAGTTGAATCTGCTGACTTCATGTCCTCCATAGACACATTCTTATCTTTATCACTATCGAAGGATGTTTCCATTTTTTAGGTTTGGATTTCATTGTAGCCAAAACGCCGTACGACAGCCTATGTTTTTTAAAGTTATCTAAATTAATTATTATTTAATTAATTTTAAATTGTGACCGCGTTGCATGAACAATTCAAGAAGATAAAATGACAGCAAAATGTTTTCTTTCTATGATAGCTATAAAAATGACTGCTTATTCATGAAATGTCAAATAAGGCATACAAATACACGCACAACTATACAAATGACTGTAAAATTTATAGTACGTGATAAACTTTTATAGCAAAAGTTCAGAAAGTTTAACTTTTTCTATCCTCTAGTATCTCATGAAATGACAGAGGATATCACATACTATAAAAAAAGAAAATTTATACCTGTTTCACACTCACTTTAGTCAATTCCGTAAGGTAGCCCAAGTAACATTGTTGGAGCAACTAGGTGCGAGTGAGCTCTAAAAGTATTCTATAGGTGTATAATGCGTAGTTAAAGCTTTACCGTAGCTTTGTTTGCTGCTAGTTGCTTTTAATTTTAAAGGAAATGCTCGATATATGATTTTTTGTACCATTTTGAGCTCTAACACTTTATAAAGCTCTGTGAAGGATTTTATACAATCTACAGAAGAGCAGAATTCGAAAGTTTACTATTTGCTTTGTAAAGGCTCTATTAAAATAATAAACATAACTATACAGCTGTTTTGAAACTCATAGACACAGTATAATGTTTGCTTTAAAATGTATTTTTTTATTGCATTTTTAAAGCCAATAGATGTAAAATACAGTTAATTAATGCATTACATTTTTTGGGAATAACAAGTGATTAAAAAATCAGACAAAGAGCTTCTTTGTTTGTTTCGCACTCTTTAAATAACACATTGTGAATATTAAGCATACTAAAAATTTACTGCCGCAACATTAAAGAAAAAGTCAAGTATTGAGAATTGGAAAAAATATAAAATAGGGAGTGGTTATTGGAGAAGTTTAAGGAAAAACAAACGTTTGTAAACAGACATTATTTTTCTAATAAAAAAGGATATGTATATTTTTCTAAGATTACAACACCGGAGCTATCTGAAGTATATATCCTGTTTTAAGAAGAAAAGATTAATTTATTTATGTTCTAAAAAGATTTTATTAATAAAAAAAAAATAAGTTGCCTGCAAAGTTTTGATATTTTTCCTTAGCATAAAACTAAAAACTATCATTTTTATTTCTTTAAATAACGTAAGTCAATGCATTCATTTAAAAATATTACTGCTAAATAATTTTTGGGTAATAAAAAAGTTTACTTCCTAAAGAGATCGGATTCTTTCTGTGCGATGAAGCGATTATGTAAAATTCATAATGATTTTGTAAGATTCAAAATTATATAATTTTTTTTATTGCAGTCATAGATAAAACGGATCGAGATTCCTCATCATCTGATTCGGAGTTGGCATCATCTGTTTCCACATTTAAATCGATGTTATTGCTAAAAATTAAAATAAATTTATGATACATGTCTAAAGTTAAAGCACGTAGAATTTTTATTTTTGTCGGCGCCTATAAGTTTGTAATAATTCAAATGCTTTTTTGTAGTCGCTGTAAAAAACCAAAACACAATCAGCGCAATTATGGATAATTTTTCCCGAGAAATCGGAAAAGGAGTTTATCTATTTAAGATAGCAGATAAAGGCATCACATTTTTTTGTTTACACTAATGAACAGATTTGCATTTAAAATTTCCAAAATGTTCTTGAACTTTATATTAAAAATTAAAAGTTTCCGATTCCCCGGGAAAAATTATTCATAATATGACTGAAAATACATATGTCACACCTTAAATTTATAGGTCCAAAACAGCATTCTACGATATTCTACACTTACATTTTATTGATGCAAGCTTTTTTATTGGATATTGATATTTGAGCTTTTGTTAGTATATGCGTGCGTCTTCGCAGACTTTCGAACTTGTTTGTGCTCCTGAGCGAAGTAACGAGTAAAGTTTCGCAGTGGCTTCTTGAAAAACTCTTTAGTATTTTCCAGCGAAAAATCTGGATCTGCATTTATCACCACTGAAGCGAAACATGAAATTATATTTTTTAACTTAAGGAATGCAATTTTTCCATCATCTGCCTTGCTCTTCGATGCTCCGGTCCATGAGCACATTGCCAAGAAGGATCGCTAAAATATCGAGTCGACCAATTCATAGCAGCAGGTCCAGCCTTGAGTTATCATCCTCTTGCCGTTTTTGCCAACAAGATAGGCTAATTTCTGGATCTGAAAATAAAATTGCATATTAAACAGTGGACCAGTTGTACTTCCTTAATATATTTAACCATGTCAGTCTTATAGTCCGAAGATGAAAGTAAATTTTCCAACCTAACTGCGTCGTCATACAAAATAACTTGTATAGAAATAAGTTTAATTAATGTCAAATTAATTAAATAATCTAATAATTGATCGATTTTTCGGTCAAAGTCATGTGTAATTGAACATTTGGTTGTGAAAATAGCCACCTTTCAGTTAGAACACTAGCTTCTGGCGAAGCAAAAACTCGTTTCATTTCTATGGTGCATTTCGACAAACAATCGAACACCAATGAATATTGAAATAAATGAAGAAGCAACTAGAACAGATGGCAACCCTTGATAGAGTTAAGGCGGTGATCTAAAATGGCTTACTGCTTTGAAGTGTCATATGATTAGTAGCCATACAATTCATGAGAATGAATTAGAGGATCTACACATTCATATGCTAGTTTAAACAGTGAGTTGATCACAGCTTAATCAAATCACTCAAAGACTACTGATGAGGAATATGTAGCGATTTCCGAAACAGACTGTCTAGTCAGCTAAGTGATTGACTCTATACAGAGTTGTTGTTGTTGTTGTTGCCTTCTTGAAAACTCACTTGATCTAAAGCTCTTAATTTTAATTTCATGATTATAAATTATGTTTGTTGGATGCTGTGAAATCACGAGGCCTCTGATTCCATGCCAGCATCATCCTCCACTTCGGTCACACTTTTTTGCAGGAGCTGCTCCTCTTGCTCTTCGGTAAGGGAATAAGAAACAATTCTACTTTTTTTTACGAGGCACGGGCTGACTTTTCAGTTGATTTTATCTGCAGTCGCATACCAGTTCTTTACCACAGAATTCCTTTTTTTGTGCTCCATGTTGATGGAGGGAACCAGAACACACCATTTGTTTTAAATTCTTCTGGAATAATTGTTAGGACGGCTCCTTTTTGTTTGTTTAATTCCTGAACAATTTTTAATGACATTTTAAAATGTAAACTTGAAAAATGAATTATTTGTGAAACAGTGCAACTAGGACTGACTAGAAAATTTGTTGCAGTCTCTAAAAGAGAGGTTAAGGAATCAGCTTTATGAAAGCGAGTCATTAAAATTATAGAGCAGGTTACTTTGTTCAAGCTACTCGCTATTTTATTTAAAGCATTCACCGCTACAGAAGTTCATAGCTGGATGTATAGAGCTAATTGTTTCAATAAAGCACGAACATACTATTGCGAAGCTTGCATGTCTAGAAATAATAGATAATGTATGATGCAAACAGAGTTGCCAAAAAAAAATTAAACTCCATTAAAATTCATAAGAAACTATTTTGATGTTGTAAAGAGGAGTATTTGTATAGGAAAGCTGAGAATCTTCGAGAAACGGTTTTTTATTTTAATTAACCGTATTTCAATAATTTTTCTATAGTTGTTCCAATGGCGAACGATGATGGAACAAATATCGTAGAAATAAAGTAAGAAAAAGTGGCGGCTGACGAGTAAATGTAAAATAACGCAATATGACGGGCGGTCTCCACGAGCTATAAATAATGTTCTGATATATTATGTCTGTTTCTGTACTAACTTCAAGTAATTGTAATAGAATAGAATTCTAATAGAAATTTTTTGTGCTCTCTTTCTTATGCCCATATTTTTGCTTTCTCATCGCATTTTCATCGGTTGCAGATTTTTTATGAGCAAATTTTGTAACGGAGGGGGTAGTGATTAAAAAATTTCAAATGTTCTGGGTAGCAAATGTATCAAAAGTGTTAACGCACTGCAATATAAAAATTAAAATCCATTTTTGGTTACTGAGTACTGGTTATACGAGTTATTAAAATCACAGATTTTTAGCTGTGGAAGTCTGTCAGCTGATTTTGACATATCAGTTTAGCACTTGAATGTAAAGTGTCTTAGCTGGTGCGTTCACATCAACAGCTGCTAACTTTAACAATTGAGCAGTTTAACAGGACTTAACAAATTTTATTAAATACCCTTAATGAATTTCTTCTGAGACATTTTTTTGCTTCCACAGCATACTGAGCTTTATATGTCTTTTAATTTTAGGCTCAGTATGCTGTAGGAGCGAAATAATGTCCCATAAGAAATACATTAACTTTTTTTAACAACGATCAGTCAGCGGAATAGGCCTAACCAAAATAAACGAAACGAGACGATAAGAAAATGTGTGGTAACTCTGGTTGCAAAGCACTGCTCTTCTCAAGCATTAATTATGACTATTTTTGACGAATAAACTTTAATGTAGTGTATTGGCTAACTCCAAGCTTTATACAAGATTTATTAAACTACGGCCATATTTTCAGAAAAAATGGCGATCTTATTAAAAATAGAAAATCTTGATAGTTGAATAAAGTTGAAAATTATAGTTTATAGCTGAAACCCGGCGCGTTGCTGCCACTCTCCCTTGTCAAACGCCCATAAAATGTTATCAGTTAAACAGCATGTCTAAATTGAGGTCGGATACTGAATTCCGAGACTGCGCGACCTATATTCCACTGCCACGCCCTCTTGATCACCGCTCATAAAATGTTATCAATTAAACTGCATGTGTACTTGGAGGTCGAATACCGAATTCCAAAATTGTACGACATATAACTCCAAAACTATTCGATGGCACAAATTTGAGTTGTATGGGAGGTGCCACTCACCTTTTCCCTACGAACATAAAATTTTACCAATGAAACTGTATGTGCAAATCGAGGTCGAATACTGAATTCCAAGGCTTAGTTACCTATAACTCCAAAGCTATTCGATATCGCAAATTTGGGTTAAGTTGGAGGTGTCAAACCCCCCACAAACTCTAAAACATTTTATCAGTAAATCTGCTTGAGTAAATTTTGGTCTAATACTGAATTCCGACGCTGTGCGACCTTGAACTCCAAAGTTATTCGATATCACAAATGTTCGTTGTATGGGAGGTGCCACTCCAAAAACTGTGCGACCTATAACCCCAAAGTTATTTGATATCTCTAATTTGGGTTAAATAGGAGGTTTCACGCCCCTTTTTAGTACGCCCATAAAATATAATTAATGAAACTGCATGTATAAATTGAGGTCGAATACTGAATTCTGACGCTGTGCGACTTATAACTTCAATGATATTCGATATCGCAAATTTACGTTAAATGGGAGATGCCAAGCCCCTCTTACCAATGAACATAAAATTAAATCAATGAAACTGCATGTGTACATTGAGGTCGAATACTGAAATCCGGCGTTGTGCGACCTATAACTCCAAAGCTATTTGATAGCACAAAGTTGGGTTGTATGGGAAGTGCTACCCCCCTTTTTTGAATTACAAAATTTTTGTCTAATACGACCCAAACTGTTGAAATAAAACGTTTTCATTGGTTTGTGGGCGGTAAAAGGGGAGGCGTGGAAACCAATTTTTACCACAGTTGCTGACAGTAACCGTACAAACCAAGCCAACATTTCAGCTCAATCGACATTTGTCAATTTTAATGATTTCTCAAAAAGTGGGTGTGGCTATTTAGCGATGACGCCCTTTTTTAGTACAGTTGGCGAAAGTAACTTAGGTATCACATGTTAGTCTCATACGGCCAAAACTGCTTGAAATATAGCATTTTCACTGATTTGTTAGCGCAAAAAGGGGGCGTGAAAACCAATTTTTCGTACAGCTACTGTCAGTAACTACAAAAACCAAAGTACCAAATTAAGGTCTTATACGACCAAAACCGTCTGAAATAAACAATTTTCATTTATTTGTGGGCGGTGAAAGGGGGCGTGGAAACACATTATTAGAACAGTTGTCGACAGTAACCGTACATACTAAATTACAAAATTTTAGCCTTTTACGACCCAAACCGACTGAAATATAACATTTTTATTTATTTGGGGGCGGTAAAAGGGGGTGTGGCAAATTTTTTCCTCAACCATCTAGTACCTGAATTAAATCGACTGCCAAAATTTCAGGTCAATCAGGTCAGGTAGTTTTGGAGTCTATAGACGTCACACAACCAGACGCACATAGTTTTGCTTTTATATATATAGATATTGTTTTGGCGGTAAAAGTGGGCGTGAAAACATTTATTTATAGTGTTCGCCTCTTGGAGCACCTACACAGCACTGTAAAAATGTGTAAAACTCCGGAATTGCCATGATTTCGAAAAAGTGGGCGTAATTATGTCGCGACCACGCCCATTTGTAAAGTTACTGACATTAACCATCTAAACATAATTACCAAATCTTAGTTTTTTACGATTGAAACCGTCTGATATATATCCTTTTTTTGATCGATAGCGCAAATTTGGCTTGTATGGGAGGTACCACGCCCCCTCCTCCAATTATTACCAAACCCCACAGGAACACTCTCGAGATGTGGCTTCAGTTTCTCTGAAAATTTCATAAAGATCGGTTCAGCGGTTTTGGAGTCTATACATGATATAGCCACATAGCCACATACCCACATACATACATCCATTTTTATATATATAGATAATATTATTTTAAACAAAATTTATGATTTTTATGATATTTATATTTATAAGTAAAGTATTTCAATAATTTTTAATTGATTTTCAGGAATTTTAAAAATTTGTGAACTATTTTTAAATAATAAATACTTCTAAATATTAGCAATTTTTAAAGCCCGTTGTAGTTTTTCGAAGTACTACTTTCACGTTTCCGATAAATTCAAAAGCGCACCAAAATTTGCAGCATGTAAAGAATACACGAACATATTTTTAGTCTATATAATAATCACTTTATTATTTATTTAATTTACTTGTCATTCTAATCATCACAAACACTTATAAATTTTATATATGTATTGAGTTTATTTTTAACACATACTTCAGCAAAATCTGAAAAGTAAAAAAAAAAATTGTCTTTTAACATCACAAGCTGTATTGGAAACTTTATTATTACTATATTAGAGCTAAACGAAAAATAAAAAAGAGCTTTGCAAGAGCTCTTATGATGCATAAATCTTCTTATGGTGAGAAGATGAGGTTGTTTTGCAAGCCGCCTTGTGATTATTTAGTAGTTGTTGTATGCAGGAACTTTCTTTCAGATGTTGGCAAAATGTTATTGTAGTCGCATCTTCGCAGTTATCTAGCGGTTGGTGTAGTTTATTACACTCGGCTACAGTGTCAGTTTCTAAATTTAATATTTTGTGTTCACGTATTACTGGCAGTATTTCAATTTTATTACATATTTTGGAAATTTTCATGTATTTAATTACAAAATAGATATTATCATTATCTTGGAAAACTTTTATTTTTGATACGCTTAGGATATCGCTAATGCTAACGTTGGCAAAATGCTCAGCAGTTAATACATTTTCAATTTCTTTGCTATCTAGAATAATTGCATTTACAATGCTTAGTTTTGCTAGAGTAATCGAGTAAATGGCATTCTCAATACATACTTGTCATTATGGCCTTGTTTCTAGCAATGGCTAGGTCAAATAAATGTCCTGTGTCTATTGGCGTTTGTTTCGATGCAATTAGTAGTTCGTTAAATGTTTCTGTCAATTGGATTATTTTAATTTGCAGTTCGGTGTTAATGATAACTTGTCGATCGTTGGCTTCTATTAACCTTCGCCTTACGGAACACTTTTGTGTGCATCGTTTACTGAAACTGAAAAGGATTAAAACTGAAAAGGATTAAAACTGAAAAGGATTAAAACTGAAAAGGATTAAAATACTTGAAAATAATTATTTTGCGTAGACTATACAAAAACACTCTTAAATTTGTTCAGTGAGTCGAAACCCTAGTTAGTTTCGATCAAAATACAGGAATTTATTAAGAAATCAAAATCCAAAAAACCACCCGGGTGGGCATTAGTTAGGCGAAGGTTAAGGCCTCCTCTTTAGTTACCACTTGGTTGAAGTCATCAAAGTCCGGGGTGCCAGCTATGTATTTTAATGCCGTTCCCAAAAAATTAATGCTTCTGGAGTGTCGGTGGTGAATCCTTACTGCATTTAGTAGGGTAATGATTTAGTCAACATCAGCTTTTAGCAGTTTCCTCATATAGGACTGTGGAAAATGATTAAGTATGTTCTCGATGTCTTGGGCTATGTTTTCGTAGTCTGTTAGATATGTTATGTGTAATAAAAACTTATAATGGTCGTAAGTGGCTACCATTCCTTCAGTCACTGGGATATAATAGGAGCTGGTGTAGTTAAATATTTTCGCGTGAGTCCACCGGGTTATTGTTAGTAGGATAAGTTTGAAATAGTAAAGAAAGAGAGGAGAGAAGATAAAAAAAAATTTTTTTAGATTGTCTTTATGGACTTCCCTTCCATCAATGAGAACTTTTGTTCCCAGATCTGCTTGAATACTTTTCTCAATATAGAGTTTAGTGAATTTGTTGCCTACTCTCTTATTTGTTTTTACGTGAACTTTGTCACCGGGTTTGAAGTTTCGTATATGGCGATTCTTATTGTGGTATTTTAAGTTTCTTTCCTGAGTTTTAGCAAGTTTTTGTCTTATCTCTTCTATTAGTGTATGGGGTGCTGAGTGAATTATGTCTATGGGTCTATAACCTGTAATTGAATAGATTGTTCTGTTGTATTTTGTGACTGCCAGTGATATTAGCTCTGGTATATCAGAAATACCTTCTTCCAGTTTTATACACCTAGCTATTTCTGTAAGGGTGCTATGGAATCTTTCTACTTGCCCATTGCTGTCGCTATGTAATGGGGGTGTAGTGCAAATAGAAATGTTGAAGGCATTTTTTAGAATTGTTTTTATAGTTTCAGAATTAAATGAACGTTCATTATCACATACAATGGTTTTGGTATCTTTAAAAAACCAATCATATATATGAGTGACTGCCTTATGTCAACAATTGCTCTTGACTGAATAAGGTTTACAATCGCATATTTTGAAAATTTGTCTATTAAGGTGAGGAAATGTTGTTTATCAGTGGAGTAGATATCGATATGCAATATCTCTCCTGGGTGGGAGGGTATATGTGTTTGGCCTATTTCGACTCTATTGGGGTGCCTTTGGTATTTTTCCTCGCGGCAGATTTTGCACGTCGATATTAATTTTTTCAGTTTTTGTCTAAGTTCTGGGAAGAAGTAGTCCCTCAGAATTTGTTACACATTTTCTCGTGCATTTCGGTGAGCTCGATTGTGCTTGGCAACCGCGATTTCTGTTTTGCCCTCCCGATTCAGGACATCTATTACGATTCGGTTTGTATGGCGGAATTTGACTGAGGGGAATGCTGCTATTAATTTATCCTGGATTTGAGCAAGAATCGTTAAATCGTAGTATAATGCGTTTACAACATTGGGGTTAGCCACCTATTTAAGTATTACCAAAAGGTCATTTAAATTCACAAATGCAATTGTGTGTCTTATTCTTGATCTAAGAACTATTTTCGTCTTTTTTTCGGTTCCGTTGCAGAGGACTATTTGGTTTCTAAAGCAATTGAGTGGATTCTGAACGGTAGATATGGTTTTTGTCAGAGAAATTTCACTATGCAGGGTAGCAGCCTCTAAGTCAGAGGATTCTTCTGACAAATTCAAATGTTGTCTAGATAATGCATCCGCAACATAATTTTCTTTCCCTGGTTTATAGAAGAATTTGGGTGAAAATTCTTCTACAAAGGCTCTCCACCTCTTAATCTTCGCATTTGGATTCTTATCAGATATTGCAAATGTAAGAGGCTGATAATCTGTGAAAATATTTAGTTGTCTGGTCCAGTACAAATAATTTTGCAATTTCTGTAGTGACCACACAATGGCTAATAACTCACGCTCATTCGTAGCGTAATTTTCCTCGGTACCCGACAGGGTTCTCGATATCATCGTAATTGGTCGGCCATTCTGCGATAAAACAGCACCAATTGCGTGGGAAGAAGCGTCCGTTGTTAAGTCAAATGGTTTCTCAAAATCAGGGTAGAGAAGAAGAACATCCTCAGATGCAAGGATTTTTTCACATTATCAAAAACCTATAATGCCTCGTTATCGAATTCTATTTTAACATTATTAGAGCGGTTGGACCCTATATAACCATTTTCTCCCCTAAGGAATTTTGTTAACGGTTTTACAATTTTCGCGTAGTCTCTTACGAAACGCCTGTAGTATCCCGCTAAGCCTTAAAATTATCGCAGTGCTCTGAGAGTTTTCGGCACTTCGCAATTTATGATGTCTTTGATTTTTTTAGGACAAGTTTTAATTCCCTTGCCTGACACCATAAAACCCAAAAACTCTACTTCTGTTCTAAAAAATTTAGATTTCTCAGTTGAGACACGCATTCCTGCTTTGAACAGTTTAGATAAAATTGTATCAATATCCTCCAAGTGTTTTCCCTCTGTCTCAGAGAAGATGATAACATCGTCTATGTAGACATGGCAGCATTTCCCTATCTGGTCCCTCACGACATCATCTATGGCTCGTTGAAATATGCCTGGGGCATTTTTCAGCCCAAATGGTAAGCAGCAAAATTTTTACTTGCTATTATTGACGGAGAAACCAGTTTTCTCACGATCTCGCTCAGCCAAGTCAATTTGGAGAAATCCCGACTTAAGATCTAGTGTTGTGAAATTTTTGGATTTCCCTAGGTTAGATAGAATTACAGAGGTATCCGGAATAGGATATTTGTCACAGATAGTTTTCTCGTTTAACTTTCTGAAATCGATTACTAGACACATCTTACGCTTGCCCTCTGTATCGAATCCTTTCTTGTCTACTGTCCATATCGGGTTATTAAATGGTTAGCGTGACGGCCTAATTATTCCATTAGCTAGGAGATCCTCTATCTATTTGTTTACAAAAGCAGCAGCTGCTATTGGATACGGGTACGTTTTTTAATAAACCGGTTCACTGTCAGTTGTCTTTATAGTCGCTATGACGCTGGTATTGTATTGTATGGTAACGCCTCATTTGGGTCAGCAAATACCCCTGATTTTTCTCTAATTAATTGCGATAACTGCCTACTTTCGGTGGGCCCTAAAACTATATTATTAACATTTTCACAATAAAAGTACAGCAACTTCTCATTCCCGTCATTATAATTTATAATTCCCTTCTTCATATCAAGAAGAGCATTTATATCTCTAAGGAGATCGAAACCGATTATTTCATCAAAAGTGTGGAGAGTTGGTAAAATATAGAAAATTGCGTTTTTATTAAAAATATTGATAATGCATTTTTGCAGAATTTTATCGGTACCGTGTATCGATTTTACTGTGAAAGGAAATTCCAAATTCCTTATACCCTTTAAAAAACTAAGATTCTTAATGTAGTTCTTCGAGGCACCGGTGTCGACCAAGAATTTTAATTCTTTGCCCGCGAAATTCCTGCTGATGTATGGCAGGAGGGATTTTAGTCTAAGAAATTGATTTCGTCAGTTACCTCATCATTTATGTCTTCATCCTTTGGGGTGTTGCTATGTACGATTGGATCTTCGTCCTCGTCCTCGTTGGGAAAGTAAGGGATATTGTCAACATAAATTCCAGGTATGTGTCGGTCATGGTGTTCAAGCTGTCTCAAATGGTTAGTACGTTGTAGCTTGGCAACATATTGTCTGTCGCTTTCATATTGTCTTTTAAGTGGTCTTTCTTCACGATTGCTTGAGTCCTTTCTGTGTTGTTTGGTGGTCTATTGGGAAATGGGCCCCGTGGTCCTTGGTTTCGAGTAAAGGGTTGCCTGTTTTGCATTGGCCTATTTTGAGTGAATTCGTTCCCATTGGGGGTTCATGGGGAGTCTTCGAAATTACGGCAAACTACCTCTTTGTGGCATGAGTGCCGGTCGGTTGTTGAATGAGTTTGCAAAAAGTGATCTTGCGTGGTTCGCCTCTAGCTCCTGAACTAGGGCTAAGGCCTTAGGCATATCACTTGGCCTGGACGAGAATAGAACGTTGCATAGCGGTCTGTTCAATCCGGAAATAAAAACTCTTAGCGCGTCCTGTCTGTATTTATTGTTGAGAGACTCAATAAGTTCAGTCTGTCCGATGTGTGTCATTATAGTTTTGTTCACTAGAAATGTTAGCTTCTTCTCCACTTCCTCATAAAATTCGACCATTGTTAATCAACCTTGTCGCATTGTTGACATTTCTTGTTCTATAAGGTAGATAGGTCTTTTGTCTGCGTAGGTGAAATCGAGTCTTGCAATAATTGCATTAAAATTAAGCGTGGTGTTTGTAACGAGCCTTTTCTCTTATAGCCGAGGTATCACTCGCCGGTGCCAGGGCTCGTTGCAAAAAATTTATTTACTGACCAAGTGCTGAATCTACTTCAATCAAAACAACCTTCTAGTTTCCTTCCACATAAACCTTCTTTATTCATTACTGTATATAACGTTACTATTGTATTTACAACTAATGCGCCTCGTGCTTTTATCTAATCATTTTCTTTATCTTAAGCTTACTATATCCCGTGTGTCGTCGCCTTTACACTGATGGCAAATATGTCGTGGCCGTTCTGTACCACCTCTTCTTTATTGCGTGTCGCAGCCTTCACACTATGATATAGGCTCAGCCCGGCTGTGGCCCGAACAGAACTGCAAATCGTTTTCGTCGCGCCTAGCGGCTAGAGAGAACCAGCGCCAATAGCACGAATGGCACTTCGGGTCCGCTGGCTCCTACTCTCTGAAGAATAACCTCTATATTCTCCCGGCCGTGGTCCGAACAGAACGGATGGCACTTCAGGTTCGCTGGCTCTTACTCTCTGAAGAAAAACATCTATATTCTCCCGGCTGTGGCCCTAAGAGAATTGTGTATCGTTGTCATCGCGCCTATCGGCTAAAGAGAACCAGCGCCAATAGCTTGTTGGGCGCTGACTCGACCCGTCCGGCCAATAATTATTTGGAATACCTTCCCTTGTACGGTGGTCTTGAAGGTCATACGTGTCATCTTCCGACGCTTCGGTAGTGAAGCGCGTGTTTATACCTAAACCCTTGCTAATTATGTATTTCTACTACTTAAGCTAAACTAAAAGTTATTAAGTACCTTTTTATGTTACTGCCTTACCGACTGCTTCGAGTCTCGCTGGTCCTTCGGCTTATCCGAACGAAGTTGATGCTGGTCGTCGTCTTCTTATTGGCATAGTCATCGAAGCAGCTCCATTTTTTATTATTCCAAATTATATTAGAAAATTCTGAAAAAGTAAGAAATTGTTAATATTAAAAGCTGAATATATATTGACATAAATCAAACTCTTTTGATTTCTTTTACTTACTAACATTCTTGTTTCCATTCCTGCGTATAAAATTCTGTGAGCACATATTGCGCCTGAATTTTATAAACCTACGCTTACCTTTTGTGTCCGTCCACAGAGGCGCTCCAGCAACTTATTTGCACCGGCATCTACAAATTCCAAAAGCGAATTGTACAGCGCGGATTGTTGCCTGGAGCAACAAATCTCTTTGTGAAATCTCGGCCATATGTCGGGGGCATCTTCCTCCTCGGGGAGCATCGATAGGGGAGGTGATCGATCTTCGGTGTAACGAGGGGGCGTTCGGTGTAACGAGGGGGCGTTCGGTGTGCGATGTCGAGTCTGGGGTTCTTCCTCGGTCTGGCTTTGGACCCTTCAGACTCAGATCCGCTTTGATACGGCAACCTGTGGCTGCAGTCTTCGTGTCTGTTTTCGCTTCTTGAACTGTCGTCTGAGTTGCTGCTTGAGCTGTCCGAGCTATTGGAGCTATCGGGCGAGGCTACTTCAGCTTCTTCATCTGTGGACACGTCAGGTGTCGTTAGTCGCGGGGGACTATGCAGTGGTGTCCCGTCGCTTTAGGTATCGCTGAGGGTTATGGGCAGCGTTGGCGGTGCGGCAACCTCGCTTGCCCCACGGAAATCTTCCGCAGGCGCGAGGTTGTGTCGTCTGGATGGCCCGGGCTCGTCGTCGCCCTGGGCTGGGTGTTGTGGTTTAGTGGTGCTCGTTGTCGTGGTTGACTTCATCGGGCTGTGGTGCCCGCGATTGACTCTTGGTGAGGTTCGTACGACTCGCCGATGAAAATAGAGTGGTCGCCAGGGTGTGGTGTGGCTTTGACGTGTTGTTTGGCGTGGCGGCGAGGACCGTGGTACCACTTGGATGCGGCTTCCATCTGCTCTTGTTGGTACTTCCAAGAATTCCTCTCCCAATACTTTTGTACGGCGTCCACGGGCAGCCGCACTGTACATATTTTGTCGGAATCTTGCCCGTGCCGCCTCAAACTTTGGGTTGGTCGTGCGTTAGCTCATTTTTTCTTCTTCTCTTAGTTACAACCAGGAGTCGCTAGGTTTGCGTGTCTTCGTCAGTACTTTTGACTAGAAAGACAGAGAAGAATTAGTGAGTATAAATTTCGGACATTGTAGTTATTTAATATAAGTTATGTTGGTAGGATGAATTAAAGACTTTCGTGAGTTTTAAATTTAAAGACTTTCGTGAGTTTCACATATATATTGTGAGCGTTATGGTGGACTTATGAGGTCGTCGGTCGTTTCGTCCAAGCATCGCGAACGAACATAGGGTTTAATTTCACTCAGGTGGGCTGATCGGGTAGGGTTGTCTCCCTTCTGTTTGAGTCGCACTATGACTGGTGACGTGAAGCTCACAACGGTATAAGGACCAGCATACTTAGGTCCTAGCTTGGCGGCAAAACTGTCTACAGCTTGACGAGTACTTCATCTCCAATGGTGGGTTTCCATGGTCGTCAGCGTAGGTTATAATGCCTTGCCTGATCCGCGGCCGCTCTGGAGAGGTTGTGTTGCACGATCGTAAAAATCTCTTTCAGTCGGGATGCTCGCTCTGTGGGATCGATGCTCTCGGTTCCCGTGCCTGGGGTAACTTCATCGTACAGTGAATGCGGCAAACGTGGTTCCCTTCCCTGTGTCAATTTGGGTTTTCTTGAGGTGTGTTTGGAGCAGGATCAGTTCGGTCCACTTTGAAATTCGATCAAAGAAAACTAATAACATCGTGTTTCCGCTTTTTGATCGTGGCAGTGGCCCTACGAAATCTGCACACATGTTGACCAAGATAACATCTGATATCTTGATTAACATCTCTCCGGCTGGAGCTTGTTGACTAGCCTTGTAGCGCTGTCAAGAGTCGCAACTGTGGACGTAGCGACTAATGTCCCGGAACATCCCCGGCCAGTAATACCGGTTCGCTATTCTCGCGATCGTCTTCCGGATGCCTAAGTGACCCGCACATGGACTGTCATGAGTCTCTTTTAGAACTCGTTCTCGTTGTGACGTGGCGACACACAGTTTCCACGGTTCGAAATCGTCGTCACTCGCACCTCGCACCTCGCTGGATGTGTCGGTATAATTTCCCTTCAATATCAACGTAATCTGAATATTTATTAGGAAATCTCCTTGCCTCGGCACACTTCTTGGTCAGCCACGGGCAATTTGGCTGGCTGGCGTCGCTGACGGTTATTCGTTGTAACTCCACTGGTTGTCGGGAGAGGGCGTCAGCTACGATGTTCTGCTTCCCTCTACGATACTGCACCGTAAAGTTAAACTGTTGTAACTCGAATGCCCATCTTGCGATGCGACCCGAGGGGCTCTCAATCGAGTTTAACCACTTTAGCGACAAGTGTTCGGTGATCACTACAAACTGGTACCCTTCCAGATATTGCCTCATCTTTCGGATACCCCACACGATTGCCAAACACTCCTTTTCGGTGGGCGAATAGTTTTTCTCAGCGTTATTCAGATGTCTGCTAGCATATGCTATGACTCGTTCGGATCCTTTGCTTTCTTGCGTAAGCACTGCACCCAGACCGCATTAACTGGCGTCGGTTTGGAGCGTGAACGTTTGGCTAAAGTCTGGACATGCCAGTACTGGAGCCTCGGTGAGCTTCATCTTCAAATCCTCGAACGCTTTCTGTTGGGGTTCTCCCCACTTCCAATGCTTTCCCTTTTTGAGTAGGGCTGTCAGTGGTTGTGATATCGCTGCGAAGTCCGGGATAATCGGCGGTACCATGACACGATACCTAAGTATCGTCGCATTCCTTTCACGTTCTACGGTGGTTCCAGATTTCGAATGGCTGCTACTTTTTCAGGGCCTGTGTGAATACCATCCCCACTCACCACATGGCCCAAATATTTAATCTTCGTTTTAAGGAATTCGCATTTTTTGGCGTTGATTCTTAGGTTGGCTTCTAGAAGACTTCGAAACACTTCTCGCAGATTCTGGATATGTTCGTTCAACGTCGCCCCCGTTACCACGATGTCATCTAGGTAGGCGAACGCAAAGGGTTCCAGTTCTGGGCCTATGACTCTATGGAGGGCTCGCTGTAACGTTGCTGGTGCAGAGTGAAGGCCGAATGGCATGACGTGCCATTGATACAAACCTCGGCCAGGCACGGTGAATGCGGTGTACTTTTTACTTTCGGTTGCCATTGGGATCTTCCAGTAGCCGTCCTTCAGATCTAGACTGCTTACATATTTGGCGTTACTCATACAGTGCTGTCGGTATTCATACAGAGTCGCCATGCTCTAGTCTTCTTGCGCACAATCACAATTGGCGCGCTATATGGGATGTGCGATGGTTCGATACATGTATGTGTTCGATGTATCGCTGAGTTCCTTGGGAAGTACCTCTGCATAATAGGCCGGTCGTCGGTCATCACGATTTTATGTTCCACGATGTTTGTCACCCCGTGAATGCTTTCGAATTGCCCAAGTTCAAAATCCAAAAATTCTTTCGTTAGTTTTGCCTCAACGTCTTGCCCTCCCAAGGACGTCTCTTTTTCTTCAAGCTCAGCTACTGGATGGTCGTTCTCAACAATTGACTCGTTCTCGTCGCTCCGTCGAGCGTTCTTCGTGACTTTAACCTCTTCTCTATTCTTGAGAGGAATTTCCACTGCTGCTACAAAATTTTTGAACTGAGCCCCTTTGATATATGGATTTTCCCTGCGTCGGCGACGGTATTTTCTTAAATCTAAAAAGTGCATAATTCTTAACATAAAAAGTGCGTGAGTGAAAAATAAACATAAAATTAATGTGTAAGTGTGTAATGCAAAATAAATACAGGGTCCGCCATATAACGTTTTTTTTCAACTAGTGCTTATTTCGTGAATGGTAACACTTAGCTCATGTCTGATTTCACAGATAATTAGTTTTATCCTTCCGCTGAACGAATATGGTTGTGTATACGCTTGAACAACGCTGGAAAATATTGCGACATTACTTTGATGCAGAAGATGCCGATTTTGCCAAAAAAAATCATCTTTTCAGATGAAGCTTGTAAATAACAAAATTTTGTGTAAATTTTCTCCCACATGTGTCCTTACTTCACCACTTACCTTCTTTCTAGACTTGCCCTCGGCTGACGACTGGGTCGCTCACTTGACCAAAAGAGAGAGATGTAAACCCCACCAGGATCGCTGCGATAAGGCGAAAGCCTGAGACAAGACCTCTGACCATGGAGCTTCAGAGAAAATTTATTCTTTTCAATTTTTTTTATATCAAAGAAACATTTGGTAAACCAGAAATGTTTACTTACGTAAATGTTAAATTACGAAATATTCACGAATGAATAATCGCGTAAAAAATAGCCGCCTTAAAGGCGCTAAACATATGAAAATATGATCATTAGGTTAGTTAATAAAGTAATGAACATATTGCATGAATTACATACTTACTAGTATATTAATGCAATAGGTAATATTCAACGTAAAGTTAATTTAATATTTAATATTTAATATAAATATTTAATCTATTAGTTATAAGTCTCGTTAAGAAAGGTTAACTGAAAATAAACCATAAATTGAATTACTAAAAAATTATATTATGACTTTTCCATTATGAAGGCACTAGTCGTGGGATTTATCCTTTAGTAAGCGTCATAAATAATTCTGGAATAGCAGATAAGAAAAGCAACGTCTTATAATATATTATACTGAGTTAGTTAATTAGTATAGGTAGGTTTAGAATCGACACCGGGTCGCAAAGACTATCGCTTCTACCGTCAAAGATTTGAGATGACCAACCACTTCCACAGGGTTACGTTGTGGGTAGATTCCTACAGGGTTGGCTCTCTTATTAATACTTGTTTTCTATATTTTTTCTTTTATGTACCATGGTGATAACGGGCATCATAAACACACGCCAGGCAGTTGGCGAGAGTAACAAACACAAAAGCTAAACCAACGAACGGGAACATCACGCGTTAATTCCAGAAGGTTCGAAGTAAAGAAGAAGACAGCTGCTTATAAAAGCACCAACGGAGAGCAAATCGGGAGCTGTAATTTTTCAAACGTACGCGTGTGAGGTTGTGACTGGGAAAATAGTTTTCGTTGGTGGCAGAAAGCTCTGCCCGCACCAACCTGCAGCAACGTCAACATCTATAGCCACAAACAAAGACCGACGCCGACGGCGTCGTCAAGTAAAGCCAGCGGCAACGTCGACATCGTTAGAGGAGCAGTCAACGCGACGCCAACATTTATACAGCGAAGCTAAAAGAGACGTCGGCATACCCAAAAGTAGGAGTTAACATCGACGTCAACCCCAAGCGATCTGTGGAGGAAAAAGCGACATCGTCTTACAATAAGGACGCCAGCATAAAATACAGAAGTAACACAGGCAATTCCGGACGTCATTGAAGTATCCATTCTTTTCATATATCTTAACTACAACACAGTCAGTGGGTGAGTATGGGGCCTCCCGAGGGGCTTAAAGTGTGGTAACAGAAACGAAAACGCGGTGGAAAAGTGAAATAGTGAGACAGTGAATTTGTAGTAAAGTTACATATCGAAATAAGACCAAGAATAGAGTGACGCGAAACCGATAAATGCAAGTAAACGCACGGGCTAATGTGGGCATAAACGCACCCGGACGTTTTACTTCTCTGCATTACTTCGGAAGATCCTTCAGAGTCGAGAACGTGACGTGACCATAAAGTGTTGGTATTGTGAACCGAGGACGGGATAATGTGGGCATAACCGCACCCGTCCAAAGTCACCATCATCCCTTTCGGGATCAGGGCATTTATACATAGTTAACGACGAGACAGATTGTGGTTAGCGGACTAGATACCATTGGGTACTTGGTTCGGCAATCGTGAATTTAAGATCTGGGCTAATGTGGGCAGAACCGCACCCGGCCTTGAATTTAAGATTGGAAACCGAGGCGAGTATCTAATGAACGACGAATACTAACGGAGACCCCGCTACTAGCCGTTCATACTTACCAAATAAAACATCAACCAGGTTCACAAATGAAAAACGGTTCCACTGCGAGATCTACCAATACCACTCGGGAGTATCACACCCCATACTTACCTAGTGCCTCGAAATTTTTGTATGTATATTTAATATAATAGTTAGGAGCGAACCTATGCCTACAAATTTTCGCTATTTATCTCAAGTACTTCTAAACCAATTGAAATTGCGATCATAAGTTGGTAAAGTATTTTCCTTTCATATTGGATTAAAGCGATAACAAGTTAGAAGTAACAATTTATGAATTAATATTTCTTTACATTTTTCTTTTGAACAAAACCAAAAGAGCGAATAACGAATATTATGTAAAACATATACAACTGCGTATTAATATCCTTTCATTGTGGTTTATTTTATATAATTTTCTTTTGTCATTTGGGAAAACCTACCCACAATTAGGTGATTGTGGCCCACCTTCCGTGCGACCAAATAGTGTTAAGATCATACTTGTTAGTGTATAAGTGTATCAGATTTTGTAAATAAAAAAATATCAAGTTCCGATACCGCTGAGTTTCATTTGGTGTCCGTTTCCGGAAGGAAACGTTAGTACAAATTTTTGTACCGAACCCTGGCTCCGGCGAGCGAATCCTCGGCCGGAAAAAGGGTCGTTACAAGCTCATTTTGAATTTGGCGGGTATGTAAACAAGCAAAATTGTCGCATTTGGGGCACAGAAAACCCGCACACATACATTGAAAAGCCGCTGCACCCAAAACGAGTCACTGTTTGGTGCGGATTTTGGTCCAGAGGCATAATTGGGCCATTTTTCTTCGAAAATGAGCAAGGAGTGGCAGTTACAGTCAATGGCGATCGTTATCGGGCCATGTTGAACGAATTTTTGTTCACAAAAATTGAAGAGGAGGATATTGGCAACATTTGGTTTCAACAGGACGGCGCTACGTGCCACACAGCCGAAGCTACACTCGATGTTTTGCGCCCTGTTTTTGAAGATCGCATTATCAGCCGCAGAGCTGATGTCGTTTGGCCACCTCGGAGCTGTGATTTGACATCGTTGGACTATTATTTGTGGGGTGCCCTCAAAGATAAGTGTTACGTCGACAAGCCAGAGACAATTGACGCTTTAAAGGACAATATTCGTGAAGCCATTGGTGAAATACAGCTGCACACAATCGATAATGTGCTTAAAAATTGGACCGATCGTTTATACTGCATGGCCAGCCGAGGCAGCCATTCGAATGAAATTATTTTCCATTATTAACCGGAAGGATTGTACTTTCAAATAAAAAAATAAATTTGAAAAAATATTCAGTAGTTTTTTTTATAGAATTTTCAGAAAAAAAAAAGTTATTTGGCGGACCCTTTATATAACTAAAATAATAAACATAGTGCGCGAGTGAAAGAAAACTAATATTTACTTATTGCGAAAGTGCATAATGCATATAAGTATAAAACTAGAACAATAAACATTGAAAGTGCGCGAGTGAAAGAAAACTAATATCTACTTAGTGCGAAAGTGCGTTATGCATATAAGTATATAACCACGAGTCATTGTGCGTGGTGAATAACAATGTATATAGTCGCGTTCAATAATCTTTCTTACATATTTTTGCAAAGACTCGAGTTACAGAGTAAGCAATAAGTTTGAATACAGTGCGTATGTAAAGTAATTGTTAGTTGCTTAATTCTGTGCGCACTACAGTATGCAGAAATCTAAACCCAAAAGGACCTCCTCGGTAGCATCTGGCATGACCAGAGGGCGGATTCTGAAAAACGCTAAAGCTCAATCTCCACCGCCAAAGCTAAATTTATAGTTTTTTGCGAAATTGCTATTCTGAAAAACTCCATCGCTTATTTTCATGCTAAAAATTTAGAGACTGAATGAGCTTTTAACGAAGAATAAAATTAAAGCTGTCATAGCTAAATTTTTAGCGATTGCTGCGATTCTAAACTTTTTTTAGCGATTTACAGAAACTCTAATTTTATTTTTAGCTATAATTTTAGAGTCCAATATTTTGTTGCCGCTAAGTTAAAAATTAAAACCAATTCAAAGCACTTTTCCGAAAACTTGCTGTTTGTATTTATCAGTTGTATTAATATTAGGGGTATTCACGTTTCAGTGCACTTGCCTGTCCAGTTGATGACTTCTGCAGTTGTGTAGTTAGGTTTTCGTGAACAAACCACTAACACTTTTTCCAAGCTTTCAAATTTTTCAATGCACACAAGTGCACAACTGCTCAAATCTTCAAGTTTTAAGCTGCAGTAGAAAAGCACTTGTGCAGATTTTTGATTTTGATATTTTGATTAAAGTAAAGTGCAGAAGTCCTCAATTGCACTGGCAAGTACACTGCATCGTGAATACCCCTATTGTTATCATATAACATGTTTAGAAAAAGGTTTCATCTCTTAAAATTTTATAAAAATTTATTAAATGAATTGGTAGTTTACAAAAAAGCTAAAATTGTTGTGACACACGCTTATGTGATAATTCTGTATCACGAAGAAGCACATCAACGATAAGAAAAACACTTGAAGCAAAACAATTCTATATGGAAGAAAGTATTGCTTCTTGTGTCTTTCTTATCATTGGTGTGCTTCTACGTTATACGGAAAAATGCAGTTAATTTGCAGTTAAGTCATTAATTGACAAGAAATTTTGCACCTAATTTTTAATATGTAAAATGTACTCTGAGAGCAAAATTTTGAAGAATTGAATGAAACCTTACTAGTTTTTACATAGTTTTATTTTATGACAACACGAGAATATTTAATGAAAAATCATAAAGTACTCGTGTCAATATACTTAAAAAATTAACCACAAATTTTTAAGTATGTTAACTTAAGTTTATTTAAAATGTTTTCAAATAACTGATTGTTGTTATTTTGCACTTTTTATTTAGATATTGGTGCAGTTAGTAAACCATTTTAAAAATAAGAAAAAAGCTTATTTTAATTATTATATTAATTTAAATAAGGTTCGAAAGAAACTTTAAAAAGTTTTCGAAAACTTTTCACTCGAATGATGAATTTTTGACAGTCGGAAGAAGAATTTTTGATATCAGTGAGGTGAGTTTTATTGTCAAAACTTCATGTAGCCCCGGGGACTAGTAGAAATTTTGACAACCGGCACAAGAATTTTTGAGTGGAGCAAAAGGGTTGTGCTTTACCGTTACAAAATTGTTAGTATCAGTGTTTTGCTATGTATTTTTTCTGAAAAAAGTAGTTTTATTTATGTTTCCGTATAAAAAAAGGATTGTGCTTTGCTTTTAATATATAGAAAATATTTAAATTTAGGCTAAAAATGCAGGCTTGAGGAGCAATTAAAAAAGCATAGAGTCACTTCAGTCGTCTTTAATTTATTTTAGTGTCAATAAAAATTGCTACAATTCTTTTTTAAGATTTTTAAAACTAGGCCAGTCTTAAGAGATCAAGAGTTTAAAAGAAATATTTCTGTTAAATTTGGAAGTTCATTACTTCTGATATACGCAATGTTGTAAGTTTTTTCTTTACGGTATTCAACTTGCAAAACTAATACATTGAATATGTGGTGTACTACCTCATTTCTGTAACTAATTTTGATGCCACTGTAACGGCTGGACTTATTAATGGCTTTACGCCGTACTTTTAAAAAGGAAAGAAAGGAAGGAAGAAAGTCTTTTAGATCTTTAGACTTAGCACAAGACTGACCCTTTATTCAATTTTCCAGATCTATATAAATTAAAAATACCAGTATTTTTCTTCTATACTGCAGCCAAAACTCCTCCCCATATTTTCACATACATTGAAATTAAAAGTAGTCAAAACCAATTAATTAACATATTGAGCAATTTCTTTACATTTATAAGTTCTTTGTTTTCTTTTATTCTTACACTTCAAATAATTACTATTGCTGCGCTTGCAATTTCAATGCAGCAACATTGTTTGCGTCAGTCGCGATGTAATATGAATCATTTGACCCAGTGCAGAAATGAAGATAAACAAAACGAAAATTAGTTTGTTGTCATCGACTCAAATATTTACTGTACCGTGCGCTATGACACTACACCCTTACTCTTCAGCGAAAAATTATTACTTGAAAGAATTTTTAAAGATTGGAGAGGTGTTTGGAGCAGTTTACATACGTATGTAGTTTACAAAAATGTTCTTATTACCTATATCATTACTAAAGAAAAATAGATAACATATTTAGTTATAAATGTATTTTTTTCTTATATATACCTATTTAATAAATAAGTCTCTATTTTTTTAAATATATAGTTCATATGTAGATGTAAGTTGTTTTTCAAGAACTTATTATTTTTATTAATTTATTAGGGGATAACTTGATTAAATTAAATTTATCTTCTAAGTTACTTCTTATGTATTTCTTTAAAATATTGTTGTGCAACAACTTATTTTTACTGTTAACCTCTACTAGTGAATTTACGCCTAATCTATCAATTATCTTATATGGTCCATGATATGGGCTTTGTAGTTTCTTTTTATTTTCTAAACCTATAAAAACTAAATGACCTATTTCTAATGAAGCTTCATTCTTATTTCTATCATACTCTTTCTTTCTCTTGAGTTTAACTGTTTTAATCATATTTCTAGCTCTCTTAACGGATGTCTTTAACCTTATTTTTAATTCATTGCTATAATCTTCTAAATTATATATTTTATCATGTTCATTTAAAATATCACTCGGAAGTGATGGTAATTTTCCAAATATAAGTTCATATGGAGAATATGATGTATCTACATGTGGTGTGGTATTGTACGCAAACGTGTAGTACGGAACCCATTTATCCCATTCTTGGTCATCCACAAATGATAATAAATATTCGTTCAGAACCCTATGATTTCTTTCTAGAGCTCCTATAGTCTGATGATGGTACGGAGTTGAGAAAATTTGTCGCGTGTCGAGTAATTTACATATGTTTGCCATTAAATCATTTTTAAATTCTGTGCCGCAGTCAGATCTAAGGATCTTAAAACATCCGTATTTAAGTATGAACTGTTCTACTAGAGTTTTTGCAATAGTCTTTGCTTCTTTTGTCTCAATAGGATGTGCTACCATAAATTTTGTAAGGTCGCATTGGATAGTTAAAATGTATCGATTTCCATTAGAAAATTTTAACGGTCCTACTGTGTCTATAGATATATTTTCAAAACTTGTTGTCGGTGTATTCGTAACTATTAAACCTTCTTTAATATGCCTGTTTATTTTATTTTTGTGAAATTTTTCGCAGTTGTTTATGTAATCTTTAACCATTTTTCTCATATTCTTCCAGATGTATCGTTGCTTCAATTTAAAAATTGTCTTTCTGATTCCTAAATGTCCTCCTGTTCGAGTGTTATGATATTCATCTATCAATTTGTATTGTTGCAGTGTACTTTCTATATGTCGTGGAGCTTTGTAAATTAATATTTTTATAGGCGAAGATTTATTCATTTTCAACTAGTTGTACTTTTCTTTGAATGCATTCATTTATATATTTATATTTTCAAATATATAATCTTTGTCACAAAGGGCTAGCTCCTTTATCTGTGATCTATTTAATAAACAATGTAGTTTCTACAACATCGAATCTAGTTTCGAAGGGTCATCGCTACATGTAATGTGCACTTCATTATTATTTATATTCATAGTAACATTACTCTTTTCTTCAATAACAAATTTTAATTTCATTGCCATTCTTACGTCATTAAAAGATGTGCATTCCCAAATGTAGAGGTGATCAGTCTCTTTATGAGATGTGCTGTTCCTGTTAACACGTTCTTTGGTATCCATACTCATTTCACTCGCTTGATTGTCATTTCTTTCCTCATTTTCATTATGGCTCCTTTTACGTAATTGTTTTGTTTTGCTCCTTGTTATTGCTAATACTTTTTTTTCACTGCTCATTGGAATCATATTTTTTAAAATTTCGCTGTCATATTTTATTCTGGATAATGCATCGGCGTTAGTGTTCATTTTGCCTTGTTTGTATGTAATTTCAAAATCATAATCAGACAAATCTAATCTGATTCTGGTCATTTTGGACGATGGGTTCTTATGTGAAAATAGAGAGACTAGTGGTCTGGCATTATCTCCTAGGCATAATGTTAATTTTGTAACGCCTAAAGAGTATATTTCATCTTTAGTTATGCCTGTTAGTTTGCATTTTTTATCGAAATTTGTTTCAAAATTTGCGTTCATTTCTTTGTATATCGAAATGTCTGCTCCCGTGTCTAATAGAAATGTTAGAGCACGATTTGTTTGTGCGCATTTTAGTGTTACGTAATTGGTGAGATTCTCTGATATTAGGCAAATTTTCTTTTTATTTATTGTTGGTCTTCCGGAGGTGCTTGGAAATCTTCCTCCGGGCCGTCCATGTTTCCCTGGTGGTTTATTACACGCATATAGTGTCGGTTACTTCCTTGATTGGAGTTCCTCTGATTGTTATTTCTATTGTTATTAGCATATCTTCTTCTATTGTTGTTGTTATATGACGAATGCCTTTTGTTGTAATTATTGTTGTCATGTACAAAATTTCTGTTATTGTTGTAGTCAGTGTGATTATTTCGTTGATTTGTGTTATCTGTTATTATAGTTGTTGAACTGTCGAGTTTGTTGTCTGTTGTGGTGTACACGGTAGCTAAAAATGTGAGAGCTATTGTTTTGGGTGTCTCGTTCGATTTCCTGTGCAATATCCACGGCTGTGTTGAAATCCTTAGGCTGAGCTGCAAATAATGTGGTTTTCAAACGATTCTCTAAACCGTTTTTGAAAATTGTCAGAGCATATTTTTCATTCATTTTTCCTACTACCGCCTTTTGCTCACTCGTTGCAGTGTTGCCTAGTTCATTAATTTGTAACCTATTAAGTTCCGATACTAAATTTAAAATCTTGTCTTTGAAATTTATTACTGTGTTATTCTTTTGAGTTGTTAATGCTAATTGTGTGTGTACCTGAGCGATTGTAAAATTGCTCTTGTATCTTTCTTGTAACCGTTTCTTAAGTTCTTCGAGTGTTGTTACATCAGGGCCTAAAGCTGTTCGAGCTGCCGCATTAAGCTTTACACTAGTCACAAATTCTATTAGGCTTATTCTTGCGTCAGCTGTGTAAGATCTGTGTAATAACTCTATGATTTTCAAAAAAGGTTCCAGTTCTTTATATTGTCCGTTGAATATTGGTATGGCCTTAAGGGCTGTTTCTAGATTGAAAGCTGACATGTTGTTTGAGTTACTATTTTCCTCTTCTATTTCTGTCCCTGAACTTTCACTTCCTTATCTTGGCTTCAAAAACTGGTCTATTGTATTCACTATCTTATCAAATGTTTCTGTCTCACTTTTGCTAGTCGTATTTTTTACTAGTGTTTCTCTAAGTGTTGCTAAATGCTTTTTAGTTTTCTCTATAAATGTCAATGAATATTTTCTATTTGGAGCCTTACGCAAGTTTGCTAAAAGTTGTTGAACTGTATCTAATTCCATTTAAGTTTGATATTATTTCACAAACATTTGTTGCAGATATATTTAGAGTTGTGTTTTTCAAACATATTTTTACCAATTTTTTTTTTACAAATTTCACATCTGAAACATCTATAATGAAAACTATCCTTTTCATATGCTAGATATCTTACCTTACCTATATCTATAATCTTTTCTTTGCAATTGGCACAATATTTTTCAAATAGAATGCCGAAACACCCTTGGTAAAAACAATTTGTTGCTGATTTTGACATAGTAATACTTTATCATAATTTTACAATTACTATACTCAATATCTTAATGTTTTCTATCAAATTCTTCATTTCTATTCATTCAATTGTTTTTTATTTTAAACTGAATTGTTTATATTGCGCAACATCTGTTTGCGTACATAGTTCTTATAATATCTATTTATTAAATACAATATCGTTTTAATCATAAAAATAACACTAATGATTCCTACTATATTTAAAAATCCACTTTTACCGCTGTTGCTGCTGCTGCTGTTATTATTGTTATTGTTGATTACCTCTTTGGTGCCGAACCAACCCATTTTGGTGTTTGTTGCTCGGACCGTAGTTGAGTTTTTCCAACGCTATTTGTTGTAGTAAACGCTGCTTTTGGGCCAGATCGTTAACCAGTGGTAGGATGTTGTAAATTTCTGCTACCCGTTGCCGTGCGATTACTCGCTTACCACCTCTAACTCTTTTTCGTGTTTTGTCGATTGTTTCCTGTGTGGTGTTATTTCCCTTCCGCCGTTGTTGTCGTTCTTTGTATTTTTCAATGCTTATAGGTTGTGGTCCCGCTGTCTTAGGTGTTGGAATATACACAGCTGTTTCGCGTTGTTCTGCCAATGCTTCTGGCACGTATTCTTCTTCGAATTTCCTTGCGTTTGCTGCTGCTCTCTCAAATAGCGCGTTGAAATCGTCCTCTGACATTGATGTTGTAGGCGTGAAAAATCACAGGATCAAAAAGCTGAATCGTTAGGGCCTTGTTAAGCAGGTTGAAATTTTGGCTCGATCAGATGTTGCAGGATCAAAAAATGTGCAGGGTCGGTTTGCAGGATCGCCATGTGGAGTACTACTTCATTTCTGTAACTAATTTTGATGCCACTGTAACGGCTGGACCTATTAATGGCTTTACGCCGTACTTTTAAAAAGGAAAGAAAGGAAGGAAGAAAGTCTTTTAGATCTTTAGACTTAGCACAAGACTGACCCTTTATTCAATTTTCCAGATCTATATAAATTAAAAATACCAGTATTTTTCTTCTATACTGCAGCCAAAACTCCTCCCCATATTTTCACATACATTGAAATTAAAAGTAGTCAAAACCAATTAATTAACATATTGAGCAATTTCTTTACATTTATAAGTTCTTTGTTTTCTTTTATTCTTACACTTCAAATAATTACTATTGCTGCGCTTGCAATTTCAATGCAGCAACATTGTTTGCGTCAGTCGCGATGTAATATGAATCATTTGACCCAGTGCAGTAATGAAGATAAACAAAACGAAAATTAGTTTGTTGTCATCGACTTAAATATTTACTGTACCGTGGGCTGGCTGTGCTATGACAAATGCTTTTTAAATATTTATAAATATGGCCGATAAAGAGTTAGTACGTGTTCAAGGATGTTCTATGGTTAGCTGCTTGATCGACTGAGTATAAGTCAGTATTTTCTTTCGTATTACAGTCTATTGAGCTCGACAGTCGAATTTGGCAGTAAGTGTATTTCGGGTATGTCAACCTTTAGGTATAGTGCGATTTTTATCCTCGTGTATAGTTTATATTAAGGATTTTTAGGTCCAGTTGACAAGAAAACTTTAACACTGATACTTTTTACTACAGTATATTTTATAAGTGGAGTAAAATCTAAACATATAATTTTACAACATGTTTTCAATTTATTCCATCTCTAAGCTAATTAGATAAAATACATACAACAAAATAATCATGAATAAAAATTGTAATTTTTTTACAAATTTTTAATGTTTACACAAGTTTTGGTTTTAAAAGTTATTTTACTTAAAACAGTTACATTCCTTGTAGCTCATAATATCATTTTGAATACAAAATAATTTGTTGTAGTAATGGCAGTCAAATGAGTCTTAAAAAACTCGTTCATTCGCTGAGAAGACGTCAAAATTTCTGGATAACATTTTCATGTTTCATTTGCCACAGCCAATAATGACAATTTAAATACAACAGATAGAAATTTTTTCAACTCAACATTTTCTTTCCTATAGAACCAAAAGTGAAAAGTTTCCAAATGGCACACAGCCATAACCAAATCAATTTTTTGACATAAGAATCGCTAAAACAACGCTTCCTGTGGCGAGTAGTAGAAGCAACATTTTTAGCTAGGCGATTTGAAACTCAGAATCGCTTTTTAGCGAAATCGCTAAGGAATTGAACGAAGCATTTTTTTAGGCATTTAAGCGATAGAGATTTAGCTTTAGCTAGGCGATTTTGAGAATTCGGCCTCAGGAACTCGAAATGGCGATTTATATTACCTAGGCGTATTTTTGTTTCGACTGCTTTTGTAAGAGGTCTCACGGACCCGTCGGCTAGAGTGACATAGGCATCTATATTTATTTTGCGACACTGCTGCCCTAATCGGTAAGCGAATCCTTTACTGATGAAACTCTTTGTGGCCCCCGTGTCGATGGTTGCGGATGTTTTTATATTGCCAACTACAAGGGTAGCAAACAGGGGCTGATTATTTATGTGGAGGTGGTTTACTGGTGATGAGGGGCTGTACTACAGGTGCCGCCGCCCCTCGACTGTGGCGGACCCCGGGGTCGTTTCCCGGCTGCAATGGACAGCAAACGCTAGAGCGTACTCCTCGGCGTCCACACCTTCGGCAAAAAACTGCTGATCCTCTACGTCATATTCGGGCGAGGTGGCCTTCGACGCCGCAATTGCTTCATGCCGTTCTCGTATTGACGTGGGTCTCTTGATCTTGAGACACCATTCGATGCTGTTCGGTAGGCGGTCGAGTTATGGTGCTACGGGGGGTCTCTTTGACCTTGAGGTTTTCGAGGTCCTCAGCCAACTCTATCAGCTCCGCTAGTGTGGAGAAATCCTTCCGCCGTATGTACCACTGGTAATCGGTTTGTAGGTTTCGGAAAATCCTTTCCAGTTTTTGTGTGTCAGTGTAGTTGACATGTCTCATCATATTTTGCACCACGAGAACGTAATCCTTAATTTTTTTCCTTGGGCTGCTGGTGCCTGAGCCGGATTTCATCGTCATCGTCCTCGAAGTACCTAGCTGGTAGGAAAAATTTTAAGAAATCATTTTTAAAAGATTCCCACGTAACCCAGTGCTGGTTGTTTTTGTGGTACCATATGATAGCCTTGTCCCTAAGCAACTCTGGCATCGTCCGAGGCAAGAGATTTACCTCAACCAAGTACACCTCAGCCAGTTCCTTTAGGCGTTCAACAAATAATAGTGGGTCCTTGCCCCCATCGTACTTAATTGACCATTTCCTTACCTGCTCTATTACGGCAACGTTTGGAGGGGTTACCTGTCGTGGTGGAAAGGTCCAGTCGGAGCCGCGATTCTGTGAATCGTTGAGCGGCGGGACTTCTATCGTTGCGGATGGCTGGGGGTTGGGTGATACGTCAAGGTGGTGCTTGGCTTGTAGCTCAACCAGGCGTTGCATCACCTCCTTCGTATGCGTTTTCTCGCCGACAAATGCTGCGAATCGTTTTCTCAGCTCTTCGACGGTACCGGAACCGTCGAGCTCAAATTCCGTGTGATACTTTTCGAGGTCTTCTCGTTTTAGGGAATATGCCCACGTAACACTTAGCACTTTGCTCATGTTTTTTTTTCTTTCTTTGTGTTCACTGTTTTATCACTGGTTCCTAGTGATTTTTATCTTTTTTTTCGCTGTTATTTTCAGGGTTTTTCTTATTATTTTGTTCAGTTTTATTTCTAGATTCTTTTGATTATCGTTAAATTTTTTTTTTATTTTCTTTCGCTTTCACATTTCCGTTGATAATTGTTAAATTAAATACTCAAAAGTTTCGATCACTTTCGTTTGCTCATTTTGATTGTCGTTCAAAATTTTTTCCTTTTAAATTTCCGTTCACTTTTGTTTCATTCACAAAACCATTTGATTATTGTTCAAAGTCACTATTCAGTTTTGCATCTATTATGCAGAGTTTACTGACATATATTTTTTCCACTTTTAGTGGTTTCACCAAGTTATTTTATTCTGGTCACTCTTTTTCTTCAATTGTTATTGTTCAAGTTTTCACTGTATATTATGCTGAGTTCATTCATATTCTTTTTCACTCTTAGTTATTCACAACGTTATTTTTTTCTTATTTATTGTTATTGTTCACTTGTTTAATTTCTTATTCGGTTTTCTGTTCGGCGTGTTGCCGTATTAAAATTTTGTTTCGTTTCACTTTTTTTTTCAGCTTCGCGTTATATATTTCTTTCCGACCCGCGTTATATATATATATATATTTAATTTTGTAGATTCACGCACGAAGTCCCTGTTCGGGCGCCATTGTAATGAACCTTTTCTCTTATAGCCGAGGTATCACTCGCCGGTGCCAGGGTTCGTTGCAAAAAATGTATTTACTGACCAAGTGCTGAATCTACTTCAATCAAAACAACCTTCTAGTTTCCTTCCACATAAACCTTCTTTATTCATTACTATATATAACGTTACTATTGTATTTACAACTAATGCGCCTCGTGCCTTAATCTAATCGTGTTCTTTATCTAAAGCCTACTATATCCCGTGTGTCGTCGCCTTTACACTGATGGAAAAAATGTCGTAGCCGTTCTGTACCCCTCTTCTTTATTGCGTGTCGCAGCCTTCACACTATGATATAGGCTCAGCCCGGCTGTGGCCCGAACAGAAGTGCAAATCGTTTTCGTCGTGCCTAGCGGCTAGAGAGAACCAGCACCAATAGCACGAATAGCACTTCGGGTTCGCTGGCTCCTACTATCTGAAGAATAACCTCTATATTCTCCCGGCCGTGGTCCTAACAAAATTGCGTATCGTTGTCGTCGCGCCTATCGGCTAGAGAGAACCAGCGCCAATAGCACGAATGGCACTTCTGGTTGACTGGCTCTTACTCTCTAAACAATAACCTCTATATTCTCTAAAATAAAGAGCAGTCCCAATAGCACGAATAGCACTTCTGGTCTGCTGACTATCGCTGTCTACAGTAATAATTTTACCGACTAGAGAGAACCAGCGCCAATAGCACGAATGGCACTTCTGGTTGACTGGCTCTTACTCTCTGTACAACTCGCTGATGGAATTTGTAGATGCCGGTGCAAATAAGTTGCTAGAGTGCTTCTGTGGACGGACACAAAAGGTAAGCCTAGGTGTATAAAATTCAGGTGCAATATGTGCTCACAGAATTTTATACGCAGGAATGGAAACAAGAATGTTAGTAGGTAAAAGAAATCAAAAGAGTTTGATTTATGTCAATATATATTCAGCTTTTAATATTAACAATTTCTTACTTTTTCAGAATTTTCTAATATAATTTGGAGGAATAAAAAATGGAGCTGCTTCGATGACTATGCCAATAAGAAGACGACGACCAGCATCACCTTCGTTCGGATAAGCCGAAGGACCAGCGAGACGCGAAGCAGTCGGTAAGGCAGTAACATAAAAAAGGTACTTAATAACTTTTAGTTTAGCTTAAGTAGTAGAAATACATAATTAACAAGGGTTTAGGTATAAACATGACGGCCCCCTTTCAGTATTAAAGTTAAAAAACAATCTTATATATGTTGTGTTCATAAGTGCATACAAAATTTATCGTAAAAATACAAAAAAAAGATAAAAAGTGCGTTGATTATTTTTCTTTTTTTTTCTCGTCTCAGGGTAATTCAATTTACTTAAATTCATTAAGCGTTTGGAATAATACCCGGTTGGATAATTCGTGGGTACACGTCTACCCCTAATACTAGGCTCACAGGGGCCGCTTTAAAGAAATTCGGGTCAGCTAGTACCAAGTTAGAAAAATTGGCCCTGATTGACGCGTCCAGTTTGGAAGCAGGGGTTGTCCGAGACAAGTGGCGCATAATCTTTGCCTGTGTCATAATCGACAAGGCGCTTTCATATGTCGACCGCAGAGTTATGGAGCATAACTCCACCGATCCCCACTTTATCCTTGGCAACCCCAACTGGCGCACTAACTGTTCGGACACTTCAGACATACTCGCACTCTGGTCGATCAGGGCCCTAACCGGACGTAACCGCCCGTTCGCCTGTACCTTTCCGACCGCCGTAAGGAGCAGCGGCAGTACTTCTTTCAGACAAGGTATAAGGGGCGAGGACTGGCTTCTAAAACCGCTATATGACCGATTCTGATGGGCGGGTTTTTTTGTTTGACGTCGGTGGTGTTGTTGCTTGGCTCGCCGTTTAAGTTTATAAGAGCTCCGGGTTGACGCTTGTGATCCAAGGGGCGGGCGGAAAGAGCGGAACTCTTTCGCACGCTGAGTTGCTGAAGCCATAGTGGTGTCACTCTCCATCCGTTCTTCGCCATCAGGTGCCAATCTCCTCTCATCGCTCGCTGGTTGCGACAAACGAGGTCTCACAGCGACCTCCCTTTCGGCGGACGTAAAATCGCGACGGGGAGACCGAGGTAAACGAGGCCTGGCTACGTCGCGAGAGGAGTTGCGTCTCGATACTTTAAATTTTTCACGACGGGAAGACCGAGACAACCGAGGCCTGGCTACGTCGTGAGAGGAAGAGCGTCTCGAATTTAAGGCGGCATCACGGCATGAAGTTCGAGACAAACTAGGTCTGACTGTGTCGGAGCTTTCTGTACGCGATTCGGACAAACGAGGTCCTTCGTGCAATCGCGACCCCAGATGGAGCAAAGTACTATGCGATCCTTTGCAGTAGCGGCAGGAGCCATCGCTCGCGCATTCGTCGGTCCGGTGGTTTGGCGAGAGGCACTTCGAGCAATATCGGAAAAGCAACACCATTCGCAGGCGTCCAGCGATATTCTCGCGTAAAAAATCTGGGCAGGATCTGAGAGCATGGTGACCCTTGCACACGAGGCAGCTCGATGGTTTTGCCGACATTAGGAACCTTTCTGAAAGATATAAATTATTTAGTTCCTTAAGTTCGGCAAAGGACGTAAAGGACATTAAAAGTTCTAATTTTCGCGTTGTGGTAAGAGAATTAACTTAACCACCGGCCTACTAATGACCCCGCGTTCCGTTCGTAAATCTGCAATGCGTACGCGACCGTCGGTTCCTAAATAGGTTTTTATAACTCTGCCTAATCGCCACTCATTTGCCGCAAGATTGTCTGCTTTGATTACAACTAAGTCGTCAATTTGTAAATTTTCGCGTGAATTTTTCCACTTATATCTCTTTTGCAGTTCTTTTAAATAGTCTAATTTCCAGATTCGGCAGAACTTCTGGTTCAATGCCTTTAATTTTTGCCACCGATTGATAATCGACATAGGACTCTCAGATATGTTTGGTTCAATAGATGAAAGCAAAGGTCCACCAACCAAGAAATGCGCTGGAGTTAAGGGCGCAAGACTATGAGGATCCGTTGACATCAGACTTATAGGGCGCAAATTTAAACATGCTTCGATACGCGAAAGCAATGTTGACAATTCTTCAAACGTGTACTTCATGTCTGACGCGATTTTACGAAAATGTAACTTAAAACTCTTGACACCCGCTTCCCATAAACCTCTCATATGGGGAGCACCAGCTGGTATAAAATGCCAAGACAAGTTTTGTTGCGCGAACTTTGACACCACGTTCTCGTTCGTTTCATTCAGAAAAGCCTTAAAATCTTCTTTGAAGGCCCGTGAGGCTCCAACGAAGTTGGTTCCGTTGTCAGAGTACATGTTCTCTGGACATCCTCTTCGTGAAACAAAGCGTGAAAATGCCGCTAAGAAAGTGACCGTACTCAAATCACTGGTTGCCTCCAAGTGAATGGCCTTTGTCGAAAAACAGACAAAGACACAAATGTAACCCTTAATGATAAGACACGCTCTGCCCGTATAATTTTTAATATCGTATGGACCCGTAAAGTCCACACCAGTGCACGCAAAAGGACGTGTAAGGAAAGTTCGCTCAGGTGGCAAGGATGCCATTAGCTGCGTTTGCAGACGCTTTCGGTCGATAACACATACTTTGCAGTTGTTAATAATAGACTTAATCATGTTTTTTACCTTAGGAATCCAATATTGCATCCGAATAAGGCGCAACATAAGTTGGTTCCCTCCATGAATGGAAATTTCATGGGTAAACTGCACAAGTAGTTTTGAAAAGTGACAGTCATATGGTAAAATAATGGGATGCCGCTCGTTGTAGGGTATATGCTCAGACCCAGCCAACTTTCCACCTACTGTTATGATGTCTTGGCTGTCTAAAAATGGGTTAAGCGTTAAAATTGAACTTTTGGCATCAACTAAAATCCTTGTTTGTAAATTGTGGTATTCTGAAGAATAGCCCAATTTCTGGAACCATATAATGAGACTGTTTGTCGTGTCCCTAATTTCTTGTGGGGTTATAGCCACCGACTAAAAACGAAATTATTTCGCTGAGGCTTATGCGTCATTCGAAAGAATCGTAATACGTACGATATAACCCGCAAAGCACGATGTAGTGAAGAGAAACGACTTAAAATGCCCGTATTGTCGGCACAAGCCATATGGGATTTGACTGGTTTACATTCTACCGTTGTATCGAACTGGTTTTCTTTACTTGGCCATAGAGATGGATCCTGCTTCAGCCACGCTGGTCCATGCCACCACAAGGTGCTGTCTTTCAAACTTTGTGGGTCTGTTCCTCTGCTGGGAGTCCACATGGCTCCAGTTTTCAGTATCAATTTTTTCTTTAATTTTTGTGATACGGTTGGCCACGAACGTGGTCCAAGTGCAGGGTTGTTTACGCAGCCATGCTAAAACTATCGTCGAGTCAGTCCAAAGGTACAACTGGTGGTTGTAAGCTTTCAACTTCGACAAAAAAGCATCCACCATTTCGGCTAGAATCACAGCTCCACACAATTCGAGCCTTGGTAAAGACACCGTTCTAACTGGTACTACCTTAGTTTTGGCAACGAGAAGGTGGGTGTCTACCTGGTGGTTGTGTCTGACCCTAATGTATAACGCTGCACCATATGCTTTTTCCGAAGCATCACAAAAACCGTGAAACTGTGTATCGGCGTCAGGAGAAAAATTAACCCAGCGTGGAATCTTAATGCTGCCGATGTGAGAATAAGTCTGCACAAAAGACAGCCAACGTTGGAGCGTGGAAGGTACCAATTGTTCATCCCAGTCAATCCCATCTAACCAAACTTGTTGCATTAAGATCTTTGCTACAACAACTACTAGGGCCAGCCATCCTGCAGGGTCAAAAAGTTTTGCTATCGTAGATAGCACTTCCCTTTTAGAAAAACTCCCTCCTTGCTCGAGTGGACGGACGTCAAAATAAAAAATGTCCGAACGTGCATTCCAGCGGATGCCTAGCGTCTTCACCTGACTGCTGCCTTCGAATTGCAAGAAGTCTTCATTGAGCAAATGCCCCTTTGAAATCCCTCGAATAATTTCTTCGGAATTCACCGTCCACTTACGCAAGGAAAACCCTGCAGATTCTACCGCCTTTTCAAGCTCCTTCCGTGCTTGAATTGAGGACTCTAGGCTATGTCCACAAGCCAAAGCATCATCTACGTACATATGGTTACGCAGTATACTTGACGCCAGCGGAAAAGTGCTCTCCACATCGTCTGCTAGCTGGAGAAGTGTTCGAATCGCTAAGAATGGAGCACAATCGGCTCCAAAGGTCACAGTCTTTAACTGGAAATCTTGAAGCGAATTTTTCGACGACTCTCTAAAAATGATGCGCTGATAAGCCTGCTGGGTATCGTGCACGATAATCTGGCGATACATCTTCTCGATGTCTCCATTAAAAACAAATCTAAAAAAGCGCCACTTAAGGATGAGCAGCGTTAAGTCGCTTTGCAGCACTGGTCCCGCATAGAGAACATCGTTCAGGCTGACTCCATTCGATGACGGACTCGATGCATTGAAGACCACTCGTACCTTCGTAGTGGTGCTATCAGGTTTCATAACGGCCTGATGAGGTAGAAAATAATTTGACGCTTGTTCCTTTTCACAATTGCCAGGAACCTTTTGAATATGGCCGAGGTCCAAGTATTCCCTAAGCACCCTGTCATATTCCAGTTTTGAGGCCGGATTTTCCATCAATCTGGCCTCATTTCGAAGAAATTGGCGTACTGCGATATAGCGCGAGTCACCTAAACCAATTTCTTCTGGATAACTTTGCTTAAATGGCAAGGTCACCACATATCGGCCCTCTGAATTCCGTCGCGTAGTTTTGACAAAGTTTTCTTCGCAAAATCTTTCTGTGTCTGTTAAAAACATCTTTTGTGGCACCTCCTAGAGCTCCCAAAATGATCCTAAATGGCGATCAAGGGAAACCTCACTGAAATAGGACACCACAGACGAGGACGCGGGCTGACCATCACATGGAACGGATCCTGTTAGGATCCATCCAAAGATGGTTTCTTGGGCAATAAGTGAACCCAACACATTCCGGCGGATACCGTCTAGTAAGATTTGCGAATACAAATCTCCCCCCAGTAGCACATCTACCTGTTCGCTACAGAAAAATCACTTATCTGCTAAAACGAGCTCCGGAAAAGCTTGTTGAAGCAATGGATCCACGGAACAGGTAGGAACATTTCCAGTGATCTTTGATAAGATCAGGGCATCTGCAGAGATTGGTATTGTTGGATCAATAGGTGATCCAAGAACAAACGTGCATGCCTTTTGCACCTTTGCAGAGACTACGTTGTTGCGGCCAGAGACCTGGGCGCTCACGCAGCGAGTAGGTATCTGTATGAGTCGTTGCAACCTTTCAGATATAAAGGACCCTTCTGAGCCAGAGTCAATAAGTGCCCTAGCGGAGAAGTATGTACCTTTATGGCAGATGTTAACCATCGCTGAGCCCAGTAAAATACGTTTACTGCTGGAGGCAAAGCACGATTGAATATTTCCTTGAGCGCTTGCAGATGCTTGCGGCTGCTCTGGACGTTGGTGAGTGGACTGTAGTACGTTGCTTGTGCTTGGACCTCCCCCTCCAAGCTGAATACTTGAGCTTGAATTGGTTCTATGCAACAGCGTATGATGTCGTTGAGAACATGTGGAACAGCTGTATGTGCTCCTACAATCTTTAGAGACATGGCTACTTGAGAGGCAGTTAATGCAGTAGTGTAAGCGTCTCACTGCCGATTTTTGGCAAAGTCTTAATGAATGCTGCTGACCTTTGCACAGCTTACATTTAGTATTTGTGAACTTTGTCTGATAGGTGCTGACCTTTTTTGTTGTTGAGGTGGCGCATTTGTTTTAGAAACTTTTGGCACAGCACCTCTAAAATTAGACACCGTTTCTAGCGTTTGAAAACGACTAGTGAGGAATTTGTCAAGGTCAGTCCACTTAGGAATTTCTGCCTTGTCCTCAATTGATTGCTCTCATAAGGAGAGCGTGTTCTCAGGCAATTTCGTGGATCACAAATAGCTGAATATTGCATCCCAGTTGCTTATATCAACTTTATGCATTGTAAGTGCCGAAATACAATTATTAATGTCTCTCTGAAGCTTTTTTATATCGCTTTCGGACTCACTGACCACCGCAGGAAGATTGAATAAAACTTTCAATTGACTATTAACAAGGATCCGTTTATTCTCGTAACGATGCTTCAAAATCTCCCATGCTGTCGCAAAACCTTCATGAGTCAATGGAGATTTTTGGACATTCTCCTTGGCTTCACCACGAGTTTTCTGATTTAAGTGGAACAGTCTCTCAACGGGCGTCAGTCGATTATTAGAAATATAAATCGCAGAAAACATGTCACGAAAGGACGGCCACGTTAAATAGTCTCCATAAAATAGTTCAGTGTCGCAGGGTGGAAGGCTTATATTATGGCCAGACAAAAGGGCCTCAGTTGTGGAAGGCGACGGAATCTCCTTTACCCTTTTTGCTGCAGACAACTGATCGGACATTTTGGTAATTTTTGACAATTTTTTTTTTTTCAAAAGAGTTTCAAGTTTAAAATTCTTCTTGCGATCGGCGACAAAATCAAAAATAAAACACCAAAAAAATTGAAAAAAAAAATTAAAACAAAAAATAACTTTAAAAAGTTATAAAAGGCGTTGAATGATTTTAAATTCAAGATAACAAGAAAATGTATCGCTTAAAAAAACGATTAAAAATAAATTTCATAAATCTTTGTCAAATACGTTGACCAAAGATCGAGGAACAAAGAACGCTGCAAAAGAGATACACTAATATTTAATTTAATGAACACTGACTGGTTCAGTTGACATTTGTAAAAAAAAATAATTTTTTTTTGAGAAGTTAAAAAATTAGCTTTATAAAAATGCTTCAAAAACTTCTAAAATAGTTCAAATAAGATTATTTCACGCTGTATCTCAACAAAAAATTGACGACTTATTATGATACTATGTAATTTGACGTAGAATGTCAAAAAATTACATAAACACCACCAATAATTTAAATTAAAAGTCACTTTGACGTTTAATAATATAAATTACTGATGTATGTTTTCATTCGCTTTGGTTTGTTTAAAATACAAAAACACCAAAAAGAAGAAAAAAAATATTTTTTTTTTATATGAAAAAAGTTTCAAAAATTATTTAAACTTCCTTAAAATGGTTTAAAATTATTTGAATAACGATTAATCCGTAAAAAACTACAATTTTCTTGCGACATGTACACCATGTAAACCATGTAAACTTTTGTCAAAAAAATCGACCTTGTGTAACCTACCCACTATTTCCTTATGTTATGCTGTGGTATTGCAACCCTTTTCCTTTGAGTTTTTTTTCTTCTCGCCGAAGTGTAAATAGCAATAACAAGAATATTGTGTATGCGAAATAAAACGATTCGAATAACGCGAAAATAGTAACAATTCTATATAAAATAATATATTTTATTTAAATAAATAAATAAATACGGATTTGTGTTTGTTTTTATCGCGTCGGGATGTTCTTTTCCAAATGGTTTGTTTATAATCGCGATTTGTCAATAATTTGTTGTGCCAAAAAATCTTGTCCGACGGACGGACGGCAAAGTTTGTTTACTTTGCCTGTGCTTTCCACTCAAAAATTAGCAACGTTGGTTGTGAAAAAATATATATTTATATAAATATATATAAGAAATTTAACACCGCGAAGTAAACTAATCCTTTTTTAATGAATTTAACTAATCACACTTAAAACGCGAGTGGTAAAATTAATTAAAAACCACAAGAAAAAATATACGCTAATATATTGTTGTAAAACGAAACTCGCGAAGTTTAACGAAGCTCCTTTCTATTATGACCGCCGCGATTTTTGTGTGTTTTGTGTTGTTTGAAAAATATACTTTCTTTTAATTAAACACTTTTATTTTTTTTTTCTAGGAAATTTATAAGAATTCCACGCTAAGCACCACTGAGACGAAAATAAATACAAAAAATCAACGCACCTTATTTTCCTTGGTTTTATCTGGAAGCTGGTAAGTTTTTCAATTCGATGGTAGAACTTGTAGATCTTCTTGTTTTATAAATTTTGTTTTCCTAATTCCTTTCAGACTGATCGGCTCGATAGGACCATGTACAACTCGCTGATGGAATTTGTAGATGCCGGTGCAAATAAGTTGCTGGAGTGCCTCTGTGGACGGACACAAAGGTAAGCCTAGGTGTATAAAATTCTGGCGCAATATGTGCTCACAGAATTTTATACGCAGGAATGGAAACAAGAATGTTAGTAAGTAAAAGAAATCAAAAGAGTTTGATTTATGCCAATATATATTCAGCTTTTAACCCTTTGACGACCAATGGGACACCGGTGTCCCATTTACCTTTTTATTTTTCCTGAAAAAACTACTGGACTTATTTTTCTCAAATACGTATTATTTAACAGGGAATAAATGTGGCTTTAAAAAAGTTTTTAATTTTTTAGTGTAGGTGCATCCCTTTGCCTACCAGACCACCCCAAATTAGAAAAATCTTAACTTTTTTCCATCTATTTTCTTGCTGCAATATAATGGAGGGTTATGGAGCTACAGGTCCAAAATTTTGACAGAAGTTGTGGACAACCTTATTCTTTCCAACAACCACAAAAAAAAAAGATGGTGCACTTCGACCACCCACACCATCAACCAATCTGATGGGACATATATGTCCCATTGGTCGTCAACGGTAAAAATCTAAGAACTTTTATAATTTTGTTCACGAGTTCATTTATTAGTAAAAAAAAAAAAAACAATTTGGCTTACATTTTGAATTATTACATGAAAAGTCTTTTTTTGTGATGCATTTCAAAACAATTTCTTTCATTATTGAAGCAAAATGGTTTTTTGCATATGGCACAAATAGAATTTGTTCGATTTTCCTTGCCTTGTTTGGAGCAGACAATACATCTCTTACGTCCGGTTTCACTTTTGCAAAGATAATGGCCGGACAGTGTGGGGACTTGCGCAAGTTTGACTCGTTTAGATCCCTCTGTTACAGAAGTAGGTGGTGGTCTCTTGCGACTGCTGAACGAATCGATCAATTGAGTAGCCAGCTGCGCACGGAATTCCAATGCACTGACAGAAAATGGATCATTATTCGATGTCGAGATTTTGTTGTAAACAATGTATGCATTATGCACACTCAAATCAAAAAGATCATAAAAAAGACGCAAGTAGAATTTGGTTTTTGATTTGCGATCGTGTTCGTAGTAAGACTTAAATAAAATAAAAATACAAATTAGAATTTAATTTTTGGCCAAAAAAAGAAAAATCGACGAACCTTTTTTTGATCCATGAGATCCACTCCGCCCATTCCTTTATTGTAGTGCTGAATTGCAACTGGACATTTGACATCGATCTTTGTGTCGGATCCAGCTTGGCGTCGTTTTACGTTGACTGATTCAAGTGGGGGTAGAAAATTAGATCCCAAAAATACGGCACGATTGTCCATCCACTTCAGCACGGCCACACCATTATCTACCATGCACTGGAATTCGCCACGTTTGAATTCCTTGTCTCCATCAAATTTAGGCATTTGTTTACGGTTGGAGCGAAGAGTGCCACAGGCTCTCATGTCTCTCTCTTTTAGCGTGTAAAGCAATTTCGGATTGTTGAAAAAATTATCGAAATACAATTCAATACCCATGCCATCGAGACCTTCCGCCATATCCAGAACAATTGACTCGCCAATGCCTATTTCTTTTTGCGATTTCTTGCCTGTGTATATGTTAAATTTGTGAAGGTAACCAGTTGCCGAGTCACATCGGCACCACAATTTAAATCCCCATGAAATTGGTTTATCCTTCATGTACTGCTTCATTATGTTACGTCCTTTGAATTTTACCATATGTTCATCGATGGCTTGGCACTTGGTCTCGCACATTGCATTCGCGAATGCTTTGTTGAAATGAATGATTATTGGCCGAATTTTGTACGCTCGATCGTACGATGGATTATCTCGAGATGGCTGTTCAACATTGTTGCTAAAATGTAAACAAGAGCAAATTTCTTCGAATCTTTTTCGGCACATTACATTTGAAATAAGTGGCACTGAGTAAATGGGCAATGTCGACCAGTATAGCCTAGTGTCTGGGAGACGGTGAATTGTCATGCACAAAATAATACCCAAAAATGCCTCCAATTCAGCCAAAGAAATCAAGAAAACTTTGCCTTTTTGCTCAGCGTATATTTCCGACTGTCGCTTGATCAATTTAAGCATTGTATCTAGGTTGGAAACTGCACTAAACACATCGTAAACACTCGGCACGCCACTGTCGGGTGCAGCAATTGGCAACAAGACTTTTCATTATTCGAAATCTGGATCAGTAAACTTTGGTAGAGTGTAGTTAGCCTCCGCATTTTTCCACTTGAAAGTTACTGGTTTAGTTGTTGGTAGCTTCTCGCATGTAACTTGCGGTAGTGTTGCTGACTTTTCACGCGCAGCAGCGCTAGTCGACGGTTGTTCATTCTCAGCAAGGATATCATCGATTACGATTTCTGTTCCGGGCTGTAGGGTGGCAGCATCCTCCTCAAGAAAAGCAATATCTTCTTCATCCAACTCTAAAGCACGTTCATCGTCATCGCTATCATCGACATTCAGCAATTGAATAATTTGTTCCTCAGTGAGGTAGAAACGGCGCGATCTCATTGTGTAACTGCAAAATTGAACCGACAATATTTCTGAAGCACGAACCAAAAAAGGCAAGTCACTTACCAAAATTTTATGAAATTCCAAACAATTTGATATGAAGGACTGTTTTTCACTTTTTAAAATGCTCGCGTTTAACAACTACTTTTTCTGACAGAACGAGACACGTACAATATATACAATAATGAGAATAAAAGAACCCACAAACAGTAAACAAAAAAAAAAACCAAAACGAAGAAACAAAAAAAATGCAGTAAGCTTTGCATTTTTAGCATTCAAATTTGAATTAGACCGTGTTTTTGCATTTTTGCATTACCAACGTAAAAAAAAATGGTTCATAAATTTTTACCGTTGACGACCAATGGGACATATATGTCCCATGATTTTTCACACCTTTGCAGGTGGAATTCTTTTATTTCGCATCACCTTTGTTTAGTAACATGAGGTCTCTGAATACGAATCCGGTGTCAGATTTTTAAATTTCCCAGCGGTTCAGGAGCGGTCGTCAAAGGGTTAATATTAACAATTTCTTACTTTTTCAGAATTTTCTAATATAATTTGGAGGAATAAAAAATGGAGCTGCTTCGATGACTCTGCCAATAAGAAGACGACGACCAGCATCACCTTCGTTCGGATAAGCCGAAGGACCAGCGAGACTCGAAGCAGTCGGTAAGGCAGTAACATAAAAAAGGTACTTAATAACTTTTAGTTTAGCTTAAGTAGTAGAAATACATAATTAACAAGGGTTTAGGTATAAACACTCTCTAAAGAATAACCTCTATATTCTCTAAAATAAAGAGCAGTCCCAATAGCACGAATAGCACTTCTGGTCTGCTTACTATCGCTCTCTACAGTCATAATTCTACCGACTAGAGAGAACCAGCGCCAATAGCACGAATGGCACTTCTGGTTGACTGGCTCTTACTCTCTAAAGAATAACCTCTATTCTCTAAAATAAAGAGCAGTCCCAATAGCACGAATGGCACTTCTGGTCTGCTGACTAGCTTCTACTTCTACTGCTAATATGACTTACTCCGGTGGTGGCCCGAACAGAACTCACTGAACTCAAGAATAGTTCTGCCTTATATAGGACAGTCATAGAGCTTTTCTAACTTTAAAATTCTTTTCTCGTTTTCTGATTGGCTGGCACAACAGCTGATCGGATGCTTTTAGCTTTTCGATGTTAATGAACAGCTGGTTGCGTGTTTCCGGTGGTTTGTGCCGTCGGTGTACAATATGATATTTCCCTAGACTAAACTAACTAGTTTCCACTAGATGGCGTTTACATTCGTCTTATTACAATGATTTATACGGTAATTCAACTAATGTAGTGATAATAATTAAATGCTCTGAGTCTTAGCATGTAAATTAAATATTAGTCTTAAATCTTTATTTGGCTTTGTACAAATAATACTAGCAAAGTAAATTAGCAAAAGTAATGCAGTTAAATTAATTTGTTTCAATAATTATACTTATGATACTTTAGCGAAATAATTAAATAAGGTAATAATAAAATAAATTGTGTTGCGTTGTTGTGTCGCTTGCTGGGCTGCCATCACTGATGATTTTGCCAATGTGTGGCCAAAATCCCGCGTGATTTTGTTCTCAAACTTTCCACATACTTGCGGGGGGAAGGACGTTGTTGGACGCTGACTCGACCCGTAAGGCCAATAATTATTTGGAATACCTTCCCTTGTACGGTAGTCTTGAAGGGTTATGCGTGTCATCTTCCGACGCTTCGGTAGTGCAGCGCGGATCGTTGTCTGGAGTTCATGCACCACGTCTTCGTCAAATCTCGACCATATGTCGGGGGCATTTTCCTCCTCGGGGAGCATCGATCGGGGAGGTGATCGATCTTCGGTGTATCGAGGGGGCGTTCGGTAAGCGATGTCGAGACTGGGGTTCTTCCTCGGTCTGGCTTTGGACTCTTCAGACTCAGATCCGCTTTGATACGGCAACCTGTGGCTGCAGTCTTCGTCTCTGTCTTCGCTCCTTGAACTGTCGTCTGAGCTGCTGCTTGAGCTGTCCGAGCTATTGGAGCTATCGGGCGAGGCTACTTCAGCTTCTTCATCTGTGGACACATCAGGTGTCGTTAGTCGCGGGGAACTATGCAGTGGTGTCCCGTCGCTTCCGGTATTGCTGAGGGTTATGGGCAGCGTTGGCGGTGAGGCAACCTCGCTTGCCCCACGGAAATCTTCCGCTGGCGCGAGGTTGTGTCGTCTGGATGGCCCGGGCTCGTCGTCGCCCTGGGCTGGGTGTTGTGGTTTAGTGGTGCTCGTTGTCGTGGTTGACTTCATCGGGCTGTGGTGCCCGCGATTGGCTCTTGGCGAGGTTCGTACGACTCGCTGATGAAAATAGAGTGGTCGCCGGGGTGTGGCAACACAAATTTGACGTGTTGTTTGGCTTGGCGGCGAGGACCGTGGTACCACTCGGATGCGGCTTCCATCTGCTCTTGTTGGTACCTCCAAGAATTCCTCTCCCAATACCTTTGTACGGCGTCCACGGACGGCCGCACTGTACATATTTTGTCAGAATCTTGCCCGTGCCGCCTCAAACTTTGGGTTGGTCGTGCGTTAGCTCATTTTTTCTTCTTCTCTTAGTTACAATCAGGAGTCGCTAGATTTGCGTGTCTTCGTCAGTACTTTTGACTAGAAAGACAGAGAAGGATTAGTGAGTATAAATTTCGGACATTGTAGTTATTTAATATAAGTTATGTTGGTAGGATGAATTAAAGACTTTCGTGAGTTTTAAATTAAAAGACTTTCGTGAGTTTCACATATATATTGTGAGCGTTATGGTGGACTTATGAGGTCGTCGGTCGTTTCGTCCAAGCATCGCGAACGAACATAGGGTTTAATTTCACTCAGGTGGGCTGATCGGGTACGGTTGTCTCCCTTCTGTTTGAGTCGCACTATGACTGGTGACGTGAAGCTCACAACGGTATAAGGACCAGCATACTTACGTCCTAGCTTGGCGGCAAAACTGTCTACAGCTTGACGAGTACTTCATCTCCAATGTTTGGTTTCCATGGTCGTCAGCGTAGGTTATAATGCCTTGCCTGATCCACGGCCGCTCTGGAGAGGTTGTGTTGCACGATCGTTAAAATATCTTTCAGTCGGGATGCTCGCTCTGTGGGTTCGATGCTCTCGGTTCCCGTGCCTGGGGTAACTTCATCGTATAGTGAATGCGGCAAACGTGGTTCCCTTCCCTGTGTCAATTACGCTGGGCTGTAACCGGTCGTCTCTGATATACTAGTGTTTATAGCAAGTGAAATCTCCGGTAGGCTCTCGTCCCAGACCCGCTGTTGGTTATCTATTATCTGCGCTATCATGGTCTTCACTGTTCTGTTTGCACGCTCGGTTGGGTTTTCTTGCGGCGTGTACGGTGCGGTGAACTGCTGCCGTACTCCTAGGGCTTCGATGTAGCGTTTAAATACACGGCTGGTGAACTGGGTACCCTTTTCGGTGATGAGGACTTTGGGTACTCCATAGCTACCCAAGATTCGTTCGTGAAAAGCCTTGAGTAACCCATTTGCTGTTGCGGTTCGGAGTAGGATCACTTCGGTCCACTTTGAAAAATCGATCAAAGAAAACTAATAACATCGTGTTTCCGCGTTTTGATCGTGGCAGTGGCCCTACGAAATCTGCACACACTGTTGACCATGTAATATCTTGATTAACATCTCTCCGGCTGGAGCTTGTTGACTAGCCTTGTAGCAACTGTGGACGTAGCGACTAATGTCCCGGAACATCCCCGGCCAGTAATACCGGTTCGCTATTCTCGCGATCGTCTTCCGGATGCCTAAGTGACCCGCACATGGACTGTCATGAGTCTCTTTTAGAACTCGTTCTCGTTGTGACGTGGCGACACACAGTTTCCACGGTGCGCAATCGTCGTCACTCACACCTCGCGGGATGTGTCGGTATAATTTCCCTTCAATATCAACGTAATCTGAATATTTATCAGGAAATCTCCTTACCTCGGCACACTTCTTGGTCAGCCACGGGCAATTTGGCTGGCTGACGTCGCTGACGGTTATTCGTTGTAACTCCACTGGTTGTCAAGAGAGGGCGTCAGCTATGATGTTCTGCTTCCCTCTACGATACTGCACCGTAATGTTAAACTGTTGTAACTCGAGTGCCCATCTTGCGATGCGACCCGAGGGGCTCTCAATCGAGTTTAACCACTTTAGCGACAAGTGTTTGGTTATCACTACAAACTGGTACCCTTCCAGATATGGCCTCATCTTTCGGATACCCCACACTATTGCCAAACACTCCTTTTCGGTGGGTGAATAGTTTTTCTCAGCGTTATTCAGATGTCTGCTAGCATATGCTATGACTCGTTCGGATCCTTTGCTTTCTTGCGAAAGCACTGTGCCCAGACCGCTCTCACTGGCGTCGGTTTGGAGCGTGAACGTTTGGCTAAGGTCTGTTGGGGTTCTCCCCACTTCCAATACTTTCCCTTTTTGAGTAGGGCTGTCAGTGGTTGTGATATCGCTGCGAAGTCCGGGATAATCGGCGGTACCATGACACGATACCTAAGTATCGTCGCATTCCTTTCACGTTCTACGGTGGTTCCAGATTTCGAATGGCTGCTACTTTTTCAGGGCCTGTGTGAATACCATCCCCGCTCACCACATGGCCCAAATATTTAATCTTCGTTTTAAGGAATTCGCATTTTTTGGCTTTGATTCTTAGGTTGGCTTCTAGAAGACTTCGAAACACTTCTCGCAGATTCTGGATATGTTCGTTCAACGTCGCCCCCGTTACCACGATATCATCTAGGTAGGCGAACGCAAAGGGTTCCAGTTCTGGGCCTATGACTCTATCGAGGGCTCGCTGGAACGTTGCTGGTGCAGAGTGAAGGCAGAATGGCATGACGCGCCATTGATACAAACCACGGCCAGGCACGGTGAATGCGGTGTACTTTTTACTTTCGGTTGCCATTGGGATCTGCCAGTAGCCGTCCTTCAGATCTAGACTGCTTACATATTTGGCGTTACGCAGTCGATCCAAGATGTGATTAATACGTGGAAGTGGGTATGCATCGGGTGCTGACTTGCTATTAAGCTGTCGGTAGTCTATACAGAGTCGCCATGCTCAATCACAATTGGCGCGCTATATGGGATGTGCGATGGTTCGATACACCCCTTTGACAGCAGCTTGTTGACCTCCTCGTCAATGATGCTCTGCATCGCTGGGTTCCGTGGGAAGTACCTCTGCTTAATAGGCCAGTCGTCGGTCATCACGATTTTATGTTCCGCGATGTTTGTCACCTCGTGAATGCTTTCGAACTGCCCAAGTTCAAAATCCAAAAATTCTTTCGTTAGTTTTGCCTCAACGTCTTGCCCTCCCAAGGACGTATCTTTTACTTCAAGCTCAGCTACTGGATGGTCGTTCTCAACCATTGACTCGTTCTCGTCGCTCCGTCGAGCGTTCTTCGTGACTTTAACCTCTTCTCTATTCTTGAGAGGAATTTCCACTGCTGCTACAAAATTTTTGAACTGAGCCCCTTTGATATATGGATTTTCCCTGCGTCGGCGACGGCGCTGCTTTGGTGCTTGTATTCTTGGTTCCCTTTTATCGGCAGTTGGTAACGCAGATGCTGCTGCAGCGGCAGTTGATAACGCAGATGCTGCTGCTTCGGCAGTTGGTAACGCAGATGCTGCTGCGGCGGCAGTTGATAACACAGATGCTGCTGTTTCGGCAGTTGGTAACGCAGATGCTGCTGCGACGGCAGTTGATAACGCAGATGCTGCTGCTTCGGCAGTTGGTAACGCAGATGTTGCTGCAGCGGCAGTTGGTAACGCAGGTTCTGCTGCAGCGGCAGTTGATAACGCAGATGTTGCTGCTTCGGCAGTTGGTAACGCAGATGCTGCTGCGGCGGCAGTTGATAACGCAGATGCTGCTGTTTCGGCAGTTGTTAACGCAGATGCTGCTGCTTCGGCAGTTGGTAACGCAGATGCTGCTGCAGCGGCAGTTGATAACGCAGATGCTGCTGCGGCGGCAGTTGGTATCGCAGATGCTGCTGCGACGGCAGTTGGTAACGCAGATGCTGCTGCTTCGGCATGAGAAAAGATGATAGGACCATGTCGGCAGAACCTACTATTTTGTTCTTGACTATCGCAACCGCTTATGAGTGTTTTGAACTACCATCATAATTCGCATAAATTTTGTAGGCGGTGTCAGCCGCTTGCCTCCAGGACACGTATTGTGGCAGGGACTTTACAAGATTAAGTGATTCGTTACAGTTTCTGCCTGGCTCTATTGTCACTTCTTTGAAGTCCTCGACTTGCGAGGGTGTCTCTATTTGTGTGAGTCTGTTCGTTAGTTCATCTAGCTTCCCCTGAAACTCACGTTTAGTCTGTTCTGTGGCAGCTTTGATAGCAGCATTTAAAAGATTTTGCAACGTTTGCGCATCCATTTTCGATTATCGTAATTTAATTAATTGAATAGGCTTAAATAATTTTTATTCACAGTAACTGGGTAAACAAATTTTGTTTCAATTAAACACTTAATTAAAAACTTTGGCTTAACAATTATTTATTAAGATAAATTTTATTTCTTGAATGAAAGAATTATTTGCTTTTACGCCCTTTACTTCTGTTGATGAAATCAACAAAAATGTTTTGTTCTTTTAACACTTTTTTATTGCAAAACAAGTGGTTAAAATTGTCCAAGTTTCTGTGCGCGCGTTTTAGTTGACATAGTAAATGCGACACGCGCACATAAACTCGGTCAACTTTTGAACACTTTGATTCTTTAATTAATTGAGCAACAATGCAACACGCGCACATAAACTCGGTCAACTTTTGAACACTTTTCTTTAATTAATTGAGCAACACCTGAGTTTCAGTAAATACTTGTTAACCAATAATTACGATGTGGGTCATCCACAGTTTGGGAAACATACACGCTTACCCAAACTGCTTAGCTAAACATAAGTTTGTTATATAAAGTTTTACTTTTAGCTTTTTCAGTTGTTAATAAACAAACAGTGACTTGAAGTGGTTTACACCCACTTTAAGTACGTTTATAATCAAAAATAAAACAGGAGTTTTATTCATTGGTCCTTCGAGGAAAGTTGAACCACGACCACCAGAGTCCTGATAAAAAAAAAGAGTAAATTAAACAGAAGTCTAAAAAACATTTTTGACCACAACGTATTTTGGCGTTAATCACGGCCGGCAGTGATTAAAGCGTACCGAGGCTTAGACATCGGAATAGTGTTAAATAAAAAAAAAATATATAAATCATTATACAAACAAAAAGTGAACCATTCTAACATGGCAGAAGAGGAGTTTAAGGAGTTGGTACAAAGCCAACTTAAAATAGAGACAGAAATTCAGCATATCTGGGTGAATTTCAAAAAAGATTCAACAAGCAGGTACTCCATGCAGTATTTTGCACAACGTTTGGAAAATTTGCGAGACAAATGGACAGATTTCTAAATAAACAATGAAAGGCTTGGTGATTTGGTAAATGTGGATCCACGACATGACTTCTTCACAAAAAAATTCTTTGAGAAGATTGAAAACAAAAGTGAAGAAATTCAAGCCAAATTCAGAAGCGAGCTAAAACAACTACAGAAAAAAGGAAGCAGGTCCGAATCAGAAGGAGGTGAACTTTCTAATCAGCATTCTTCAGCGGTCGCAGCATTCAAAAACAAAGACGAAGCCAGCAAGAGTGCCAGTGAAGGTATTAAATTAGACTGCAATAACATGGCAGCCAGGCGATTGGAGTTATTAAAGTTGAATTTCTCAGAATCAAAGAAAGCATCGACTTATCCAAGAGCAATGTGGCGCTGGAGTTTAAAGCCGAACAACTTAGTGCGTGTTGGGCGGTAATTACCAAAATCAACGAGGAAATCATGGTCTCCAAAGAAGACGACGACCAAAACGAATTTTAAAATCTGGAAAAAATATTTGAGGAGACGTATATTCAGCTACAAGAAGAGCTAAATATACGCAAAAAAGGAAGCAGCACCAGAAGCTAAACCATCAACCCTAAACTTGCCAGTATTCAATGGGAGATATGAAGAGTGGATGCCGTTTTGGGAATTATTTGAGCGACTAGTTCATCAAAACAAGGAACTAAGTGACATCGAAAGAATGCAATACCTAAAGAGTAGCGTTCGTGGAGAAGCCGCGAGGCTTATGAATCATTTGACAACGACCTCTGGCAACTATTTCGCAGCAGTTGAATTATTGACCAAGAGGTATCAAAATCCTGCAGCATTAGGAAACAATTTTATCAAGAAATTGCTTAACTTGAAGGCTGTAAGAAATGAAAATGCTTATGATCTGAAAACGATAATAGATTCTACAAGAGAAATATTATATGGCATCAGCAACTTGGATTGTGAAACAAGAAAATTGTATCAACAGTCAAGAGGAGCCTCAACTGCAGTTCCAGAATTAAAAGAGCTTTTCGAGTTTATAGAAGGCAGATTTAGAGGCCTAGAAAACGGAAGAGAAGTTCTGCGAGATCTTAATCGAGACAAGACCGGTTTTCACTCACCATCAGTAAGCACTAAAAGCCACGTAACAGTAGTTTCTTCTGCATACCCTGTGTGTAATAATAACCATCAAATCTATTACTGCAAAAAATTTTTGGATATGAAGATTCAAGATCGCCGTGAAAGAGTTCAACGTGCAAGGTTATGTTTCAATTGCCTTCGTAGTGGACACAGCAGTAAGGAATGTTCAAGCAAACGAAGGTGTCTAGTGTGCAACACAAATCATAATTCATTAATCCATGAGTGTCAATCAGGAAAAAGTATTTCAGCCGCCAGAGTTCATAACGAAAACTTGGCTAATTCATCATCGGGCAGTGCTAGATCAACTGCAGTACCAGCATCTTACAACAATAATAACGTAGATAAAACAGTTTTATTAGCGACAGCGATGATAAATTTATACACCAAGGGTTTGGTGAAGCCAGTCCGGGCGCTTCTTGACCAAGGATCACAATCGTGTGTTATAACTGAAAAACTTGCAAGAAGTCTCAAAGTTCCAACGACAAATTACAAAACTCAGGTGAATGGCATCAATGGTCAGCCAACACAAGTTATTGCCAAGTGCTCGTTGCGAGTACAGTCAATTCACAATGACAAAAAGGGTTGTCACATCGAAGCAATCATAATGCCAAGCATTACATCAAAAATGCCCAGCAAAGAGTTCAAGCCAGAGCAATGGTCGCACAAAGACGGCTTACAACTAGCAGATCCTTGGTATTCTGAACCAAAAGAAATTCAATTGCTGATTGGGTCGGATGTGTTTCCGGAAATCATAGGCCAAGGATTGCTCAAGGGTCCAAAAAATACGCCAATGGCTCAAAACACGATATTTGGATGATTTTATCAGGACCTTTGACAACATCATCAGAACAGAAAATACGCAAGCAACCATTAAATGAAGTCACATCATGTGTCAACGTATACAACAATGATGAAATGCTGAAAAAATTCTGGGAGCTAGAAGAAGTTCCGAGCTTTCACAGCCGACATAGAAAAAATGTACCGGCAAATACGAATCCATGAAGACGATAAGGACCTTCAGCGTATTTTATGGAGAGAAGACAACAAGAAACCAATTAAGGAATACCGATTAAACACTGTTACTTATGGCACAGCATCCCCTCCGTATCTCGCTATCAAGACCATGATAACATTAGCAGAAGACGAAAAAATAAATTACCCATTAGCATATGAAACTGTAACTAATGGATTCTATGTGGATGATTGTTTAGGAGGCTCGAACTCTATAGAAGAAGGTAAAGAAATACAACAACAACTGATACAAATGCTAAGAAAAGGCGGTTTCAAACTTCGAAAGTGGTCATCAAATAAGCCAGAGCTGTTACAAATTATACCAAAGGAAGACATAGAAACAGACCTAGATATGGAGCTTAGCAAGGATCAGACAATAAAAATTTTAGGAATAAAATGGTGTCCTAAAACTGATTACTTTGAATTCAAAATCAATACAGCATCCTTCAGTACCAAAATTACGAAAAGGGCTGTGCTGAGTGATGCTGGGAAACTATTTGATCCTTTTGGTTGGCTGTCACCAGTTACAATAAAGGCAAAAATTTGTATTCAAAAATTTTGGATTCAAGGCAATGCGTGGGATGAACAGCTTCCAGCTAATTTACAAGCAGAATGGCATGAATTCAAATCACGTTTACCAACCGTTCAGAGCATCAAGATAAAAAGATGGACTCAGCAGTCAATAGATAGCATAATCGAACTACATGGGTTTGCAGATGCATCTGAAAGAGCGTACGCAGCTGTTGTATATGCAAAGGTTACCAATAAGAACAACATATCAATATCATTGCTTGCATCAAAAACAAAAGTAGCGCCAGTAAAGCAGATATCACTGGCCAGGCTGGAATTATGTGCAGCTGTTCTTCTGACAAAACTAATAAACTATATCCAGAACGGAACTTCAACTAAATACGAAAGAGTTTTTGCATGGTCAGACTCAAAAATTGTGCTTAATTGGCTTAAGCAACATCCTGTAAAATGGACCACATTTGTTGCAAATCGAGTGTCACTCATACAAGAAAATTTTAAAGGACAATTTAGATTTGTTTCTGGATCTGAAAACCCAGCAGATATTCCATCAAGAGGTGTATTTGGAGATAGTCTTATCTCAAATTCATTGTGGTGGAATAGACCACATTGGCTTAAAGAGAATGATTCAAATTGGCCTAAGGATAAAACATGCACGGTGGCACAACTTAAGAATGAAAACGAAGAAATAACGAATCGATTTTCATCACTTCGCAAACTTCTTCGAGTAACAGCTTATTGTTTAAGGTTTATCAACAATTGTGTCAAGGTAGGAGAAAAAGTGTTGGACATATAACCGGGGAAGAAATAAATGCTGCAGAAAAGGCACTTGTTAGGCGTGCGCAACAAGTGTTCGAAGAAGATATCAAAAATCTAAAATTACAAAAAGATTTGTCAAAAAATAATAAAATTTATTCTTTGCATCCATTTGTTGATAATGAAGACTTGTAACGCATTGGAGGCAGGTTGGAGCACACAAATCTATCAATGAATCAAAAACATCCAATAATATTGCATCATTCAAACCATCTAGCAAAACTTATTATTCAACAAACACATATTGACACATTGCATGGGGGTGCAAATTTAACTCTCAATCACGTACGAAATAAATTTTGGATTATTCGCGGAACAAATGTAGTAAAGGCGCACATCAGAAAATGCATGAAATGTTTCCGGTACAACGCCAAAGGACAAGTTCAATTGATGGGGCAGTTACCAGCACCACGAGTAAATTTTTCAAGGCCATTCACTCATTGTGGCGTTGACTACGCAGGCTCTTTTCTCATTAAATGTTCGCAATTTCGTGGAATAAAATTGCATAAGGCATACATAGCAATATTTGTCTGCTTTGCGACAAAAGCAGTTCATATAGAACTAACTTCTGATCTTACAACACAAGGATTCCTGGCAGCCCTCAGACGAATGATAAGTAGGCGTGGATCAGTTCACCATATATACAGCGATAATGGAACCAACTTCGTAGGAGCGAATAATATTATACAGATTGTGCAGCTACAGAATAGTCTTGCAGAAACTGGTATTCAATGGCACTTCATTCCACCTGGATCACCACATTTTGGTGGAATATGAGAATCAGGAGTGAGATCTATTAAACATCACCTTATTAGGGTTATAGGTGATCAAAAATTAACATATGAAGAAGTGAACACTGTTTTGGTTCAAATAGAAGAATGTCTAAATTCACGTCCACTATGTCCGTTATCTGATAACATTGAAGATCTAAACGCATTAACACCAGAACATTTTATTGTGGGCTCCTCCTTGATGACAAAAACACATGACAGCATCTTCAATTTTGCAGACAGTACTTTAAAGCGGTGGAAAATGGTTCAAAAAATCAAACAGGATATTTGCAAATGTTGGTATGAAGAATACTTAAAAAGCATACAACAGCAAAGATTCAAGTGGACTAAACAAACATCAAATTTAGAAGTCGGTCAATTAGTCCTTGTTAAAGATGAGGCAATGGTTTCATCAAAATGGCCACTAGGCCATCGAAATTCATCATCGAAATTCATAAAGGCACAGATGGGCTTGCTCGAGTTGCAACAGTTAAGACGCAAAAAACTATACTCAAACGAGCGATACAAAAAATTTGTTTGCTACCAATTGATGACAACTTTAAAATAGAACAAGGATGCCAACCAACAACTCAAGATATGTCTCATGGTTCAGTTACTCCCAGTGAGGCCGGAAAGTATCTGAAAGATAAAAAAACTACGTCGATTACAGTAACATCAACATTATCAACGGTTGTGATAGTACTGCTGTTGATCTCCAACTTCAGTTCATTGCATGCCAGCTACACCATAACACACCCTGGACCTGGGCTATTCATAGAAAACCTAGGAGCAGCGAAAGTTCAACGCGGAATCCTTCGCACGAGGTCTTTATTCCCAATCAACGACATCATACAAGACAAGAAAAATCTGAATCGAACAAAGGAACAAATGGCAAGCTTGTGTAATAATGCAAAAGGATTGACTAGTGACAGTCAGTGTGATGAATTAGTACATCACTTAAATGAGGAATGGATCAAGATATTTGAAATTTTTAGGCGTTTGAATACGGGCCATCAAAGACAAAAAAGAGGACTTGTAGGAACTGTTATGACAGCATTATTTGGAGTAAATGACGAATTGTACCATGACATCGAATCATTAGATCAAAATCAAAAGACTTTAATGAAATCTACAAAAAGCAACGATAACCCGGCATTTGAAGTTACCTGGTAAATCATACATCTTCCTGGGATGCGGCAAAATGTTGATGAAATCAACAAAAATGTTTTGTTCTTTAAACACTTTTTTATTGCAAAACAAGTGGTTAAAATTGTCCAAGTTTCTGTGCGCGCGTTTTAGCTGACATAGTAAAAGCAACACGCGCACATAAACTCGGTCAACTTTTGAACACTTTTCTTTAATTATTTGAGCAACAATGCAACACGCGCACATAAACTCGGTCAACTTTGATTCTTTAATTAATTGAGCAACACCTGAGTTGCAATAAATACTTGTTAACCAATAATTACGATGTGGGTCATCCACAGTTTGGGAAACATACACGCTTACCCAAACTGCTTAGCTAAACATAAGTTTGTTATATAAAGATTTACTTTTAGCTTTTTCAGTTGTTAATAAACAAACAGTGACTTGAAGTGGTTTACACCCACTTTAAGTACGTTTATAATCAAAAATAAAACGGGAGTTTTATTCAAAATTGAAATTGAAAAATCATTCATTTTTGTTGTTTTAAAATTAAACAATTTAAGTGAGAAAAATATTTTTCTTTTGTTTTTGTTGCTCTCGTAGTGGCTCTTCTGTTGTGTCTCTAACACGTCGACCCCTCCATAGTGTAGGCTTCCGAGTTTTTTGATTAAATTCTCTGCGCCGCTCCTCCTCTATGTGCTGCAACCACGTCCTGTAACTTTTAAGGAAATCCTCGGCATGTTGTTCGATCAAAATTTTCTGTTTTAATTCTGTTCAGATATGTCCTCAGATACATACTCCGGCACTGGTCGTTCTGCCGTCGGTATATTATTGCCGTGAGTTGGCAGGACCGCCATGTAATGAGTTTAGTAATTTTTGTTTGAATAAAAAGGACCTGCCTCGAATTTCTTTGCCGGCGCTTAAAAACGCCACTGGCTCTAAATATTTAATATTTTTTTTTTGTATTGTCAGCCGGCATAAAAATGCACTCAGGCTTATAATAATTAAGTCAGCTGATTGAAGCTTGTTTAATTACTGGTATTAATTTCGCAAAGTCAGTGCTTATAAAGCTAAATAACGGTATTTTTAAGTTTTCAAATCATATATAAAAATGTGCATAATAATTATACATAGTGTTCAATAATATAATAACTTAAAAGTGCGTGAGTGAAAAGTAAATATTAACTTAATGTGTAAGTGCGTAATAACAATAAAAAAGCGCGAGTGAAAGAAACAGAACATTAACTTAGTGCGAAAGTGCATAATGTTAACTTAATATGTAACCACGGGTCATTGTGCGTGGTGAATAACAATAAACATAGTTACAGTGCAATCAATAAGTTTGTGTACAGTTGGTTGCTAAACTCGGTGCGCACTACATCTGCTTCGAGGTTTGGTTTGCAGGGATGGTCTTCAAAAATTCTACTGGTACAGTCCTCATGACTGTCACTTAGTGGATACAAAAAGTTGTTGTTGTCAATATGTGTTATCTAAAAAAATTTTTACCAAAAATTGAATTTCTAAAACGGGTTCAAACGAAACTTAAACCTTTATATACAAAAGAAAATATTCCTACCATCCTCTTTCCGAGAGGTGTTGGAAGATGGATCCGCCATCAATAATATATTTCCAGCAGAACCCACGTCAGTCCTACTGCCACAAAGATAAAAATCCCACAGTATTTTATGCCAAAAACTATCATATTGCACAAAAAAATTTTTTTTCAATATACCCAACAGTTTAACGATTTTTTTTTATAGATATTTAATTTAATTTATAGGTATAAATAATTTCTTATTATTTAAAACATTAAAAACACATTTTTTTTAAATGTCCTAACAAAAAATTTTCTTTATTGTTCCTGTAACAATAAAGACCTATCAAACATTTATAAAAATTCCATAAAAAAAATCTTTCCAAAATATCCTTGTTGTTCCTGTAACAACAAGGTCTCACCGATCACTTTGAATCTTTGCAAAAGAACCAATGTCCTTACTGTTCCTATAACAGCAAGGATGCTAGCAATTAATTTTTTTAATATCCATTTTTTTAAAACACCTGCTGTTCCTATAACAGAAAGATCTAACAAAAATTGTCCTTCTCTAAAACTTTATAAAATTAAACAAACCAAAGTTGTGCTAATTGTTCCTGTAACAATAAGGATCCTAACATCCTTGCTGTTCCTGCTGACAGATGGAACCTACCGGCTGCGCCAATTTGTTGTATCCTCCACTGAGGATACACGTAGGTCCTATTCGTCGCCGAGCGACACTCTTCCTAATTTTTATTATAATATTAACCACCTCTTTGTTTGGTAGGCATGGTGATTTATGCCATTCAGTAGGCAGCCGTGAGGTTGCTGAGATAGGCTTATGTTAATGGGGGTTTTGAACGGTTCCCAAACCGAAAGCATACTTACCATAGTTGTCCATTTTTTTTTCTGTACCTTTAAAATTGAAATATCTCAAGTTCTCTTCTTTCTATGTGAAGACTTCACTTTTATTTATTTACGAGCCACTGTCGTAACTGTATAATATTTTAACAACTCTCTTCTTTATTAGTAGAGATCAGATATTTATAACAAATCTGATCTCGCTTTCTTCTTCTTCATTTTCTTGACTTAGTTACAATTTGCTGAGATTCTATTTGCCTCAATAACTTAACCTTAAAATATAAACAACCTTAAAGTAAAATTCTTAACATAGACAGTCTCATTGTTATTATTTTAGATATAAAAAATAGTATTCTTATTCTTAAAAACAAAACAATTATTCATGCTTATTTGCATGCACATACATATTTAGTTCTGCCACTACTCTTCCAAAACAAATATACATACACTCATACTCGACCGCCCAGCCATGAGAACTTTGGCTCAGATTTCATAACCATGTTGGTTACAACATTTAAATATCAATTTCAATATTTACCTCGCGCTTAATGAGCCAAAGTCTAAAAATGCAACGGCTTTACTTTTGTAAAACAGTAGTCAAGTCATGTTAACAGAAGCGCAGCTAAAATAGCAAGCTGATTTTCTTTATACGCATATTCTTTACTCAACTATTTAGTCGTTTATTAACCATGAGCTTGACTTTTGCATTGCAATGAATGCTGATTACTCAATTTCTATTGAGGCAGATCAGTGTTCATTGTAATCATAACTGTTTTAAGTAAATTATTAACGTTTGTGACTAACTAGTCACAACATTCCTCCCCCCTTTGACCAAGAAAATTTTTACCTTGAAGATGTTGAAATTTTCGATGACTTTGCTCTTTGCGTATCGACTATGTTTGTATGCTTAATATATAACGTTTTCAATTACTTTTTTTTCTTCTGTGAAACTGACTATAAATAAATTTTTTCTTATTCAGTTCGTTTGTACATTACATTATAAGGTTAGGTTAGGTTAAACCGGATGCCTTCGTGAAGGCTCACTTAGACCAATTAAGGTCCTTATTGGTACCTGTAGCGAACAAAAGGAACCTTTGTGTTTATTCAAAAGTCTTTAAAGATTTGCGTTGAGTTCGCAAACCTTAGGAGGGATTCCAGAGACACCCTGGCTACATCTTTAAGCGACGGAAATGTCGATGAGCCTAGGTATTTTAGTCTCGATCTAAGTAGAGCGGGGCATGTGCATAGTAAGTGCTCTAGGGTCTCCACTGTGCCCGGTTCCTTGCACTTCCTGCAGCTGTCATCCGTGGTGATGCCAAGCTTCCTCGCGTGGGCTGCCGTCATGCAGTGACCAGTGAGCATGCCCACTAGTGTCCTGCTAACTTTTCGCGGGCGTGCCAGGATGAACAGAGTTGGTTTTTCGCATTGTGCATTGCACATGATTTTCGAGATCTTGCACGATGTCGTATCTCTCCATCTACGATTCACTGCTAGTGTTGCTCTTCTTTCGAGGTTCCTGTACAACTCTTGTACAGTGTTAGTGTTGTGAAATTTTTGGATTTCCCTAGGTTAGATAGAATTACAGAGGTATCCGGAATAGGATATTTGTCACAGATAGTTTTCTCGTTTAACTTTCTGAAATCGATTACTAGACACATCTTACGCTTGCCCTCTGTATCGAATCCTTTCTTGTCTACTGTCCATATCGGGTTATTAAATGGTTAGCGTGACGGCCTAATTATTCCATTAGCTAGGAGATCCTCTATCTATTTGTTTACAAAAGCAGCAGCTGCTATTGGATACGGGTACGTTTTTTAATAAACCGGTTCACTGTCAGTTGTCTTTATAGTCGCTATGACGCTGGTATTGTATTGTATGGTAACGCCTCATTTGGGTCAGCAAATACCCCTGATTTTTCTCTAATTAATTGCGATAACTGCCTACTTTCGGTGGGCCCTAAAACTATATTATTAACATTTTCACAATAAAAGTACAGCAACTTCTCATTCCCGTCATTATAATTTATAATTCCCTTCTTCATATCAAGAAGAGCATTTATATCTCTAAGGAGATCGAAACCTATTATTTCATCAAAAGTGTGGAGAGTTGGTAAAATATAGAAAATTGCGTTTTTATTAAAAATATTGATAATGCATTTTTGCAGAATTTTATCGGTACCGTGTATCGATTTTACTGTGAAAGGAAATTCCAAATTCCTTATACCCTTTAAAAAACTAAGATTCTTAATGTAGTTCTTCGAGGCACCGGTGTCGACCAAGAATTTTAATTCTTTGCCCGCGAAATTCCTGCTGATGTATGGCAGGAGGGATTTTAGTCTAAGAAATTGATTTCGTCAGTTACCTCATCATTTATGTCTTCATCCTTTGGGGTGTTGCTATGTACGATTGGATCTTCGTCCTCGTCCTCGTTGGGAAAGTAAGGGATATTGTCAACATAAATTCCAGGTATGTGTCGGTCATGGTGTTCAAGCTGTCTCAAATGGTTAGTACGTTGTAGCTTGGCAACATATTGTCTGTCGCTTTCATATTGTCTTTTAAGTGGTCTTTCTTCACGATTGCTTGAGTCCTTTCTGTGTTGTTTGGTGGTCTATTGGGAAATGGGCCCCGTGGTCCTTGGTTTCGAGTAAAGGGTTGCCTGTTTTGCATTGGCCTATTTTGAGTGAATTCGTTCCCATTGGGGGTTCATGGGGAGTCTTCGAAATTACGGCAAACTACCTCTTTGTGGCATGAGTGCCGGTCGGTTGTTGAATGAGTTTGCAAAAAGTGATCTTGCGTGGTTCGCCTCTAGCTCCTGAACTAGGGCTAAGGCCTTAGGCATATCACTTGGCCTGGACGAGAATAGAACGTTGCATAGCGGTCTGTTCAATCCGGAAATAAAAACTCTTAGCGCGTCCTGTCTGTATTTATTGTTGAGAGACTCAATAAGTTCAGTCTGTCCGATGTGTGTCATTATAGTTTTGTTCACTAGAAATGTTAGCTTCTTCTCCACTTCCTCATAAAATTCGACCATTGTTAATCAACCTTGTCGCATTGTTGACATTTCTTGTTCTATAAGGTAGATAGGTCTTTTGTCTGCGTAGGTGAAATCGAGTCTTGCAATAATTGCATTAAAATTAAGCGTGGTGTTTGTAACGAGCCTTTTCTCTTATAGCCGAGGTATCACTCGCCGGTGCCAGGGCTCGTTGCAAAAAATTTATTTACTGACCAAGTGCTGAATCTACTTCAATCAAAACAACCTTCTAGTTTCCTTCCACATAAACCTTCTTTATTCATTACTGTATATAACGTTACTATTGTATTTACAACTAATGCGCCTCGTGCTTTTATCTAATCATTTTCTTTATCTTAAGCTTACTATATCCCGTGTGTCGTCGCCTTTACACTGATGGCAAATATGTCGTGGCCGTTCTGTACCACCTCTTCTTTATTGCGTGTCGCAGCCTTCACACTATGATATAGGCTCAGCCCGGCTGTGGCCCGAACAGAACTGCAAATCGTTTTCGTCGCGCCTAGCGGCTAGAGAGAACCAGCGCCAATAGCACGAATGGCACTTCGGGTCCGCTGGCTCCTACTCTCTGAAGAATAACCTCTATATTCTCCCGGCCGTGGTCCGAACAGAACGGATGGCACTTCAGGTTCGCTGGCTCTTACTCTCTGAAGAAAAACATCTATATTCTCCCGGCTGTGGCCCTAAGAGAATTGTGTATCGTTGTCATCGCGCCTATCGGCTAAAGAGAACCAGCGCCAATAGCTCGTTGGACGCTGACTCGACCCGTCCGGCCAATAATTATTTGGAATACCTTCCCTTGTACGGTGGTCTTGAAGGTCATACGTGTCATCTTCCGACGCTTCGGTAGTGAAGCGCGTGTTTATACCTAAACCCTTGCTAATTATGTATTTCTACTACTTAAGCTAAACTAAAAGTTATTAAGTACCTTTTTATGTTACTGCCTTACCGACTGCTTCGAGTCTCGCTGGTCCTTCGGCTTATCCGAACGAAGTTGATGCTGGTCGTCGTCTTCTTATTGGCATAGTCATCGAAGCAGCTCCATTTTTTATTATTCCAAATTATATTAGAAAATTCTGAAAAAGTAAGAAATTGTTAATATTAAAAGCTGAATATATATTGACATAAATCAAACTCTTTTGATTTCTTTTACTTACTAACATTCTTGTTTCCATTCCTGCGTATAAAATTCTGTGAGCACATATTGCGCCTGAATTTTATAAACCTACGCTTACCTTTTGTGTCCGTCCACAGAGGCGCTCCAGCAACTTATTTGCACCGGCATCTACAAATTCCAAAAGCGAATTGTACAGCGCGGATTGTTGCCTGGAGCAACAAATCTCTTTGTGAAATCTCGGCCATATGTCGGGGGCATCTTCCTCCTCGGGGAGCATCGATCGGGGAGGTGATCGATCTTCGGTGTAACGAGGGGGCGTTCGGTGTAACGAGGGGGCGTTCGGCGTGCGATGTCGAGTCTGGGGTTCTTCCTCGGTCTGGCTTTGGACCCTTCAGACTCAGATCCGCTTTGATACGGCAACCTGTGGCTGCAGTCTTCGTGTCTGTTTTCGCTTCTTGAACTGTCGTCTGAGTTGCTGCTTGAGCTGTCCGAGCTATTGGAGCTATCGGGCGAGGCTACTTCAGCTTCTTCATCTGTGGACACGTCAGGTGTCGTTAGTCGCGGGGGACTATGCAGTGGTGTCCCGTCGCTTTAGGTATCGCTGAGGGTTATGGGCAGCGTTGGCGGTGCGGCAACCTCGCTTGCCCCACGGAAATCTTCCGCAGGCGCGAGGTTGTGTCGTCTGGATGGCCCGGGCTCGTCGTCGCCCTGGGCTGGGTGTTGTGGTTTAGTGGTGCTCGTTGTCGTGGTTGACTTCATCGGGCTGTGGTGCCCGCGATTGACTCTTGGTGAGGTTCGTACGACTCGCCGATGAAAATAGAGTGGTCGCCAGGGTGTGGTGTGGCTTTGACGTGTTGTTTGGCGTGGCGGCGAGGACCGTGGTACCACTTGGATGCGGCTTCCATCTGCTCTTGTTGGTACTTCCAAGAATTCCTCTCCCAATACTTTTGTACGGCGTCCACGGGCAGCCGCACTGTACATATTTTGTCGGAATCTTGCCCGTGCCGCCTCAAACTTTGGGTTGGTCGTGCGTTAGCTCATTTTTTCTTCTTCTCTTAGTTACAACCAGGAGTCGCTAGGTTTGCGTGTCTTCGTCAGTACTTTTGACTAGAAAGACAGAGAAGAATTAGTGAGTATAAATTTCGGACATTGTAGTTATTTAATATAAGTTATGTTGGTAGGATGAATTAAAGACTTTCGTGAGTTTTAAATTTAAAGACTTTCGTGAGTTTCACATATATATTGTGAGCGTTATGGTGGACTTATGAGGTCGTCGGTCGTTTCGTCCAAGCATCGCGAACGAACATAGGGTTTAATTTCACTCAGGTGGGCTGATCGGGTAGGGTTGTCTCCCTTCTGTTTGAGTCGCACTATGACTGGTGACGTGAAGCTCACAACGGTATAAGGACCAGCATACTTAGGTCCTAGCTTGGCGGCAAAACTGTCTACAGCTTGACGAGTACTTCATCTCCAATGGTGGGTTTCCATGGTCGTCAGCGTAGGTTATAATGCCTTGCCTGATCCGCGGCCGCTCTGGAGAGGTTGTGTTGCACGATCGTAAAAATCTCTTTCAGTCGGGATGCTCGCTCTGTGGGATCGATGCTCTCGGTTCCCGTGCCTGGGGTAACTTCATCGTACAGTGAATGCGGCAAACGTGGTTCCCTTCCCTGTGTCAATTTGGGTTTTCTTGAGGTGTGTTTGGAGCAGGATCAGTTCGGTCCACTTTGAAATTCGATCAAAGAAAACTAATAACATCGTGTTTCCGCTTTTTGATCGTGGCAGTGGCCCTACGAAATCTGCACACATGTTGACCAAGATAACATCTGATATCTTGATTAACATCTCTCCGGCTGGAGCTTGTTGACTAGCCTTGTAGCGCTGTCAAGAGTCGCAACTGTGGACGTAGCGACTAATGTCCCGGAACATCCCCGGCCAGTAATACCGGTTCGCTATTCTCGCGATCGTCTTCCGGATGCCTAAGTGACCCGCACATGGACTGTCATGAGTCTCTTTTAGAACTCGTTCTCGTTGTGACGTGGCGACACACAGTTTCCACGGTTCGAAATCGTCGTCACTCGCACCTCGCACCTCGCTGGATGTGTCGGTATAATTTCCCTTCAATATCAACGTAATCTGAATATTTATTAGGAAATCTCCTTGCCTCGGCACACTTCTTGGTCAGCCACGGGCAATTTGGCTGGCTGGCGTCGCTGACGGTTATTCGTTGTAACTCCACTGGTTGTCGGGAGAGGGCGTCAGCTACGATGTTCTGCTTCCCTCTACGATACTGCACCGTAAAGTTAAACTGTTGTAACTCGAATGCCCATCTTGCGATGCGACCCGAGGGGCTCTCAATCGAGTTTAACCACTTTAGCGACAAGTGTTCGGTGATCACTACAAACTGGTACCCTTCCAGATATTGCCTCATCTTTCGGATACCCCACACGATTGCCAAACACTCCTTTTCGGTGGGCGAATAGTTTTTCTCAGCGTTATTCAGATGTCTGCTAGCATATGCTATGACTCGTTCGGATCCTTTGCTTTCTTGCGTAAGCACTGCACCCAGACCGCATTAACTGGCGTCGGTTTGGAGCGTGAACGTTTGGCTAAAGTCTGGACATGCCAGTACTGGAGCCTCGGTGAGCTTCATCTTCAAATCCTCGAACGCTTTCTGTTGGGGTTCTCCCCACTTCCAATGCTTTCCCTTTTTGAGTAGGGCTGTCAGTGGTTGTGATATCGCTGCGAAGTCCGGGATAATCGGCGGTACCATGACACGATACCTAAGTATCGTCGCATTCCTTTCACGTTCTACGGTGGTTCCAGATTTCGAATGGCTGCTACTTTTTCAGGGCCTGTGTGAATACCATCCCCACTCACTACATGGCCCAAATATTTAATCTTCGTTTTAAGGAATTCGCATTTTTTGGCGTTGATTCTTAGGTTGGCTTCTAGAAGACTTCGAAACACTTCTCGCAGATTCTGGATATGTTCGTTCAACGTCGCCCCCGTTACCACGATGTCATCTAGGTAGGCGAACGCAAAGGGTTCCAGTTCTGGGCCTATGACTCTATGGAGGGCTCGCTGGAACGTTGCTGGTGCAGAGTGAAGGCCGAATGGCATGACGTGCCATTGATACAAACCTCGGCCAGGCACGGTGAATGCGGTGTACTTTTTACTTTCGGTTGCCATTGGGATCTTCCAGTAGCCGTCCTTCAGATCTAGACTGCTTACATATTTGGCGTTACTCATACAGTGCTGTCGGTATTCATACAGAGTCGCCATGCTCTAGTCTTCTTGCGCACAATCACAATTGGCGCGCTATATGGGATGTGCGATGGTTCGATACATGTATGTGTTCGATGTATCGCTGAGTTCCTTGGGAAGTACCTCTGCATAATAGGCCGGTCGTCGGTCATCACGATTTTATGTTCCACGATGTTTGTCACCCCGTGAATGCTTTCGAATTGCCCAAGTTCAAAATCCAAAAATTCTTTCGTTAGTTTTGCCTCAACGTCTTGCCCTCCCAAGGACGTCTCTTTTTCTTCAAGCTCAGCTACTGGATGGTCGTTCTCAACAATTGACTCGTTCTCGTCGCTCCGTCGAGCGTTCTTCGTGACTTTAATCTCTTCTCTATTCTTGAGAGGAATTTCCACTGCTGCTACAAAATTTTTGAACTGAGCCCCTTTGATATATGGATTTTCCCTGCGTCGGCGACGGTATTTTCTTAAATCTAAAAAGTGCATAATTCTTAACATAAAAAGTGCGTGAGTGAAAAATAAACATAAAATTAATGTGTAAGTGTGTAATGCAAAATAAATACAGGGTCCGCCATATAACGTTTTTTTTCAACTAGTGCTTATTTCGTGAATGGTAACACTTAGCTCATGTCTGATTTCACAGATAATTAGTTTTATCCTTCCGCTGAACGAATATGGTTGTGTATACGCTTGAACAACGCTGGAAAATATTGCGACATTACTTTGATGCAGAAGATGCCGATTTTGCCAAAAAAAATCATCTTTTCAGATGAAGCTTGTAAATAACAAAATTTTGTGTAAATTTTCTCCCACATGTGTCCTTACTTCACCACTTACCTTCTTTCTAGACTTGCCCTCGGCTGACGACTGGGTCGCTCACTTGACCAAAAGAGAGAGATGTAAACCCCACCAGGATCGCTGCGATAAGGCGAAAGCCTGAGACAAGACCTCTGACCATGGAGCTTCAGAGAAAATTTATTCTTTTCAATTTTTTTTATATCAAAGAAACATTTGGTAAACCAGAAATGTTTACTTACGTAAATGTTAAATTACGAAATATTCACGAATGAATAATCGCGTAAAAAATAGCCGCCTTAAAGGCGCTAAACATATGAAAATATGATCATTAGGTTAGTTAATAAAGTAATGAACATATTGCATGAATTACATACTTACTAGTATATTAATGCAATAGGTAATATTCAACGTAAAGTTAATTTAATATTTAATATTTAATATAAATATTTAATCTATTAGTTATAAGTCTCGTTAAGAAAGGTTAACTGAAAATAAACCATAAATTGAATTACTAAAAAATTATATTATGACTTTTCCATTATGAAGGCACTAGTCGTGGGATTTATCCTTTAGTAAGCGTCATAAATAATTCTGGAATAGCAGATAAGAAAAGCAACGTCTTATAATATATTATACTGAGTTAGTTAATTAGTATAGGTAGGTTTAGAATCGACACCGGGTCGCAAAGACTATCGCTTCTACCGTCAAAGATTTGAGATGACCAACCACTTCCACAGGGTTACGTTGTGGGTAGATTCCTACAGGGGTGGCTCTCTTATTAATACTTGTTTTCTATATTTTTTCTTTTATGTACCATGGTGATAACGGGCATCATAAACACACGCCAGGCAGTTGGCGAGAGTAACAAACACAAAAGCTAAACCAACGAACGGGAACATCACGCGATAATTCCAGAAGGTTCGAAGTAAAGAAGAAGACAGCTGCTTATAAAAGCACCAACGGAGAGCAAATCGGGAGCTGTAATTTTTCAAACGTACGCGTGTGAGGTTGTGACTGGGAAAATAGTTTTCGTTGGTGGCAGAAAGCTCTGCCCGCACCAACCTGCAGCAACGTCAACATCTATAGCCACAAACAAAGACCGACGCCGACGGCGTCGTCAAGTAAAGCCAGCGGCAACGTCGACATCGTTAGAGGAGCAGTCAACGCGACGCCAACATTTATACAGCGAAGCTAAAAGAGACGTCGGCATACCCAAAAGTAGGAGTTAACATCGACGTCAACCCCAAGCGATCTGTGGAGGAAAAAGCGACATCGTCTTACAATAAGGACGCCAGCATAAAATACAGAAGTAACACAGGCAATTCCGGACGTCATTGAAGTATCCATTCTTTTCATATATCTTAACTACAACACAGTCAGTGGGTGAGTATGGGGCCTCCCGAGGGGCTTAAAGTGTGGTAACAGAAACGAAAACGCGGTGGAAAAGTGAAATAGTGAGACAGTGAATTTGTAGTAAAGTTACATATCGAAATAAGACCAAGAATAGAGTGACGCGAAACCGATAAATGCAAGTAAACGCACGGGCTAATGTGGGCATAAACGCACCCGGACGTTTTACTTCTCTGCATTACTTCGGAAGATCCTTCAGAGTCGAGAACGTGACGTGACCATAAAGTGTTGGTATTGTGAACCGAGGACGGGATAATGTGGGCATAACCGCACCCGTCCAAAGTCACCATCATCCCTTTCGGGATCAGGGCATTTATACATAGTTAACGACGAGACAGATTGTGGTTAGCGGACTAGATACCATTGGGTACTTGGTTCGGCAATCGTGAATTTAAGATCTGGGCTTATGTGGGCAGAACCGCACCCGGCCTTGAATTTAAGATTGGAAACCGAGGCGAGTATCTAATGAACGACGAATACTAACGGAGACCCCGCTACTAGCCGTTCATACTTACCAAATAAAACATCAACCAGGTTCACAAATGAAAAACGGTTCCACTGCGAGATCTACCAATACCACTCGGGAGTATCACACCCCATACTTACCTAGTGCCTCGAAATTTTTGTATGTATATTTAATATAATAGTTAGGAGCGAACCTATGCCTACAAATTTTCGCTATTTATCTCAAGTACTTCTAAACCAATTGAAATTGCGATCATAAGTTGGTAAAGTATTTTCCTTTCATATTGGATTAAAGCGATAACAAGTTAGAAGTAACAATTTATGAATTAATATTTCTTTACATTTTTCTTTTGAACAAAACCAAAAGAGCGAATAACGAATATTATGTAAAACATATACAACTGCGTATTAATATCCTTTCATTGTGGTTTATTTTATATAATTTTCTTTTGTCATTTGGGAAAACCTACCCACAATTAGGTGATTGTGGCCCACCTTCCGTGCGACCAAATAGTGTTAAGATCATACTTGTTAGTGTATAAGTGTATCAGATTTTGTAAATAAAAAAATATCAAGTTCCGATACCGCTGAGTTTCATTTGGTGTCCGTTTCCGGAAGGAAACGTTAGTACAAATTTTTGTACCGAACCCTGGCTCCGGCGAGCGAATCCTCGGCCGGAAAAAGGGTCGTTACAAGCTCATTTTGAATTTGGCGGGTATGTAAACAAGCAAAATTGTCGCATTTGGGGCACAGAAAACCCGCACACATACATTGAAAAGCCGCTGCACCCAAAACGAGTCACTGTTTGGTGCGGATTTTGGTCCAGAGGCATAATTGGGCCATTTTTCTTCGAAAATGAGCAAGGAGTGGCAGTTACAGTCAATGGCGATCGTTATCGGGCCATGTTGAACGAATTTTTGTTCACAAAAATTGAAGAGGAGGATATTGGCAACATTTGGTTTCAACAGGACGGCGCTACGTGCCACACAGCCGAAGCTACACTCGATGTTTTGCGCCCTGTTTTTGAAGATCGCATTATCAGCCGCAGAGCTGATGTCGTTTGGCCACCTCGGAGCTGTGATTTGACATCGTTGGACTATTATTTGTGGGGTGCCCTCAAAGATAAGTGTTACGTCGACAAGCCAGAGACAATTGACGCTTTAAAGGACAATATTCGTGAAGCCATTGGTGAAATACAGCTGCACACAATCGATAATGTGCTTAAAAATTGGACCGATCGTGTAGGCTACTGCATGGCCAGCCGAGGCAGCCATTTGAATGAAATTATTTTCCATTATTAACCGGAAGGATTGTACTTTCAAATAAAAAAATAAATTTGAAAAAATATTCAGTAGTTTTTTTTATAGAATTTTCAGAAAAAAAAAAGTTATTTGGCGGACCCTTTATATAACTAAAATAATAAACATAGTGCGCGAGTGAAAGAAAACTAATATTTACTTATTGCGAAAGTGCATAATGCATATAAGTATAAAACTAGAATAATAAACATTGAAAGTGCGCGAGTGAAAGAAAACTAATATCTACTTAGTGCGAAAGTGCGTTATGCATATAAGTATATAACCACGAGTCATTGTGCGTGGTGAATAACAATGTATATAGTCGCGTTCAATAATCTTTCTTACATATTTTTGCAAAGACTCGAGTTACAGAGTAAGCAATAAGTTTGAATACAGTGCGTATGTAAAGTAATTGTTAGTTGCTTAATTCTGTGCGCACTACAGTATGCAGAAATCTAAACCCAAAAGGACCTCCTCGGTAGCATCTGGCATGACCAGAGGGCGGATTCTGAAAAACGCTAAAGCTCAATCTCCACCGCCAAAGCTAAATTTATAGTTTTTTGCGAAATTGCTATTCTGAAAAACTCCATCGCTTATTTTCATGCTAAAAATTTAGAGACTGAATGAGCTTTTAACGAAGAATAAAATTAAAGCTGTCATAGCTAAATTTTTAGCGATTGCTGCGATTCTAAACTTTTTTTAGCGATTTACAGAAACTCTAATTTTATTTTTAGCTATAATTTTAGAGTCCAATATTTTGTTGCCGCTAAGTTAAAAATTAAAACCAATTCAAAGCACTTTTCCGAAAACTTGCTGTTTGTATTTATCAGTTGTATTAATATTAGGGGTATTCACGTTTCAGTGCACTTGCCTGTCCAGTTGATGACTTCTGCAGTTGTGTAGTTAGGTTTTCGTGAACAAACCACTAACACTTTTTCCAAGCTTTCAAATTTTTCAATGCACACAAGTGCACAACTGCTCAAATCTTCAAGTTTTAAGCTGCAGTAGAAAAGCACTTGTGCAGATTTTTGATTTTGATATTTTGATTAAAGTAAAGTGCAGAAGTCCTCAATTGCACTGGCAAGTACACTGCATCGTGAATACCCCTATTGTTATCATATAACATGTTTAGAAAAAGGTTTCATCTCTTAAAATTTTATAAAAATTTATTAAATGAATTGGTAGTTTACAAAAAAGCTAAAATTGTTGTGACACACGCTTATGTGATAATTCTGTATCACGAAGAAGCACATCAACGATAAGAAAAACACTTGAAGCAAAACAATTCTATATGGAAGAAAGTATTGCTTCTTGTGTCTTTCTTATCATTGGTGTGCTTCTACGTTATACGGAAAAATGCAGTTAATTTGCAGTTAAGTCATTAATTGAGAAGAAATTTTGCACCTAATTTTTAATATGTAAAATGTACTCTGAGAGCAAAATTTTGAAGAATTGAATGAAACCTTACTAGTTTTTACATAGTTTTATTTTATGACAACACGAGAATATTTAATGAAAAATCATAAAGTACTCGTGTCAATATACTTAAAAAATTAACCACAAATTTTTAAGTATGTTAACTTAAGTTTAATTAAAATGTTTTCAAATAACTGATTGTTGTTATTTTGCACTTTTTATTTAGATATTGGTGCAGTTAGTAAACCATTTTAAAAATAAGAAAAAAGCTTATTTTAATTATTATATTAATTTAAATAAGGTTCGAAAGAAACTTTAAAAAGTTTTCGAAAACTTTTCACTCGAATGATGAATTTTTGACAGTCGGAAGAAGAATTTTTGATATCAGTGAGGTGAGTTTTATTGTCAAAACTTCATGTAGCCCCGGGGACTAGTAGAAATTTTGACAACCGGCACAAGAATTTTTGAGTGGAGCAAAAGGGTTGTGCTTTACCGTTACAAAATTGTTAGTATCAGTGTTTTGCTATGTATTTTTTCTGAAAAAAGTAGTTTTATTTATGTTTCCGTATAAAAAAAGGATTGTGCTTTGCTTTTAATATATAGAAAATATTTAAATTTAGGCTAAAAATGCAGGCTTGAGGAGCAATTAAAAAGCATAGAGTCACTTCAGTCGTCTTTAATTTATTTTAGTGTCAATAAAAATTGCTACAATTCTTTTTTAAGATTTTTAAAACTAGGCCAGTCTTAAGAGATCAAGAGTTTAAAAGAAATATTTCTGTTAAATTTGGAAGTTCATTACTTCTGATATACGCAATGTTGTAAGTTTTTTCTTTACGGTATTCAACTTGCAAAACTAATACATTGAATATGTGGTGTACTACCTCATTTCTGTAACTAATTTTGATGCCACTGTAACGGCTGGACTTATTAATGGCTTTACGCCGTACTTTTAAAAAGGAAAGAAAGGAAGGAAGAAAGTCTTTTAGATCTTTAGACTTAGCACAAGACTGACCCTTTATTCAATTTTCCAGATCTATATAAATTAAAAATACCAGTATTTTTCTTCTATACTGCAGCCAAAACTCCTCCCCATATTTTCACATACATTGAAATTAAAAGTAGTCAAAACCAATTAATTAACATATTGAGCAATTTCTTTACATTTATAAGTTCTTTGTTTTCTTTTATTCTTACACTTCAAATAATTACTATTGCTGCGCTTGCAATTTCAATGCAGCAACATTGTTTGCGTCAGTCGCGATGTAATATGAATCATTTGACCCAGTGCAGAAATGAAGATAAACAAAACGAAAATTAGTTTGTTGTCATCGACTCAAATATTTACTGTACCGTGCGCTATGACACTACACCCTTACTCTTCAGCGAAAAATTATTACTTGAAAGAATTTTTAAAGATTGGAGAGGTGTTTGGAGCAGTTTACATACGTATGTAGTTTACAAAAATGTTCTTATTACCTATATCATTACTAAAGAAAAATAGATAACATATTTAGTTATAAATGTATTTTTTTCTTATATATACCTATTTAATAAATAAGTCTCTATTTTTTTAAATATATATTTCATATGTAGATGTAAGTTGTTTTTCAAGAACTTATTATTTTTATTAATTTATTAGGGGATAACTTGATTAAATTAAATTTATCTTCTAAGTTACTTCTTATGTATTTCTTTAAAATATTGTTGTGCAACAACTTATTTTTACTGTTAACCTCTACTAGTGAATTTACGCCTAATCTATCAATTATCTTATATGGTCCATGATATGGGCTTTGTAGTTTCTTTTTATTTTCTAAACCTATAAAAACTAAATGACCTATTTCTAATGAAGCTTCATTCTTATTTCTATCATACTCTTTCTTTCTCTTGAGTTTAACTGTTTTAATCATATTTCTAGCTCTCTTAACGGATGTCTTTAACCTTATTTTTAATTCATTACTATAATCTTCTAAATTATATATTTTATCATGTTCATTTAAAATATCACTCGGAAGTGATGGTAATTTTCCAAATATAAGTTCATATGGAGAATATGATGTATCTACATGTGGTGTGGTATTGTACGCAAACGTGTAGTACGGAACCCATTTATCCCATTCTTGGTCATCCACAAATGATAATAAATATTCGTTCAGAACCCTATGATTTCTTTCTAGAGCTCCTATAGTCTGATGATGGTACGGAGTTGAGAAAATTTGTCGCGTGTCGAGTAATTTACATATGTTTGCCATTAAATCATTTTTAAATTCTGTGCCGCAGTCAGATCTAAGGATCTTAAAACATCCGTATTTAAGTATGAACTGTTCTACTAGAGTTTTTGCAATAGTCTTTGCTTCTTTTGTCTCAATAGGATGTGCTACCATAAATTTTGTAAGGTCGCATTGGATAGTTAAAATGTATCGATTTCCATTAGAAAATTTTAACGGTCCTACTGTGTCTATAGATATATTTTCAAAACTTGTTGTCGGTGTATTCGTAACTATTAAACCTTCTTTAATATGCCTGTTTATTTTATTTTTGTGAAATTTTTCGCAGTTGTTTATGTAATCTTTAACCATTTTTCTCATATTCTTCCAGATGTATCGTTGCTTCAATTTAAAAATTGTCTTTCTGATTCCTAAATGTCCTCCTGTTCGAGTGTTATGATATTCATCTATCAATTTGTATTGTTGCAGTGTACTTTCTATATGTCGTGGAGCTTTGTAAATTAATATTTTTATAGGCGAAGATTTATTCATTTTCAACTAGTTGTACTTTTCTTTGAATGCATTCATTTATATATTTATATTTTCAAATATATAATCTTTGTCACAAAGGGCTAGCTCCTTTATCTGTGATCTATTTAATAAACAATGTAGTTTCTACAACATCGAATCTAGTTTCGAAGGGTCATCGCTACATGTAATGTGCACTTCATTATTATTTATATTCATAGTAACATTACTCTTTTCTTCAATAACAAATTTTAATTTCATTGCCATTCTTACGTCATTAAAAGATGTGCATTCCCAAATGTAGAGGTGATCAGTCTCTTTATGAGATGTGCTGTTCCTGTTAACACGTTCTTTGGTATCCATACTCATTTCACTCGCTTGATTGTCATTTCTTTCCTCATTTTCATTATGGCTCCTTTTACGTAATTGTTTTGTTTTGCTCCTTGTTATTGCTAATACTTTTTTTTCACTGCTCATTGGAATCATATTTTTTAAAATTTCGCTGTCATATTTTATTCTGGATAATGCATCGGCGTTAGTGTTCATTTTGCCTTGTTTGTATGTAATTTCAAAATCATAATCAGACAAATCTAATCTGATTCTGGTCATTTTGGACGATGGGTTCTTATGTGAAAATAGAGAGACTAGTGGTCTGGCATTATCTCCTAGGCATAATGTTAATTTTGTAACGCCTAAAGAGTATATTTCATCTTTAGTTATGCCTGTTAGTTTGCATTTTTTATCGAAATTTGTTTCAAAATTTGCGTTCATTTCTTTGTATATCGAAATGTCTGCTCCCGTGTCTAATAGAAATGTTAGAGCACGATTTGTTTGTGCGCATTTTAGTGTTACGTAATTGGTGAGATTCTCTGATATTAGGCAAATTTTCTTTTTATTTATTGTTGGTCTTCCGGAGGTGCTTGGAAATCTTCCTCCGGGCCGTCCATGTTTCCCTGGTGGTTTATTACACGCATATAGTGTCGGTTACTTCCTTGATTGGAGTTCCTCTGATTGTTATTTCTATTGTTATTAGCATATCTTCTTCTATTGTTGTTGTTATATGACGAATGCCTTTTGTTGTAATTATTGTTGTCATGTACAAAATTTCTGTTATTGTTGTAGTCAGTGTGATTATTTCGTTGATTTGTGTTATCTGTTATTATAGTTGTTGAACTGTCGAGTTTGTTGTCTGTTGTGGTGTACACGGTAGCTAAAAATGTGAGAGCTATTGTTTTGGGTGTCTCGTTCGATTTCCTGTGCAATATCCACGGCTGTGTTGAAATCCTTAGGCTGAGCTGCAAATAATGTGGTTTTCAAACGATTCTCTAAACCGTTTTTGAAAATTGTCAGAGCATATTTTTCATTCATTTTTCCTACTACCGCCTTTTGCTCACTCGTTGCAGTGTTGCCTAGTTCATTAATTTGTAACCTATTAAGTTCCGATACTAAATTTAAAATCTTGTCTTTGAAATTTATTACTGTGTTATTCTTTTGAGTTGTTAATGCTAATTGTGTGTGTACCTGAGCGATTGTAAAATTGCTCTTGTATCTTTCTTGTAACCGTTTCTTAAGTTCTTCGAGTGTTGTTACATCAGGGCCTAAAGCTGTTCGAGCTGCCGCATTAAGCTTTACACTAGTCACAAATTCTATTAGGCTTATTCTTGCGTCAGCTGTGTAAGATCTGTGTAATAACTCTATGATTTTCAAAAAAGGTTCCAGTTCTTTATATTGTCCGTTGAATATTGGTATGGCCTTAAGGGCTGTTTCTAGATTGAAAGCTGACATGTTGTTTGAGTTACTATTTTCCTCTTCTATTTCTGTCCCTGAACTTTCACTTCCTTATCTTGGCTTCAAAAACTGGTCTATTGTATTCACTATCTTATCAAATGTTTCTGTCTCACTTTTGCTAGTCGTATTTTTTACTAGTGTTTCTCTAAGTGTTGCTAAATGCTTTTTAGTTTTCTCTATAAATGTCAATGAATATTTTCTATTTGGAGCCTTACGCAAGTTTGCTAAAAGTTGTTGAACTGTATCTAATTCCATTTAAGTTTGATATTATTTCACAAACATTTGTTGCAGATATATTTAGAGTTGTGTTTTTCAAACATATTTTTACCAATTTTTTTTTTACAAATTTCACATCTGAAACATCTATAATGAAAACTATCCTTTTCATATGCTAGATATCTTACCTTACCTATATCTATAATCTTTTCTTTGCAATTGGCACAATATTTTTCAAATAGAATGCCGAAACACCCTTGGTAAAAACAATTTGTTGCTGATTTTGACATAGTAATACTTTATCATAATTTTACAATTACTATACTCAATATCTTAATGTTTTCTATCAAATTCTTCATTTCTATTCATTCAATTGTTTTTTATTTTAAACTGAATTGTTTATATTGCGCAACATCTGTTTGCGTACATAGTTCTTATAATATCTATTTATTAAATACAATATCGTTTTAATCATAAAAATAACACTAATGATTCCTACTATATTTAAAAATCCACTTTTACCGCTGTTGCTGCTGCTGCTGTTATTATTGTTATTGTTGATTACCTCTTTGGTGCCGAACCAACCCATTTTGGTGTTTGTTGCTCGGACCGTAGTTGAGTTTTTCCAACGCTATTTGTTGTAGTAAACGCTGCTTTTGGGCCAGATCGTTAACCAGTGGTAGGATGTTGTAAATTTCTGCTACCCGTTGCCGTGCGATTACTCGCTTACCACCTCTAACTCTTTTTCGTGTTTTGTCGATTGTTTCCTGTGTGGTGTTATTTCCCTTCCGCCGTTGTTGTCGTTCTTTGTATTTTTCAATGCTTATAGGTTGTGGTCCCGCTGTCTTAGGTGTTGGAATATACACAGCTGTTTCGCGTTGTTCTGCCAATGCTTCTGGCACGTATTCTTCTTCGAATTTCCTTGCGTTTGCTGCTGCTCTCTCAAATAGCGCGTTGAAATCGTCCTCTGACATTGATGTTGTAGGCGTGAAAAATCACAGGATCAAAAAGCTGAATAGTTAGGGCCTTGTTAAGCAGGTTGAAATTTTGGCTCGATCAGATGTTGCAGGATCAAAAAATGTGCAGGGTCGGTTTGCAGGATCGCCATGTGGAGTACTACTTCATTTCTGTAACTAATTTTGATGCCACTGTAACGGCTGGACCTATTAATGGCTTTACGCCGTACTTTTAAAAAGGAAAGAAAGGAAGGAAGAAAGTCTTTTAGATCTTTAGACTTAGCACAAGACTGACCCTTTATTCAATTTTCCAGATCTATATAAATTAAAAATACCAGTATTTTTCTTCTATACTGCAGCCAAAACTCCTCCCCATATTTTCACATACATTGAAATTAAAAGTAGTCAAAACCAATTAATTAACATATTGAGCAATTTCTTTACATTTATAAGTTCTTTGTTTTCTTTTATTCTTACACTTCAAATAATTACTATTGCTGCGCTTGCAATTTCAATGCAGCAACATTGTTTGCGTCAGTCGCGATGTAATATGAATCATTTGACCCAGTGCAGTAATGAAGATAAACAAAACGAAAATTAGTTTGTTGTCATCGACTTAAATATTTACTGTACCGTGGGCTGGCTGTGCTATGACAAATGCTTTTTAAATATTTATAAATATGGCCGATAAAGAGTTAGTACGTGTTCAAGGATGTTCTATGGTTAGCTGCTTGATCGACTGAGTATAAGTCAGTATTTTCTTTCGTATTACAGTCTATTGAGCTCGACAGTCGAATTTGGCAGTAAGTGTATTTCGGGTATGTCAACCTTTAGGTATAGTGCGATTTTTATCCTCGTGTATAGTTTATATTAAGGATTTTTAGGTCCAGTTGACAAGAAAACTTTAACACTGATACTTTTTACTACAGTATATTTTATAAGTGGAGTAAAATCTAAACATATAATTTTACAACATGTTTTCAATTTATTCCATCTCTAAGCTAATTAGATAAAATACATACAACAAAATAATCATGAATAAAAATTGTAATTTTTTTACAAATTTTTAATGTTTACACAAGTTTTGGTTTTAAAAGTTATTTTACTTAAAACAGTTACATTCCTTGTAGCTCATAATATCATTTTGAATACAAAATAATTTGTTGTAGTAATGGCAGTCAAATGAGTCTTAAAAAACTCGTTCATTCGCTGAGAAGACGTCAAAATTTCTGGATAACATTTTCATGTTTCATTTGCCACAGCCAATAATGACAATTTAAATACAACAGATAGAAATTTTTTCAACTCAACATTTTCTTTCCTATAGAACCAAAAGTGAAAAGTTTCCAAATGGCACACAGCCATAACCAAATCAATTTTTTGACATAAGAATCGCTAAAACAACGCTTCCTGTGGCGAGTAGTAGAAGCAACATTTTTAGCTAGGCGATTTGAAACTCAGAATCGCTTTTTAGCGAAATCGCTAAGGAATTGAACGAAGCATTTTTTTAGGCATTTAAGCGATAGAGATTTAGCTTTAGCTAGGCGATTTTGAGAATTCGGCCTCAGGAACTCGAAATGGCGATTTATATTACCTAGGCGTATTTTTGTTTCGACTGCTTTTGTAAGAGGTCTCACGGACCCGTCGGCTAGAGTGACATAGGCATCTATATTTATTTTGCGACACTGCTGCCCTAATCGGTAAGCGAATCCTTTACTGATGAAACTCTTTGTGGCCCCCGTGTCGATGGTTGCGGATGTTTTTATATTGCCAACTACAAGGGTAGCAAACAGGGGCTGATTATTTATGTGGAGGTGGTTTACTGGTGATGAGGGGCTGTACTACAGGTGCCGCCGCCCCTCGACTGTGGCGGACCCCGGGGTCGTTTCCCGGCTGCAATGGACAGCAAACGCTAGAGCGTACTCCTCGGCGTCCACACCTTCGGCAAAAAACTGCTGATCCTCTACGTCATATTCGGGCGAGGTGGCCTTCGACGCCGCAATTGCTTCATGCCGTTCTCGTATTGACGTGGGTCTCTTGATCTTGAGACACCATTCGATGCTGTTCGGTAGGCGGTCGAGTTATGGTGCTACGGGGGGTCTCTTTGACCTTGAGGTTTTCTAGGTCCTCAGCCAACTCTATCAGCTCCGCTAGTGTGGAGAAATCCTTCCGCCGTATGTACCACTGGTAATCGGTTTGTAGGTTTCGGAAAATCCTTTCCAGTTTTTGTGTGTCAGTGTAGTTGACATGTCTCATCATATTTTGCACCACGAGAACGTAATCCTTAATTTTTTTCCTTGGGCTGCTGGTGCCTGAGCCGGATTTCATCGTCATCGTCCTCGAAGTACCTAGCTGGTAGGAAAAATTTTAAGAAATCATTTTTAAAAGATTCCCACGTAACCCAGTGCTGGTTGTTTTTGTGGTACCATATGATAGCCTTGTCCCTAAGCAACTCTGGCATCGTCCGAGGCAAGAGATTTACCTCAACCAAGTACACCTCAGCCAGTTCCTTTAGGCGTTCAACAAATAATAGTGGGTCCTTGCCCCCATCGTACTTAATTGACCATTTCCTTACCTGCTCTATTACGGCAACGTTTGGAGGGGTTACCTGTCGTGGTGGAAAGGTCCAGTCGGAGCCGCGATTCTGTGAATCGTTGAGCGGCGGGACTTCTATCGTTGCGGATGGCTGGGGGTTGGGTGATACGTCAAGGTGGTGCTTGGCTTGTAGCTCAACCAGGCGTTGCATCACCTCCTTCGTATGCGTTTTCTCGCCGACAAATGCTGCGAATCGTTTTCTCAGCTCTTCGACGGTACCGGAACCGTCGAGCTCAAATTCCGTGTGATACTTTTCGAGGTCTTCTCGTTTTAGGGAATATGCCCACGTAACACTTAGCACTTTGCTCATGTTTTTTTTTCTTTCTTTGTGTTCACTGTTTTATCACTGGTTCCTAGTGATTTTTATCTTTTTTTTCGCTGTTATTTTCAGGGTTTTTCTTATTATTTTGTTCAGTTTTATTTCTAGATTCTTTTGATTATCGTTAAATTTTTTTTTTATTTTCTTTCGCTTTCACATTTCCGTTGATAATTGTTAAATTAAATACTCAAAAGTTTCGATCACTTTCGTTTGCTCATTTTGATTGTCGTTCAAAATTTTTTCCTTTTAAATTTCCGTTCACTTTTGTTTCATTCACAAAACCATTTGATTATTGTTCAAAGTCACTATTCAGTTTTGCATCTATTATGCAGAGTTTACTGACATATATTTTTTCCACTTTTAGTGGTTTCACCAAGTTATTTTATTCTGGTCACTCTTTTTCTTCAATTGTTATTGTTCAAGTTTTCACTGTATATTATGCTGAGTTCATTCATATTCTTTTTCACTCTTAGTTATTCACAACGTTATTTTTTTCTTATTTATTGTTATTGTTCACTTGTTTAATTTCTTATTCGGTTTTCTGTTCGGCGTGTTGCCGTATTAAAATTTTGTTTCGTTTCACTTTTTTTTTCAGCTTCGCGTTATATATTTCTTTCCGACCCGCGTTATATATATATATATATTTAATTTTGTAGATTCACGCACGAAGTCCCTGTTCGGGCGCCATTGTAATGAACCTTTTCTCTTATAGCCGAGGTATCACTCGCCGGTGCCAGGGTTCGTTGCAAAAAATGTATTTACTGACCAAGTGCTGAATCTACTTCAATCAAAACAACCTTCTAGTTTCCTTCCACATAAACCTTCTTTATTCATTACTATATATAACGTTACTATTGTATTTACAACTATTGCGCCTCGTGCCTTAATCTAATCGTGTTCTTTATCTAAAGCCTACTATATCCCGTGTGTCGTCGCCTTTACACTGATGGAAAAAATGTCGTAGCCGTTCTGTACCCCTCTTCTTTATTGCGTGTCGCAGCCTTCACACTATGATATAGGCTCAGCCCGGCTGTGGCCCGAACAGAAGTGCAAATCGTTTTCGTCGTGCCTAGCGGCTAGAGAGAACCAGCACCAATAGCACGAATAGCACTTCGGGTTCGCTGGCTCCTACTATCTGAAGAATAACCTCTATATTCTCCCGGCCGTGGTCCTAACAAAATTGCGTATCGTTGTCGTCGCGCCTATCGGCTAGAGAGAACCAGCGCCAATAGCACGAATGGCACTTCTGGTTGACTGGCTCTTACTCTCTAAACAATAACCTCTATATTCTCTAAAATAAAGAGCAGTCCCAATAGCACGAATAGCACTTCTGGTCTGCTGACTATCGCTGTCTACAGTAATAATTTTACCGACTAGAGAGAACCAGCGCCAATAGCACGAATGGCACTTCTGGTTGACTGGCTCTTACTCTCTGTACAACTCGCTGATGGAATTTGTAGATGCCGGTGCAAATAAGTTGCTAGAGTGCTTCTGTGGACGGACACAAAAGGTAAGCCTAGGTGTATAAAATTCAGGCGCAATATGTGCTCACAGAATTTTATACGCAGGAATGGAAACAAGAATGTTAGTAGGTAAAAGAAATCAAAAGAGTTTGATTTATGTCAATATATATTCAGCTTTTAATATTAACAATTTCTTACTTTTTCAGAATTTTCTAATATAATTTGGAGGAATAAAAAATGGAGCTGCTTCGATGACTATGCCAATAAGAAGACGACGACCAGCATCACCTTCGTTCGGATAAGCCGAAGGACCAGCGAGACGCGAAGCAGTCGGTAAGGCAGTAACATAAAAAAGGTACTTAATAACTTTTAGTTTAGCTTAAGTAGTAGAAATACATAATTAACAAGGGTTTAGGTATAAACATGACGGCCCCCTTTCAGTATTAAAGTTAAAAAACAATCTTATATATGTTGTGTTCATAAGTGCATACAAAATTAATCGTAAAAATACAAAAAAAAGATAAAAAGTGCGTTGATTATTTTTCTTTTTTTTTCTCGTCTCAGGGTAATTCAATTTACTTAAATTCATTAAGCGTTTGGAATAATACCCGGTTGGATAATTCGTGGGTACACGTCTACCCCTAATACTAGGCTCACAGGGGCCGCTTTAAAGAAATTCGGGTCAGCTAGTACCAAGTTAGAAAAATTGGCCCTGATTGACGCGTCCAGTTTGGAAGCAGGGGTTGTCCGAGACAAGTGGCGCATAATCTTTGCCTGTGTCATAATCGACAAGGCGCTTTCATATGTCGACCGCAGAGTTATGGAGCATAACTCCACCGATCCCCACTTTATCCTTGGCAACCCCAACTGGCGCACTAACTGTTCGGACACTTCAGACATACTCGCACTCTGGTCGATCAGGGCCCTAACCGGACGTAACCGCCCGTTCGCCTGTATCTTTCCGACCGCCGTAAGGAGCAGCGGCAGTACTTCTTTCAGACAAGGTATAAGGGGCGAGGACTGGCTTCTAAAACCGCTATATGACCGATTCTGATGGGCGGGTTTTTTTGTTTGACGTCGGTGGTGTTGTTGCTTGGCTCGCCGTTTAAGTTTATAAGAGCTCCGGGTTGACGCTTGTGATCCAAGGGGCGGGCGGAAAGAGCGGAACTCTTTCGCACGCTGAGTTGCTGAAGCCATAGTGGTGTCACTCTCCATCCGTTCTTCGCCATCAGGTGCCAATCTCCTCTCATCGCTCGCTGGTTGCGACAAACGAGGTCTCACAGCGACCTCCCTTTCGGCGGACGTAAAATCGCGACGGGGAGACCGAGGTAAACGAGGCCTGGCTACGTCGCGAGAGGAGTTGCGTCTCGATACTTTAAATTTTTCACGACGGGAAGACCGAGACAACCGAGGCCTGGCTACGTCGTGAGAGGAAGAGCGTCTCGAATTTAAGGCGGCATCACGGCATGAAGTTCGAGACAAACTAGGTCTGACTGTGTCGGAGCTTTCTGTACGCGATTCGGACAAACGAGGTCCTTCGTGCAATCGCGACCCCAGATGGAGCAAAGTACTATGCGATCCTTTGCAGTAGCGGCAGGAGCCATCGCTCGCGCATTCGTCGGTCCGGTGGGGCGAGAGGCACTTCGAGCAATATCGGAAAAGCAACACCATTCGCAGGCGTCCAGCGATATTCTCGCGTAAAAAATCTGGGCAGGATCTGAGAGCATGGTGACCCTTGCACACGAGGCAGCTCGATGGTTTTGCCGACATTAGGAACCTTTCTGAAAGATATAAATTATTTAGTTCCTTAAGTTCGGCAAAGGACGTAAAGGACATTAAAAGTTCTAATTTTCGCGTTGTGGTAAGAGAATTAACTTAACCACCGGCCTACTAATGACCCCGCGTTCCGTTCGTAAATCTGCAATGCGTACGCGACCGTCGGTTCCTAAATAGGTTTTTATAACTCTGCCTAATCGCCACTCATTTGCCGCAAGATTGTCTGCTTTGATTACAACTAAGTCGTCAATTTGTAAATTTTCGCGTGAATTTTTCCACTTATATCTCTTTTGCAGTTCTTTTAAATAGTCTAATTTCCAGATTCGGCAGAACTTCTGGTTCAATGCCTTTAATTTTTGCCACCGATTGATAATCGACATAGGACTCTCAGATATGTTTGGTTCAATAGATGAAAGCAAAGGTCCACCAACCAAGAAATGCGCTGGAGTTAAGGGCGCAAGACTATGAGGATCCGTTGACATCAGACTTATAGGGCGCAAATTTAAACATGCTTCGATACGCGAAAGCAATGTTGACAATTCTTCAAACGTGTACTTCATGTCTGACGCGATTTTACGAAAATGTAACTTAAAACTCTTGACACCCGCTTCCCATAAACCTCTCATATGGGGAGCACCAGCTGGTATAAAATGCCAAGACAAGTTTTGTTGCGCGAACTTTGACACCACGTTCTCGTTCGTTTCATTCAGAAAAGCCTTAAAATCTTCTTTGAAGGCCCGTGAGGCTCCAACGAAGTTGGTTCCGTTGTCAGAGTACATGTTCTCTGGACATCCTCTTCGTGAAACAAAGCGTGAAAATGCCGCTAAGAAAGTGACCGTACTCAAATCACTGGTTGCCTCCAAGTGAATGGCCTTTGTCGAAAAACAGACAAAGACACAAATGTAACCCTTAATGATAAGACACGCTCTGCCCGTATAATTTTTAATATCGTATGGACCCGTAAAGTCCACACCAGTGCACGCAAAAGGACGTGTAAGGAAAGTTCGCTCAGGTGGCAAGGATGCCATTAGCTGCGTTTGCAGACGCTTTCGGTCGATAACACATACTTTGCAGTTGTTAATAATAGACTTAATCATGTTTTTTACCTTAGGAATCCAATATTGCATCCGAATAAGGCGCAACATAAGTTGGTTCCCTCCATGAATGGAAATTTCATGGGTAAACTGCACAAGTAGTTTTGAAAAGTGACAGTCATATGGTAAAATAATGGGATGCCGCTCGTTGTAGGGTATATGCTCAGACCCAGCCAACTTTCCACCTACTGTTATGATGTCTTGGCTGTCTAAAAATGGGTTAAGCGTTAAAATTGAACTTTTGGCATCAACTAAAATCCTTTTTTGTAAATTGTGGTATTCTGAAGAATAGCCCAATTTCTGGAACCATATAATGAGACTGTTTGTCGTGTCCCTAATTTCTTGTGGGGTTATAGCCACCGACTAAAAACGAAATTATTTCGCTGAGGCTTATGCGTCATTCGAAAGAATCGTAATACGTACGATATAACCCGCAAAGCACGATGTAGTGAAGAGAAACGACTTAAAATGCCCGTATTGTCGGCACAAGCCATATGGGATTTGACTGGTTTACATTCTACCGTTGTATCGAACTGGTTTTCTTTTCTTGGCCATAGAGATGGATCCTGCTTCAGCCACGCTGGTCCATGCCACCACAAGGTGCTGTCTTTCAAACTTTGTGGGTCTGTTCCTCTGCTGGGAGTCCACATGGCTCCAGTTTTCAGTATCAATTTTTTCTTTAATTTTTGTGATACGGTTGGCCACGAACGTGGTCCAAGTGCAGGGTTGTTTACGCAGCCATGCTAAAACTATCGTCGAGTCAGTCCAAAGGTACAACTGGTGGTTGTAAGCTTCCAACTTCGACAAAAAAGCATCCACCATTTCGGCTAGAATCACAGCTCCACACAATTCGAGCCTTGGTAAAGACACCGTTCTAACTGGTACTACCTTAGTTTTGGCAACGAGAAGGTGGGTGTCTACCTGGTGGTTGTGTCTGACCCTAATGTATAACGCTGCACCATATGCTTTTTCCGAAGCATCACAAAAACCGTGAAACTGTGTATCGGCGTCAGGAGAAAAATTAACCCAGCGTGGAATCTTAATGCTGCCGATGTGAGAATAAGTCTGCACAAAAGACAGCCAACGTTGGAGCGTGGAAGGTACCAATTGTTCATCCCAGTCAATCCCATCTAACCAAACTTGTTGCATTAAGATCTTTGCTACAACAACTACTAGGGCCAGCCATCCTGCAGGGTCAAAAAGTTTTGCTATCGTAGATAGCACTTCCCTTTTAGAAAAACTCCCTCCTTGCTCGAGTGGACGGACGTCAAAATAAAAAATGTCCGAACGTGCATTCCAGCGGATGCCTAGCGTCTTCACCTGACTGCTGCCTTCGAATTGCAAGAAGTCTTCATTGAGCAAATGCCCCTTTGAAATCCCTCGAATAATTTCTTCGGAATTCACCGTCCACTTACGCAAGGAAAACCCTGCAGATTCTACCGCCTTTTCAAGCTCCTTCCGTGCTTGAATTGAGGACTCTAGGCTATGTCCACAAGCCAAAGCATCATCTACGTACATATGGTTACGCAGTATACTTGACGCCAGCGGAAAAGTGCTCTCCACATCGTCTGCTAGCTGGAGAAGTGTTCGAATCGCTAAGAATGGAGCACAATCGGCTCCAAAGGTCACAGTCTTTAACTGGAAATCTTGAAGCGAATTTTTCGACGACTCTCTAAAAATGATGCGCTGATAAGCCTGCTGGGTATCGTGCACGATAATCTGGCGATACATCTTCTCGATGTCTCCATTAAAAACAAATCTAAAAAAGCGCCACTTAAGGATGAGCAGCGTTAAGTCGCTTTGCAGCACTGGTCCCGCATAGAGAACATCGTTCAGGCTGACTCCATTCGATGACGGACTCGATGCATTGAAGACCACTCGTACCTTCGTAGTGGTGCTATCAGGTTTCATAACGGCCTGATGAGGTAGAAAATAATTTGACGCTTGTTCCTTTTCACAATTGCCAGGAACCTTTTGAATATGGCCGAGGTCCAAGTATTCCCTAAGCACCCTGTCATATTCCAGTTTTGAGGCCGGATTTTCCATCAATCTGGCCTCATTTCGAAGAAATTGGCGTACTGCGATATAGCGCGAGTCACCTAAACCAATTTCTTCTGGATAACTTTGCTTAAATGGCAAGGTCACCACATATCGGCCCTCTGAATTCCGTCGCGTAGTTTTGACAAAGTTTTCTTCGCAAAATCTTTCTGTGTCTGTTAAAAACATCTTTTGTGGCACCTCCTAGAGCTCCCAAAATGATCCTAAATGGCGATCAAGGGAAACCTCACTGAAATAGGACACCACAGACGAGGACGCGGGCTGACCATCACATGGAACGGATCCTGTTAGGATCCATCCAAAGATGGTTTCTTGGGCAATAAGTGAACCCAACACATTCCGGCGGATACCGTCTAGTAAGATTTGCGAATACAAATCTCCCCCCAGTAGCACATCTACCTGTTCGCTACAGAAAAATCACTTATCTGCTAAAACGAGCTCCGGAAAAGCTTGTTGTAGCAATGGATCCACGGAACAGGTAGGAACATTTCCAGTGATCTTTGATAAGATCAGGGCATCTGCAGAGATTGGTATTGTTGGATCAATAGGTGATCCAAGAACAAACGTGCATGCCTTTTGCACCTTTGCAGAGACTACGTTGTTGCGGCCAGAGACCTGGGCGCTCACGCAGCGAGTAGGTATCTGTATGAGTCGTTGCAACCTTTCAGATATAAAGGACCCTTCTGAGCCAGAGTCAATAAGTGCCCTAGCGGAGAAGTATGTACCTTTATGGCAGATGTTAACCATCGCTGAGCCCAGTAAAATACGTTTACTGCTGGAGGCAAAGCACGATTGAATATTTCCTTGAGCGCTTGCAGATGCTTGCGGCTGCTCTGGACGTTGGTGAGTGGACTGTAGTACGTTGCTTGTGCTTGGACCTCCCCCTCCAAGCTGAATACTTGAGCTTGAATTGGTTCTATGCAACAGCGTATGATGTCGTTGAGAACATGTGGAACAGCTGTATGTGCTCCTACAATCTTTAGAGACATGGCTACTTGAGAGGCAGTTAATGCAGTAGTGTAAGCGTCTCACTGCTGATTTTTGGCAAAGTCTTAATGAATGCTGCTGACCTTTGCACAGCTTACATTTAGTATTTGTGAACTTTGTCTGATAGGTGCTGACCTTTTTTGTTGTTGAGGTGGCGCATTTGTTTTAGAAACTTTTGGCACAGCACCTCTAAAATTAGACACCGTTTCTAGCGTTTGAAAACGACTAGTGAGGAATTTGTCAAGGTCAGTCCACTTAGGAATTTCTGCCTTGTCCTCAATTGATTGCTCTCATAAGGAGAGCGTGTTCTCAGGCAATTTCGTGGATCACAAATAGCTGAATATTGCATCCCAGTTGCTTATATCAACTTTATGCATTGTAAGTGCCGAAATACAATTATTAATGTCTCTCTGAAGCTTTTTTATATCGCTTTCGGACTCACTGACCACCGCAGGAAGATTGAATAAAACTTTCAATTGACTATTAACAAGGATCCGTTTATTCTCGTAACGATGCTTCAAAATCTCCCATGCTGTCGCAAAACCTTCATGAGTCAATGGAGATTTTTGGACATTCTCCTTGGCTTCACCACGAGTTTTCTGATTTAAGTGGAACAGTCTCTCAACGGGCGTCAGTCGATTATTAGAAATATAAATCGCAGAAAACATGTCACGAAAGGACGGCCACGTTAAATAGTCTCCATAAAATAGTTCAGTGTCGCAGGGTGGAAGGCTTATATTATGGCCAGACAAAAGGGCCTCAGTTGTGGAAGGCGACGGAATCTCCTTTACCCTTTTTGCTGCAGACAACTGATCGGACATTTTGGTAATTTTTGACAATTTTTTTTTTTTCAAAAGAGTTTCAAGTTTAAAATTCTTCTTGCGATCGGCGACAAAATCAAAAATAAAACACCAAAAAAATTGAAAAAAAAAATTAAAACAAAAAATAACTTTAAAAAGTTATAAAAGGCGTTGAATGATTTTAAATTCAAGATAACAAGAAAATGTATCGCTTAAAAAAACGATTAAAAATAAATTTCATAAATCTTTGTCAAATACGTTGACCAAAGATCGAGGAACAAAGAACGCTGCAAAAGAGATACACTAATATTTAATTTAATGAACACTGACTGGTTCAGTTGACATTTGTAAAAAAAAATAATTTTTTTTTTGAGAAGTTAAAAAATTAGCTTTATAAAAATGCTTCAAAAACTTCTAAAATAGTTCAAATAAGATTATTTCACGCTGTATCTCAACAAAAAATTGACGACTTATTATGATACTATGTAATTTGACGTAGAATGTCAAAAAATTACATAAACACCACCAATAATTTAAATTAAAAGTCACTTTGACGTTTAATAATATAAATTACTGATGTATGTTTTCATTCGCTTTGGTTTGTTTAAAATACAAAAACACCAAAAAGAAGAAAAAAAATATTTTTTTTTTATATGAAAAAAGTTTCAAAAATTATTTAAACTTCCTTAAAATGGTTTAAAATTATTTGAATAACGATTAATCCGTAAAAAACTACAATTTTCTTGCGACATGTACACCATGTAAACCATGTAAACTTTTGTCAAAAAAATCGACCTTGTGTAACCTACCCACTATTTCCTTATGTTATGCTGTGGTATTGCAACCCTTTTCCTTTGAGTTTTTTTTCTTCTCGCCGAAGTGTAAATAGCAATAACAAGAATATTGTGTATGCGAAATAAAACGATTCGAATAACGCGAAAATAGTAACAATTCTATATAAAATAATATATTTTATTTAAATAAATAAATAAATACGGATTTGTGTTTGTTTTTATCGCGTCGGGATGTTCTTTTCCAAATGGTTTGTTTACAATCGCGATTTGTCAATAATTTGTTGTGCCAAAAAATCTTGTCCGACGGACGGACGGCAAAGTTTGTTTACTTTGCCTGTGCTTTCCACTCAAAAATTAGCAACGTTGGTTGTGAAAAAATATATATTTATATAAATATATATAAGAAATTTAACACCGCGAAGTGAACTAATCCTTTTTTAATGAATTTAACTAATCACACTTAAAACGCGAGTGGTAAAATTAATTAAAAACCACAAGAAAAAATATACGCTAATATATTGTTGTAAAACGAAACTCGCGAAGTTTAACGAAGCTCCTTTCTATTATGACCGCCGCGATTTTTGTGTGTTTTGTGTTGTTTGAAAAATATACTTTCTTTTAATTAAACACTTTTATTTTTTTTTTCTAGGAAATTTATAAGAATTCCACGCTAAGCACCACTGAGACGAAAATAAATACAAAAAATCAACGCACCTTATTTTCCTTGGTTTTATCTGGAAGCTGGTAAGTTTTTCAATTCGATGGTAGAACTTGTAGATCTTCTTGTTTTATAAATTTTGTTTTCCTAATTCCTTTCAGACTGATCGGCTCGATAGGACCATGTACAACTCGCTGATGGAATTTGTAGATGCCGGTGCAAATAAGTTGCTGGAGTGCCTCTGTGGACGGACACAAAGGTAAGCCTAGGTGTATAAAATTCTGGCGCAATATGTGCTCACAGAATTTTATACGCAGGAATGGAAACAAGAATGTTAGTAAGTAAAAGAAATCAAAAGAGTTTGATTTATGCCAATATATATTCAGCTTTTAACCCTTTGACGACCAATGGGACACCGGTGTCCCATTTACCTTTTTATTTTTCCTGAAAAAACTACTGGACTTATTTTTCTCAAATACGTATTATTTAACAGGGAATAAATGTGGCTTTAAAAAAGTTTTTAATTTTTTAGTGTAGGTGCATCCCTTTGCCTACCAGACCACCCCAAATTAGAAAAATCTTAACTTTTTCCATCTATTTTCTTGCTGCAATATAATGGAGGGTTATGGAGCTACAGGTCCAAAATTTTGACAGAAGTTGTGGACAACCTTATTCTTTCCAACAACCACAAAAAAAAAAGATGGTGCACTTCGACCACCCACACCATCAACCAATCTGATGGGACATATATGTCCCATTGGTCGTCAACGGTAAAAATCTAAGAACTTTTATAATTTTGTTCACGAGTTCATTTATTAGTAAAAAAAAAAAAAACAATTTGGCTTACATTTTGAATTATTACATGAAAAGTCTTTTTTTGTGATGCATTTCAAAACAATTTCTTTCATTATTGAAGCAAAATGGTTTTTTGCATATGGCACAAATAGAATTTGTTCGATTTTCCTTGCCTTGTTTGGAGCAGACAATACATCTCTTACGTCCGGTTTCACTTTTGCAAAGATAATGGCCGGACAGTGTGGGGACTTGCGCAAGTTTGACTCGTTTAGATCCCTCTGTTACAGAAGTAGGTGGTGGTCTCTTGCGACTGCTGAACGAATCGATCAATTGAGTAGCCAGCTGCGCACGGAATTCCAATGCACTGACAGAAAATGGATCATTATTCGATGTCGAGATTTTGTTGTAAACAATGTATGCATTATGCACACTCAAATCAAAAAGATCATAAAAAAGACGCAAGTAGAATTTGGTTTTTGATTTGCGATCGTGTTCGTAGTAAGACTTAAATAAAATAAAAATACAAATTAGAATTTAATTTTTGGCCAAAAAAAGAAAAATCGACGAACCTTTTTTTGATCCATGAGATCCACTCCGCCCATTCCTTTATTGTAGTGCTGAATTGCAACTGGACATTTGACATCGATCTTTGTGTCGGATCCAGCTTGGCGTCGTTTTACGTTGACTGATTCAAGTGGGGGTAGAAAATTAGATCCCAAAAATACGGCACGATTGTCCATCCACTTCAGCACGGCCACACCATTATCTACCATGCACTGGAATTCGCCACGTTTGAATTCCTTGTCTCCATCAAATTTAGGCATTTGTTTACGGTTGGAGCGAAGAGTGCCACAGGCTCTCATGTCTCTCTCTTTTAGCGTGTAAAGCAATTTCGGATTGTTGAAAAAATTATCGAAATACAATTCAATACCCATGCCATCGAGACCTTCCGCCATATCCAGAACAATTGACTCGCCAATGCCTATTTCTTTTTGCGATTTCTTGCCTGTGTATATGTTAAATTTGTGAAGGTAACCAGTTGCCGAGTCACATCGGCACCACAATTTAAATCCCCATGAAATTGGTTTATCCTTCATGTACTGCTTCATTATGTTACGTCCTTTGAATTTTACCATATGTTCATCGATGGCTTGGCACTTGGTCTCGCACATTGCATTCGCGAATGCTTTGTTGAAATGAATGATTATTGGCCGAATTTTGTACGCTCGATCGTACGATGGATTATCTCGAGATGGCTGTTCAACATTGTTGCTAAAATGTAAACAAGAGCAAATTTCTTCGAATCTTTTTCGGCACATTACATTTGAAATAAGTGGCACTGAGTAAATGGGCAATGTCGACCAGTATAGCCTAGTGTCTGGGAGACGGTGAATTGTCATGCACAAAATAATACCCAAAAATGCCTCCAATTCAGCCAAAGAAATCAAGAAAACTTTGCCTTTTTGCTCAGCGTATATTTCCGACTGTCGCTTGATCAATTTAAGCATTGTATCTAGGTTGGAAACTGCACTAAACACATCGTAAACACTCGGCACGCCACTGTCGGGTGCAGCAATTGGCAACAAGACTTTTCATTATTCGAAATCTGGATCAGTAAACTTTGGTAGAGTGTAGTTAGCCTCCGCATTTTTCCACTTGAAAGTTACTGGTTTAGTTGTTGGTAGCTTCTCGCATGTAACTTGCGGTAGTGTTGCTGACTTTTCACGCGCAGCAGCGCTAGTCGACGGTTGTTCATTCTCAGCAAGGATATCATCGATTACGATTTCTGTTCCGGGCTGTAGGGTGGCAGCATCCTCCTCAAGAAAAGCAATATCTTCTTCATCCAACTCTAAAGCACGTTCATCGTCATCGCTATCATCGACATTCAGCAATTGAATAATTTGTTCCTCAGTGAGGTAGAAACGGCGCGATCTCATTGTGTAACTGCAAAATTGAACCGACAATATTTCTGAAGCACGAACCAAAAAAGGCAAGTCACTTACCAAAATTTTATGAAATTCCAAACAATTTGATATGAAGGACTGTTTTTCACTTTTTAAAATGCTCGCGTTTAACAACTACTTTTTCTGACAGAACGAGACACGTACAATATATACAATAATGAGAATAAAAGAACCCACAAACAGTAAACAAAAAAAAAAACCAAAACGAAGAAACAAAAAAAATGCAGTAAGCTTTGCATTTTTAGCATTCAAATTTGAATTAGACCGTGTTTTTGCATTTTTGCATTACCAACGTAAAAAAAAATGGTTCATAAATTTTTACCGTTGACGACCAATGGGACATATATGTCCCATGATTTTTCACACCTTTGCAGGTGGAATTCTTTTATTTCGCATCACCTTTGTTTAGTAACATGAGGTCTCTGAATACGAATCCGGTGTCAGATTTTTAAATTTCCCAGCGGTTCAGGAGCGGTCGTCAAAGGGTTAATATTAACAATTTCTTACTTTTTCAGAATTTTCTAATATAATTTGGAGGAATAAAAAATGGAGCTGCTTCGATGACTCTGCCAATAAGAAGACGACGACCAGCATCACCTTCGTTCGGATAAGCCGAAGGACCAGCGAGACTCGAAGCAGTCGGTAAGGCAGTAACATAAAAAAGGTACTTAATAACTTTTAGTTTAGCTTAAGTAGTAGAAATACATAATTAACAAGGGTTTAGGTATAAACACTCTCTAAAGAATAACCTCTATATTCTCTAAAATAAAGAGCAGTCCCAATAGCACGAATAGCACTTCTGGTCTGCTTACTATCGCTCTCTACAGTCATAATTCTACCGACTAGAGAGAACCAGCGCCAATAGCACGAATGGCACTTCTGGTTGACTGGCTCTTACTCTCTAAAGAATAACCTCTATTCTCTAAAATAAAGAGCAGTCCCAATAGCACGAATGGCACTTCTGGTCTGCTGACTAGCTTCTACTTCTACTGCTAATATGACTTACTCCGGTGGTGGCCCGAACAGAACTCACTGAACTCAAGAATAGTTCTGCCTTATATAGGACAGTCATAGAGCTTTTCTAACTTTAAAATTCTTTTCTCGTTTTCTGATTGGCTGGCACAACAGCTGATCGGATGCTTTTAGCTTTTCGATGTTAATGAACAGCTGGTTGCGTGTTTCCGGTGGTTTGTGCCGTCGGTGTACAATATGATATTTCCCTAGACTAAACTAACTAGTTTCCACTAGATGGCGTTTACATTCGTCTTATTACAATGATTTATACGGTAATTCAACTAATGTAGTGATAATAATTAAATGCTCTGAGTCTTAGCATGTAAATTAAATATTAGTCTTAAATCTTTATTTGGCTTTGTACAAATAATACTAGCAAAGTAAATTAGCAAAAGTAATGCAGTTAAATTAATTTGTTTCAATAATTATACTTATGATACTTTAGCGAAATAATTAAATAAGGTAATAATAAAATAAATTGTGTTGCGTTGTTGTGTCGCTTGCTGGGCTGCCATCACTGATGATTTTGCCAATGTGTGGCCAAAATCCCGCGTGATTTTGTTCTCAAACTTTCCACCTACTTGCGGGGGGAAGGACGTTGTTGGACGCTGACTCGACCCGTAAGGCCAATAATTATTTGGAATACCTTCCCTTGTACGGTAGTCTTGAAGGGTTATGCGTGTCATCTTCCGACGCTTCGGTAGTGCAGCGCGGATCGTTGTCTGGAGTTCATGCACCACGTCTTCGTCAAATCTCGACCATATGTCGGGGGCATCTTCCTCCTCGGGGAGCATCGATCGGGGAGGTGATCGATCTTCGGTGTATCGAGGGGGCGTTCGGTAAGCGATGTCGAGACTGGGGTTCTTCCTCGGTCTGGCTTTGGACTCTTCAGACTCAGATCCGCTTTGATACGGCAACCTGTGGCTGCAGTCTTCGTCTCTGTCTTCGCTCCTTGAACTGTCGTCTGAGCTGCTGCTTGAGCTGTCCGAGCTATTGGAGCTATCGGGCGAGGCTACTTCAGCTTCTTCATCTGTGGACACATCAGGTGTCGTTAGTCGCGGGGAACTATGCAGTGGTGTCCCGTCGCTTCCGGTATCGCTGAGGGTTATGGGCAGCGTTGGCGGTGAGGCAACCTCGCTTGCCCCACGGAAATCTTCCGCTGGCGCGAGGTTGTGTCGTCTGGATGGCCCGGGCTCGTCGTCGCCCTGGGCTGGGTGTTGTGGTTTAGTGGTGCTCGTTGTCGTGGTTGACTTCATCGGGCTGTGGTGCCCGCGATTGGCTCTTGGCGAGGTTCGTACGACTCGCTGATGAAAATAGAGTGGTCGCCGGGGTGTGGCAACACAAATTTGACGTGTTGTTTGGCTTGGCGGCGAGGACCGTGGTACCACTCGGATGCGGCTTCCATCTGCTCTTGTTGGTACCTCCAAGAATTCCTCTCCCAATACCTTTGTACGGCGTCCACGGACGGCCGCACTGTACATATTTTGTCAGAATCTTGCCCGTGCCGCCTCAAACTTTGGGTTGGTCGTGCGTTAGCTCATTTTTTCTTCTTCTCTTAGTTACAATCAGGAGTCGCTAGATTTGCGTGTCTTCGTCAGTACTTTTGACTAGAAAGACAGAGAAGGATTAGTGAGTATAAATTTCGGACATTGTAGTTATTTAATATAAGTTATGTTGGTAGGATGAATTAAAGACTTTCGTGAGTTTTAAATTAAAAGACTTTCGTGAGTTTCACATATATATTGTGAGCGTTATGGTGGACTTATGAGGTCGTCGGTCGTTTCGTCCAAGCATCGCGAACGAACATAGGGTTTAATTTCACTCAGGTGGGCTGATCGGGTACGGTTGTCTCCCTTCTGTTTGAGTCGCACTATGACTGGTGACGTGAAGCTCACAACGGTATAAGGACCAGCATACTTACGTCCTAGCTTGGCGGCAAAACTGTCTACAGCTTGACGAGTACTTCATCTCCAATGTTTGGTTTCCATGGTCGTCAGCGTAGGTTATAATGCCTTGCCTGATCCACGGCCGCTCTGGAGAGGTTGTGTTGCACGATCGTTAAAATATCTTTCAGTCGGGATGCTCGCTCTGTGGGTTCGATGCTCTCGGTTCCCGTGCCTGGGGTAACTTCATCGTATAGTGAATGCGGCAAACGTGGTTCCCTTCCCTGTGTCAATTACGCTGGGCTGTAACCGGTCGTCTCTGATATACTAGTGTTTATAGCAAGTGAAATCTCCGGTAGGCTCTCGTCCCAGACCCGCTGTTGGTTATCTATTATCTGCGCTATCATGGTCTTCACGGTGCGGTGAACTGCTGCCGTACTCCTAGGGCTTCGATGTAGCGTTTAAATACACGGCTGGTGAACTGGGTACCCTTTTCGGTGATGAGGACTTTGGGTACTCCATAGCTACCCAAGATTCGTTCGTGAAAAGCCTTGAGTAACCCATTTGCTGTTGCGGTTCGGAGTAGGATCACTTCGGTCCACTTTGAAAAATCGATCAAAGAAAACTAATAACATCGTGTTTCCGCGTTTTGATCGTGGCAGTGGCCCTACGAAATCTGCACACACTGTTGACCATGTAATATCTTGATTAACATCTCTCCGGCTGGAGCTTGTTGACTAGCCTTGTAGCAACTGTGGACGTAGCGACTAATGTCCCGGAACATCCCCGGCCAGTAATACCGGTTCGCTATTCTCGCGATCGTCTTCCGGATGCCTAAGTGACCCGCACATGGACTGTCATGAGTCTCTTTTAGAACTCGTTCTCGTTGTGACGTGGCGACACACAGTTTCCACGGTGCGCAATCGTCGTCACTCACACCTCGCGGGATGTGTCGGTATAATTTCCCTTCAATATCAACGTAATCTGAATATTTATCAGGAAATCTCCTTACCTCGGCACACTTCTTGGTCAGCCACGGGCAATTTGGCTGGCTGACGTCGCTGACGGTTATTCGTTGTAACTCCACTGGTTGTCAAGAGAGGGCGTCAGCTATGATGTTCTGCTTCCCTCTACGATACTGCACCGTAATGTTAAACTGTTGTAACTCGAGTGCCCATCTTGCGATGCGACCCGAGGGGCTCTCAATCGAGTTTAACCACTTTAGCGACAAGTGTTTGGTTATCACTACAAACTGGTACCCTTCCAGATATGGCCTCATCTTTCGGATACCCCACACTATTGCCAAACACTCCTTTTCGGTGGGTGAATAGTTTTTCTCAGCGTTATTCAGATGTCTGCTAGCATATGCTATGACTCGTTCGGATCCTTTGCTTTCTTGCGAAAGCACTGTGCCCAGACCGCTCTCACTGGCGTCGGTTTGGAGCGTGAACGTTTGGCTAAGGTCTGTTGGGGTTCTCCCCACTTCCAATACTTTCCCTTTTTGAGTAGGGCTGTCAGTGGTTGTGATATCGCTGCGAAGTCCGGGATAATCGGCGGTACCATGACACGATACCTAAGTATCGTCGCATTCCTTTCACGTTCTACGGTGGTTCCAGATTTCGAATGGCTGCTACTTTTTCAGGGCCTGTGTGAATACCATCCCCGCTCACCACATGGCCCAAATATTTAATCTTCGTTTTAAGGAATTCGCATTTTTTGGCTTTGATTCTTAGGTTGGCTTCTAGAAGACTTCGAAACACTTCTCGCAGATTCTGGATATGTTCGTTCAACGTCGCCCCCGTTACCACGATATCATCTAGGTAGGCGAACGCAAAGGGTTCCAGTTCTGGGCCTATGACTCTATCGAGGGCTCGCTGGAACGTTGCTGGTGCAGAGTGAAGGCAGAATGGCATGACGCGCCATTGATACAAACCACGGCCAGGCACGGTGAATGCGGTGTACTTTTTACTTTCGGTTGCCATTGGGATCTGCCAGTAGCCGTCCTTCAGATCTAGACTGCTTACATATTTGGCGTTACGCAGTCGATCCAAGATGTGATTAATACGTGGAAGTGGGTATGCATCGGGTGCTGACTTGCTATTAAGCTGTCGGTAGTCTATACAGAGTCGCCATGCTCAATCACAATTGGCGCGCTATATGGGATGTGCGATGGTTCGATACACCCCTTTGACAGCAGCTTGTTGACCTCCTCGTCAATGATGCTCTGCATCGCTGGGTTCCGTGGGAAGTACCTCTGCTTAATAGGCCAGTCGTCGGTCATCACGATTTTATGTTCCGCGATGTTTGTCACCTCGTGAATGCTTTCGAACTGCCCAAGTTCAAAATCCAAAAATTCTTTCGTTAGTTTTGCCTCAACGTCTTGCCCTCCCAAGGACGTATCTTTTACTTCAAGCTCAGCTACTGGATGGTCGTTCTCAACCATTGACTCGTTCTCGTCGCTCCGTCGAGCGTTCTTCGTGACTTTAACCTCTTCTCTATTCTTGAGAGGAATTTCCACTGCTGCTACAAAATTTTTGAACTGAGCCCCTTTGATATATGGATTTTCCCTGCGTCGGCGACGGCGCTGCTTTGGTGCTTGTATTCTTGGTTCCCTTTTATCGGCAGTTGGTAACGCAGATGCTGCTGCAGCGGCAGTTGATAACGCAGATGCTGCTGCTTCGGCAGTTGGTAACGCAGATGCTGCTGCGGCGGCAGTTGATAACACAGATGCTGCTGTTTCGGCAGTTGGTAACGCAGATGCTGCTGCGACGGCAGTTGATAACGCAGATGCTGCTGCTTCGGCAGTTGGTAACGCAGATGTTGCTGCAGCGGCAGTTGGTAACGCAGGTTCTGCTGCAGCGGCAGTTGATAACGCAGATGTTGCTGCTTCGGCAGTTGGTAACGCAGATGCTGCTGCGGCGGCAGTTGATAACGCAGATGCTGCTGTTTCGGCAGTTGTTAACGCAGATGCTGCTGCTTCGGCAGTTGGTAACGCAGATGCTGCTGCAGCGGCAGTTGATAACGCAGATGCTGCTGCGGCGGCAGTTGGTATCGCAGATGCTGCTGCGACGGCAGTTGGTAACGCAGATGCTGCTGCTTCGGCATGAGAAAAGATGATAGGACCATGTCGGCAGAACCTACTATTTTGTTCTTGACTATCGCAACCGCTTATGAGTGTTTTGAACTACCATCATAATTCGCATAAATTTTGTAGGCGGTGTCAGCCGCTTGCCTCCAGGACACGTATTGTGGCAGGGACTTTACAAGATTAAGTGATTCGTTACAGTTTCTGCCTGGCTCTATTGTCACTTCTTTGAAGTCCTCGACTTGCGAGGGTGTCTCTATTTGTGTGAGTCTGTTCGTTAGTTCATCTAGCTTCCCCTGAAACTCACGTTTAGTCTGTTCTGTGGCAGCTTTGATAGCAGCATTTAAAAGATTTTGCAACGTTTGCGCATCCATTTTCGATTATCGTAATTTAATTAATTGAATAGGCTTAAATAATTTTTATTCACAGTAACTGGGTAAACAAATTTTGTTTCAATTAAACACTTAATTAAAAACTTTGGCTTAACAATTATTTATTAAGATAAATTTTATTTCTTGAATGAAAGAATTATTTGCTTTTACGCCCTTTACTTCTGTTGATGAAATCAACAAAAATGTTTTGTTCTTTTAACACTTTTTTATTGCAAAACAAGTGGTTAAAATTGTCCAAGTTTCTGTGCGCGCGTTTTAGTTGACATAGTAAATGCGACACGCGCACATAAACTCGGTCAACTTTTGAACACTTTGATTCTTTAATTAATTGAGCAACAATGCAACACGCGCACATAAACTCGGTCAACTTTTGAACACTTTTCTTTAATTAATTGAGCAACACCTGAGTTTCAGTAAATACTTGTTAACCAATAATTACGATGTGGGTCATCCACAGTTTGGGAAACATACACGCTTACCCAAACTGCTTAGCTAAACATAAGTTTGTTATATAAAGTTTTACTTTTAGCTTTTTCAGTTGTTAATAAACAAACAGTGACTTGAAGTGGTTTACACCCACTTTAAGTACGTTTATAATCAAAAATAAAACAGGAGTTTTATTCATTGGTCCTTCGAGGAAAGTTGAACCACGACCACCAGAGTCCTGATAAAAAAAAAGAGTAAATTAAACAGAAGTCTAAAAAACATTTTTGACCACAACGTATTTTGGCGTTAATCACGGCCGGCAGTGATTAAAGCGTACCGAGGCTTAGACATCGGAATAGTGTTAAATAAAAAAAAAATATATAAATCATTATACAAACAAAAAGTGAACCATTCTAACATGGCAGAAGAGGAGTTTAAGGAGTTGGTACAAAGCCAACTTAAAATAGAGACAGAAATTCAGCATATCTGGGTGAATTTCAAAAAAGATTCAACAAGCAGGTACTCCATGCAGTATTTTGCACAACGTTTGGAAAATTTGCGAGACAAATGGACAGATTTCTAAATAAACAATGAAAGGCTTGGTGATTTGGTAAATGTGGATCCACGACATGACTTCTTCACAAAAAAATTCTTTGAGAAGATTGAAAACAAAAGTGAAGAAATTCAAGCCAAATTCAGAAGCGAGCTAAAACAACTACAGAAAAAAGGAAGCAGGTCCGAATCAGAAGGAGGTGAACTTTCTAATCAGCATTCTTCAGCGGTCGCAGCATTCAAAAACAAAGACGAAGCCAGCAAGAGTGCCAGTGAAGGTATTAAATTAGACTGCAATAACATGGCAGCCAGGCGATTGGAGTTATTAAAGTTGAATTTCTCAGAATCAAAGAAAGCATCGACTTATCCAAGAGCAATGTGGCGCTGGAGTTTAAAGCCGAACAACTTAGTGCGTGTTGGGCGGTAATTACCAAAATCAACGAGGAAATCATGGTCTCCAAAGAAGACGACGACCAAAACGAATTTTAAAATCTGGAAAAAATATTTGAGGAGACGTATATTCAGCTACAAGAAGAGCTAAATATACGCAAAAAAGGAAGCAGCACCAGAAGCTAAACCATCAACCCTAAACTTGCCAGTATTCAATGGGAGATATGAAGAGTGGATGCCGTTTTGGGAATTATTTGAGCGACTAGTTCATCAAAACAAGGAACTAAGTGACATCGAAAGAATGCAATACCTAAAGAGTAGCGTTCGTGGAGAAGCCGCGAGGCTTATGAATCATTTGACAACGACCTCTGGCAACTATTTCGCAGCAGTTGAATTATTGACCAAGAGGTATCAAAATCCTGCAGCATTAGGAAACAATTTTATCAAGAAATTGCTTAACTTGAAGGCTGTAAGAAATGAAAATGCTTATGATCTGAAAACGATAATAGATTCTACAAGAGAAATATTATATGGCATCAGCAACTTGGATTGTGAAACAAGAAAATTGTATCAACAGTCAAGAGGAGCCTCAACTGCAGTTCCAGAATTAAAAGAGCTTTTCGAGTTTATAGAAGGCAGATTTAGAGGCCTAGAAAACGGAAGAGAAGTTCTGCGAGATCTTAATCGAGACAAGACCGGTTTTCACTCACCATCAGTAAGCACTAAAAGCCACGTAACAGTAGTTTCTTCTGCATACCCTGTGTGTAATAATAACCATCAAATCTATTACTGCAAAAAATTTTTGGATATGAAGATTCAAGATCGCCGTGAAAGAGTTCAACGTGCAAGGTTATGTTTCAATTGCCTTCGTAGTGGACACAGCAGTAAGGAATGTTCAAGCAAACGAAGGTGTCTAGTGTGCAACACAAATCATAATTCATTAATCCATGAGTGTCAATCAGGAAAAAGTATTTCAGCCGCCAGAGTTCATAACGAAAACTTGGCTAATTCATCATCGGGCAGTGCTAGATCAACTGCAGTACCAGCATCTTACAACAATAATAACGTAGATAAAACAGTTTTATTAGCGACAGCGATGATAAATTTATACACCAAGGGTTTGGTGAAGCCAGTCCGGGCGCTTCTTGACCAAGGATCACAATCGTGTGTTATAACTGAAAAACTTGCAAGAAGTCTCAAAGTTCCAACGACAAATTACAAAACTCAGGTGAATGGCATCAATGGTCAGCCAACACAAGTTATTGCCAAGTGCTCGTTGCGAGTACAGTCAATTCACAATGACAAAAAGGGTTGTCACATCGAAGCAATCATAATGCCAAGCATTACATCAAAAATGCCCAGCAAAGAGTTCAAGCCAGAGCAATGGTCGCACAAAGACGGCTTACAACTAGCAGATCCTTGGTATTCTGAACCAAAAGAAATTCAATTGCTGATTGGGTCGGATGTGTTTCCGGAAATCATAGGCCAAGGATTGCTCAAGGGTCCAAAAAATACGCCAATGGCTCAAAACACGATATTTGGATGATTTTATCAGGACCTTTGACAACATCATCAGAACAGAAAATACGCAAGCAACCATTAAATGAAGTCACATCATGTGTCAACGTATACAACAATGATGAAATGCTGAAAAAATTCTGGGAGCTAGAAGAAGTTCCGAGCTTTCACAGCCGACATAGAAAAAATGTACCGGCAAATACGAATCCATGAAGACGATAAGGACCTTCAGCGTATTTTATGGAGAGAAGACAACAAGAAACCAATTAAGGAATACCGATTAAACACTGTTACTTATGGCACAGCATCCCCTCCGTATCTCGCTATCAAGACCATGATAACATTAGCAGAAGACGAAAAAATAAATTACCCATTAGCATATGAAACTGTAACTAATGGATTCTATGTGGATGATTGTTTAGGAGGCTCGAACTCTATAGAAGAAGGTAAAGAAATACAACAACAACTGATACAAATGCTAAGAAAAGGCGGTTTCAAACTTCGAAAGTGGTCATCAAATAAGCCAGAGCTGTTACAAATTATACCAAAGGAAGACATAGAAACAGACCTAGATATGGAGCTTAGCAAGGATCAGACAATAAAAATTTTAGGAATAAAATGGTGTCCTAAAACTGATTACTTTGAATTCAAAATCAATACAGCATCCTTCAGTACCAAAATTACGAAAAGGGCTGTGCTGAGTGATGCTGGGAAACTATTTGATCCTTTTGGTTGGCTGTCACCAGTTACAATAAAGGCAAAAATTTGTATTCAAAAATTTTGGATTCAAGGCAATGCGTGGGATGAACAGCTTCCAGCTAATTTACAAGCAGAATGGCATGAATTCAAATCACGTTTACCAACCGTTCAGAGCATCAAGATAAAAAGATGGACTCAGCAGTCAATAGATAGCATAATCGAACTACATGGGTTTGCAGATGCATCTGAAAGAGCGTACGCAGCTGTTGTATATGCAAAGGTTACCAATAAGAACAACATATCAATATCATTGCTTGCATCAAAAACAAAAGTAGCGCCAGTAAAGCAGATATCACTGGCCAGGCTGGAATTATGTGCAGCTGTTCTTCTGACAAAACTAATAAACTATATCCAGAACGGAACTTCAACTAAATACGAAAGAGTTTTTGCATGGTCAGACTCAAAAATTGTGCTTAATTGGCTTAAGCAACATCCTGTAAAATGGACCACATTTGTTGCAAATCGAGTGTCACTCATACAAGAAAATTTTAAAGGACAATTTAGATTTGTTTCTGGATCTGAAAACCCAGCAGATATTCCATCAAGAGGTGTATTTGGAGATAGTCTTATCTCAAATTCATTGTGGTGGAATAGACCACATTGGCTTAAAGAGAATGATTCAAATTGGCCTAAGGATAAAACATGCACGGTGGCACAACTTAAGAATGAAAACGAAGAAATAACGAATCGATTTTCATCACTTCGCAAACTTCTTCGAGTAACAGCTTATTGTTTAAGGTTTATCAACAATTGTGTCAAGGTAGGAGAAAAAGTGTTGGACATATAACCGGGGAAGAAATAAATGCTGCAGAAAAGGCACTTGTTAGGCGTGCGCAACAAGTGTTCGAAGAAGATATCAAAAATCTAAAATTACAAAAAGATTTGTCAAAAAATAATAAAATTTATTCTTTGCATCCATTTGTTGATAATGAAGACTTGTAACGCATTGGAGGCAGGTTGGAGCACACAAATCTATCAATGAATCAAAAACATCCAATAATATTGCATCATTCAAACCATCTAGCAAAACTTATTATTCAACAAACACATATTGACACATTGCATGGGGGTGCAAATTTAACTCTCAATCACGTACGAAATAAATTTTGGATTATTCGCGGAACAAATGTAGTAAAGGCGCACATCAGAAAATGCATGAAATGTTTCCGGTACAACGCCAAAGGACAAGTTCAATTGATGGGGCAGTTACCAGCACCACGAGTAAATTTTTCAAGGCCATTCACTCATTGTGGCGTTGACTACGCAGGCTCTTTTCTCATTAAATGTTCGCAATTTCGTGGAATAAAATTGCATAAGGCATACATAGCAATATTTGTCTGCTTTGCGACAAAAGCAGTTCATATAGAACTAACTTCTGATCTTACAACACAAGGATTCCTGGCAGCCCTCAGACGAATGATAAGTAGGCGTGGATCAGTTCACCATATATACAGCGATAATGGAACCAACTTCGTAGGAGCGAATAATATTATACAGATTGTGCAGCTACAGAATAGTCTTGCAGAAACTGGTATTCAATGGCACTTCATTCCACCTGGATCACCACATTTTGGTGGAATATGAGAATCAGGAGTGAGATCTATTAAACATCACCTTATTAGGGTTATAGGTGATCAAAAATTAACATATGAAGAAGTGAACACTGTTTTGGTTCAAATAGAAGAATGTCTAAATTCACGTCCACTATGTCCGTTATCTGATAACATTGAAGATCTAAACGCATTAACACCAGAACATTTTATTGTGGGCTCCTCCTTGATGACAAAAACACATGACAGCATCTTCAATTTTGCAGACAGTACTTTAAAGCGGTGGAAAATGGTTCAAAAAATCAAACAGGATATTTGCAAATGTTGGTATGAAGAATACTTAAAAAGCATACAACAGCAAAGATTCAAGTGGACTAAACAAACATCAAATTTAGAAGTCGGTCAATTAGTCCTTGTTAAAGATGAGGCAATGGTTTCATCAAAATGGCCACTAGGCCATCGAAATTCATCATCGAAATTCATAAAGGCACAGATGGGCTTGCTCGAGTTGCAACAGTTAAGACGCAAAAAACTATACTCAAACGAGCGATACAAAAAATTTGTTTGCTACCAATTGATGACAACTTTAAAATAGAACAAGGATGCCAACCAACAACTCAAGATATGTCTCATGGTTCAGTTACTCCCAGTGAGGCCGGAAAGTATCTGAAAGATAAAAAAACTACGTCGATTACAGTAACATCAACATTATCAACGGTTGTGATAGTACTGCTGTTGATCTCCAACTTCAGTTCATTGCATGCCAGCTACACCATAACACACCCTGGACCTGGGCTATTCATAGAAAACCTAGGAGCAGCGAAAGTTCAACGCGGAATCCTTCGCACGAGGTCTTTATTCCCAATCAACGACATCATACAAGACAAGAAAAATCTGAATCGAACAAAGGAACAAATGGCAAGCTTGTGTAATAATGCAAAAGGATTGACTAGTGACAGTCAGTGTGATGAATTAGTACATCACTTAAATGAGGAATGGATCAAGATATTTGAAATTTTTAGGCGTTTGAATACGGGCCATCAAAGACAAAAAAGAGGACTTGTAGGAACTGTTATGACAGCATTATTTGGAGTAAATGACGAATTGTACCATGACATCGAATCATTAGATCAAAATCAAAAGACTTTAATGAAATCTACAAAAAGCAACGATAACCCGGCATTTGAAGTTACCTGGTAAATCATACATCTTCCTGGGATGCGGCAAAATGTTGATGAAATCAACAAAAATGTTTTGTTCTTTAAACACTTTTTTATTGCAAAACAAGTGGTTAAAATTGTCCAAGTTTCTGTGCGCGCGTTTTAGCTGACATAGTAAAAGCAACACGCGCACATAAACTCGGTCAACTTTTGAACACTTTTCTTTAATTATTTGAGCAACAATGCAACACGCGCACATAAACTCGGTCAACTTTGATTCTTTAATTAATTGAGCAACACCTGAGTTGCAATAAATACTTGTTAACCAATAATTACGATGTGGGTCATCCACAGTTTGGGAAACATACACGCTTACCCAAACTGCTTAGCTAAACATAAGTTTGTTATATAAAGATTTACTTTTAGCTTTTTCAGTTGTTAATAAACAAACAGTGACTTGAAGTGGTTTACACCCACTTTAAGTACGTTTATAATCAAAAATAAAACGGGAGTTTTATTCAAAATTGAAATTGAAAAATCATTCATTTTTGTTGTTTTAAAATTAAACAATTTAAGTGAGAAAAATATTTTTCTTTTGTTTTTGTTGCTCTCGTAGTGGCTCTTCTGTTGTGTCTCTAACACGTCGACCCCTCCATAGTGTAGGCTTCCGAGTTTTTTGATTAAATTCTCTGCGCCGCTCCTCCTCTATGTGCTGCAACCACGTCCTGTAACTTTTAAGGAAATCCTCGGCATGTTGTTCGATCAAAATTTTCTGTTTTAATTCTGTTCAGATATGTCCTCAGATACATACTCCGGCACTGGTCGTTCTGCCGTCGGTATATTATTGCCGTGAGTTGGCAGGACCGCCATGTAATGAGTTTAGTAATTTTTGTTTGAATAAAAAGGACCTGCCTCGAATTTCTTTGCCGGCGCTTAAAAACGCCACTGGCTCTAAATATTTAATATTTTTTTTTTTTGTATTGTCAGCCGGCATAAAAATGCACTCAGGCTTATAATAATTAAGTCAGCTGATTGAAGCTTGTTTAATTACTGGTATTAATTTCGCAAAGTCAGTGCTTATAAAGCTAAATAACGGTATTTTTAAGTTTTCAAATCATATATAAAAATGTGCATAATAATTATACATAGTGTTCAATAATATAATAACTTAAAAGTGCGTGAGTGAAAAGTAAATATTAACTTAATGTGTAAGTGCGTAATAACAATAAAAAAGCGCGAGTGAAAGAAACAGAACATTAACTTAGTGCGAAAGTGCATAATGTTAACTTAATATGTAACCACGGGTCATTGTGCGTGGTGAATAACAATAAACATAGTTACAGTGCAATCAATAAGTTTGTGTACAGTTGGTTGCTAAACTCGGTGCGCACTACATCTGCTTCGAGGTTTGGTTTGCAGGGATGGTCTTCAAAAATTCTACTGGTACAGTCCTCATGACTGTCACTTAGTGGATACAAAAAGTTGTTGTTGTCAATATGTGTTATCTAAAAAAATTTTTACCAAAAATTGAATTTCTAAAACGGGTTCAAACGAAACTTAAACCTTTATATACAAAAGAAAATATTCCTACCATCCTCTTTCCGAGAGGTGTTGGAAGATGGATCCGCCATCAATAATATATTTCCAGCAGAACCCACGTCAGTCCTACTGCCACAAAGATAAAAATCCCACAGTATTTTATGCCAAAAACTATCATATTGCACAAAAAAATTTTTTTTCAATATACCCAACAGTTTAACGATTTTTTTTTATAGATATTTAATTTAATTTATAGGTATAAATAATTTCTTATTATTTAAAACATTAAAAACACATTTTTTTTAAATGTCCTAACAAAAAATTTTCTTTATTGTTCCTGTAACAATAAAGACCTATCAAACATTTATAAAAATTCCATAAAAAAAATCTTTCCAAAATATCCTTGTTGTTCCTGTAACAACAAGGTCTCACCGATCACTTTGAATCTTTGCAAAAGAACCAATGTCCTTACTGTTCCTATAACAGCAAGGATGCTAGCAATTAATTTTTTTAATATCCATTTTTTTAAAACACCTGCTGTTCCTATAACAGAAAGATCTAACAAAAATTGTCCTTCTCTAAAACTTTATAAAATTAAACAAACCAAAGTTGTCCTAATTGTTCCTGTAACAATAAGGATCCTAACATCCTTGCTGTTCCTGCTGACAGATGGAACCTACCGGCTGCGCCAATTTGTTGTATCCTCCACTGAGGATACACGTAGGTCCTATTCGTCGCCGAGCGACACTCTTCCTAATTTTTATTATAATATTAACCACCTCTTTGTTTGGTAGGCATGGTGATTTATGCCATTCAGTAGGCAGCCGTGAGGTTGCTGAGATAGGCTTATGTTAATGGGGGTTTTGAACGGTTCCCAAACCGAAAGCATACTTACCATAGTTGTCCATTTTTTTTTCTGTACCTTTAAAATTGAAATATCTCAAGTTCTCTTCTTTCTATATGAAGACTTCACTTTTATTTATTTACGAGCCACTGTCGTAACTGTATAATATTTTAACAACTCTCTTCTTTATTAGTAGAGATCAGATATTTATAACAAATCTGATCTCGCTTTCTTCTTCTTCATTTTCTTGACTTAGTTACAATTTGCTGAGATTCTATTTGCCTCAATAACTTAACCTTAAAATATAAACAACCTTAAAGTAAAATTCTTAACATAGACAGTCTCATTGTTATTATTTTAGATATAAAAAATAGTATTCTTATTCTTAAAAACAAAACAATTATTCATGCTTATTTGCATGCACATACATATTTAGTTCTGCCACTACTCTTCTAAAACAAATATACATACACTCATACTCGACCGCCCAGCCATGAGAACTTTGGCTCAGATTTCATAACCATGTTGGTTACAACATTTAAATATCAATTTCAATATTTACCTCGCGCTTAATGAGCCAAAGTCTAAAAATGCAACGGCTTTACTTTTGTAAAACAGTAGTCAAGTCATGTTAACAGAAGCGCAGCTAAAATAGCAAGCTGATTTTCTTTATACGCATATTCTTTACTCAACTATTTAGTCGTTTATTAACCATGAGCTTGTCTTTTGCATTGCAATGAATGCTGATTACTCAATTTCTATTGAGGCAGATCAGTGTTCATTGTAATCATAACTGTTTTAAGTAAATTATTAACGTTTGTGACTAACTAGTCACAACATTCCTCCCCCCTTTGACCAAGAAAATTTTTACCTTGAAGATGTTGAAATTTTCGATGACTTTGCTCTTTGCGTATCGACTATGTTTGTATGCTTAATATATAACGTTTTCAATTACTTTTTTTTCTTCTGTGAAACTGACTATAAATAAATTTTTTCTTATTCAGTTCGTTTGTACATTACATTATAAGGTTAGGTTAGGTTAAACCGGATGCCTTCGTGAAGGCTCACTTAGACCAATTAAGGTCCTTATTGGTACCTGTAGCGAACAAAAGGAACCTTTGTGTTTATTCAAAAGTCTTTAAAGATTTGCGTTGAGTTCGCAAACCTTAGGAGGGATTCCAGAGACACCCTGGCTACATCTTTAAGCGACGGAAATGTCGATGAGCCTAGGTATTTTAGTCTCGATCTAAGTAGAGCGGGGCATGTGCATAGTAAGTGCTCTAGGGTCTCCACTGTGCCCGGTTCCTTGCACTTCCTGCAGCTGTCATCCGTGGTGATGCCAAGCTTCCTCGCGTGGGCTGCCGTCATGCAGTGACCAGTGAGCATGCCCACTAGTGTCCTGCTAACTTTTCGCGGGCGTGCCAGGATGAACAGAGTTGGTTTTTCGCATTGTGCATTGCACATGATTTTCGAGATCTTGCACGATGTCGTATCTCTCCATCTACGATTCACTGCTAGTGTTGCTCTTCTTTCGAGGTTCCTGTACAACTCTTGTAGCGGAGTAAGTACATGTTCTGCGAGTTCTGATTCCAGCCCGGCGCCTTCCTTTGCTAAACCATCTGCCATCTCGTTTCCCTCAATGCCCTGGTGGCTAGGGACCCAGTAGATGCGCACTCTCTTCAAAGCGCATAGTGCATCTGAAAATGTTGATGTAAGAGTGTTGTGTGTCCATGCTGAGGGCTATCTCAGCAGCCTTCCTTATGGCAAATATATCCGCCTGGAAGATACTGCAGTGGTTCGGCAGTTTATATGGCTGCCTTAATTAGGCTCTGCGCAATACACCGCCGCACCTACGCCCGTAGTCATTTTGGAGCCGTCTGTAAATATGTTGACCGTCTGCTGTGCTTGTTCCATACCTTTACACCAGTCATTTGGTCCCAGAAGAGTTCGTGCTTTGGAATTGACTACCGTGCGAGGCGCCATGTAGTCCGTGCTAGTAAGTAGATCCTTTCCGATGTACAGTGTCCAAACTTTTGAATGTTGTTGCGTTGTGCCGTTTTTTCGGCTATTTATTTTTGCGTGTATGTCCAGGGGGTCCATACTTAGAATGGTTTCGAGCGCTTTAGTTGGAGTTGACTTCAGTGCCCCCGTGATGCATGGCGCTGCCTGCCACTGAGTTTTCTCCAAGTGCCTGAGGAATGTTGATTTGTTCACAGCCGGCCACCACACAATAATCCCATAGAGTAGAATAGGACGCACTACCGTTACATAGATCCAGTGCATCAGAAAGGGTGAGAGACCCCAGGTACTGCCTAGCATCTTTTTGGATGTGTATAGCGCAATGGTGGATTTCTTCACCCGTTCTTCCACATTGGTTTTCCATGACAGCTTGCTGTCCAGGACGACTTCTAGATATTTTGTGTGAGTTTTCGGTATGAGACGTATATCGTTCAATTTCGGTGGTATCCACTGTGGTATCTTGTACCTTTTCGTGAACAGAACCAGATCCGTTTTCTCTGCATTAATACTAAGACCGACTGAATTTGACCATCTAAGTACATCTTTGAGAGTGCTCTCCATTATGGAGCTTACTGTTGATAGACATTTCCCTACTATAATTATGCTTATGTCGTCTGCATAGGCAGTTATCCTCAGGGCTCTACCTGCGAACTTTTCGAGTAGTTCATTAACTACAAGATTCTATAGTAGTGCGAGAGGACCCCTCCCTGGAGTGTCCCACTGCGAGCTTCCCTTACCATGGATTTAGTGCCCCACTCAGCCCGCACCTTTCTGCAGCTTAGCAACTTGTCTTACCATAGGTTTATTGCTGGTGGTGCCTCTATTGCACGTAATCCACTAAGGATTGCGGTGGTTGATACATTGTAGAATGCACCTGAGATATCTAGAAACACCCCGAGTGCGGATTCCTTGTGGTGGAGGGCTTTTTCTAGGGTTACTACTAGGGAATGTAGTGCCGTTTCAAACGATTTCCCTTTCGTGTATGCGTGCTGGTTGGTTGATAACTGGATTGAATTGTTTCTTAGGTGCAAGTCAATCAGTTTCTCGAGCGTTTTGAGTACCCATATAATGTTTTGAATGGTGTTTGCTTTATTGCCATATGCGGTGTGTTATTGTGAACGTTGTTGTATCCCCTCTTAGAGGATACGCGTTGGTCCTAACAGTCGCCGAGCGACGTCCTACCTATGGTTTGTTTGCCGGCGCTTAAGAGCGCCACTGGCAAGCTACTAAAAAAAAAAGACGTCTGTCGCCGTCACCCTCAGGTGCATTCAGGCGTGGAGGTTTTAGTTTATACTTACTTTTGGGTTTTTCCAAAGTGGAAATCTGGTCTGCTTCCGTGAAAAGAAATTGACTGCAACCGTTTTAGTTTAAAGTACATCAAATCCATTTTATTTTAGCGGGGACCAGATATTTCTTCTTCTTCTTCTTCTTCATTTTTACAAACATAATTACATACTTATTTCTACTTATTGATAAATCAGCGGTTGCGTAATTTATCTTCCGCCTCTTGCACAATAATTTAACTTAATTATTAGGTTCTTAATCTAGTTTTGTATTATTTGCTTACAATTAATTCTTATTTTAAAACATATTCCTACATACTTATTTGATAATGCCAACTTGGGCTAAACAGACATACAAACATGTATAACATGTGTAATTGGGTCATATTGCCCAACGATAAATTATTATTTAAATCATTTTGTGTTGCGTTATTCGCTTAGTCAAACTGTGTGTACGTTAAATACAACAATAAAATATTGAAATTAATTTACCTCTGGTTTTGGCATGATCAGCATTTTACGCTGGCCGCACAGTAGTAAATCGTCGGCTTTATTTTATTGTCTTTAAATGAAATGAAAACTGATCGCCCAGTTGTTGTTGCGGTAGATCAGTGTTCATTTTATTGTCTTACTTTTGGTTTGTTTATTTTACTGGCCTTGGCATTGAATTCATATAAAAGTGCCGCAATGCAATGAATGTTGATCGCTCGCTTAGTTGTTGCGGTGGATCAACTTTCATTGCCAGCACTTGGCCACTAGTAAAAAGACAATATTTTGGGGAATACCTCGTTGTGAGTCACAACATTCCTTGCTGTCCCCGTGGACAGTATATTTAGTTTTTATTTTGGGGAATACCTCGTTGTGAGTCACAACAACGTGCATAGCGGACGATAGCCACTGATCCCAATTTGACCCGTCTTCTTTTGCAAAACCTCTCAAATATTCTGCCAAAGGCCTATGACTTCTCTCTAGGGAACCATTTAATTGTGGATGATACGGTGTAATATGTAACTTTTTAATACCTTACATTTTACATACATCTGAAAACACGCGTGAAATAAAATTTGAGCCGTTGTCTGTAATTAACACCCTTGGTGTATTGTGGCGAGTTATAATTTCGTTAAAAAATGCTTTCGATATCGTGCTTGCTTCGGCATCTGGTATCGCAACTGTAGTGTACTTACATATGCACACACTTTACAATGCAAACAACCACCCAAAAAGACCTTCACTTTAATGATCTACAATTGTCTAACATGTGGCAATAGTAAAAAGATAAAACAGCAACAGAATATGTTGACAAATTTCCTAATTTTTAAACACATAAAAAACCTAAAAGTAAACACAATAAATTGCAGCGAGAATTCTGACGAAATGCATTTAGCACCCTTTCAGCTTGTACCGCTAGACGCCGCACAAACTGAAGTACGATCGAGAGTGTTGTGTTCCAAGTGCATTGCACAGAAAAACACAACACAGCAACAACAGGAGATGTTTTGAACGAGTGCCTTTGACACTTTAAAATCAAGGCCATGAATTTGAGCCAACCAATTAATGTGTTTGAAAATGTTGAAATTGTCAATTATCGATGTCAATTGTCAATGGTCAATTATCGATTCTTAAAAATATATTTAAAAATATTGGAATTAAAGGGGGAGGAGTCTTGGAAATAGTGGTAAAATATTTTAAGGAAAAATATGTGTAAAAATAGTTAATAAGCCATATACTTTAAAAATAAAAGGCAGAATTTATCTGAGAATAAAACTTGGCACACCAGCCGAAATTAGAATCGTTTAAATTTTCAAACCAAGCTTGGCTATCTAGCCAGACAATCTTGAGCGTTGGTGCGCTCTCAAAAAACACCAAAGTAACATTCCGATTAGGCATCGAAATGTTTCTTTGAATTACAAAAATCTAATAGTGTAGAATTACCTCCACATGGCGATCCTGCCGATTCGATCCTGCAAATACTAAAGTCTGAGTCTGAATAATATATCCTGTAACCAATTCTGTCAACTTTTCTGGACTTCAACCAACCTACTTTACCATCAATTTTTAAATTAAATTAAACGTTTTCAATGTTAACACAAGAAGAAATAAACCAAATTTTCACAAAATGGGAAAAGTTGTTACTAACTACTGACAAAACCGAATACAAAGTCGAAGAATACGAGCCTGCACAAGTAACCGCAGAGTATCCAAAATACGTCCCAACTAGTTTGAACAACGCCGGTCCAAAACGGATTACTATAGAAGAATATAGAAAAAGGACACAAAAGTATAAACCAGAAAAAGAGAGACCTACACCACCATCAATACCAACAAGAAGACCACGATCAGGAAAGGTTGTGAAAGCAAAAAAACGGGTAGCAGAGTTATTCAACGTTATAAGGATAACAAAAGATAAAAAATTAAGATTAGAACTATTAACAAAAGTAAAAGCTGAACAAGCAATTTATAAAAAAAAAATAAAAATTTATTTCATGATACAAACAATACCTAACATTACTTATTTATATAAGGAATTAGCAATGTTCAATAACGAAAATAGGGAAAAAAAATCATAATAAATGAACACATCGACAATAATATAGGGTCGATTGATACAACAAAACACATACAACAAATAGGTTGGACTGTCATAATAACCATAGGAGTAATAATAATATTGTTTTTTATAATATACAAGATAAATAAATATTGCAAAACATACATTAGAAAACATAATGTTAGGGCTATAGTAAATAATTAAAGCTATTAATACAAAATCAAAAAGAAAATTTTAAAAATGGAAAAAGTAACCCTACGCAAATACCAAGGCTGTTACGGTATTTTATTTAGCAAACATTGCACAGCATGTACTAAAAAAATAATTGACATAGGAAAAATAATATATTTTTTATATGAAAATAAAAATTGGCATCAACAATGTTGTAGATGCAACGTTTGTAATATTAATTTAAGTAGATTTGATTTTAAAGAAGACTGTTCAATGTTATTTTGTAGAAATTGCTATTAGAATATAAATATATTGTAAATATAAATAAAAATAAAGTTTAAAAAAAAATGAAATTAAAATGTATAAGAATTAATGGAAGAACTAAGAGAAATTTTTAATGAGGTATCAAAAATAAAACAAAATATAAAGAAATCAGCAAATAGAAAGTACAAAAGTGAAACAATCGACTTAAAGATAAAATTTTTAGACCATTATAGATTACATTTTTATAAAACAGCTAAATCTTTGAATAAACTTGAGTCATATAAATTGAATGATCAATTCCAAAAATTACTAAATGAAACGAAAAATCTTTTATTAAATCACACACTAGATACCAATAACAAATTAACAATGACGGAACTAAATATCGAACTGATCTTGAAAACCATTCCGACGTTCAGCGGAAATTACAAAGAATTAAACGCATTTTTAACTTTAGTAGAACTTATAGTCAGCACTTACACTACTACAGAAAATAAAAAAAAATTAATAAATATTGTAATTAATGTGAAACTAGCCAATAATGTAAAAATGACATTAGGACACACTGCAAGCATAGACACATTCGATAAACTTAAACTAGCTCTCACAAGTTCATTTAAAAGCAACTTAACAACTACACAGATACACACACAACTATCTACACCAAGGGTGTCAAACTTGCGGGCCGCATGCGGCCCACAATGTATAACTTTGCGGCCCACTCGGTATAATAGCACAAAAAATAAACGAAAATTTAAATTGCATAGCAACCATAGAATTAAATAACAAAACAAGCAACAGTGAGTCATTCAAGAACCGCTGCAGCACACACCGACTGCACAATTCGCTTAAGTTTTTGTTTACATTTAAGAACCGCAGCAGCACGCACCGACTGCTCAATTCGCTCAATTTTTTTATTTTCTCTTTTTTCATCTCGCTCTTGCTTTTGATTGATTGCTTTCATCTTTTTCGGTCTGGTCATTTGGCGGTCTGGCGACAAGTTCTTATGTAAAATAAAATTAGTTGTAAAAAAGAGATACCAATAAGGAGATGGATTAAAACTGCTAGTTTGGGCCACAATAAAAAAATAACAATCATTTGACATAAACGTTTGTGTTTCCGTGCCAACAATTAGTGTCACCATTAGTATTGTGTGCCTATAAAAATATAGTCAAACTATTAGAAACAACTATATTTAAGTTACGTTTTTAACAATTTGTGTCAGAGTATTTTGTGTTTGGTAAGTTAATGTTGATTTTTTATATAATTTTTTTTTTTTTACTTTTAATTAGTATTTATTAATTTATTTCAAGCCTTTGTATTAAGTATGTCTTCATCGACACCAAGTAGCAGTAAAACCAAACGAAAAATTGTTGAGAAACATCGAAATTTCCAAGAAAAGTGGGAATTGGAGTATTTTTGCTCTGAAGTAAACGATAAAATCATCTGCTTGATATGTAATAGTGCTATCAGTGTACCCAAATTATATAATGTTAAACGTCACTATGAGCAACATAAATCAAAATATGATAATTACGAAGGATTAATGAGACAAGACAAGTTAAAAGAGTTTAAGTTGGGACTGAAAAAACAACAGTTTATGTTTACTAAAGTATCACAAGAAAGTGAAGCGGCGGTGCATGCAAGCTACGTTTTGTCGGAGTTAATAGCTTAACACTCAAAACCTTTTAACGAAGGTGATTTCATCAAAGAATGCATAATTAAAGCTGCAGAAATTGTTTGCCCGGGAGGTGTGAAGGCGTTTCAAAGTAATCTCTTTGTCTCGAAATACCGTTGTGGAAAGAGTTACTGATATGGCCAGCAATTTAAGTGATCAGATAAAAGCAAAATCATCTTGTTTCGAAGCATTCTCCATTGCTTGTGATGAGAGTACGGACATTGGAGGCGTTGCCCAGTTAGCTGTTTTTTTTCGAGTGTGCGACACAAATTTCAACATTTACGAAGAACTATTGGAACTAGTACCGATGCATGGCACTACTACAGGAGAAGATATATTTATTTGCGTTTATGAACTTCTGCAAAAATACAATTTACCTCTGTCGAAATTGATTTCTGTAGCAACAGATGGAGCTCCTTCAATGACTGGCAAAACTAACGGTTTTGTGGCATTACTTCAGAAAAAAAATAAGTGGAATATATGATGGGAACAAGATTCATCATATCAACTGCATTATTCATCAGGAAGTATTATGTACGAAAGTAATTAAAATGGAAAATGTGTTGAAGCCTATAAAAAAAATTATCAATTTCATAAGATCTCGAGGCTTAAATCAACGACAGTTCTCTAGATTTCTAACTGAATTAGAAAGCGAATATTCTGGTTTGTCATACTATACCGAGGTGCGTTGGTTATCATGCTCCAAGGTTCTTAAACAATTTTGGGTTTTCTGATTCAGTGTGGTTGCAAGATCTGTCCTTCATGGTTGATATAACGAAACACTTATCCGATTTAAATTTGAAACTGCAGGGAAAGGATCAGATGGTAATGATCACATGTGTGACCAAGTTAATGCATTCAAATGTAAACTAGTTCTTTGGGAAAGGCAGTTGAAAAATGAAAATTTAATGCATTTTCATACATGCAACATGTATAAATCCAGCTTAGGTGTTACTGCATCCTATAAAAAATACGCGGACAAAATTTTAAGCATAAGATCTGAATTTGAAACAAGGTTTGCTGATTTCAAATCGTTGGAAGACAAGTTTTCGTTGTTTTCTTCTATTTTCTCAATAAATATAGAATCAGTACCTAACCATATGCAAATGGAGGTTATCGAGATACAGTGTTATTCTAATTTAAAGGCGAAATACATCGAAGTTGGAGTGCCTGAATTTTACAAATATTTGCCTGCCAGATTTGAAACCATTCGAAATTTCGCATGTGAAATGATGTCCATGTTTGGAAGTACTTATCGTTGCGAACAATTATTTTCTCTTATGAAAGGAAACAAGTCTCCACTCAGATCCAGAATTACTGATAGTCATCTCGGGTCGGTTTTAAAATTAATCACTGCGAATAAGATTGCTCCCGAAATAGGAAAGATGGTTACAGGGAAAAGGTGCCAAATATCTGGGAAAAAATATTAATTTTACATTTTTTTCTACTTTTCAAAATAAATCTATGTATGTATATATTTTATTTTTATTTTTTGTGGCCCACATAATCTTTTAAATTTTTTATTTGGCCCTCGTTATGCTTTGAGTTTGACACCCTTGATCTACACTGACCCAACGAAACGGCACAGTATCAAATTTTAAAGACAGACTACTAAATTTAACATCAGAATTAAATAATATACAAATCAATGAATTACCTCCCGATAATAACGTTCAACAAAGAGATCTAATCATGAAAATAAATGAATCATATGCATTGACAATTTTTAAAAATGGACTGAATGATGACCTTAAGAACACAATTTTTGCAGCTCAACCAAAAATATTAATTGACGCCACAAATCTAGCCTCAGAACTCGAAAAGAATGCAAGCACAAATAATCAATTAATGTATTTTAGAACAAACAACAGACAACACAATAACAACTTTAACAACTCATACAGAGAACACCGACATAATATATCAAATAACTACAACAACAGACAACAACATAATCGAAACAACAGTAGCTACAACACAAGAACACAATATAACAAAAATAATAACAACAACAACAATCGACAACAAAATAAAAAAAATAGAAATACACATTTCGTTCAACGAGTACCTTATTCAAATAACCAGAATCAGCATAATAGCAACAACAATAGCAGAAACAATAATTTCCAAAATAGCAACAATAACAATAAAAGAACATCAAATTACAGAAACCAAAACAGAAACAACAGAATGTATGTCATGACGACAACATTCTGGGAAACGAGGAATGCTCGGAGATCAACATAGAGGATCTTCCGGGACAGCAAAACTAAAAATATATAATATATCGGATAAAAACACAAATTATATTATAGCAAAATGTAAAAATTCTAAACAGAACCTTAAATTTTTAATTGACACAGGAGCAGACATTTCGATCTGTAAACTCGAAAATATAGCGCAAGAAACAATAATAAACAAAGACATTAAATGTAAACTAACAGGAATAACAAAAGAAGAAACTTTAACACTAGGATCTGTACAACTAAAACTAGATTTTCAATGTGACATTGTAGAACATTTTTTCCATGCGATAGAACAAGACTTCCCAATTTACACAGACGGAATTATAGGACGAGACTTTTTAACTAAATATATATGTAAAATTGACTATGAAACACAAACACTAACAATAATACTAGGCAATACTGACGTAGTAACACCTTTATACATCAATAAAAATGCATTCAATATTATTCAAATACCACCCAGAACAGAAATTATAACTCCAATAAATTTAGATTTAGATCAGGATAGTGTAATATTAAATGAAGAAATTCAGACAGGAGTATTCATAGCAAATTCTATAGTTCCATCAAAAGATATATGTCATTTAAAAATACTAAACACAACAGAAACAGAAATAAAAATAAGTAATATACAACCAAAATTAATACCAATAGCAAATTATTTCTATTTTAAACATTACAAACAAAAAGATGAAATTAGATTCCAAAAAGTTTTGAAAGAACTATACATAGGGACAAAACATCCACTTATAAATATATTCAGACAATATCAAAATATATTTAATTTAAAAGAGGAACAATTATCAATAAACAATTTCTATACACAGAAGTTATCAACAATAAATGATACACCAACATACATAAAAAATTATAGATTACCGTACACTCAAAACAAAGAAATTCATGAACAAGTTCAAGAACTAACAAATAACGATATAATTGAACCATCAACAAGCCCATACAATTCACCACTTCTACTTGTACCAAAGAAAAGCACTGACGACACAAAGAAATGGCGTTTAGTAGTCCACTTTAGAAAACTAAATGAAAAAAAAGTAAATGACAAATTTCCATTGACAAGAATAGAAGATGTCTTAGATAAACTCGGTAGAGCAAAGTACTTTTCCACACTCGACATGACGAGTTCTTTTCACCAGATTCCTTTAGACAAAAATTCAAGACCTCTCACAGCTTTTTCAACCAACGATGGTCATTACCAATTCAAAAGATTACCATTTGGTCCTAAAAGATTACCAAGTCTCGTCCTATATTTGGATGCAGTCTCCAACACCACAATAGCAATCTTACAAAAGTTTTTGAAAGATTATCAAATTATAATCTAAAATTGAACGCATATAAGTGCAAATTTTTACAACCAGAAGTAGTTTATCTAGGCCATTTAATTACATAAAACGGTATTAAAACTGACCCAGCAAAGTACCATAAGATAAAAACCTACCCTATTCCCTCTAATGCAGACGAAGTACGTAGATTTGTTGCTTTTTGAAATTACTATAGAAGATTTATACAAAACTTTGCTGAAATCGCACAATGTTTAAATGCATTACTAAAGAAAAACCAAACTTTTAATTGGACTAAACAGTGCCAGACAGCTTTTGAACTCTTGAAAGAAAAATTAATAGAACCACCTATTTTACAATATCCTGACTTTTCAAAACCTTTTATTCTCACGACTGATGCTTCAAATTTTGCGTTAGGAGCAGTACTATCACAAGGCGAAATAGGACAAGACCTTCCTATATCCTACGCAAGCAGAACTTTACAAAAACACGACATAAATAAACCAATAATAGAAAAGGAACTTTTAGCTATACACTGGAGTATAAATTTCTTTAAACCTTACCTATACGGAAACAGATTCATGGTTTTAACGGATCATAGACCTTTAGTTTCATTATTTAGTCACAAGAATCCATCATCAAAAATGACCAGAATCAGACTCGACCTATCTGATTATGATTTTACAATAGTATTTAAACAAGGTAAAATAAATACAAATGCTGACGCGCTATCGCGAATAAAGATAGATTCAGATATTTTAAAAACAATGATACCAACAGAAGAAGCGAGCAATATAAATAAAGCCATGGTAATAACAAGGGGAAATAAAAAGAAGCAAGAAGAACTTGCAAATGATGAAAATGCATCTCAACAGGAGCGTCATGAACTCTTTATATGGGATTGCACATCAATTAGCAATATAAAAAACGTACGTAAATTAAAATTTGAAATCAGCGATAAAAATATGAATATGAATAAAAATGATACTAGTATCCAAATAACAAATGATATTGTGCACGTGCGATGTAGCGATAAATCGACGAATCCAGATTCGACTTCGATGAAGCTATCATCAAGAATAAATATAAATAATAAAGATATGCATGCAAGATCTAATGATAATTCAGCGACTCTAGAGCCGATCCTGAAGAAATTAGTATCTAAAAAGAATAAATTAAATATTAAAGAACTAGCGCTAGATGAGGAAGATAAAATATTTGAAATTATGCATAAAGAAGAATTCAAGAAAATATATAATATGCTGCAGCAGAAGAGTAATAAAAATAATAAAGAACCGCTAAAAATTATAATATTTCAACCCCCTAAAAGGATTACAAACAAATCCATGCAACACAAAATAATTCAACAATACCATGACACACCACAAGGAGGACACGTAGGTATTAGAAAGACTATCCTTAAACTAAAACAACGCTATGTGTGGAAACATATGCGCCAGATGGTGAAAAATTACTAAAATAAATGTGAATATTGCGCTCAAAACAAACAAACAAGACACATAAAAGAAAAAATGACAATTATCGACACTCCAAATACAAGTTTCGAAACAATAGCAATTGACACGGTCGGACCATTAAAAATTTCAAACGGGTATAGATACATACTGACTATGCAATGTGAACTGACAAAGTTCGTTATTGCACACCCAATAGAGAAAAAAGATGTAAAAACAATAGCCCAAACACTAGTAGGATATTTAATTTTAAAATACGGATTTTTCCAAAAATTAAAATCTGACAGAGGTACAGAGTTCGCAAATGAACTATTAAAAAACGTTTGCGACATACTTAAAATAACACAAGTTTTCTCAGCACCTTATCATCACGAAACGATAGGAGCTCTCGAAAGAAATCACAGAGTACTTAATGAATATCTTCTTTCTTTCGCTGATGATTATGAATGGGATAAATGGATTAGTTATTACACATTCGCATATAATACAACGCCACATACTGATACAGCCTACTCACCATATGAACTGATTTTTGGTAAATTACCAAACATTTCGAATAATTTAACTTAAGAAAACAAACCAGTTTACAACTTAGAAAACTATGCAAACGAATTAAAAATAAGACTTAGAAATTCCATTAATAAAGCAAAAGAATTAATAAAAACTGTAAAAAACAAACGTAAAATTGCTTACGACAAAAATGTAAATATATCAGATTTTCAAGAAGGAGATCGTGTACTTGTTAAATTAGAAACTAGGAAAAAATCTCAAAGTCCATACCACGGACCGTATAAAATAATCCATAGAGAAGGTGTAAATTCTCTTATAGAAACAAATAATAAGCATAAGAAATTTCACAATAAAATGTTAAAAAAGTTATAAAAACTAATAATTAGAATCAACTATCATTTTTTCAATTGACATTGTTCGAAAAAAAAAACTTAAATTTATCTAATTTTCAAAAATTATTTTAATTAATATAACTTTTAAATATTAAAATTTAAGAATGCGCATAACTTTAAGTTAAATTCAACCATATACTAAATCAAATAAATCATACTACCAAATAAGTTAAGCATAACAATTATTACATTATAACATATTATACCAACTCTTAGTACATAAAAACCTTATTAAAGAAATAGAATTACATACACATCTTTTGAATCTAAATATACTAAAAATTATTTAATACTATAAACATATCCTTTTTCCAAAACTCCAAAATCTTAAAAATTCATCTTTGAAAGTAAATTTTCGCTTAAGGGTGAGGGTGTAGTGTACTTACATATGCACACACTTTACAATTCAAACGACCACCCAAAAAGACCTTCACTTTAATGATCTACAATTGTCTAACATGTGGCAATAGTAAAAAGATAAAACAGCAACAGAATATGTTTACAATTTTCCTAATTTTTAAACACATAAAAAACCTAAAAGTAAACACAATAAATTGCAGCGAGAATTCTGACGAAATGCATTTAGCACCCTTTCAGCTTGTACCGCTAGACGCCGCACAAACTGAAGTACGATCGAGAGTGTTGTGTTCCAAGTGCATTGCACAGAAAAACACAACACAGCAACAACAGGCGATGTTTTGAACGAGTCCCTTTGACACTTTAAAATCAAGGCCATGAATTTTGAAAATTTGAAAATGTTGAAATGTTGAATTAAACTATAAATGATTGGTCAATTATCGATTCTTAAAAATATATTTAAAAATATTGGAATTAAAGGAGGATTCTTGGAAATAGTAGTAAAATATTTTAAGGAAAAATACGTGTAAAAATAGTTAATAAGCCATATACTTTAAAAATAAAAGGCAGAATTTATCTGAGAATAAAACTTGGCACACCAGCCGAAATTAGAATCGTTTAAATTTTCAAACCAAGCTTGGCTATCTAGCCAGATAATCTTGAGCGTTGGTGAGCTCTCAAAAAACACCAAAGTAACATTCCGATTAGGCATCGAAATGTTTCTTTGAATTACAAAAATCTAATAGTGTAGAATTACCTCCACACAACACATGCCATATACTTCGAAAAATCATCTTGAAACGTTAAAATGTATTTATTACCAGACACAGTCTCTCGCAATATGCCGACTATATCCATATAAACTTTGTCAAATGGACGTGTTGGTGTATCTGTCAATACCATAGGCATTTTGGTGAGTCTAGAACTTTTATTTACTTGACATTTATGGCATGCTCTTACATATTTCTTAATTTCTTTCTGCATTCCCTTCCATTTGTATTGTTGTCTTATTCTAAAGAATGTTCTTAGTGCTCCTTGATGACCTCCTAATGGCAAATCATGAAAATCCTTTTATATTCCTTCTATATCCTTTCTGTCTTTAAGAACCACTATGTTTTTATCGTTTTGCTGTGCTATGTCGTCATCTACCTTCGCTACTGACTCTGTGTTCTCTTCACTCTCCTTGGCTATTTCCATATCTCTTGTCTTTGATCTTGTCTTAACCATATTAACCTCTTTGTTTATTAGCTCTGCCTTCTCCCCGTGTAAATCCTGAAAATAATTATTCTGTACTGACACCTGTATTTTACTATTATATAAATTTGTTACTTCTTTTAACCCTAGTTCCCAACTTGGAATCCTTCTCTCTGACTTTAACAAGTATTATGCTATATGTTCCCTAATGAAATGTGAGCTTTTGCTTTTCAAAGAACTTTCCGACAGTGTTCGGTCCTTTTTAATCTGGAAATCTCTGATTCCCAATCTTTTACAAATATTCGAAAATAATTTTAACGTGAAACTAGAATTGTTATCAGTTATTATTGTTTCAGGAATATTATTATTCAATATGGCGTTTCCGATCGTGATTGAGTCCGCATTAGGTACAGCAATGCACTTCAAATATTTCGAGAATTCGTCTTGAAGTATCACGATATATTTATTCAATAAACACGTTTCTGGTAGTATACCAATCAGATCAATATATAAATTCGTAAATGGCCTCTCCTCTCCTATTATCTTCTCCTGCGTTTGTACTAGTGCGACTTCTTCGCTTCCACGCGGTATTCTACTCAAGGCGTCGGCGTTTAAATTCTTTTCCCTGGTTTATAAATTATTTCAAAATCATACTCTGACATTTTGTGTCTAAACCTTGCTAATCTCGACGTTTGATCCTTCAGATTCGCTATTCCTCTCAATGGTTGGTGATCTATATCTTGGTGATATATCTTGAACGGCCTTCCTAACAAATATGCTCTAAAATTTTTTGTCGCCCAAACAATTGCCAAAAACTCTTTTTCTATTATGCCTTTTCTCTGCGCTGTTTAATGACCTGCTTGCAATGCAATTTGTCGATCTTCTCCTACTTCACCCTGTGACAACTAGAGTCCTGCAATCTTTGCGCGGGCGTGCCAAGATGAACAGAGTTGGTTTTTCGCATTGTGCATTGCACATGATTTTCGAGATTTTGCACGATGTCGTATCTCTCCATTTATGATTCACTGCTATTGTGGCTCTTCTTCCGAGGTTCCTGTACAACCTGTAGCGGAGTAAGTACATGTTCTGCGAGTTCTGATTCCAGCCCGGCGCCTTCCTTTGCTAAACCATCTGCCATCTCGTTTCCCTCAATGCCCTGGTGGCTAGGGACCCAGTAGATGCGCACTCTTTTCGAAGCGCATAGTGCATCTAGTGCATCTCTGCCAGCCAAGACACTTTTGGACTTGATGCCAGCGGAGCGCATGGATTTGATCGCCGCTTGACTGTCAACGAAAATGTTGATGTTAGAGTGTTGTGTGTCCATGCTGAGGGCTATCTCAGCAGCCTTCCTTATGGCAAATACTTCCGCCTGGAAGATACTGCAGTAGTTCGGCAGTTTATATGGCTGCCTTATATTGGGCTCTGCGCAATACACCGCCGCACCTACCCACGTAGGCATTTTGGAGCCGTCGGTAAATATGTTGACCGCCTGCTGTGCTTGTTCTATACCTTTGCACCAGTCCTTTGGTCCGAGAAGAGTTCGAACTTTGGAATTGACTATCGTGCGAGACACCATGTAGTCCGTGCTACTAGGTAGATCCTTTCCGATTGTACAATGTCCAAAATTTTGAATGTGCATGTTGCCTGCTCCCATAAGGCGTTGTGCCGTTTTTCCAGCTATTAGTTTTGCGTGTATGTCCAGGGGGTCCATACTTAGAATGGTTTCAAGCGCTTAAGTTGGAGTTGACTTCAGTGCCCCTGTGATGCATAGCGCTGCCTGCCGCTGAGTTTTCTCCAAGTGCCTGAGGAATGTTGATTTGTTCATATATTTTTATATTAACTTAAATAAATTCCAATTACCTTTAACAAAACGTCTTCTAGATTTCCAGGATCTACCTCAACCTTTTTAAGCTGGGTCAATTAGGAACCACTGTTTTAAATTAATATTTATTTTAAAGCAAACTAGCGAATTGTATCACTTCTTTTAAACTTGGATTATCACTCGCAAAGGCAGAATCGAAAATGGCCGAGAAAAATGTACAATTGTATTATGAGACCTAAGCATTTGAGAGAACGTTTGAACCTCGTAATTTTTAGAATGGTTAAACTTATTTTCGAACTATTTAATAGGAATTTTCTTAATGGTAGAACAAGATAACTAGCGCTAACACTTGCCGTAACCTACTATGTAGAATTTTATTCGAATTCTTATACGGATTTTGAATGTCGTGGTATTCTTGCGATTTCCTTTTTTTTCCACAAGGCAAGGTGACCAGTTGTTGTATATATCAATATGTAAAATAGCGCAAATAATTGATATAAGTTTATAGTATGATATCCGTTACATAATGCTTCACCACTTGCATCTGTAGTTAGTAAAAACGGCTTGCTAAAATCAGGATATGCCAAAATGGGTGATGAAGTCACCGCTTCCTTTATTTTTTCAAATGCTTCCTGACACTTATCTGACCATTGGAACTTAATAAATTATTTATGGGTAATGCCATTTGTGACATATTCTCTATGAACTTCCTGTAATAATTAGCTAGTTCTAAAAATGCTTGAACCTTTTTCCTATTTCTCGGCATTGGAATAACCTTCACGCATTTTAATTTCTGTGGATCTGGTAGCGCCCCTAATTCCGAACATTTGTGTCCCAGGTATGCTATTTCTCTACGCAGAAACTGACACTTTTCCGTATTCAATTTAAAGCAATTTTCCCTAAGTATCTGGAATACCTATGCTAATATTTCCCCATGTTGCTGTAGATTTTTTCCATAAATTACCACATCATCTAAATATACGAAAGAATCTACTCCTTGTAATCCTGTCAGTATATTATTCATCAATTGCTGGAAAGTCGCTGGAGCTCCGGTGAGTGCAAATGGCATTCTATTGAATTCATAATGACCAAATCCTTTACTAAATGCTGTCTTCTTTCTGTCTTCTTTACTCATGAGATCCTGATGGTACCCACTGGCCAAATCTTATGTTGAAAAATATCTACAGTGCCCTAATTGATCTAATATTTCATCAATCCTTGGTATTGAAAAAACTTACTTAATTGTTGCGTCATTTACCTTTCTGAAATCTATGACTAATCTCCATTTTTTCTTACCATCGCTTCCTGCTTTCTTTGGTACTAACAGCAATGGCGAATTCCACGGTGATTTGCACGGCCTAATAATGTCGTCGTCTAAAAGTTTTTCTACCAATTTTTGAATTCTGGTGTTTTGCGGTTGGTTTAAGCGTTGTGCGGATTCGCGATTAAAATTTATTTTTATTTATTTTTATTATTTTTAATTATTTTTGGTCCTGCCTATTGGTTTGCCGGCGATGATTCGCCACTGGCTCTAATTTTTAAATTTCCTTTGCCGTTCACTCAAAGTACAAGGCTTGGAATAGTGAAAATGAATCGCGTTGGCAGCTTTGCTTAAGCTCAAAAACTTGATTGACTTTATTTCATTTTGTTCATGCTTTTATAGTATGTATAACAGTATTTTGTCTTAAAACTAGTTAACAATTGTTTTTGTATTTAGAAAGTAAACAGAATCATATGTTCTTTAGTTAGTGTAAAAGTAATAGTAGAATATCATATACATATTTGTAATTTAGTAATAGTAGTATAATGTGTGTGAGTGAGTAGACTTAAATTATTAGAAAACGTAAACATAATCATATGTTAATATATTTGTGTAGGAGTAAAAGTAAAAATCAGGGTTCGGAATATTCACACACCTTCACTCACAAACATTTGCTTGAAGCACACAACACACAATTTTATTTTCATTTAATTTTTGTGTGTAACGTAGTTATCGTGTTGTTGATCATCCAACATAAATTCTTCGTTTTAATATTTGCTTGTGCGTCATAAACTCAAACAAAGATCGATCTCAACAATTCTCTGTGTTTCAGTCTTACACTTATGTTTGCGTCAAAATGTTCATGTTGGAGAATTCAGGCCTTTGTCAAAACCAAAACAAAGACAATATTTCCAACATGAACGAGTGGTGTTTGCAAAATTGTCTTTGCTTGTGTCGGTCATTAAGATCGATCACTGCTGTCGTGTGGCGTAATAAACCAATGGTGTTCTGGTTGCTGTGCAGCGTATTGAACTGGTTTTTGGCCAAAAGTAGCAAATTTCGGCGTCCATTAGAATATATTTTGCGCTGAAATAGTGTCAGTTGCAAATATTTCAATTAATAGCAATGCAAAGGCAAAGTTTTGTTATAAAAAATACGCGACTCTTAATGAAGAAACAAACAAATTTTCTTGTCCAGTTGAAACTTGCAGAAAAGAACTAGCTAAGTGCAAAGTGTATTTCGAATTTAGTTGAAACGCATTTCGAGCATGTAAAGAAAAAAGCCGCAGCTATTAAATTAAACACAATCTTAAACAAAGCAGATTTTATAAGATGTTGTATAGGATTAGTATAAAAATAAATTTGCCGCTTCGTCTTTTTGGCGATAAAGAATTTTTTAAAAAAATAATAAAGCCCTATGAAGAAAAGTTTGACACTACAATAAACTCAAGAAATATATCGGCTATGCTTGGCGATTCCAGCCAACAGATAAGAAGAGCTAAAGCGGAAATTACAAAAAACAAAATGATTTCTTTAAAAATTGACGTTGTCAGTCGGCAAGACAAGCATATTCTGGGAGTCAACATACACAAGGGCGTAGCCAGAGGCAGGGGAAAGGGGGCAACTGCTAAGACCACCCTAACCACCCTAAGTCTGGGATTTTTTATTAAATCGATGGATTTGTAATTAGTTTCTATTTGTGATCCTTTTTTAATGTGTAGTTTTACGATTTTCTTTTAAACTCGTTACGAACCTCGATTTATCGTATCCGGCTGGCTGCACACAGCTAGCTTACACGGTCAGGGTCGGTTCGACCTGGCCAGCCGGATCGAGGGCTAACAAAAAATGAGGTCCAGGGAATAAAACCTTGAGCCTCCGAAAAAAACCAAAACCACCACGAAAATACCTTTACATCGGTGGTACTCTACGACAATAAAAAAACTACTTTTGGGCATACCAAAAAAAAACACTGGGAACCGGTGTTATGTTCCACTCGCTGGCCCACCCTACCATGGTTGCAGGACAAAGATTCTATTTGCAACCCCTTTACAACAAGACACTTTCAATCTTACCTTTTTTTTTCTTTTTACCTTTTTTTCTTAAATCCAGTCACCACCCAGGATTTATAATTTTGCTTTCATCTGGCCACATATCCCCTTCCTCCCATCATATATCCACCCCCCACCGAATTCGTCTCTACTCGCACATATTTCTCATAACACAGATTAACACCAGAATCTAATGTTTAATAATAAATGGTACATTATTTTTATTCACAAAAATTAGCTCTTAGGATGCTTAAAGACAAACGGAATTAAAAGTATGTTTAAAGATAAGAAAATAGGTACATGTTTAAAAAGATGTTACGAAAGTTTAAATCTACCAGTTACTTATTGAGCAAAGGCTTATATACAGATATATCTATATTCTATATATTTTTTTTACATATATACCCACAGCTTAAATTTAATTCTTTCAAAATTTCTTAACTTTCATTCATTCCCCTTTTTTTTTATTTAATCATATATATATATTTTTTTTTTTTTTTGTTATACCCAAAAAAAACTACATCAGTTGTTTTTATCAAATTCAATCGGAAGGATCTAGATCTCACTGGTTTTAAACAACAAAGAAAATATATAATTCCTACAAAGCCTCGTCATTCAATAATCTTCGGGGAAATTGCCAAGATTCAGCAAAGCAACGGAAATCAAACCAAGACCACACACCTAAACATATAATCATTTGGCGCCAAACTACATTGCTGTCTAGTTTAAATGCCAGCCGACAATCTCGCTACTGACCTTCGCTTCTTGTCCGTTACAACATCGCCTGATCAGACTACCGTTTAAGCGGGATTCACTGACCATCTTCAGCACGTTTAGCAGCAGTTTTTTTGTTTTTTTGTTTATATGTGAAGTTTTGAAAATTTTTATGCTCTATCTCTCTCCACACTCAACGAGAGAATAACAAAAACTTACTGCAATCTCTTTGACTTGATTAATTTAATTTCAATTTTCTTGCTGAATCTTTTTGCGCGGTGTTGCCAGTACGAAGTTTATTGACTTAGTATGCATATTTTATTTTTTTCAGCTCCAAAATAAAGAAGCATTGCGTCTGGCAATATTGAATATGAATAAGACAAACTAAAAAAACTCACTGAATCGACCTTTCTTTCGACCGGCACATTCTCACAAAGAGAGCATGAAAGCTGTCCCAAAAACTTGCCGAAGGTGGTCAGTGAGTCCATGGCACAATTATTTGACAAGTAGCCGTGACAGATTGCGATTGGTGGTTGTCAAAAACAGCTCAAGAAGTTGTAGTTTGCTACTGTTGAATAGCTGTGTGCTTATTTTTAACTTTTCTTTGATTCATTAAATTTGTTCGCGAAGTTTATTGGAATGTATTTAGTTTGCTGCAATTAACTAGCTATGCTTAAGTCGTTGCTTATTTTTTTACCTTTCTTTGGTTTATTTCATGAACAGCTAAATTTGACAACCATCCATCGCCGCTCGTGAGAAAAAAGCCAGTCTACGCTACTACCCCTTCAGTAATTGCGCCATGAGTGAGTCCAGCTTTACCCGAGACGGAATCCGACGAGTTGAGTTCAAAAGTCAACACGAAAATGTCGTGACACAAATACTAAATTTTTTGTTGTAGAATTAAGATGCATACTAAGTTTTTCCCAATCAGATCACGCGATATTTGCGATTGAATTTTAGTCACTGAAATTGGACTAAAAAAATGGTGAAAAATTAAATTTGTTGGTATTTAGGGTTTTTTTAATTTTTTTTCTACTGTAAAACTAAGATATGATATGCTGGCATCCCTTGAATTCCAAAATTTTTTCTAACTAAAATCAGTTATATTTTTTTTAAAATAATTAAATAATCAAATTGTAGAGCACGACCAAACAGAAACAAGCTGAAAATATATCAGCAAAAATCTAAAAACAACTTTAGTAGCCATGCTTTGTTAGTGGAAGACTTCCAGCAGACTATTGAACTCCATAATAATAACATAAGCATAAAGACTAAAGAGAAATTGACACTTAAAATCTCATCGCCCCTGTGGTGCAGTGCGCTAGTGCGCACTTGCACGGGTATCACAAAGATTTCTGATGAAGCCTTTAGCAGGGCCGAAATTGCAATAAAATCAGCTAGTGTATTTACCTTTTCATGTTGAAAAAACGTTGTTGTTGTTGTTGTTGTTACTTTGGAAAGATTCGTTAGAACAATTAATTGTTCTAACTTTGACCTAAAGCTCAATAAACGAGTTTAAACTATCAAACAACTAGAATTTGTATTTAAAATCAAGTATGATTTAAACTATCAAACATTTAGAATTTGTATTTAAATCATATAAAATAATCAACATAATTAAAGTCATTAAAAATCAGAAACATAGTTTTTTAGATTTTTATTGTTTGTTCGAAATTCCGGAAACAGGCACTTTGAGAATTTTTGGAAAAAAGTGAAGTTTCAAAAGCAGTAACTTTGGTATCCGAATTTTGTTTTTTTTAATTTTTTGCACAAAATAGCTCAAAACTATCTTTAATTCATTTTCTGGATTTTTTTTTTCAAAATGTGAATTTTCAATTTTTGGGAATTTTTTTCGTAAAAATACTCAAATTCGAAATTTTCAAAAAGGTTTTTTCAAAAGGATTTTTCAAATCGCACAATTTTGTGTATCTGTTTGAAATACAGTGTTAGTAAATATTTCCACAACATGTCAATGCAATTTCTTCAAATTTAGATTTTTGCGATTTTTTTTAGTGCAACAAGGAACAAAATTAAATTTTTTTGAAAAGTAAAACTCACAACTCTTGTTGTTTTTGTCTAATTTTCATGTTTGAGATATTTTGAAGACAAATTAAATAAAAACTGGACTCGAACCAGTTTTTTTAAAACATGGACTTAAAAAATAGTTATTGGAATTTTTTAGAAAAAAGATCACTTTTTCCCCATATAAATAAGATTTTTCCCCATATAAATAAGAAGATAAGGTAGCATGCGGCACGTTTATTTATGAATATTTTTTCCTGAAATTTTCAGAATATATTTTTGACATGATAAGAAACAAACGAGGCACCGCACAATTTATTTAATTTATAAAATAAAAATGCCCATGCAGTTAAGGGCTACGCTAATAAGCAGCTACTGAAGCAATTTATGCTAGATTTTTCTCATACAAAAATTTTTTAGATTTTGCTATTTTGTGACTTAATTGAAGTAGTGACAAAGCCCAAAGCAAGTAATGGTCCAATTAGCCTGGCATGGCATTGCAGAGCATGGCTTAAAAGTGTCACATCGAAATATATTTAGAGGGATTTGCGTGTATTTGATTATGCTCAACATGGCATCGCATGGCAATTCTTAGATAAAAACAGAAATGCATCTCTGACTACATAAACATACAAGATCTATTTCATGTTAATTTTTGTGTATTTTTCTGTGCATTTGACGTTTTGGCAAAACTGGTGTAAAGTTGTAAAATTGTTTGACCAAGTGCGGTTAATTTGTAAAAGTAAATTCGTTTTATTGTTATTTTTATTGTTTTATTTTGACTATGTAACTATGTTTCGAATAATTACCATTTATTTTGCTGTGTGCTGGCCACTTATCTACGTTGTATGCGCTGCTATGCCATGCAAGGCTAACTGGACCATAAGTAAGTAAGATATTTGATTTTTTGGTATATTGGTATATTTTATATTTTTTCGATGACTATTGAAGGCTATAGGTATACTCCAAAGTGTCCACTAAAAACGTTACGTGTGCTTAAAAACAAATTTGTAAAAATAACCCCCATACAAACAGCACTGTAAGACGTATTTCTACGTCTAAAAGTAATGCTTTAAACTTATTCAGGTCCTTTATAAGTCTAATTAACTAATTAAATAATCAATTTTTGGTCGTTGTCCACTTTACGTGAAATCCATCATTATTTAATTCGAACACAGTGAATTTGTTTCGTCTCGTATGAAATACTTTTATATAATATACATGGTTTTTTCATTACTATGCCAGGATGGGTCGATTTTCAAGCCGATGTTGCCTGGGCGAGTTTCGGCTCGGGCATAAAAAGTTATTAAAAGAAAATTAAACTATCACATCTTTAATTTTGTGAATTTTTTCTTTAGCATTTTTTTTTTAATCTTGTATAATAACTTGCACAGCTACAGCAAAACTGATGTCAGAAAATCCTCGTATCTGAATTAACAAAAATTTATGGTAAAACATTCCTAAAAAAATTCACAAAATTGAAGATGTAATGGGATAAAGTGCACTCCAACCCTCTTTTTTATAACGTTTTATGCCTGAACCGAAAATCGGTCAGGCAACATCGGTTTTTTACATATCGGCCCAGCCTACTATGCATAAATAAATGTTTATAAAAATATGCGTTTGTTTTTGTATATTTTTTCGCAAATATTTAAAATTTACGTATTTTGAATCGACCAATTAGGTTTTTTACTCACAGAAATATGACAATGACTGGATGCAAGGCCAAATAAATATATTTACTCATAATCAATATATATTTTAGTTCTTTCAGAAAACATTTATTTTGACAAGTATACAAAAATCACATTGTGAGTTTAAATTTAACGTTTTATACTTAAAATTCTGAACAGTCTAATAAGTCAAAATTTAATTTTGTTATTAATATGTTTGAAATAGATGTGTTTGAAAGTTTAGATCTCAACTTGGTTAACACAGTTGAAAGTGCACTAAATGCACGTTCTACTGAAACTTGCGTTGCAGGAACAGCAAGTACTACTTCCACAAGTTCAGTTAATTGTAGATTATTGCGAGATGACTTTTTCCAATACTCCAAAACGTCAATTTCCAATGGCTCCATTTGTCGTTCGCATAAAGCAGAAAGTTCTTGTTTTATATGATGATTTGAGCTTATTGCTGTCAAATTAGCAGTATTTACAAGTTGGTTAATGTGCTGTGTTAGTTTGAAGTACGCTGTTTTTGATGTGCTAGACATATTTTCAGCTGAATACGAATTTTCACCAAGTGAAATATTATTCTCGTTTTGGCGCTTCGCTATATGGTTAATTATTTCATACGTCTTTAATAAGTGATCATGAAAACAGAAATTATACTAGTACTGTTTTGTAGCTTTATAATTATAATTTTGATGTACCATGGCGGTTTGTTTTTGATTAAATGTAAGTAGCGGAGCTCCTGCGAAATTAAAACGAGGGTCTAAATATAATGCTGCAACAAACGCATCATGTTCAAGGAGCTTAGTTTTTCTTATTCCCATGCGTTATGTAAAGCCTGCGCGTTCGAGTTTGTTTGGATCATATCCACGAGATCTAACTCACATTTTAACCAGTCTCGAAAAAAATCTCCAAGAGTATACTGCTCTTTTTGCATACTTATTGTGCACTCAGACAATGGCTTCAATGCAGTGACAAAATTCTCAACAAATATCCAATTAGCGGTTATGTTTTCAGAGTCATTGAGATCATTTATGTATTCTTTTAGACTTAATACAGAATTAATCAATTCATAAGTCGAGTTCCATCTAGTTGCGTTATCGAGACATGGAAGACTTATATTTTCGTTACCGGATCGTAAGACAGCTCGTAGTTTTTTGGCAATTTCTTTCACTTCTTTGATATTTATTTCCAATGTGCTAATAACATCGTTTGCTGCTAACTGAATAGTGTGTGCTGCACAACGCACCACTGAAAATACTGCAGAAAGTTGAGCCTCAATTGCGTCATACGATATGGTATTTAGGTCTGCATCTTCATCTGCACCATTTGAATTTTCTTCCTGTAACTCTTGCAGTAGCTTCGAAACTTTCACTACATTTGCGCCGTTGTCCGTAGTGTTTCAGTAAATTTGCCTTATTTCGATATGAAATTCGTCTAGGCATTTCATTATCTCATCTTTTAAATATTGGGCTGTGTGTCTTTTCTTTAATTGAATCATACCTGTATAATAGAAAGATTCACATTTATATGGGTTTTACTAAGTGTATTTCTGATAAGTCGTGCCCCCCTCTCATTTAAAAGGAACGTGCATAAAAATTTTAAAGTGCCACAAAAATACCACACACTGGATGAGTTCCAGGTAAAAACGTATTCTTGGGCCCTCTGATTTCAAGTGAATACATTAATTTTCATAATGGCATTAAGGTTACCCAAAAATTTTACCTCCATGTAAAATTTGTCGCTGAATCCGATTCCTTACTAAAATTTGACATCAAATTAAGTTTGCGGTAAGCTGGAATAAAACAACGCGAATATCGTTGACTTTTTAACTCAGTTTTTATTTTAATTCTCACTATCTGGTAGATCATGGTGTTCATTTCCAAATTCATCACTTTAGTTGCAAGGCCTGCTTAATAAAAAGAATATTTAAAGAAAAATGTTTGCAAATCGAACAATATTATGTGAATGTACTTTTTCGATAAATGTGAATTTCTTTTGCACTATATCTGCTTTAATTATTGAGAATATTTTTATTTCTGTTGTATATGGGGTATTCTTTTACAAATCGCACGAATTTTGCAAAAAAATATAATTGGAAATTTTTAAATCGTTTGAAAATTTTTAACCCTCCTTTACTTACGCTATTCGGAGTAACGCCATTACTTACTTGGGTGTAATCCACCCATAAAATTTAATTCATGAATTTGTAAAAAAAGAACGTTAAAACAGTAAAACGGTTCTGTTTCCCTTAATTTCGTATATTTTATTATTCTATAAAACATAAAATTTGTCCAGCTTAATTTATATTTAATTTAAAAAATATTTCTTAAAAAAATATTTATTGTTCTTTAATTGTACAGTAAATTTTTTTACGATTTAAAATAAATATCTAAAAATTCTATAAAACGGTTTTTTATGCCCGTGAACAAGATAAATGACATTAAAGTGTGTTTTTGCACCTTTATAAATTATTTAAGCCCTTAACCCGTAAAAAAAATTAATAAAGTCATTTTTTACAGCACGTATAAAATACACGGTGAACAAAAATTTATATAAAACTTAAAAAAATCGCTCAATTCTTTTGAGAATTTAGAATTTTGTTGACTTTATAAATTTTTGTTGAATTTTGTAAAAATTTATGCCGCGTTCATTTGGGCTGTCAAAAAAGTAAATTAAATTTTTATACATTTTTTTTAAATCATACAAAAATACATTTTAAAATATAATTAAAAAACAATGAATTATCTATCTACCAGTCTCAAAACGAATTTAATAGAAATAGCACAACCCCAGATATAACGATTTAAATACACATGCATATTAAGGGTGACCTTATTTTTCTAAATTACTTTTCTTAAGATGGATGGCTGAAAAATCGTTCCTTTTGATGTAAAAACAATAAAAATATTAAATTGTGAGTAAAAGGAAATTATTTACCATCAAAGTGATTTTATTTTAAAATTGAAAACATATGAACTTTTATAGTACCCTAAAAATGAGCTGTAAAATATAATAATCGGAAAATGCCAAATGCCAAATGTTCGAAATGTCAAAAACGGGAACTTTGAGATCTGTTGGGTAAAATCAAGTTTCAATAGCTAAAAATTTTCATCCGAATTTTGGTTTTTGCACAAAATAGCTTAAGACTATGCCAGAGTCATCCGTTAAGTGGTTTTTTTAAATTTCACATTTTTGAATTTTTGAGGATTTTTTCGTAAAAATACCCAAACTCGAAATTTACAAAATGTTACACTTCTAGTAAAAAATTTCATAACGACCAAGTTATTCAACCTAATCACATAATTTTTTGTATTTGAATTAAATGTTGTTTCAGAAAATATTTCTGCAGCAACAATATTTTTTCAAAATTTAATTTTTACGATTTTTTTCACTATAAAAAGAAAAAAGGACATTTTTCAAAAATTGAAATATCACAACTCCAGCATTTTTTATCCGATTATTATATTTTACAGCTCATTTTTAGGGACAATTAAATAAAAAACGAAGTGCATACCAGTTTTAGGCACAAAATAAGGTTTAATGTGCAAACAATATGAGTAATATGTAAAAAGTAAAAAAAAATTCATATGTTTTTCGATTTTAAATTAAAATCACTTTGATGGTCGGGTAAATAATTTCATATTACTTACAATTTGATATTTTTATTGTTTTTACATCAAAAAGAACGATTTTTCAGCCATCCATCTTAAGAAAAGTAATTTAGAAAAATAGGGTCACCCGTAATATGCATATGTATTTAAATCGCTATATCTGGGGTTGTGCTATTTCTATTAAATTCGTTTTGAGACTTGTAGATAGATAATTAATTGTTTTTTAATTATATTGTGAAATGTATTTTTGTATGATTTAAAATAAATGTATAACAATTTAATTTACTTTTTTGACAGCCCAAATGAACGCGGCATAAATTTTTACAAAATTCTAAATTCTCAAAAGAATGGAGCGATTTTTTTAAAGTTTTATATAAATTTTGTTCACCGTGTATTTTATACGTGTATTAGGCTGTAAAAAAATAACTTTATTAATTTTTTTTACGGGTTAAGGGCTTAAATAATTTATAAAGGTGCAAAAACACACTTTAATGTCATTTATCTTGATCACGGGCATAAAAAACCGTTTTCATTGAATTTTTAGACATTTATTTTAAATCGTAAAAAAATTACTGTACAATTAACAAAAATTTTTCTATCAAACAGTTAAAAAAAAACTAAATTGCAATAGAACAACCCCAGATAAAGCGGTTGAAGCAACACAGACATTGAAACAATTTTGATATTGTTCACAATTTTTACCAAAAAATTGAGTGAAAAAATTAACTATATTAGCGTTGATTTGCTCCTGGCAACCCCAAACTTAAGTTGATTTCAAATCTGAGTACGAACTAAGATTCAGCGAACAATTTTATATGAGGATAGAACTATGTTGTAATTTTCCGGTAGTTTTAATGCCAGTATGAAAATTCATAAACTGGAACTCATCCAGTTTAAATAAAGTGTGGTTTGGTTTTTTTAGCTTAACTATTTTTATGCAAGTACCTTTCATACCAGTGGGGGCACGGAAGTTCAGCAGCAAAGTAGGATTTGACTATATCTATTATATATTTATTTTTATTAAACAACGAAATAAAAAAATTTGGTCCCATACCTATGGTGTTTATGCAAATTTTCCAATCTTTAATTTACTATATGTTGATTCCCAGAATATGCTTGTCTTGCTGACTGACAACGTCAATGTTTTTGTTAAAGCGAGAAATTATTTTATTTCCCGCTGTGTGTCTAGGCGCATAAACCTATACACACTTTTGTATTGAATTTGTTTACAAAAGTTATGATTTTGTTTTTTGTGCTCAAGCTCTTGGTACTTGTGCACAATTTCTTTTATATTTATTTATGTTAAAACTACGATTTTTGTATTTTGTGCCCAAGCTCTTGGTACTTGTGCACAACCTTTTTAATAAAACTTCGATAATCACCTTTAAAAGACAACTGTCCCAATTTTATTAACATTTGGGTTTTTATAACAAAATATCAATTCAATTAAAAAATCTGAATGACATAAAAAAATACAATTACATACATATAATGACGAGAAAGAAATATTAACTAAATACACAATATATAATATACAACAAAAGCAAAACAAAAAGAAGTAGAATTAAAAAACTACAAAATCATTATTTTCACATTTTCAAGGCCAGATCGTTGACTCCACAAAATTACAGCTTGCAGTTTTCCGCATTCAGCGATTCAAGGCCAAGTCAATGAACACAAAAAAAGCAATGTTGCTGTTTTAAGTGACGCTGGTGTTTGGAAAATATGACACCATAGTTTTTACGTTGCTGGTTGCATGGCTGGTGGCTGGTTACAGACAGTCAATTTTTAGAGAAATAATTTTGTTTTTTGTAATTTCCGCTATAGCTCTTTTTATCTGTTGGCTGGAATCACCAAGCATAGCCGATATATTTCTTGAGTTTATTGTAGTGTCAAACTTTTCTTCATAGGGCTTTATTTCTTTAAAAAATTCCTTATCGTCAAAAAGACGAAGCGGCAAATTTTTTTTTTTTAAACTAATCCTATACAACATCTTATAAAATCTGCTCCGTTTAACATTGTGTTTAATTTAATAACTGCGGCTTTTTTCTTTACACCCTCGAGATGCGTTTCAACTTCACCAATTCGATCGTTATGAACTAGTTTATAATGCCGTTTTAAGTTCGAAATACACTTTGCACTTAGTTCTTTTCTGCAAGTTTCAACGAGGCAAGTAAATTTGTTTGTTTGTTCATTAAAAGTCGCGTATTTTTTATAACAAAACTTTGTCTTTGCATTGCTTTCCATTTTTTAAATTGCGTATAGAACTACACGTGTCATAGAAATATTTGCAACTGACGCTATTCAGCGGAAAATATTTTCTAATTGACGCCGAAGTTTGCTACATTTGGCCAAAAACCAAAAAGCATTTGTTTTTTACGCCACACGACGGCAGTGATCGATCTTAATGACCGACACAAACAAAGACAATTTTGCAAACACCACTTGTTCATGTTGGAAAAATTGTCTTTGTTTTGGTTTTGACAAAGGCCTGAATTCTCCAACATGAACATTTTGACGCAAACATAAGTGTAAAACTGAAACACAGAGAACTGTTGAGATCGATCATTGTTTGAGTTTGTGACGTACAAGCAAATATTAAAACGAAGAATTCATGTTGGATGATCAACAACACGATAACAACGTTACACACAAAAATGAAATGAAAATAAAATTGTGTGTTGTGTGCTTGAAATAGTGTTTATTTACATTTATGTTGGAGATTTCTGTTACATGAGTGAAAATTTCTGAACCCTGGTAAAAATGTAATTTCATATGTTTTGTATTCAGCAATATTAGTACATGTGTGCAAATGAAATAGATAGTAGTACTTAGTATGAACATATGTTCTTATTGTTAGAATATTATTTTAGTATAATGAAGTAAAATAGAATAAGGTGATACGTACCGCAAAGGTGTGTATCTGTTAAATATGTTTTATGGTTGTTTGTTTTAGTATTTTATAATATAGAAGTGTGTACATTACAATGGTTACTCTCGGCAAGTCAACTAAAAATGGGCGTGGTCGAACTATAGCTATGACCACTTTTCAGAAAGCATTATAATTGCCGAGTTTTGCATGTTTTATAATGTAACTTGGTGTATATGTACGAGACCAAGAACGGAAACACCTTGGGCCACCAAATATACAACATACAATAAGTTATTAAGGTTAATATCTCGGTTAATAAAAAATAGCCACACCCCTTTTTACCACTCACAATTTAAAAAAGGCTTTATTTAAGACGGTTTCAATAGTCACATATTAAAGCTTCAAAAAGAAACTTGTGGCATGTGTGGCTCGAATTGCACGTTGTTTGGACACTTCCTTTTCAAAGATTCACAAAATAAAATAGATTATTTTTTCCCAATAGAATATTGGTTATGAAAGCCATGAGCATGGAGAAAGAATTCACCAGCAAATAAAAAATATGGAGCGCCGATACACTGGCCCCTGAAACGAGTCCATGATTGGCGACTACGCTTGGTTTCTTATAAGAGAAACAGATCAAAGTCAAAACAAGAGACAAAGTAAGTCTAATAATTTATTTTAATGTCATCTATATGTTCTTTTTTATTTTGAGCTTATTTAAGTATGTAGTCTGGTGCTTCGGCCCAATTTTTAAGATTTCTTTCGTAATTTTTTTGTATACAAAATTAAATACAATCGTTTCAAATTTTTTATATGCAGAATGAAACATTTTCATTATAATATATCAAAATGGCGTTCTTCTAAACAGAAGTTTTCAAAAACCATATTTTTTTTTGTGAAAATCGGGGGGAAAATAGGAAAAAATTATTTAAAATGTACAATTCTGCTACCTGCGAGAGCCATTGGCGTGTAAAATAACGTACTAACATTTCGGCTCAATCGGTTCGATAGTTTTTTTTAAAACAACCAGGCCGATAAAAAAATGTTTCGAGAAAAAATCTTTAATAGTTTTAACAACACACAGCGCGCAATATAAGGCGCTCTCGACTATGTGCTATAAGTTATCGTTAATATTTTTAGTTTTGGTTTGAAATTTTTACATTATACTCTCAATAAATTGCATTTGTAAAAACCATTAAAACAAATACAATTTTTAAAACCCTAGCATCAGAGTTACTGTATTTTTATGTATAACGGAACGAAGGCTGACACATAAACATAAAATTTGAAAAAAATATTTTTCCACTTTCACTTCGGACGTTATTACTTTTAAATTTCGTGAGATTTTTAGAGTTTCATATCATTTTCTTCGTAATAGAACATACTACGAAATACATTTATGAACTCTGTTGCTGCATATAATTTTAAATGTTTTTTTTTGTTTTAATGTATAACGCTGACATCTCAAAATTGAATTTGTTTATTTTGTTTACATTTGGTAAAAATAAGAACAAACGTTCACTGCACTTTTGTGCACTTTTGTTGTGAAATTTAACTCATTTATTTTTTTACACTCAGTAAAAATAAGAACAAAGGTTCACATCACTGTGTACACATAAGGCAAACAGAAATTCGAAACTTGTGCTTGGCGAATTTTTGTCTGTAGCTTACAAAATGAGATGTCAGCGTTCATGCATTTATTGAATTTTGTTTCATTATATGTTAGTTTGAATATTGTATATGTATTGTATAGTTTTTACTATGTTAAGTGATATAAATACTAGAATTACATCAAAATAAAGTGAGTTGATTTAAGTAAACAGAAAAATAAGATGTTCTAATTTTTCAATGCGAATTTCTATTCCAAGTACTAGAAATTCAAGTCACCAAGTTTTAATTTTAGACATTTTTGGAGGCCCCGGCGAGATATTTGAGTTTATGTGCTAGAATATCGTCACAAATGAACATCTTAAGGATTCAATTCAACGAAATTTTCTGGTTCAAGTACTAGAAAATTAAAACAAATCAAATCATTTGGTGAACAAAAGGTTCACAATTAAACCTTTAACGTATTCAATTCAACGTAATTTTTTGGTTCAAGTACTAGAAAATTAAAGCAAAAAATGACATCAACATCGGATCTCATTGAGCATCAAAAGGAGCTCGGCGATGAAATCTCGAGAATCATTAAAAACTTCAAAAAGGATTCGGCAGAACGGAAGTCAACTTCAGCCTACTACAACGAGCGGTTAAAACGATTGGAGCAATGTTGGAATGACTTTAAAGAAACAGATGAAAAGTTACGTTTAGTTACAGAACAGCCAATGCAACAGAAATACTTCACATCTGGGTTCTATGATAAAATAACCAACTATCGAGACTTCTCGAATGACTTCTCGAATGGTCACATTGAGGCGAACACTCGAAAACCTCAAATCTGTTCAAGAAAACCAACCATTGCAGTTTTATCAACTTAAATTAAACAACATAAGCCATCTGAGGACCCAGATAGAATTGATTTACGACGAACTTTGGGAAAATTTTGAGGATCCTGCAGCAGCCGGCTTTGACCAAGCAGAGAACAACAAATTAGATGAAATGGTACAACTAGATCAGTTAGTTGAGCTCTCTATAAAAGCAGATCAACACCAAGATAACAGAGTCACCGCTCCAAACATGAGAGACTACCTGAAGTGGCAACAATTCTCCGATTTGTTTTCTCAAATGATCGACAAACAACCAATTGTAGCAGTGCAAAAAATGTGGTATCTAAAGGCCAACGTTACAGGAGAAGCTGCAAAACTCATTAGTCACTTTTCGTCAACAGAACACAACTATGCACCCGCTTGGATTAGAATGTTAGAATTTGTTAAAAGTTAGTGAATCAGCCAGCCATCAGGAACCGCAACTGCGGCAGCAACGAAGAATTTACACGACACAACACGTGAATGCATCATGGCTTTAGACAACTTAGGAGTTGATACAAAAGCATGGAATCCAATTCTTTTTCATTTGCTGCTAAAGAAACTAGATCGATCAACGAACATGAGATTTGAACAATCTTTGACAAACCCAAAGGAATTACAAAAGGTGGATGACTTCCTTCTATTTCTGGAAGGACAGTTCCATACACTGGAAACGATCGCCTTAAGGACAAGGCTGCAACACCACAACTGCCTAACAAGGTTGTGTCTTCCATCAAACGTCGAGCAACAGCTGCAAGTTATATGACAATGGTAGTCATCCATTATATTTCTGCAAGAAATTTCTACAGCTGTCATCTACACAACGCCAATCATGGGTCAAAAAACAATTGTGTTTTAATTGTTTCAAAAACAATCATTCATCAAATAACTGCAAATCAAGATGTTGCTGCTAGTGTGATAAGAAACACAACACATTGCTACATGTGGACAATAGAAATCAAAAGCATCAAGTTTCAAAAACGCCATCAGCCGATGAAGCAAATAGTAACATTACAAATGCAACAGTTTCGTCGGCAGCAACAAGTAACGTGTTAACTCAATGATACGTACTACTTGCAACAGCTAGAGTAACAATCACTGCTGCCAATGGCAATTCAGGAGAGTTCAGAGCACTACTGGACTCCGGGTCGCAGGTGAAAATCGTTTCAGAACGGCTCATGAAGAGATTATGCATATCTCCGAGCAAGGCTTCCTTGTTTATTGAAGGAATTGGTTATGCTCAAAAGAAGATCACTCAGAGAATTAATGTCAAGATGCAATCCAAAAGTGGCAGTTTTACAACAAATTTGGAGGCCTTTGTGCTTCCAAACATCATTACCGCTCAACCGAATATTCAGCTGGACACTTCGAAGTGGAAAATCCCAGCCAACTTACAGCAGATCCAGACTTTTACAAGCAAGATAAGATTGACATTTTGCTTGGTGCCGAATTCCATTTTAGTTTGATGATACCGGGTCATATAAGGTTAATGACTACTGGCCCAATTTTTCAAAACACTTCACTTGGTTGGATTGTAAGCGGAAAATGTGGATCATCTGAACCATCGACAGAATCATTGGCATGTGCAATTTTCGGGATAAGATCGGAGTCCGTAAACAGTGATGGTCCATTAATCGAAGCAATTGAAAGATTATGGAAGATGGATGAATTCGAAACAACTGAAAAGAGTATGTCACCAGCAGAACAACAATGCGAAACACACTTTCTTAAAAATATGCGCAAAAATGATCAGGGACGCTTCATCGTAAAAATACCATTTCTAGAAAATCCAACAGTATTGGGAGATTCAAGGATAATGGCCCACAATCGATTTCTTGGTCTCGAACGACGTCTTCAGAAAAACGTGGAAATTCGAAAACAATATGTGGAGTTTATGAGAGAATACGAAAGCCTAGGACACATGAAGAAGGTGAACTTTGACTCAATACCATCACCTAATTACTTCATTCCTCATCATTGCGTCCTGAAACCCGACAGCACCACTACTAAACTTCGAGTAGTGTTCGACGCCTCCGCCAAAATCGCGACAGGGTATGCATTAAATGATTTGATGCATACGGAACCCACAATTCAAAATGAGCTGTTTTCAATACTACTACGCTTTCGATTGCCACGTTTTGTCTTTACGACCGATGTCGTGAAGATGTATCGGCAGATTCTGATACATCCAGAAGATCAACGGTATCAATTCATCATTTGGAGAGAAGATCCAACAGCAGAAATTAAGTAATATCAATTAAATACCGTCACATATGGTACATGGGAAGCTCCATACCTAGCAATCAAATGCTTGTAACAAATTGCAAACGACAACATGCTAAGTCATCAATTGGGAGCTCAAATGTTGCATGATAATTTCTATGTGGATGATGGTCTTGGAGACAGTCTGGCTTCAGATATAGAAATGCAACAGCAACTGATCAAAATACTGAGCACACATGGATTCAATTTACGAAAATGGTGTGCAAACCATCCCAAACTATTGACAAATATTCCACAAGGTGATCAGGAAGTGAATTTGGATTTCTCTAAGAACAATAATGACTCAATAAAAAGACTGGGCTTACTATGGTTACCGAAGGATGATGTATTTTGCATCAGAATAAATATGGATCCTGTGCGAGCAGTTACTAAACGAACAATCTGTTCCGATTTAGCACGACTATTCGATCCACTAAGACTATTAGCACCCGTAATTGTTAAGGCAAAAATATTCATACAACATCTATGGCAAATACAATTATCTTGGGATGAAGCATTACCATCAGATCTTGATGCCACATGGACAGCATTTCGAGAAAATTTGAGCAACTTAAACAATCTCAAAATAGGCAGACACATCATCAAGGGAGAACCATCACCTTCAACTCAATTACACATCTTTACTGATGCCTCTGAAAAGGCTTTGGTGCAGCAGCATACTTACGAGCAACCTTGAAGGATGGCAGGATAAAAACGCGGTTATTATGCGCAAAAACCCGTGTTGCCCCACTAAAAACACAATCATTGCCTCGGTTAGAACTTTGCGCAGCACTAGTTGGTTCCAAACTCGCAGCTCGAGTGAAAACAGATTGTCAGATACAAAACCAAACCATTTTCATGTGGACGGATTCAGAAGTTGTGCTTCATTGGATAAATGCACAATCATCTTCATACAAAACTTTTGTGGCAAACAGAGTAGCAAAAATTCAAATGCTTACCTCACCTGTGCAATGGCGACATATCAGCTCAAAGGCAAATCCAGCTGATTTACTATTAAGAGGATGTTCAGAGAAGGCATTGGCTGACGATGAACTTTGGTTCCAAAGACCGATGTTTCTGCATGGCAACCAAGAACTATGGCCCCCAAAGTGGTCAAACCAGCTACCCACTGCGTCTGAAATCGAAAAGAAAAAGGATACAGCCATATCGTTGATCACTGGAGAAGCAAATGGAGAATGGATTTATCAAATCAATCATCGCAATTCATTCGGCACACTTTTAAGAGTCATCGGATACGTATTGTTCACGCCAATCTGGCAACATTCTAACTGTCATAAAAGTTACTCTCTTGAAATTATTTAGTAATAAAAGTATCGATTCATTAACTACACGCAAAGTCCTTTTTTTAATCTCCGCATACAATTTTCGCTAGTTAAGGCGACAACATTTTGGTCCTTCGAACGCCGGATCTAAGAACTAGTCAGCAGACTTTTCTACAGACTCAATAAATTTAATTTACTTACACTCGCTTCGCCAAAACGCCGTCATTAATTTGACTCATCGCAATTACATTAGACATCGTGCTAGAATTTCATAACCCTTAAACTTGAGACTTCGCTTGCCAAGGTGGTTGTGATATTTGCTAAGCGCATATTTTGACATTCCTTCTCTTCGTGTATTGAAGATAAACTCAAATCTAACTGACTGACGTTTCGCTTTGCACTTTTTCTATGAACATAGTATAAATTTAAAAAAATGTCAAACGCTAATACTAAAACTCGCGACTCCGCTTTAAATTCAATAAAAAGATATTTATATGCAAGTAAATGTCAATCTACAGAAATAGAGTTAGAAGGTATTAAAGGCTATCTGCAGCTTCTTAACGAACAATGGAATCGTTTTTGCAGAGCTCAGAAAGAGGTCGAAATTTCTTGTGGAGTCGACAATGCAGAAAATGAAGAACAAGCACGAATCCAAGCCGAGACCTGGTATATGTCTGCACAAGCTAATTTCAATCGCCTGTCGAAAGTTCTATCAAAATCAGCTCCAATAAACTTGCAACCCATGGTTACTGCGTCTATTCAATTGCCAGAAATGCAATTACCCATTTTTTGTGGTGATTCGGCGGATTGGATAAGTTTTCACGATTCATTTCAGTCCCTCGTTCATAACAATATGAACTTAGCGGACGGACAGAAACTTCATTATTTGCGAAGCTGTTTAAAAGGTGATGCCTTGCAAGTAATCAATAGCTTCAAAATCTGCGATGCAAATTACACTGAAGCCTGGGATCTGCTAACATCGCGGTACAAAGTGATGCGTGTTATCGTAGATAACCATCTAAAGGCAATATGTTCACTTGAAAAATCATCTAAGGATTCTGCAAGCGAAATAAAGTTAATTTTAAGTAGCATATTACAGCACGTTAGAGCGCTCCGAGCTTTAGGTCGACCTGTTGAATGTTGGGACGATTGGTTGGTCCACTGGACAGTGTCAAAACTTGCATTCGAAACTAGAAAGCAGTGGGAGCTATCGCTAGTAAGTGACGAGCTGCCTACTTTTGAACAACTGGAAGGATTTTTACAAACTCGAGCTCGGTCATTAGAAATGTTAAAAACTGCTTCCACTTTCCGTTGTGAATCGCGAAAAAGCTCAACAAACGTGCTGCATGCAGTAGATGATCAGAAAAAGTTTCCTCAAAGCTACTCGCAACGGGCTGATGGCTCCTTACGGTATTTATATTGCAAATCAAATCACAAAATATATTCCTGCCAGCAGTTTGGACGCTTGAACCCAACTGAACACCTCGTCGCTATTAAATAGAGTACCGCTTGCCTGAATTGTCTTAGTAAGATGCACTCTGATGAAGAATGCCGTAGCCAATCCACATGCTGCATTTGCCACCGCCGTCATAACACACTGCTCCACCACAGTTTTGCCACCAACACGTGCTCTGAAAATCGGGAAGCGGCAGCCACTTCAGCTGCCGATTCGCAAGTCCATCGCATATTTTCTGTTGACGGAACAACGATTTCCGCTCCCTGCCTCGCTGCTAAAGACGTTTCCGAAGACTCTGCCGCCGTGATGCCAATCATCGATACCAAACCTCGTGCTCCTCTTTATACTTCTTTGACATCTGACTCAATCTCTTTAGACGATAAAAAGGCCATTTTGTTGGCCACTGCTGTTATTTACATACAGGATCATGCAGGTTGTTGGCAGCCCATACGAGCCATATTTGATAATGGTTCACATGCTTCCTTTGCTACGGAAGCCTGCATCCAGCGACTTCGTTTGCCACGAAAACTATCATCAACCTATGTTACCGGCATCGGCTCTTCAAATGGTGGCAAGGTAAGGGGTGAAACTTTATTAACGGTATCAACACAATTTTCGGCTGTTATATAAAATAAATGCGCTCATCCTCGCGAAAATTGTGTTGATACAGTTAATAAAGTTTCACCCCTTACCCTGCCACCATTTGAAGAGCCGATGCCGGTAACATAGGTTGATGATGGTTTTCGTGGCAAACGAAGTCGCTGGATGCAGGCTTCCGTAGCAAAGGAAGCCTGCAGTTAGCGTACAGAAATCTTTATTACCACAGTTGCACAACTTGCAACTTGCTGATCCCTTCTATGCCACGCCGGGTCCAATAGACGTCCTGATTGGAATGGATGAAATAGAAAAGTTTATTTTGTCTGGTTTTCACAAGGGTCCACAAGGTACATCAATGGCACAAAATACTGTATTTGGTTGGGTTCTGCTCGGCAACACAACAAAAACTGATGACTTCGTAATGTCCGTGCCCACCCTTTATACTGACATACAATTAATTAGAACGGTCAGCAAGTTTTGGGAATTAGAGGAGCTGCCACAAAAGAAACACATCACTGCTGAAGAAGCGTTCTGTAAAGATTTTTTTTAGAAAACATCAACTCGCGCTTCCGCTCGCTCGCGCGTCCGCTTCATCGTCCGACTTCCAATAAAAAGTTCTGTGCCGCTGGGAGAATCTCGGAGTGCGGCAATTCGCAGTCTTCTTCGAACGGAGAAACGATTTGTAGCAGATGATGAATTACGATTGCAATATTCCGAGTTTATGCATGAACTTTTACACATGGACCACATGGAACCAGTACACGATATGCCAACCAAATGTTTTTATATGCCACATCACGCCGTTTTAAAGAGCTCCAGCACTACAACTAAACTGCGAGTAGTGTTCAACGCGTCCATGAAAGCATCATCTGGATTCTCACTCAATGACGCTCTTATGATTGGCCCACAGCTTCAACAGGATTTGTTTTCAATACTTGTCCGATTTCGAACACACCGTTTTGCAATAACGGCTGACGTCGAAAAGATGTACCGCAAAGTATATGTATGCGAAGCACGCCAGAACAGCAAATTAAGGACTATGGACTGCTTAGAGTAACCTATGGCATTGCTTCCGCGTCTCATTTGGCCGTCAAATCTCTCCAACAAGTTGCCGCTAATGCGGAGGAAGTGCACAGACAAGCTGCCGATATCATTGTACGAGACTTTTACATGGACGATTTGCTGTCGGGTTCTTCTTCCATAGAAGATTTAAAAGCAATGCAAAGAGACGTATCAAACTTATTGGCAACTGCTGGGTTTAGGTTACGTAAATGGGCAACAAATTGCAGCGAGCTCATGGTTGACATGCCACATCCGTCGAAACATTTGCCAAATTTTCTCGCTGACGGTCACGAAATATGAACTTTAGGCGTAGTCTGGAATACCCATGACAACTTTTTAACTTTCACAGTAAACATCGATGATTTGAAGACTATTGCTCTCATTAAGAGAGAATTTCTTTCTGATTCAAGTACTTTATTTGATCCACTGGGTTTGATAGCTCCATGCACCATTCGTTTAAAAATATGGTTGCAGCAAATTTGGCGCGCTAATGTTGACTGGGACGAATCAGTTCCAACAGACATTGCAAAAGAATGGGTCGCTCATCGGAATGATTTGAAGAAACTATCTGCGCTCAAACTAAATCGATGGCTCGGAACTGGCCAGCCCGAAGCAATAACCGAGTACCACATATTTACAGATGCATCGGAGCGTGCTTATGCAGCAGCATTGTATTCGCGGACACAATTGATAGACGGTTCTGTAAAGGTGAATTTATTCGCAGCGCGAGCAAAAGTGGCAACGCTCAAGAAAACTACACTACCTTGGCTAGAGCTATGTGCAGCTCATCTTGGAGCGAAGCTTGTACGACAAACTCTGGCCAGTCTTGAAAATACATCCAATAAACTGTTCGCTTGGACGGACTCCACCATAACTTTAGCGTGGTTGCAAGGCCATCCCAGTCGATGGTCAACTTTTGTTGCAAACCGCGTAGCTGAGGTGCAAGAGGTTTTAGCTCCTGAATGTTGGGGACACGTTTCTTCAGAGCACAATCCTGCTGATTGCTCCTCTAGAGGTACAACTCCATCTGAACTTCTTTGTCATCATCTTTGGTGGAATGGTCCCAACTGGCTACAGTCAACGCAAGCAGAAAATGATTGGCACCAAAGGTCCCCAAGTCAACACACAACCAGCTTAGAGCAACGAAAAATCATAGCAGCTTGCCCAGCAGAAGTATTAGAAAACTGGGATTTTTTGAGCAAGTTCTCCTCGTATGACAAGCGAAGAAACGAGTAATGCTGAATTAATTTTGGTAAGGTAAATACACTCAAATGAATGCCTTTTCGAAGGAAATCAATCTTTGCAGAATGAAGAAATCGATACCATTACGAAGCAACTTAGTCAAACTCCAGCCATTCCTTGACGCAAATGAAATCTTGCGAGTAGGTGGCCGCCTTAGCAATGCCGCTGTTTCAGTTGACGTCAAGCATCCAATGATTCTACCCAAGAATTCGCCGCTGGCAAAAAGCATTGTTATTGACATACACAAAATTACTCTTCACGCTGGTCCTCAAATAATGCAAACCGTCTTGCAACGACGATTTTGGGTACCAGGTGCTCGAAATCTTGTTAGACAGATTTACCATAACTGCTGCCGTTGCACGCGAATGAACCGACAGCCACTCCAGCAAGCAATGTCAGATCTTCCTTTAAGCCGTGTTTCAAGCTCACGATGTTTCTTGAGCAGCGCAGTAGACTTTGCTGGCCCTTTTTCTCTGAAGTTTTCGCATTGAAGAGGTGCTAAAACAACGAAGGGGTATATCAGCAAATGTGTATGCATGGCTACTGGTGCTATGCACTTAGAACTCGTTGGAGATCTATCAACAGCTGCTTCATTGCCGCGTTTAAGCGCTTTATCAACCGCAGAGGGTTTTGTCAGCAAGTATTTTCCGACAACGGGACAAATTTTGTCGGAGCCGAAAAGGAGCTCCGAAATACTCTTATTCTCGAAATACTCTACTCGTTATTTTGCTAACTCACGCATAAATTGGCACTTCAACCCACCCAGCTTACCCCATATGAGTGGATATTGGGAAATAGGAGTAAAACGAGTAAAATACCATATAAAGAGAGTGCTTAATTCAACATTGCTGACGTACGAAGAGTTTAATACCCTGCTAACTGAAGTGGAGGCATGTGTTCATTCACGACCACTCTGCGCGCAATCTTCTAATGTCAATGACTTGGAAATTTTAACTCTCGGTCATTTTATCGCAGGAGAGCCACTAAAGGCTCTTCCAGAATATGAAAATTCACGTTTTAGTGGAACGCTTGGCCAGCGCTGGCATGCAAGATCTTCCATGCGCCAACATTTCTGAAAACGCTGGCGTGATGAATATCTTTTCAGCCTCCAACGTCGCTCAAAATGGTTCCGTCCAAAATTAAACCTCGAATTAGATGATGTCGTTGTCATTCATGACGACCGTGTTCCGCCAACGAAATGGAAGCTTGGCAAAGTTATTCAGCGTTACCCAGGGGCGGACGGTCATATCCGTGTGGTGAAAATGAAAACAGTTGATGGCGAAATTGTCCGACCGGTCGTAAAGCTTTCGCTGCTGCCAACTAAAGATGCTTTATATACTTAAGAGTTTAAAAGTTTTGCTTAATATTAAATTAATTTTTAATTGTTTAATTTGACATAATTTCCAACTTATTCTTCTTTAATTTAAAATTTGTGGTTATTGTTTCAAATGTTTTAAATATCATGGCTATTATTATAAAAGTATGTATAATAGTTTAGAACTTAATTTCTTCGTTCAAGGTGGCCACCATGTTCACGCCAATCTGGCAACATTCTAACTGTCATAAAAGTTACTCTCTTGAAATTATTTAGTAATAAAAGTATCGATTCATTAACCACACGCTAGTTAAGGCGAAAACACGTATTAAGATTTATACACAATACTAGGTGTAAACAAGAGTCTAGATCAGAACACATCCTTCTATCTGCATCTGAACAAGAACAAGCATTGGAGGTTATTGTCAAGGCCATCCAGGCCTATGACTTCAGAGAAGATATCCAAAACCTGAAGCAACACAATGAGCTCAAAAGTGGTGGTACACTTCACAGTTTATCACCATTTTAAGATGACATGAACATCCTTCGAGTGGGGGGACGTTTAGAAGAAGCTTCACTTCCGTTCGATGCTAAGCACCAAATGGTGCTTCCATACAACGACCCGCTGGCCAAGTTACTATTCCTCAAGGTGCATAACGAGAACAAGCACTGTGGACCTCAAGCATTGTTGGGAACCTTTTTTGGCCTATAAAAGGAAAAACGACAGCTCGAACAATTGTTCAGCATTGCATCCGATGTTATAAGGCGCATCCTCAATAAGGACAACAAATTATGGGAAACCTGCCAGCTACAAGAGTGACACCAGCGCGACCATTCATAACCGCTGGTGTTTATTACGCAGGGCCATTATGGGTGCATTATAAAGTCCGAGGAAAAAGACCAACCAAGGCTTATTTAGCTGTATTCTGTTGTTTTGCCTCAAAGGCAGTTCATCTGGAGCTGGTTACGGAGCTAACAATAGACGCATTTATTGACGCTCTCAAAAGATTCATAAGTAGAAGAGGTCGCTGCAAAAACTTATATAGTGATTCATCGGAGCAAAAAATCAATTGGCTGAGCTATTATCAGCAATTTACTCGTCTGACGCTCAAGATCAAATTAAAAACACGTGCAATGAGAAGGGAATACAATTTCATTTTATTCCTCCCAGATCCCCTTATTTCAGAGGACTGTGGGAAGCGGCGGTTAAGTCTGCGAAACAACTTCTACTAAAAAGTGTCGCGTCAGCCTCTTTGACCTATGAAGAACTCGAGACCGTCATTGTGGAAATCGAAGTGATCTTAAATTCTCGGCCATTAACGCCACTGTCATCAGATCCTTCTGTTTTGAGTGCACTGACGCCAGGTCATTTCCTCATAGGAGAAGCGCTCACCATCCAAGTAGACAGCAGGGCAGACTCAACGAAACTATCGCACGATGGAAATTGGTATCACAAGTAAAACATGATTTCTGGAAGAGGTGGACTAATGAGTATCTGAATGAGCTCCAACAACGACGAAAATGGACAAGGCAGACAGATAATTTTAAACGCGGGAAATTGGTAATCATCAAGGAAGACAATATTCCTGCTATGCGTTGGCCTCTGAGCCGAGTTTTAGAAGTATATAATGGAACTGATGGGGTAGTACGCGTTGTTGATGTAAAGACAGCAACAGGAACATACAAACGTGCAATCCATCGACTCGCCCGACTTTCGCTAGACTCAGATACTGGCACTGAATCTAACGAAATTGTGATCACAAGAAAATGAAAGAACGAAATGAATAAAGAACCACCAAGGAGAACAAAAACTGCACGACATTACAGCCTAATGACATTATTGGCAATACTGCTAATTTTGCCAATAGCATGGTGCGGACCAGTCAATATTACAAAATTTAATCCAACTGCAGGCATACATTTCGAACACATCGGATTGAGCAAAATCATTACAAGTGAATGGAAACTGGTTGTTTATTATGATCTGAAACAATTACGTACTGAAATTCAACTACTAAAAAACGGCACCACGACGATGAATCACATGTGCGAACAAATACAGCCAACAACAATATGCGATGAACTGGTTACACAATTTCACCGCACAAATACTGAACTGAATCTTGATAAAGGATTGTTAACAAGTCATCGTCAAAAAAGAGGTGCACTTAATGTTGTAGGAAACATTGCTAACTCACTTTTTGAGGTTTTAGACTCAGAATATGCCAGTCAGATGTCAGAAACAATAACGGCCATCAACGAAAATGAACAGCATTTGGCAAGTATGATGAAAAAACAGATCTCAGTAGTTGATTCAACCATTAATATCATAAAACATGATCAAACCACAACTCAAATGGCCTTCAAAAGGCTTGAAGGAAGATTGACGGACATCAAAAAAGAATTACGGCATAATGAAGAGGAGGCACAGGCAGAGCAAACATTCCAGATGTTTTTATCATTAGCTTTTCAATTATCCATTATGACATCAAATGCTCAACGTGTGCAAGCAGCACTCATAAATGTTCTTACAAATGTTCATAATGGTCAAATCAGCCCTCAATTGCTATCACCACAGCAACTTAACAATGAAATTTTAAAAATCTCAGCACATTTGGCACCAAGCATGCAGATCCCAGGATACCAAGGTAATCTCCTATCAATATACAAGTTAATGAAGGTTAAGGCAGCAATAACAGAGAATCATGCCATTTTCCATAACTGTTCCGTTAACCAGCTTGAATGAATTCAACTTATATCGACTAATACCAATTCCCACTAAAATTAACAACACTATGATAGCAATAAAATTATCTACATCAATTCTTGCTATCAACGTACATCGGGATCAATATTTTCCAACCACAGCTGAAAGGTTACAATCGTGTTTTAGAATGGAAAACGAATTGTATATTTGTGCCAACAAGCAAGCCACCTGCAACAAGGGATCAGAAGTATGTGCTTGCGAAGTAAGTCTATTCAACAATGAAACTAGATCCCATTGTAAGTTTGAGCACAGGGAAGACCATGTGTGGATACAAGTCAATGACAGAAATCAATGGATGTTTGCTCTAGCAACGCCAATACAACAAACAGCTGTATGTGACAACTTAGTCTCACGAATTTCATTGGAAGGCTCAGGTTTAATCGAGTTAACAACGGGATATGTGTTAAAATATCAACTATTAACAATAACAAGCAACCCGGTGTTATCATCATCTACAACTATTTCCTACACCGCATTTGGACACATTATCGATATAAATGCAGCAAAATCAGCATCATTACCAGTCTTAGATACCACAGAGATTGAGTATGAACCCGCACTTAGAGAATTGTCAAAGTTGCAAGAAATTTTGGATCTCTGCAAATCAACGATCTCTGCAACGATCTCTGCAATAAACAATGTCATCATTTTTAAGCGACATGAGAGACAGCTAAGAGGTACTCTTTCAATGACTTCCCAAGTGGCATCTTAAACCTCACCAATAGCAGACCGTCCACTATCAGATGGAATTCCTAACACACCGCCACAAGCAGCTCCACGGTACTTTAACAGTTTTTGCGTGGACATATAAAAGCACGGCTGGATTGTTGAACATCCATTCAACGCGGGGAGAATGTTGTTGCACATAATTTTAAATGTTTTTTTTTTGTTTTAATATATAACGCTGACATCTCAAAATTTAATTTTTTATTTTGTTTACATTTGGTAAAAAATAAGAACAAACGTTCACTGCACTTTTGTTGTGAAATTTAACTCATTTATTTTTTTCACTCAGTAAAAATAAGAACAAATCTTCACTGCACTGTGTACACATAAGGCAAACAGAAATTCGAAACTTGTGCTTGGCGAATTTCTGTCTGTTGCTTACAAAATGAGATGTCAGCGTTCATGCATTTATTGAATTTTGTTTCATTATATGTTAGTTTGAATATTGTATATGTATTGTATAATTTTTACTATGTTAAGTGATATAAATACTAGAATTACATCAAAACAAAGTGAGTTGATTTAAGTAAACAGAAAAATAAGGTGCTCAAATTTTTCAACTCGAATTTCTAGTCTAAGAACTAGAAATTCAAGCCACCAAGTTTTAATTTTAAGCAAACCCATTAATTTCTTTAATTTTCATAAATTTGTAAGCAAACTTATGTTCCATTTTATGAAAATTTTTAGAAACGAAATAAAAACATTCAAATGTTTTAATTAATAGAGCACAAGATAATTATCCAATTGGAATATAATGTAGTTACAAATGAAAGGTATTACAAATACCTTTAATTAAATATACTATTGATTTAAATCAGTTCATAAAAACGTGTCTTATTTGCAATATTGTAGAAAAACTTTTTCGACATTCACTAAAAATAATAACCTATCGATAGCTTAAAAACGGTGTTACAGAATAATTTTTTAAGCTGTTATTTGAAACTCAAGACCCAGTTTACATCTCAATTGACTGTTCAAACTTTCAAATCAGAACATTTTTGAATTTTGTGGAATAGTGTTATTGCTCAATTATCCTTCAATTACAACTACAAACTACAAAAGCCCAAATTCCAATAAAAAAAATATTAACATTAGTTTTTGTACGATTACGAAAAAAATATTCGAAATATTCGAATATTCTATGAATTATATTCGTGGTTGAAAATCGAATAAAATTGGTAGAAAAAATTTTTAATTTAAGAATACGTATTGAAAAGTGTTTGTGAAACACGGGTAAATGAAATTGTATCGTAACTTATAAGGCCGTGTTCATTTTACTCGTTTTTGTCGAGAAAATTTAAGACTTCTACAACTAAAAACGACGTTTTCGCAAACAAAGTTCTCAAAGCACTAAGTTTAAGCGCAACTTGCAATTAAGAACAGTTTTTGCTTCTTTCTTAAAATTTTTTATTTTCCTTGAATTAATATGAAGATATATAAAAAATTTCACTGCCTAGGGGAAGGGGGCAAGCGCCCCTTGACACCCCTGAGGACACTCGTGGAAGTATCTAAATATTATGCTTGAGTATCCAAAGCAGCAACTAAAATGTTGCTACAAGGAAAAATTCCAGCTAGAAACAAACCAAATTCGGCAACTACAAGAAGATGGAAGAAATAAAACACACATACAGTGAAGGACTAAAGTCTACTTACAGCACTAATGTAACGGCTTTTTTAATATGTAACAACATATAATAAAAAAAAGTGATGCAGTTTGCTTACATATGTTTATTGATTTATAAAAAAACAAAAAAGAATCGAATTCAAGAACTTCTTTACAATGAAGGTGACTTTACAATGAAGGTGAAGGAAGGAGAATGTATTGTTTCAGGACTACTTCAACCGCTGGGAAATAGAATTTTTATACTTATTCATAAAATCTGCACTATTTCTTTGTTTTACTTTAAATTTACAAAATACTGCTAAACCAATTCCATTTTAATGCTACATATTTTTTATTATCCAATAATTATTTCATTAGCCGAATCAGAATTCTGTCTTTCTTTTTAGCTAATGAAATATCTAAAATTTCTTCTCTGCAGCAGCAACCAAATATAGCTACAACAAAATCACAACAAAATGTCCAGCTGGAAACAAAATAAATTCGGCAACCATGCACATGCAAATAAGAAGCTATAAAATTTTATTTTCATTCATAAATTTTGCAATATTTCTTCAGATATTCAAATAAGAAGAAACAGGCAAGCACATTAAAAAATAAATATCTTTTTGCTCCCTTGTGCACGCAGCCAAAATGATCAAAATATAGAAAACAAAATGTAAACAAACTCGCACTTTTGAAGGGGTATAAAATAAGTGTCCTATCAAAATATTCTGTTCTGTCGATGGATGGCTTATATCAGCGAGCAAAAAATAACGAGCGACTAGTGAAATCTCCTATAACATATCTCTTATACTCGTTGTAATCAGTCAAAAATTATTTTAAATGCCATTTTTCAGAAAACAGTAAACTTTTACAAATTCGATCAGTAAAAATTAATTTTTACTGCAATTTTTTTCAGTATTTGTAAAACTTTATTTTTACTACATAAAATTAATTGCGAGCTTTTGGTCAAGTATTTAACAAGGCAACAACAACAACTCTGTATAGAGTCAATCACTTAGCTGACTAGACATTCTGTTTCGGAAACCGCTACATTTCCTCTTCAGTAGTCTTTGAGTGATTAAGCTGTGATCAACTCACTGTTTAAAGTCGTATATGATTTCACACATTTTGGAACTCATTCATTTGAATTATATAGAACAAATTCAACGTTCAAATTGTCTACTTAATCATATGACATTTTAAAGCAGTAGGCTTCGTTTTAAAGCAGTGTCCGTGACAGTAGTAGTGTTAGGCGGTGCAGAGTTAGCGGACACTTGCTAGTTTCTAGCTTTGGCACGCATAGATCTTGATGACCCAAACTCGTTGAGTGGTTCTTCAACGTCATGTGGGGTTGCAGCCATGCTTGAAATTGTCAATTCAAACGAGTTCACGTCAGACACACGGTTGGAAACAAGTAATTGCAGACGAGCAACTCCCTCATTTATTTTCGTAGCCGATGACTAATGTTTTCCCAATAAGCCCCTCAGCACAGTTTTTTAAAAATTCTGACATGAAGAACAAAACTATTGCAGCCTATTAGAATTGAAACTCCGAAGAGTGTAATAATTCCTTTAATCTGGACACACTTGTCATGAAAGATTTTGGAGCATCCAGAGCAGGCAATAAAGTCGCCAACAGTACTCCATTGAGATTTGAAGATTCGCAGCTAGTCCCCTTATACTGTGAGGTTAGGTGCAATTACTGGCAAATTTTTTGCTTTTATTTTTGACCACTTAGAAATTCACATTCATGGAACACGAGCACAACCAATATTAGATTTCACAAAAACTGTATTCAAAACTTTATTAACCACGAAATAATGTTAAAATTTAATAAAATCACAAAATATTTTCAGAGCCAAGTAAAAAGTTGACAGCTGAAACAGAGTTGCCACTTCGAATACAAACAACTTTTTGACTACTGTTCCTTACAGTGCTGGATGTAAATAGCAAAACACTATCTGGGTTTTATAAATTAATTAGGCAATGCACAAGACCTGTCTTATGTTGTATATCAAACTTCTTCAAAATACGACACATGTCAGCATCCTTTAATAGTTGTATGTCAAGATTTTACCACATAAATTAACAAATATTTTTTATAATTTGCTTTTTTCCAACTTAATTTACCTGAATATCGTGGTTTGTTTCAATGTTGCCGGCGTTTATTGCAGAAACTTCAACGCAAATTATAAAGAAAAAGTAAACAAACACAGCTGGTAGATAGCAATCTCAAATAACATACAGTGTTGCGCAAAATAATAGCAACAAAATCCGTGCACTGCTACTACTTCGTGTATCGTTTTTTATATTGGGGGACTAAAAAATTATTACAGGAAAGCATATATTTATACATCATATTAAAACAAATCATATTCAAAATTGGTTTTTTTTATTAAATTTAATATTAATGTGACTATATTCAATTTGTCTGAGAGCAAAACAAGCAAGAAAACCTGAAAAATGTAAAAAAAAGAACAGAAGTTCCAAGAATTATCGGTAAAAAAGTATAACATTAAAGAAGTATAACATCACAAAAGACGAAACAAAGGTACATTAAAAAGGGCGGCCGCGGAAGCCATCATTGTGTGATAACAGGAACATTTGTGGCGTGTTTAAATGAAATTCATTTGCACATTTAAAACGGTTGTTCGGACACTTGATTTAGATATCCATCACAGCACAGTTCGAAGACGAGCTATTGACAACGATTTAAGAAGTTACAGATCGGCAAATAAACCTTTGTTTACAGCTAGGCATAAAAAACAAGGTGAGGTGTTATAATTTATAATTCTGAAATTGTGACAAGTTGCAATTTATTGTTTTTAAAACCAGTTTTGCAAAAGAGTTCCTAAATTGGACCGTTCAAAAATGGAAAACCGTTTTTTTAGCGATGAATCAAAGTTCAACTTGATTAATTCAGACGGTACGGCGCCGCCCAAGTACACGACTTGAAGCCCGAAACTGCAAAATAAATTTTAAGCACAGAGGCGGTGGTATTATGGTCTGGACTTGTTTTTCCTATAAATAGGTTGAACCAATTCAAAAAATCTATGACATTATGGATCGATTTGTATATAAAGACATTTTAGAACGCAAGATGCGACCACATGCAAAGTGAAATATGGCAATTCAGTGAACGTTTCAGCCCGACAACGACCCAAAGCACACTTCAAAACTCATCAAAGATTATTAGATTATTAGAGACAATGGGATTCAAGTTGTGGATTAACCGGCACAATCACAATGACTTAAGTCCCATCGAAAATCTGTTTGGTATTTTGAAGGTAAAAGTTTCTAATTTTTCAATAAGACTGCACTATATGAAGCCCTGAAAGTTAATTGGGTACAAATACCTATTACCAACAATTAATTACGTTGCTTTTCTTTTGCTCTCAGACAAATTGAATGTAGTCATATTAATTTTAAATTTAATAAAAAAAAACAAAACCAAATTTGAATATGATTTGTTTTTAATATGACGTATTAATATATGCTTTGGTTCCTATAATCATTTTTGTGTGTCCCAATACTCGAAAGATACACGATTTTGTAGCACTGATTTTGTTGCTCGCAGGCTTGTATTTGTCCTATCTCAATTTTGCATGTGAAACAACAACAGTATTGATACAACAGTCGTCAGGGCCGAATTATCCGTAAGGCAGTGTAGGCAACTGCCTAGGGGCCTCGCATCGGCTAGGGGCCCCACGCACCGAGAAAAATATTTGAAATTCTTTATAGAGTGAAAATTTTATTTTTATCCGCAATGACAATATTATTGAATTATATTCGCTTTTTTGCGACGTTTTTAACGCCGACTAATCAGATGACGGTGAATTAGAGACTTATCAGTGAATTATTTCTCTGTTTGGCTTTCTATTAAATTTCTTGACAACGATGAAATCCACCGATCAAACGCCACTGGTAAACGCAACTTTTCAAAATTAGAGCTAATGAAAAACTCTCTTCATTCATCAATGTCACAGAACCGTTTAAGTTGGTAATCGTGATTGAAAATTATAAATTGGAAAAGGTCAACTTACAAGATGTTTTAAACAATTTTGTATAAAAAAAATAGAAGAGAAAATCTTTAAACATATTGTACAAGTACTTTACAAAACTATTTTCGTTTTATAAACACCAACCACCTGAAATTGTATTTTTGTATTATATTTAACAAAGAAATGCGCATACTTTCCTTTCATTTGTTGTATTGTAAAACTAAACAACGACTACTAAAAATCACGCTCTTAAAAGTATGAAACAAGAAAATATTCTCATCTGAATTTGTTATGTACAAACAATTCAATCTTTTTTGTTTATTAAATAAATATACTTACACATAATATATTTTTAATCGACTTCGTATTGTAAAGGGTCCGCCAAATAACTTTTATTTTTTTGAAAATTCTATAAAAAAAAAACTACTGGGTATTTTCTCAAATTTCTTTTTTTATTTGAAAGTACAATCCTTCCGGTTAATAATGGAAAATATTTTCATTCAAATGGCTGCCTCGGCTGGCCATGGAGTAGCCTACACGATCGGTCCAATTTTTAAGCACATTATCGATTGCGTGCAGCTGTATTTCACCAATGGCTTCATGAATATTGTCCTGTAAAGCGTCAATTGTCTCTGGCTTGTCGGCGTAACACTTATCTTTGAGGGCACCCCACAAATAATAGTACTGTCGATGATCGAGGTGGCAACGCTGTTTGCTGAATTGGAAGAAGGTCGCAAGGAAGCCGCAAGAAAAGCAATCGGCAACATTTTTGTAACAAATAACTCAAGCCGAAGAAGCAGTGGATGCCTCAATACAGATGCCTCATACAGATGCATCAATACAGATGCCCAATACAGATGCCTCAAAAAGATATTTGCCGTTTTGCTGTTGTATACCACATCACATGAGTCAATAGTATGCAACATTTTTTATATGCTCAATATTTTAATGTTATTTTTCTATTTGTATTTTGTTATAACATCTTATCTTGTTTTGTATTAGTTTATGAACCGCTCATTTTTTAATGTTATAAATAGGGCTTAAATTTAAATTATAAAGTCTTTTTGAATTTAGCCAGAGCGGAATAAGAAGTAAGATCTTTTAAAACTTTAAATTATATATTATTTCATATATCACATATCATTTAATATATTTTATTGTAATTATAATAATAATATATAATTGTATTTTTGAATTTATTAACTCTTTTCAGAGAATAAAACACGCCATTTGAATTAATATTAAATTAATCTGTTTTATTCAAAAGCTCTTCAAAAAAGCCCACAATATTTTTATTCTTTCGAGAAACTTTAATACAAGAACATTAAGGTTCTTTGCCACTTATTTTAAATAATTTTCATGCCACAGGATTTAGCCAAACGATCCAGTCAGCGAAGCAATAAAGGAGTCCCGCCAGTTCGCTTCGAAGATATGCCAGTCGAAAGATCGCCAACTACGCAAACACTTACCTCCAAGCCACCTACGCCACCGCCGCCGCCATCAGCCGCATCAATTCCAGAAGACACAACATCGTCACGTCATCCACTACCGCCATCAAATCAGCCAGTACACCAACTTTCACAGCCATCCAGCAAGCCACAGAAATCCGTAGGTAAGCCAAGTGAACCTGAAAATATAAAAAGTGAAATGGAGACATTAACGCGCGAACTCAATAAAAAAATGGACGATATGCGGAACGAGTTTAGTCGGCAAATGCACGCTATGCAAGCGTTGATTGCTTCTACCAAGCAGCAACCGATGCAGCAACCATTGCAGCTGTCACACGATCATTTACAGCCAATGCATCAGACAGACCAACCTTTGCACCAATCGACGCAGCAGCCGATACAGCAGTCGATGCAGCAGCCAATACAGCAACCGATGCAGCAACTATTGCAGCAGACATCGCAGCAGGCGCACGAGCAATTTCAGCAGATGCGCCACGCACAACAGCCTTTGCAACAAACTCAACAGTCATTGCAGCAGGCGTACGACATATTTCAGCCGATGCGCCCGACACAGCAGCCATTGCAACAGACTCAGCAGCCATTGCAGCAGACACCATTTCAGATGGTTCATCAGCAGCCATTACAGCCAATGCAGCAAACACATCAGCCGTTATACCAAACGCAGCGCGCATACCAACCACTTTTCCAGAGACTTATGCAGCCAGTCGACCGTCAAACACCTATGTCCTTCACCGACAGCCAGCAAACGGGTCCTCATCGTCATAAGAAAATTTACCCCCTTCCATTATTTTCAGGTCTTCCCGAAGAATGGCAGACATTTGCAGAAGCGTTCGAAAGCACCACTTTGGAGTTTGAGTACTCAAATCTCCACAACATCATGCGCTTGCGTGACGCATTAAAAGGGCGCGCTCGAGAAACTGTGGAATCGCTACTCACCAGCTCCAGTAACGTATTGGAAATTCTACAAATATTGGAAGAGACATTTGGACGACCCGAGCAGCTGATTAAAAGCCAAATTGAAAAGGTTCGCTCGATACCACCGATAGCCGAAGGTCACTTGGAGTCATTGGTAAGTTTCGCTAACAAAATGTCAAATATGGCGACGTTCTTAAAAAATGCACGAGGCGAACATCACTTAGCCAATCCGACATTGCTAAGCGAGCTCGTAGCTAAGCTACCAACTCCACGACAAATGCAGTGGGCAGAAAAATGCCTGCTACTCGAGCGAGCACCGACTATCGTTGATTTCAGCCAGTGGCTAAATACTCTTCGACGACTGGCTAATATGGTTGCCGATTCGTTACCAACTCCTTCGATGCCACCACTCGCAGGAGCAACTTATAGCCGCAGAAATAATCAGCATGTGACCACCTCAAGCAATGCGTTACCAAACAGTCGCCGTGTCGCATGTGTCAGCGTAAAGCAGTCAATATGCCAACATTGTGGAGGTGAGTGCAAAAAACTAAGTGATTGCAAAACATTTTTACAGCTCCAAGTCGACGATCGTTGGAACAAAATCAAAAGCCTTAGGAGATGCTTCTCGTGTCTGAAAAAAGGACATCAACTTAATCAATGCTACTTAAAGAAACCATGCAATACCGATGGGTGCTCGAAGATTCACCACCGATTGCTTCACGGCGGCCAGCTCGAATCCACAATAGCAGTGAAGCAGCACCACGATTTGTCCAACACGTCTACACATTCTAATGCCCCAGCCACCAGTCGAGCGCCAACGACCTCATCACAAGCAGAGCCATCCAATACTATGCGCAATTGCCATGCAGATGGCATCCGAAGTGAGACCGTGCTGTTCCAGATCCTGCCAGTTAAAATCCATGGTGACAATTGTGTTGTTAACACTTATGCGTTTGTGGACGACGGAGCAAACGTCACTATCATAGATGGAGATTTGGCCAATCAGCTAGGGCTTCGCGGCGAAGAAAAAGTACTCGAACTCCAATGGTTAAATAAGCAGACCACGAGGCAGCAGACAGAAGTTGTAAAGATGAAGATAAGCGGAACTCATGAAAATGCGGAAATTTATGAAATGTCAGACGTCCATACTTCATCATGTTTAGCGTTGCCAACTCAGTCATTAAAATGTGGTGAGTTAAACTTCGATCATTTAGCAGGGCTGCCACTGCACGAGTATGATTGCGTTCAGCCAAAATTAATTCTAAGTTTAGCGCATGCCTATCTGACGGTGCCAATAGAAGCTCCAAGTATATCTTCAAGCTCAGGGCCGATCGCAATTAATACACGTCTTGGATGGATAGTTTATGGACCTGTACCAGGAGAAGAAAAATCACAGGTCAAGCGTGCTTTACATGTCAACAAAAATGAAGAAGTAAATTCTAGCGCATTGGAGGAATTAAATAACCTGATGAAGACTTACTTTGATGCAGAAACATTTGGAGTCAAACCTGATGTCAAAAAAGTGATGTCAAAATCCGACGAGAGAGCCATAGCCATTTTAAAAAAGTCAACAAAACAAGCAGGCAGCCGTTTCGAGTCAGGACTATTGTGGAAAGAAGAATTTTTTGGGTTTCCAGATAGCTACAAAATGGCGCTCAACCGACTTAAGAATGTGGAAAATAAAATGGCAAGAGACAAGTGTTACGCTGAAGAATATTGTCAAAAAAATTGAAGATTATTTAGATAAAGGTTATGCAAGAGTGCTAAGCCCAACGGAAGTAGAACAACGGTCGCAAAAAATATTTTATTTGCCACATTTTGGTGTAAAAAACCCAAATAAGGCTGGTCTGCGATTAGTTTTTGACGCCGCAGCAGAAATACAAAATATGTCTCTAAATAAAGCATTACTTGCAGGTCCAGACTTAAATCAACCACTAATTTCTATATTATTTAAATTTAGACAAGCACCGATTGCAGTTTGCGGAGACATCAAAGAAATGTTCCACCAGATTCAAGTGCGCAAAGAAGACCAAGACAGCCAAAGATTCTTGTGGAGAGGAGGTGATCCAACGAAACCATTGAAGACATATGTTATGGAAAGACTGATTTTTGGAGCCTCTTGTTCGCCAACCATTGCGCAGTATATAAAAAACTTGAACGCACAGCAATATATAGAGTTTGACCCTCGTGCAGTCGAAGGCATCGTTTCGAGACATTATGTGGACGACTATGTGGATTGTTTCGAAACCGAAGAAGAAGCTATAAAGGTAGTAAAAAATGTGATTGAAATACACGCAAAAGGTGGGTTTCAACTCAGGAATATCGTGACGAATTCAGATTCACTAAAACAGGCAGTTGGCAACGCCGCAAGTGACCATGGTGAATTTAATGTCATAGGAAAGGTGGAACGCATTCTTGGAATGCATTGGATGTCAAATACAGATGTTTTTGTTTACATCTTAAAACTAAACAAAGTGCCGCTGGACATATTAGAGTTTAAAAGAATTCCGACAAAAAGGGAAGTGTTAAGTCTGAACATGTCTTTATTTGATCCCTTCGGTTTTCTTGCTAATTTTACGGTTTCGGCGAAGCTTTTAATGCAGGCTCTGTGGAAAGCCAGCGTACAGTGGGACGACCCATTGCCGGAGCAAATATATCGTCGATGGAAGATGTGGATTCAGGAGCTGCCAAAAGTTGAAGAACTCAGAGTGCCTAGGTGTTATTCACCAAAATTTCAACAAATGAATGTAGACATTCACGTGTTTGTCGATGCAAGTGAGGAGGCGATGGCGGCTGTGGCGTACTGGAGAGTGGTAAGTGATGGCAAAATAAATATAGTATTTATATCAGGCAAAAGTTGTTGTGCACCAACGCGCTATCATACGACACCCAAGCTTGAACTGCAGGCTGCGGTAATGGGTGCTCGATTAAAAGAATCGATTGTGAGGTGCCATAAAATTAAAGTAAATAGGTGTTACTATTGGAGTGATAGTCACACGGTGATCAAATGGATTCGTTCCGATCACCGTGTTTACAAGCAGTATGTGGCAAATAGAGTTGCAGAGATATTAGAAGGCAGTGGTATAGACGAATGGCGTTGGTGTCCAGGCGAGCTAAATCCTGCTGACGAAGCAACCAGAGCGAGGTTCCCGCCGCGATATGAAGTAAATGGCAGATGGATAAATGGACCAGGTTTTCTTTATCAGGCTGAAAGCGAGTGGCCAGACGAAGCCAGTATAAGCACCAGAGTAGATGCCAGCGACAGCGAGCTTCGAGCAAAACATATCGTTTTGTTGGCGCAACAGGTATGTTTTAAAGTACCAAATATTAATCGTTTTTCGAATTATTGCAGACTGAAGCGAACGATAGCGTGGTTGCTGCGATATTTACAAAATTTAAAACTGAAAATTCAACACTTAGAGCTGTGTACCGGCGAGCTTTCTGCTGAAGAAGAAGCGCGCGCTGAAATATATTTGCTGAAATGGGTGCAGTTAGAGATGTTTTCTGATGAGTTCTCCAAATTAGAGGTAGAGCAACATATTGGAAAAGACAGTGAGCTGAAAACATTGAACCCGTGTATTGGACCGGATGGCTTGCTCAGAGTTAATGGACGAATAGAAAGAGCAAGCTGCATATCAATAGAGGCGAGGCAGCCTATTATTCTCCCTAAGGATCACTATGTGACTCGTCTCCTGATTGAGTACTACCACAGGAAGTGCCATCATATTAACGTATCAACAGTGATGAGCGAAATACGTCAACGTTTCTGGGTTCCGTCACTAAGGCGCGCAGTTAACAGCGCTCAGATCCACTGTTTGCTTTGTAAACTTCGGAAGGCAAAACCGAACCAGCCAATAATGGGTACACTTCCGGCCGATCGAGTTACGCCGTACGTCCGTCCTTTTTCTTACACAGGGTTGGATTTCTTCGGTCCTATCAACGTCACGATTCGACGTCAAAGAGAAAAACGATGGGTGGCATTATTTACCTGCTTGACCGTGCGTGCTGTCCATTTAGAAATTGCTGCCGACCTATCAAGCGATGCCTGTATTGTCTGCATTCGCAATTTTATAAACAGACGAGGTGTGCCAGTGCAGATACGAAGTGACAATGGGACTAACTTCGTTGGAATTGCTAAAGAGCTTCAAGGTGTTAGAGATTTCTTGGACCATGATGTCATCAAAGCAGGCCTTTCTCCACTAGGAATAAAATGGATTTTTAACACGCCCGCGAATCCGTCTGAAGGAGGAGCTTGGGAGAGACTCGTTCAATCGGTGAAGAAAGCTCTCTATATAATGCTGAAGGAGCACGCACCGCGTTTGGAGACTTTGCAGAGTTTTTTGATAGAAGCAGAAAACATGGTCAATGCCAGACCCCTGACGCACATACCAGTGACCCCAGAAGAGCCTGATCCATTGACTCCTAATCATTTTCTTTTAGGTTGTGCTAATTCGACGCAGACCCCAGCAGATTATGAGCCAAGACTTATGTGCCTTCGAAAACAGTGGCGCATCATCAAAAACCTGAAGAACGGAATGTGGCGACAATGGATACGAGAGTACTTACCCGAGCTAACTAGGAGATCTAAATGGTTTATACCATCGAAGCCGGTTGCTGCTGGCTGCCTAGTTCTCATCTGTGATGAAAATGTTTCGCAATCCCAATGGAAGCGTGGTCGAATCATAAAGGTTTACTGTGGAAAAGACGGCGTCACCAGATCCGCTGATGTCCAGACTAATAGCGGAGTTCTAAAGAGACCCATATCGAAATTAGCCATACTAGATGTTTCGTCGTCAAGAAGTAGTGGTGAATCCTCCCCATCCGGGTCAGTTCACGGGGGTGGGGATGTCGATGATCGAGGTGGCAACGCTGTTTGCTGAATTGGAAGAAGGTCGCAAGGAAGCCGCAAGAAAAGCAATCGGCAACATTTTTGTAACAAATAACTCAAGCCGAAGAAGCAGTGGATGCCTCAATACAGATGCCTCATACAGATGCATCAATACAGATGCCCAATACAGATGCCTCAAAAAGATATTTGCCGTTTTGCTGTTGTATACCACATCACATGAGTCAATAGTATGCAACATTTTTTATATGCTCAATATTTTAATGTTATTTTTCTATTTGTATTTTGTTATAACATCTTATCTTGTTTTGTATTAGTTTATGAACCGCTCATTTTTTAATGTTATAAATAGGGCTTAAATTTAAATTATAAAGTCTTTTTGAATTTAGCCAGAGCGGAATAAGAAGTAAGATCTTTTAAAACTTTAAATTATATATTATTTCATATATCACATATCATTTAATATATTTTATTGTAATTATAATAATAATATATAATTGTATTTTTGAATTTATTAACTCTTTTCAGAGAATAAAACACGCCATTTGAATTAATATTAAATTAATCTGTTTTATTCAAAAGCTCTTCAAAAAAGCCCACAAGTACAACGGTGTCAAATCGTAGCTCCGAGGTGACCAAACGACATCAGCTCTGCGGCTGATAATGCGATCTTCAAAAACAGTAGCGCCGTCCTGTTGAAACCAAATGTTGCCAATATCCTCCTCTTCAATTTTTGTGAACAAAAATTTGTTCAACATGGCCCGATAACGATCGCCATTGACTGGCCACTCCTTGCTCATTTTCGAAGAAAAAGGATCCATTTATGCCTCTGGACCAAAATCCGCACCAAACAGTGACTCGTTTTGGGTGCAGCGGCTTTTCAATGTATGCGTGCGGGTTTTCTGTGCCCCAAATGCGACAATTTTGCTTGTTTACATACCCGCCAAGATCAAAATGAGCTTCATCTGAAAAGATGATTTTTTTGGCAAAATCAGCATCTTCTGTAAGTCGATCGCAGGCCTTAGCGAAGCGAAAACGCATTGGATGGTCAGTTGGCTTCAACTCCTGAACCAATTGGACTTTGTATGGCGTTATACCAAGGTCTTTATGCAAAATTCGTCTCAATGATGTCTCCGAAATGTTCAATTGATGAGAACGACGGTGAATTGATGTTGATGGCGCTTCACGCACACTTTCTGCCACAGCAGCAATATTCTCGGGTGTACGCACTGTTTTTGGCTTTTCACGCTTTGGTTTATCGATGAGGATGCCAGTTTCTTTCACTTTTTTATAAGATAACGATCACACTGAGCTGACGGTGCTTCTCTTCTTCCAAAATCCATACGCAATTTTCGCACACATTCTGAAACATTACCATGATTTTCAAAGTAATGTCGCAATATTTTCCACCGTTGTTCAAGCGTATACACAACCATATTCGTTCAGCGGAAGGATAAAACTAATTATCTGTCAAATCAGACATGAGCTAAGTGTTACCATTCACGAAATAAGCACTAGTTGAAAAAAACGTTAGATGGCGGACCCTTATTTAATATATTCATAGTGATGTTCAGAAGACATACGTGGTCGTATGTCACCTCGTATATATGATCACAGGTCGCCCTCTAAATGTATATCGTGATGCACTTTGTCCTAAATCTTATGCTCGCTTACTACTGTTAGAATGTATTGTTTTGTTAGGGTAGGTGGCAAACGATCACGTACATATTCTGAACATCACTACGATCATCATTTGTCAAATTATGATAAGAAGTTTAGATGTTAAGGGTTATGTTGATTTTATGTCATGTAGAGGGCGCCATATTCATTAAAATGTAAATGACATAGGCTATAACCAGCGGAGGATTAATACGCTACCAACGATATCTCATTTGTCAAATTATGATAAATAGTTTAGAAGTGAGGATGGAACAGATGAACATACATACATACCGGTCCAGCACATATACTGCTCCTTTCGCATCACCGTAGTCAGGTAAAAACTAGATAAATTATGAATAGTAATGCGTTGTGGTAGAAATAATGTATTTTAGGAAGTTGGAAAAGATTAAAGGGGCCCCGAAAATTGCATTACCTAGGGGCCTCGACATGGTTTATCCGGCCCTGACAGTCATAACCTTAAATATATTTAATTTTACATACTGTCTTATAAGAATAGTCTTTTTAAGAATATTCGTTTGAATAAAGTTCATACAAAATTTTAACATGGTAAGGACTTTTTATTTTCTTACTGTTTATTTTTTAATACATATTTCTCTTTTAGTTCTTATTTCTAGAAACAAGAAATTTGATTTCTGTTTAAAACGTTTACCGGTTATTTTTAAATTAATTAAAATATATAAATAAAATAACATTATATAATAACGTTGGCCGAAATGAATATATAGTATGAGAATATTATTTATAAGCTAAATCCTCAAAATACATTTCAGCTTCAACTAAAATTGTTTGTACCAACACATAATTACTATATATTTTTAAAGTTTATTACGGGGATATTGTAGGTGTTGATGTGGATAAAACTTTTACATCCATGTCATTGAGCGATAATATATTCTGCGTTTGTTGTATGTTACGGATACTGATTTCTGAATTTATTGATTGGGAAATTGATTGCGACTGATTATCAGCAGCTGGAGACGCAATGGAAGACGACACAGTATAGTCTAGTTTATAGACAGCATTGCGAGTAACATCTTCCATAGAGGCTTCACGACAGTCTCGACCACTGTGACTTTGTGAACCGCAGTTATAGCAAGATATTGGCTTATTTACTCCAACGGTCAACGATATAAATGGCGAGGCTGCATGATGAGCGGCATTGGGTGTTGTTGCAATTTGTTGTTTTTGATGCTGCGAAGTGTTGGATATTTGTTGGTTTACATTCGAGGATGTTGAAGATCTTAAAGGTATACCAACAGGACTATTAGATATATATGTTATTCCCGCTGAATGATATCCTGGATAAATTATTTCCCCGTTGGGTGGCATTTGAAATGATGGTAGTCGAAAGGATCCTGGTGGTGGAGGACCCATTCCTGAAGTATGATTAATAATTGGCGACCTTGCTGTGGATGTCAAATGTTGCGGTGCAGCTACATGGTATGGATATGATGTATTATACTGCTGCTGATTTAGTAAGGAGTTTGATGTAACAATATTTCCTAATACTCCGCGGGATGCCACGTAAGATGGAGAGCTCATAAGAATTGTGTTTAGAATTTTATTATTAGCAGATATTATTTTGGCAGTAGAAACAGTTTTTGTTCCAGAATTGGTATTAATGTTGTTAATTATGGAACTATTGCCAGATGACGATAATTGCTTTAAAGGCGTACCTGTTGCAAGGACTTGATCAGTTCCAATAAATTGCTGTTGAGAAGTGGGAATCTGAGATTTAACAACTCCTGAAGAATCGTATATGTTTACATTAGATGATCGACTGCAACTCATAGTAGACAAAGTTATATTTTCAGATGTCTCATTAACACTTTTTGCATTCATCTGGGTATTGAAACTACCAAGCGGAGCTTTTTGAAAGGATTGTTGTATTAAATCAGTGCCCTGAACTGAACTTTGACTCAAATCAGGAGTTTCTCGAGGAGAAGTTTCATCTATAGAGCTTCCTGAGTCACTTTCAACACAAGCATTTTGATTCTTTGCAGTTAAACTGCTGTCTACAATATTCGACTCCACCACTTTATCTGTTAAGGACAAGTTGTGCATTGAGTGTGCCAAAGTAGAGTTTACTAAAAAATTTCCATGTGGCACTTGGTATTGCGGATTAAGCGGTAGTTGTTGTTGAGATAAAAATTTTCCACTAGTATTTCGATGGTGAGAAGCATTTCTCCCAAATCCATTTCGAATTAATAACTGCAATTGTGACATCGAACCATCTGTATTGATAAGCACCTTAAATAAATAAATAAAAGTAATTAAAACCAAATAAAAACATGTGATATTTTTTTTTAAAGATACAAATATATCTATGGCTACAATTTACCAGTTACGTTGCTGAAATTTATGAATGCCCTTGGCGTTAAATTTTTATTAGTTTCAATAAAAAAGACAAAACTAGTAACTATCCGCTAGTAACTATAGTACTACCGCAAAACATTTGTAACAATTTTTACACAATAAAATCAATCAAAGACCAAGATAGCCGTAATAAACAAAATCAACAATAATTCAGCATTGGTCACAATATCAACTTCAAAATCAATTGTTATTAATTTTAGACAAAAATATTTTATTTATTACAATTATTTAAAAAATTAAAATCGTATAAATAAAAGGTTACGAGCAGTAGCTGCCAGGGCTTTCAGATCGGATATAAAAAGTTTTAAATTGGATTTTAAAAAAAGGTTGCAGGATTTTATATATTTGTCTATCAAAGTAATATTTTCTATTGTTAAATTCTTTTTATAAGTCGGTTTGTAGAGTATTGTTAAATATTTTTCTTCGGATGATTTGGACAATCGGATGATTTGGACAATTCGGAAATTACATTTGGACAATCAATGAGAGAATTTGGTTTATGGATTATGTGCTATTGCAAAATGAACAGTTTGAGACGCCATTACTGGTCAACAGGTGCTCGTGCGTAAATTTAGTATATCCAACTCGTAATCAGACGAAGATTTGACATTGTTGACAGGTTCATGATGATGGATAGACAGCTCTCATTCCATATTGATGGTCTCCAGCGGTGATTGTAGGATAACCATTCTGCTCCTCTGCATTCTTCTAATTGATTGTTGATCAATCTCAAAATGTCGTTTTATTCGCAGTGCTGAAGGAGTACACCTATGAATAATAAGCTGCAGGTGCGGCTAGGTCTGCAAGTTGGTTCCCTGTGATTCCTACGTGCGCAGGAACCCATATTATTTTTATTTTATTTTTATTTTTTATGCAGTTATTTCTGTTGCACTTGAATTTGCAAGTCGTTTTTGCAAAAGTTTTAACTTGCTGAGTTACAGTAGGAAGACCAGATTCTGCCAAAATGTTTGTAGTTGGAGATGGTGGGAACGCAACGATGCACAGTATAACGATTGCGGCCATAGTTCAAAAATTTATGTTTTTAAAATACAAAGTAAAAAAAAAACTATATAAAATTTGTATTTTATTTGTAAAAAAAATTTGTAATTTGTAATTGTATTTTTGAAGACACACGAAACCATGAAGGTTGGTATTCCCAAAGTTAACTTATTCTAGTTAGAGAAGCATACATTACATATGAATACTTTTTAGAATTTTCTTAGTTAATTGTTACAGTGTTGCGCAAAACAATATCAACAAAATCAGTATGCTGCTACAAAATCATGTATCTTTTTTAATATCGGGGGCACACAAAAATGATTATAGGAATCAAAGAATTCATTCATACATCATATATAAAACAAATCATATTCAAATTTGGTTTTGCTTTTTTTTATTAAATTTATAATTAATGTGACTACATTCAATTTGTCTGAGAGCAAAACAATAGCAACAAAACTTGAAAAATGTAAAAAGAGAACAGAAGTTCCAAGATTTATCGGTAAAAGTTCCGTTATTGTAAAGAACGTGTTGTTTGTGAGTCATAAACATTTAAGTTTAGTTTTGTTTTTGCGCTAGTTGTGACATTAACTGTTCTATTTATAATGGCACGTTATAAATACTGTGAAGCTCTAAAATTACAAATTATTTTCGAATATAAAAAGGGAAATTCGCAAATATTTAAGCGAAATAGTTTGATATTAATCGGTCAATAGTTTGCAAGAATAATAAAGAAGTATAACATCACAAAAGACGTAACAACGTTACATTAAAGAGGGCAGCCGCAGAAGACATCGCTGCGTGATAACAGAAACATTTGTGGCGTGTTCAAACGAAATCCATTTGCCACATTCAAAGAGGTTGTTGGGACACTTGGTTTAGGTATCCATCACAGCACAGTTCGAAGACGAGCCGTTGAGAACGATTTAAGAAGTTACAGACCGGCAAAGAAATCTTTGCTTACAGCTAAACTTAAAAAACAAGGTGAGGTGTTATAACTTAAACAATTCTGTAGGAAATTGTGACAACGAGTTGCAACTTATTGTTTTTTAGACTCAGTCTTGCAAAAGAGCACCTAAATTTGACCGTTCAAAAATGGAAAACTGTTTTTTTAGCGATAAATCAAAGTTCAACTTGATTAATTCAGATAGGATGTGCACGGTACGGCGCCGCCCAGGTACACGACTTGAAGCCCAGCAAAATAAATTTAAAGCAAGGAGGTGGTGGTATAATGGTCTGGACTTGTTTTTTCTATAATGAAGTTAAACCATTTCAAAAAATCTATGGAATTATGGATCGTTTTGCATATACAGAGATTTTAGAAAGCAATATGCGAGAACATGCAGAGTGATATATGTTGCTTCAGTGAACGTTTCAGCCCAACAATGACCCGAAGTACACTTCAAAGCTCTTCAAAGATTACATTAGAGGCAATGAGATTCAATTCCTTGATTGACCGGCACAATCACATTGACTTAAATCCCATCGAAAATATTTTTGGGATTTTTAAGGTAAAAGTTTCTTGTCAAAGATTTTCCAATAAGACTGCACTGTATGAAGCCCTGTAAGTAGCACTAGATTCAAGCATCTCAATATTCATAAAGCCACCTGGATGTCCCCTGATCAAAAAACAAAAAATCAAATTGATCACGTTTTGATCGACGGAAGGCACTCTTCCAGTGTCTTGGATGTACGCACGATCCGTGGTGCAAACATTGACTCGGATCACTATCTTGTTGCAGCCAAGATCCGTACACGTCTGTGCGCAGCTAAGAATACACGCTACCCTACACAGAGAAAGCTAGACGTCGACAAGCTGCAATCGAAACAGACAGCCGATGCTTTCCCCACTCGACTCTCACTCCTGCTTCAAAGCACTCCTCCAATCGATGATATATGCGCGCAGTGGACACACATTTCCAACTCCATGCGTGCGGCTGCTGAAGAGGTGATTGGCTACCAACGCCCTCGCCGAAACCAGTGGTACGACCAGGAGTGTCGCGACGCCACTGCAGAGGAAGACGCCGCCTACAAAGCCACCCTGCAGTCTGTTGTAACGCGCGCTGCTAAGGAGCAATACAAAGAAAAGAGGAGGGAAGAGAGACATATTTTCAGGCGGAAAAAAAGAGAGGCAGAAAAGCGCGAGCAAGAGAAGATTGAGATGTATGGTGACAGGAATGAGGCCCGAAAATTTTTCTAAAAAATAAGACGCCTTGTCGATGGTTTTAAAACCGGGGCCTCTTCCTGCAAGGATGAAAACGGGAATCTAGTGACAGATGTCCAGAGTACACTGACGTTATGGAGGGAACACTTTTCTAAGCTTCTTAATGGCGACGCTGACAACAATCCCGCCAACAGAGATGATATTCCGGAAACCCCAATTTTGGATGACAGCGTTGAGGTTCCGCTGCCCGACTATGATGAAGTTCTGACAGCTATAGCTCGGCTAAAAAATAACAAAGCCGCGGGAGCTGATGGCTTACATGCTGAGCTGTTTAAGAACGGAGGCGAAGCTCTACTTAAATGCATTCACGAGCTTCTATGCAGAATATGGTCGGAAGAATGCATTCCGAACGATTGGAACCTCAGTGTGCTCTGCCCAATCTACAAGAAAGGCGATCCCACTATCTGTGCCAATTACCGTGGGATAAGCCTTCTTAATATCGCATATAAGGACCTGTCGAACGTTTTATGTGAAAGATTGAAGCCCATTGTAAACGAACTGATCGGACCTTATCAGTGTGGCTTCAGACCTGGAAAGTCCACCATCGACCAGATTTTCACGCTACGACAAATCTTGGAGAAGACTCAAGAAAAACAAGTCGACACCCACCATCTTTTTGTCGACTACAAAGCCGCCTTCGACAGCCCAATAAGGAAACACCTGTACTCCACCATGTCTGAAATTGGTATTCCAGCAAAACTAATACGACTTTGCAGGATGACACTGAGCGACACCAGCAGCGCAGTTAAAATCGGGAAGGACCTCTCTCCACCATTTATTACCAAACGAGGTTTCAGACAAGGTGATTCCTTATCGTGCGACTTTTTCAACCTAATGATGGAAAAGAACATCCGAGCTTTATGAGTGGCACAATATTCTACAAGAGTGTTATGCTGCTTGCGTATGCTGATGACATCGATATCATTGGCCATAATACGCGCGAAGTCAGTGCAGCATTTTCCAGATTAGAAAGACAGTCAAGTCGAATGGGTCTGGCAGTGAATGCAGATAAGACGAAATACTTAGTGTCAACAAACAAACAGTCCCAGCGTCTTGGAACCCACGTTACCATTGACAATACCTCCTTTGAGGTTGTGAAGAACTTCGTCTATCTGGGATCCAGCATTAATTCAACCAACGACATCAGCATTGAGATCAAACGAAGAATAACTCTTGCCAACAGGTGTTACTTTGGGCTCAGTAGGCAATTGAGAAGCAGAGCCCTCTCTCGACGAACGAAAATCACGCTCTACAAATCGCTCATCATGCCCGTCCTACTTTACGCATCACAAACCTAGACGCTGAGCAGTTTAGATGAAAAGACTTTAGGAGCATTCGAGAGAAAGATTCTTCGTAAGATCTACGGACCAATCTGCGTCAATGGCGAGTACCGAATACGGTGGAATGATGAACTGTATGAGCTGTACGCTGACATCGACATAGTCAAGCGCATTAAAATCGAGCGGCTTCGCTGGCTTGGTCATGTTCAGCGCATGGAGCAAAGACGATGCTCCAGTGAAGAAAACATTCGATTCGGTACCCAGCGGCGGTCAACGCAGAAGAGGACGACCGCATCTTCGTTGGAAAGACCAAGTAGAGGACAACCTGACGAGGCTTGGAATTTCCAACTGGCGCCAGCAAGCGAAAGACAGAAATGGCTGGCGCAAATTCTTAGATGAGGCCAAGACCGACATACGGTTGTAGCGCCAACTAAGTACAATAAGTAAGTAAGTAAGTATGAAGCCCTGAAACTTAATTGGGAACAAATACCTAATACCAACATATATAATTTAATAGAGTCGATGCCGCTCAGATGTGCAGCGGTTATCAAGAATAAAAGATCTTGCAGAAAATATTAATAATGTTGCTTTTGTTTTGCTCTCAGACAATTTGAATGTAGTCACATTAATTTTATATATAATAAAAAAAAAAAAACCAAATTTCAATATAATTTGTTTTTAATAGGATGTATTAATATATGCTTTGGTTCCTATAACAATTTTAGTGTGTCCCCAATATTGAAAAAAATACACGATTTTGTAGCAGCGCACTGATTTTGTTGCTATTGTTTTGCGCATCACTGTAATATAAGAATGTAAAAATGGTATAGGACAAAAAATATGGAATTGTATCTGTCTGATAAAGTACCTTGATACCGGTACTTATATAAAGTGGTCTCTGATGAATATAAAATAACTAAAATTTCGGCAATACCTCTGTAGTTTTTTAATATTTTATTTTTAATTAATTTGCGATCTATTGAATTATTAAATTAATTTAATAGCGAGCTTTAGATCAAGTTATTTTTAAGAAGGCAACAACAACAACAACAACAAAAACAACTACAACTCTGTATAGAGTCAATCACTTAGCTGACTAGACAGTCTGTTTCGGAAATCGCTACATTTCCTTCTTCAGTAGTCTTTGAGTGATTAAGCTGTGATCAACTCACTGTTTTAAAGTCGTATATGATTTCACACATTTTGGAACTCATTCATCTAAACTATATTGAACAAATGAATGTTCAAATTGGCTACTTAATCATATGACATTTTAAAGTAGTAGGCTATTTATAGATCATCGCCAACAACTCTACCAAGGTTGCCATCTGTTCGAGTTGCTTCTTATTTGTTTTAATATTCAATGGTGTTCGACAGTTTATCGAAATGCACCATAGAAATGAAACATTGCTGATGACATGGACATTGGTGGTATAACAGCTTCTCCACCTATTTTAACTTCTACTTCGAATACAGCAAACATATCGATTTCTGCTCCTTTGCCAGTGCTGGCACCTCCACCTTCATTGCCAGTCATGTCTTATGCCCAAACTGTTTCTCTTTCACCAACTTTGGTCGATTCCCAGGTTGTTTCTCTTACTACTCAGGTTTCTGTTCCACCTAAGCCAATCATTGCAATTCCACCAACTAAATCAATCTTTGTTTCTCGCTTAGCTGCGGATACAACAGAGGTTGATATAGATTTTTTTCATTAAATCAAAGTTGAATTGTTCCTTGCATCTTTCGGTTCATAAATTCAAATATTCAAATGTAAGATCGATTTCTTCTTTTAGATTAACAGTTCCTGAAAATTTATTTAATTCCATAGTTTATGTAAACTTTTGGCCGCCTAACACAATTGTACGCGAATTTGAATTTAAAAGCAATCCAAGACCGGTAAATGTTGGACATTTGCCGCGTCCCCGAAATAGCCCTGAATCTCATCCAAAAAACGATTAATAAACCGCAAGTCTAAATTAGAGCTTGTGTATCAAAATGTCAGGGGTCTTAACTCCAAACTTTCCGATATTTTCATAAACAGTTTTGATTTTAAATATAACATAATTTTTACAGAGACTTGGCTTCGCTCTTATATCTTAAATTCTGAAATAATGTGCAATAAATATCAAATTTTTCGTAAAGATCGTCATGATAAGATCAGTGGTGGTGTTTTGATAGCTGTTCAAAACTCGCTTGTATCTGAAGAATTGGCAATTCTTGACACCAGTGACATTGAGTTCATTTGTGTTGCAGTTAAATTAAATAATAGTATTATTTGTGTTACCTGCTCTTACATTCCTCCTAAATGTGACTTAACAATGTATTTAAAACACTTACACGCCATCGAAAAAGTTCATAATTTGTTAAAAAATAAAGACGTTCTTATTGTGCTGGGTGATTTTAACCTACCTTTTGTGACTTGGAGATCGTCTGACGATTCTTCATTTCTTACTCCTGTTTCCAATAGTGATTGGATAAATGACTTCTTAGATAAGCTGTCTGATCTGTGTCTTCAACAAGTCAATGATATTTTAAATATAAACCACAGAACCCTAGACCTTGTATTTGTAGATAGATGCACTACTGTTAATCTCCATTGTTCGAATCCCGTATCTCTTCCAGAAGATGTACATCATCCAACTCTTGAAATAACAGTTTTACTTCCCCACGAAAAAGAAGATAAAGTAACTTCTGATGCGCGAAATAAAAAAGTTTATAATTTTAAGAAAACGGACTATGTAAAACTTAATTCCTTACTTTCGCAGACTGATGGGTCTCCAATTTTAACTAGCGGAACATCTTATTCATATTATGACGTCGAATCTTCTGTACAGTTTTTCAAAGATACTCTGCAAAGGTGTTTCTTATTGTCTGTCTCAAAAAAAGGTGTTTCTCCAATCCTTTAAATCCACCCTGGCTAACATATGATCTTAAGGCACTTAAAAATTTAAAAAATCGTTTATTAAAAAAATATAAAATATCTGGTTCTAGTTTAGACTTTGCTTCCTATTCTTCTTGTCGTTATAGATATCAACTATTAAATAAACAATGCTATTCTGCTTATATAATTAACATAAAATCTCAATTTAAAGATGATCCAAAACTTTTCTATAGTTTTGTTAACTCAAAACGCAAAGCCTCCAGTTTTCCACCCCTTATGAAATTCAATCAGGAAAAATCATCTTGTGACAATGTGATTTCTAACATGTTTGCAAACTTCTTTAAATTAACTTACTCCGATATACCATTTAATACTAGCACGGTGTATCCTTTTCTCCCGCCAGTTAACTCTTTTGAAACTCCTGTAATAGACCCAAATATTGTTATGTGTTATCTTCGACAAGTAAAATCTTTTTTTACGACCGGCCCTGATAAAATTCCAAGCTGTATTTTAAAGCAATGTGCTACAAACCTGTGTACTCCTCTAGCAAACATTTTTAATATTTCCTTGCATAGTGGTTATTTTCCTATTATATGAAAGGATTCTTATATTATACCCCTTCACAAATCTGGCTCCAAGATAGATGTTTCTAACTATCGAGGAATTGCAAAATTAAGTGCAATCCCTAAGTTATTTGAGAAAATCATAACTGATCAATTAACACACTCCGTGTCTTCCACCATTTTTGTCTTTCAACATGGTTTTCTGAAGGGTAAGTCCACTACAACAAACCTCTTAGAGTTTACTACGCGTGTTATAAATGGTTTTACTTTGGGACTGCAGACTGATGTTATTTATACGGACTTTAGCAAAGTTCGACAGTGTTAATCATAATCTTCTTTTGGAAAAACTCCACCTTATTGGGTTTCCTGTCACATTATTAAATTGGTCACATTATAAATTCGTATTTATCTAGACGTAACCAAAAGGTTTTATATAAGAATTCTCTTTCAAAAAGTATTTCGGTCACTTCTGGCGTTCCTCAGGGCAGTCATCTTGGACCGGTTTTGTTTTTACTATTCATTAATGATCTTCCTTCGGTAATAAAACACTGTAACGTCTCAATGTACGCTGACGACGTGAAACTTTTTCTTTGTTACAAATCACCCGAAGAACGACATCTTTTACAATCTGATCTAAATAGACTTGTGGACTGGTGTAGCTTAAATATATTAAATTTCAACTAAAAAAAATGTAAGCAAATGACATTCTCGCGAAGATCTGCTAGTAACATAAATTACACTATAAATAACACTAACTTAGAAATAGTTTCCAGTTTTCTCGATCTTGGTGTTATTATGGATTCAAAACTTCGCTCCAATCTCCACGTTAATATGGTGATAAATAAGGCAAGAGGAGTGCTTGGTTTCATTAAAAGATGGGCTAAAGAATTCAGTGATCCCTTTACTACTAAATTATTATATACCTCTCTCGTAAGGCCAATTCTTGAATATGCATCAGTTGTATGGAACCCACAATATAATGTCTACATCGACGCCATAGAATCCGTTCAAAAACAGTTTTTACTTTTTGCTTTACGTCATAGTCGTTGGAACCTCAATATTATGCTTCCATCGTATGAAATACGCCTTAAAATTATTTTACTACCTTCCCTAAGAAGCAGAAGAATGATGCTTAATGTCATGTTTCTGTATAAATTACTTCGTGGCGAGATTACTTCGGAATATCTCATCTCAGCTCTAAATTTTAACATCCCAAGGAGAGGAACTAGTCATTTTCTGTTTTTCAAGTTGAGTCAGTGCAGTTTTAATTACGCTCTTCATGAACCTTTACGATGTATGTGCAGTGATTTCAATGATAACTTCAACATGATTAATTTTTCTGATTCGGTAGACGTCTTAAAACGTAAAATTATATTACATTTAAATAATTAAATCAATTTAACTTCATCCTATTATACCTAACGCAGTGTTATAACAATATAATATTGGTAATTGAGATTGTTCTGTTTCTCTTTTTTGTCTCGATTTTATGTTTTATAAAGTAAGCACCATCAAATATGAATCGTTTTTAAAACTTACTTTTTATCACCTGGATTGGTGTGCCAGAGTATATCTCTTTTCCACACAAGTTTATGCCTGCGTTGGCCCAAATGCATATCCAACTAATTGGGATTTTGATTTGGCGGATATGAGATTTATCTCATTTCCACGTAGGTCCTTGGGTTGGACAATGGCCGCAAACCAGTTAAAATGAGTTTAGTGTTTTTGATTGTTTTTCGGGTACCTTAAATTGATAATTACTATTATTTAATTCGATGTTGCTTATTTATATAGAATCAAGTATACTTAAATACGCGTTTATATATATTCAATTTTTAAATTCCGCTGAAAAGCCAATTAATGTGCTTAGTGGAAAATCCTAATTGCCAATAGGGGGTATGTTTTAGTACGTAGGTGCATTCTGTCTCTCCCGGCTGATTCGGGCAGATTTAAGAATGTGAATCGTGCATGCGTATAGGACGGGTATACGTATCTTTGGAAGATTTCATACCTCCGGGCGAATCCAAAAAAAAAAAAAAAGTAAGTTCTTAAGAAGGCAACATCAACAACAACAGTAACAACTCTGTATAGAGTCAATCACTTAGCTGACTCGACAGTCTGTTTCGGAAATCGCTACATTTCCTTCTTCAATCGGTTCGTAGAGTATTGTTAAATATTTTTCTTCGGATGGAAATTACATTTGGACAATCAATGAGAGAATTTGGTTTATGGATTATGTGCTATTGCAAAATGAACAGTTTGAGACGCCATTACTGGTCAACAGGTGCTTGTGCGTAAATTTAGTATATCCAACTCGTAATCAAACGAAGATTTGACATTGTTGACAAGTTCATGATGATGGGTAGACAGCTCTCATTCCATTTGTATTGATGGTCTCCAGCGGTGATTGTAGGATAACCATTCTGCTACTCTGCATTCTTCTAATTGATTGTTGATCAATCTCAAAATGTCGTTTTATTCGCAGTGCTGAAGGAGTACACCTATGGGTAATAAGCTGCAGATGCGGCTAGGTCTGCAAGTTGGTTTCCTGTGATTCCTACGTGCGCAGGAACCCATATTATTTTGATTTTTTATGCAGTTATTTCTGTTGCACTTGAATTTGCAAGTCGTTTTTGCAAAAGTTTTAACTCGCTGAGTTACAGTAGGAAGACCAGATTCTACCAAAATGTTTGTAGTTGGAGATGGTGGGAACGCAACGATGCACAGTATAACGATTGCGGCCATAGATACAAAAGATACAAAAGCTCTCAGAAGTTTAAAATAATACTTTTATTGTGATTTGCAAGAGCCATGTTTTTTGCGCATACAATTTTCACTGCTGCACATTGTGTTTTGCTGTGATAATAAAAAAGAAATTTAACAAATTAATAAAACCCTTAATTTTTTCGTAAAGGTATGTGTATTAACTAATAAAATCAAGTTTCATATTTGTTTCACATTTTTTCGCTCAAAGCCCCAAAAGTGCCTTGAGACACTTATTCACATTTTCTCACCTTACAGGTAAACGAAAGCTTCTACACCATTTCTGAGTACATTTTTGAATTCAGGAGTTATAATTTACCTCAGAAAAAATTATGCTACCTATTTTCTCCCATTATTTTAAAAAGTAGTCTTAGAGGGTTAAGCATTTAACAATTATTGTGCAAGATGCGGAAGGCAATCTTGCACAAACGCTAAGGGGTCGTCCATAAACTACGTTACCAATTTAGGGGAGGGGAGGGGTTTTGAAATGCACTACGATAAGTAATGGTAGGGGGGGGAGGTGTTTAGATATTGTAACGTTACCAAAAATAAAAAAAATCGACGAAAAACCTCTAATTAATAACACAATCATTTCAAAATTTTTTAACCTTACATGCTTATGTTTGATCGTCGAAATTGATGGTTAACTTTTGTTTCAACGATTTCTTCCACCACCTTTTCCCTCGACACAGGAACCTTTTGGTATTCCTTCACCATCTCAGCACACGTCTGAAAAATTTGGGTTTTTGCTTTTGCGACAGGCTTTGACGTTAAGGCCTGAATGTTCTTGATCAAAGGAGATACCGTATGACATGTACTGATGTACTGTCCTTCTCAGAAAGAAGAAATCGTTTCAAGGTCGTGTCCTACCTGCGGCTTGTATTTCGTTTTTAAAACTTCTATGAATTGCCATAAGTTTGTATTATATCGTTTACAATAAATCGGAATAAAAAATACTATTTAAATAAATCAATTTTCAGAAAGCATTTACACAAAAACACAGAACTTGGTTCAGCTCAGGTGCAGCCTTTAAGGGTACTCTGTCAAAGACCAAGTGAATTTCTTTGCGTTAGGAATGAGGATTCACCTGAATGGGTCGACATAGAATCCGATGAAAAATTCTATTTTGAAGAATCCTCAACAAAGCTACCAGCTTCTTCTATCCCAGTGATTGAGAGCATCGAATCATGGATCGCAGATGGAATACCTTTTACAGATGATACTAATTATTGATTTTTTTCCAATTGTTCCTTTAATGTATCAAGTCATACTAGTCACTAATACAAGTGAAAATTGTCAGAGCTAGTCAAAATATATAATCATTCGAATGAATTAATTTCATATGTCACGTTACTTTATGGGGGGAGGGGTTTTGAAAAGCACTACGAAAAGTAACGCAGGGGAGGGGGGTAAAAAAAACCGGAAAATCAGTAACGTAGTTTATGGACGACCCCTAAGTAACATAGTTATAGCTAAAAATAAGAATGTGTAAAAAGTTAAAAAGAAGAAGCGCATCCAATAATGTAGTAACCAATTATGGCTCAAATTTTATGTCAAAATTATTCTCAGATGTGTGTAAAATGTTAGAAATTAAAAAGTTGCATATTACACCATATCACCCTCAAGCCAATGGTTCGTTAGAAAGAAGCAGAATATTTGAGAAGTTTTGCTAAGGAAAACGGTTCAAATTGGGATCAGTGGTTATCATCAGCTATGCACGTTCACAACAACACACCCCATATGGAAACAAAGCAAACACCTTTAAAAACTTTATATGGGTTTGACTCAGAAATGCCAACAAACTTAAAGCGGAAATGTAGTCCAGTGTATAACGCCGAAGATACCTCAAAGATAATTCAGAAAACACACGAACTGGCAAGACAAAACCAGGAGCGTGCAAAAATGATTTTTTAAAAAATATTATGACAATACGTTGAATGCAGTAGAATTTAAAATTATGGACAGAGTCTTAGTGAAGAATCAAGCAAGGAAAAATAAATTTTCACCTATATGGATAGGTCCGTATGAAGTTTTAGCGATAAAAACCCCAGTAACTACCGAGATTTCGATAAGAGGAAAGGCAAAGAAAATACATAACAATTTACTTAAATTGTTTCATGAACATTAAAAATAGAAAAAGATAGTATAAGTGTTAGAAGTTTAAACGAAACTGAGAGTAAAGCGTAGAAGAAAGTAGTATTAAGCACATATTAGGAGTACTAGAATTATGAGAATAAAATAAATATTAAATAGAGTTATAAAGAAAAGGGTTCATAAATAATAAAAAAAAATATGCTTGCTTGTGCTGCTGGTGATGGCACTTGGAGGATGTTGGCTAACAATAAATTTTGCACTGCACTTGCTGGTGGTGGCACTTGGAGGACGTTCGTTAGCAAAAAAAGCCAATTTAACTTTGCTGCACTTGCTGATGCAACACTTTCGTTAATTTTTTTTATTATTTTGTTATTTTTAAGTTTACAATATTAAAAGTTTACGAAATCAGTTGCAAGTACAAGCACTTGAATTAAATATGTCGCAAATTGAATAGAATGAAAATTAAATAAAATATTTGCTCTAAAGCACGACCGAAATGTGAAACGACAAAATTTGTAATTGTCAAAATTTCATCATCCATTTAACACAGCAAAAAAAACAAATTTATTTCAACACACAAATATTTTATTCAACTTGATATTTTCTATCCCACCACGACTGAAAATTTTCCTTTTGACACACAGCCTAATATTACAATTATAGTATAATATAAAATTAAGAAGTTTAAAATGCGCCTTAGCATAGAATGATTAAAGTTAAAATATAAATAAAAAGTAAACAATTCAATTGCTAAAAAAAATAAATAAGTAATCTATTAAGGAATTAATTTATATTGAATTAACGTTAAGAATTAGAATATAAATGTTGAATTTACTGTGGAAATAAATGTATAAACGACAGAAAAATTTGTCAGCAATAAGTTAAGAGTAGAATTCAATTAAGATTTAGAAATTGGGGGTCAGTAAAGGGCCACTAAATATTTTTGAAATTCGATATGCATGCATCGCCATAACAGAAGCGCAACAGCAGAGATAACACAGCTCAAAGATACAACAGGAGTCTTGGAAGAAATAAAACATTTATGGCAATTTGGTACAACAAGCGATTATAATGAAGTTCTTACCGGAAAGCCGATATGCAGCAGGAAGATGCTACAATAAACGGCATTAGAACAGTTCTGGGTCAACGTTAAAAAGACGGTAAATTGGAACAGAAGTGCAGGCTTGCAGTATATTCATTTCAATAATGCGACAATTCGGTAAAGATGTTAAACTTATCGCAACAATTTGAAAATTATGTTTTTTTAAACATTTTTCGAATATGTGCTCGCAGTTTTTCTGTGGAGTATAGTGCGAAGATGGAGAGTCAAGGCATTGCAAATAGCGTATCGAAAGATATTGAAGGAGATAAAGTTGCTATTTTGTACCTTGGTCGCTTAGTACCGGGGTAAAACTTTTTGGCGTAACATTATAACATTTGGCTAAATACAACAATAATTTGCCTTAACACAATAAATTTGGACAAGCAGAAATGGCAAGGGTGTACTACAACTTTAAGAACAAATTAACGACAACCAGTACATAAAGAAAACACGCCGTGACAGTTTTCCGGCGCCAAGATGGACAAAGAGGAAAATAAAAACAGAGGAAACAAGAAAGAAGCCGAAAATACCAGACACCACACACCAGGAAATAGCAGTCGAACGAGAATCAGATTATATCACAAGGGATGCATGCATGCAAGACAGAAGTGACATTGGTAAAAATGTAAATTGTTTTAAATTAAGTAATTTGGCATGTCAAAAGTAGTGAAAAAATAGTAATATTAAAACAAAAACATTATAAAGAGCAGTATAAAAGTTAAGTAATAATGGTTTATAAATACAAAAGGAAGTTATACAATTAACATGCACATAACTGGTATAAAATATGCTAACAACTTAAGAATAAAGAAAATAATACAATATAAAGTATGGTATAAGTATAAAGATTATAATGTATAAGTAGAAAGAATGTTTAAAATGAAGTTATTTGTGGAATAGAGAAAAAAAAAATTAAGGCAGATAAACGAGAGTACAAACAAATTTAAAGTAGATTGACGAAAATTTTAACCTCTTCAAGGTAAAAATTTTCTTTGTGTAAGAGGGAGGGGGGAATGTTGTGACTCACAGCGAGGTATTCCCCAGAATATTGTCGTTGAACTAATGGCCAGCTGCTGGCACTGAAAGTTGATCCGCTGCAACAACAAAGCTGGCGATCAACGATCATTGCACTATGGCATTTTTATATAAATTCATTGCCAAAGCCAGCAGAATAAACACACAAAATAAAGTAAAACTAAATTAACACAATAAAATTAACACTGATCTACCGCAACAGCGACTGGGCGATCAGTTTTCATTTTATTCGAAGACAATAAAATAAAGCCAACAATTTACTTCTGCTGACAATGTATTTCGACACGAGCCGAACAAAGCAGAGGTAAATTAATTTGAATAATATTTTATTGTTGTAATTAGCATGCATACATTTTGGCTATGCATGTGACGTAATTTTCACAACGCGGAAAGTGTTTGTACGTATGAATGTATGCGTATTGGTAGTAATAATAAATAATATTAAGTTTGCAAAAACTAGATTAAGAACATCATAATGATGTTCCTACTGTAAAACTAGATTAACCCTCTAACACATAAGAGTGTCTCAAGACACTTATCATATTATTCGCAATAACAGAAAAAGTAAAAGCTTTAATATCATGTGAACATTTTTTGGCTGTTCCCAAGAAACACACCAATCTAAATGCAAAAGATACAAAAGCTCTCAGAAGTTTAAAATAATACTTTTATTGTGATTTGCAAGAGCCATGTTTTTTGCGCATACAATTTTCACTGCTGCACATTGTGTTTTGCTGTGATAATAAAAAAGAAATTTAACAAATTAATAAAACCCTTAATTTTTTCGTAAAGGTATGTGTATTAACTAATAAAATCAAGTTTCATATTTGTTTCACATTTTTTCGCTCAAAGCCCCAAAAGTGCCTTGAGACACTTATTCACGTTTTCTCACCTTACAGGTAAACGAAAGTTTCTACACCATTTCTGAGTACATTTTTGAATTCAGGAGCTATAATTTACCTCAGAAAAAATTATGCTACCTATTTTCTCCCATTATTTTAAAAAGTAGTCTTAGAGGGTTAAGCATTTAACAATTATTGTGCAAGATACGGAAGGCAATCTTGCACAAACGCTAAGTAACATAGTTATAGCTAAAAATAAGAATGTATAAAAAGTTAAGAAGAAGAAGCGCGGTCAGATATGTTATAAATATCTGGTCCTCGCTAAAATAAAGTTCAGTTTTGATTCAGTTGTTATCCATCAAATTACAGTGTATTACGTAAACAGCTTCAGGACCGATCCGGCAATTAACACCTAGAGGATAAACCGTACCAGCGGACAAGGCAAGCAGGCACCAAGAGGGATAACCTCTGCGTGAGTATAAATCCACTCTCACGTCTTAATGCAACTTCGGGTGGCGGCACCGATAGTTTTTTTTAACAGATGCCCGTAGCATTTTTTAGCGCTGGCGGAAATCATTAGGTAGGGTGCTGCCCGTAGCGTTTCTTAGCGCTGGCAACAGCATTAGGTAGGGTGCTGCCCGTAGCGTTTCTTAGCGCTGGCAACAACTATTAGGTAGGGTGCTGCCCGTAGCGTTTTTTAGCGCTGGCAGAAATTATTGGGTATAGTGTCGCTCGGCGACTGTAGGAACCTATGCGTGTCCTCTCAGAGAGGATACAACAACAGCTGATATGCAGTTTAGCGTATTCACAATTGAAAAATTCACAATTAATGACTTAACCGACAGTTACTTAATCGACACTTGGTGAAACTGTTTTTTAGCTATCGTACGGTTAACTATTTTCCGGTTAAGAGCTTGACTAACCGGGCATTGAGAAAACGGCCCTAAATTTAATAAAATAATTTATTTTTTTCAACAATTTTATGAACCTTCTGAATGATCTCATTTAATTAATTTTTTTTTAAGAATTGAACCTTGTTTTTCGAAATAAACAATAAATATTATCCAAATATTTAATCGAAACTGTGTTTTTAAGTATTTTCAAAACTTCTGCAATGTTTTGTGTTGTTAAACAATGCATAACTACTTTGAAACTTCATATTACGTCTTCCAAAAAATTCGTTTTCTAAGGTTTGTCAAACCCGAGATTGTGTTTTTCAAATCGCGAAATCCCGGGATTTCCGAAAAGTCCCGAAATTGGATGACCCACCCGAGAAACAATTTCATTAGTGTCGGTAAATGTCCGACCTCTGCACCGAAAGAAGTGCTAGTTCTGGAACACCTTGGGCAGGCACAATGTACGAACGAAGACCGAATCGGGCACTCGTCAGTTTTTTTTTATTTTATTTATTTTTATTCATTCAGTTGTAACACAAAAACCTTATTGGCCAATTATTATATTACAAGTCATTTCAATGTTCAAGTAAAACTTAATAACAAAACATGTATGCACCTAAAATGTTCGATTTCCCTATCACATATATAAACACATAAGACAACTATCAACTTATGTCAAATCCCGATTACCAGCAACCATAAGTTCATTAAGATAAAGCAGAAGTGCACTGAAAAATAAATTAAAAATAAAGACAAAAAAGTCATTAGAGATTAATTGCAAAGTGTTCCAAAAGGTTGCTCTTAAATGCGTTCAAGGTTCTCAAAAAAGTACGCATTGAATTGGGCAACTTGTTCCAACAACGAGCTGTGCGAAATAGAAAAGATCGTTCAAATGTCGATGATGAAATTCTAGGAATTAATATTTGTGTGTTTCTAGTGGAACGACTGAAGGTAAATTTCTGAAACAAGTATGACGGAACATTAGTTTTCATGAATTTATAAAAACTCAGTAGTATTCTTACATTTATAAAAGTACGGCATGACGATTTCAGAAACTTAGTAACGTATATAGATATGTGATCACGTCTACGAACTCCATACACTAAACGTACAATTTTGTTCACAATTACTTTAATTCTTCGTATATTATAAGAAAAGGTACCCGAAAAGACTTCTAAACAATAAGTGACACTTGACATGAGAAGAGCATGACCGATTTTATATTTAACATTAAATGGTAAGAACAAATTAGTACTGTAGCTTTCTTAGAGTGGGTCCAATTTTGGAGCTTAAAGAATCAATATGGCAGTCAAAGTTTAATTGGTTATCAATGATAATACCAAGAAATTTGATTTTTGTAACAAATTCGATCTGCTGATTAAAAAATAAAATAAAAAATAAACTGGCCATTTCAGCCCTTGGAAGGACTTTGACCTAGCTTCTATTGATCAATTGTGTTGTGCGTGTTATTAAATGTTTGGTCACAAATGACCGAGAACTGGACCTACGTGTTTTATGCCGACTCCGAACGGCTTATGTTCTCAAGAAGCTTGACATGGCAATTTTTACTCTCTGAGGCTTGCCATTGTCTGCAGAGAGGTGGCGACCGAACAGAAAAATTAATTCAATTGAAAAAACTTTCTGTCTGAGCTGGAATTGAACCCGGGCAACCGCGGTTCTTTAGTTTAGGGGCCACGCACTCTACCCACTAGGCTACGGCCGCAACATCATTTCTTTAGTTGACTTTATATTTAGTGATAGGGACAAATGAGAATCTGCTGATTACTTATACGAATATCTAAAGGGATAATAAAACGTCTAAGTGGGTTATGGTGAGGTAGTTTTCCGATGTCCAAGAAGAGTTGAGAGAAAGGTTGAAGTTGATTGTAGATTCAAGCACATCAGAAAACTGAACCTCACCAGTAAATAACAGTTGAATGTCATCAACAAAGATGAACGGTTTACATGCATTCAAGTCAAATACACTTGCAACATCATTTATAAATAGCATGCAAAGCAGCGCACCCAGCACGGAGCCTTAGGGCACACCAGATACAATGTCAAGCAATCTAGACTCATGACCACTGTGAGAAACAATTGTTTACGATTGGAAAGATATGATAACATAAGTCTACAGGCCGTATTTGAGAATTTGAATTGAAGCTTGAGTTTTTCTATTAATTTTAAGATGTTCATTCTATCAAATGCTTTTGACATATCAAGGGACACTAAAATACTAATTTTATTTATATTAACGTTTTCTCTAATAGAGTCTGTTAAGCCAAGAAGTAGGGTTGAAGTGGAGTAACCATTTAAAAAGCCAGATTGACTGTCGTCAATCAGAGAAAGACGGTGAGTATATTCTATTACTTTTTCTTTAATCATATTTTCAACAACTTTGAATAGCGCAGGCAATATACTAATTGGTCTAAAATCTTCCATCGGCCTTGAAACAGGAATAGGTACAATCCTTGCCACCTTCTGGAAGTTTCAATCATCTGGAAACTTTGAGGTTGTAAGAATTATATTAATGACAAATAATATATGATTTTGAATGTATGGAAAAATTAATTTTATGAATTTTATTGGAATATTATCATTTCCAATAGCATTTGATTTAACACTCAAAATAGCTTTCAAAAGATCATCCTCGGAAATATTTTTAAAGAAAAAATTGTCCTCACCATCTTCAAAAGTTTAAAAATCAAACTGGAAGACATTATTTGTAGTTGGATTATTTATATAAAAACTGATTAAACGAATCGACATCGAATTCTTCGTTAGAATTGTTAAAGTTTAGGCAGCCACTATTGCGCAGTTTATTCCACATTTGCTTCGAGTTTAGCCCTTCAAAATATCGTGAACCTGAAAGTTTATTTTTTTACGAATAGTAGACTTAACACGATTGCAATATTTGCAAAAAGTTTTCCAACTGTGATCAGATCTATTTTGCAGGTAAGCTTTAAAGGCAAGATCACGCAAAGATTTCGCAAATAAAATCTCTCTACAATTTAACTCACTATCATTCCTTTAAAAAAATAAATAATAAATAAACTGGCCATTTCAGCCATTGGAAGGACTTTGACCTAGCTTCTATTGATCAATTGTGTTGTGCGTGTTATGAAATGTTTGATCACAAATGACCGAGAACTGGACCTACGTGTTTTATGAGAATTCCGAACGGCTTATGTTCTCAAGAAGCTTTACATGACAATTTTTACTCTTTGAGGTTGCCATTGTCTGCAGAGAGGTGACGACCGAACAGAAAAATTAATTCAATTGAAAAAACTTTCTGCCTGAGCTGGAATTGAACCCGGGCTACCGCGGTTCTTTAGCTTAGGGGCCACGCACTCTACCCACTAGGCTACGGCCGCCACATAATTTCTTAAGTTGACTTTATATTTAGTGATAGGGACAAATGAGAAAGCTTAATTTAAACAAGAGTTTAATAAACTAAGCTGTCTATCCACATCGCTAGTAGAATACATTTCGCTAAGATAAATTTCACTCATAAATGCGTTCAAAATTTCGAAGTTAATAGCGTTATTGTTTCGATATTCAATAAACTCATCCTCCCAAATGAAAGGATAACCAAGGGAAACGAATGAATAGCTGCGCATGATGAGCTATTGATAGTATTTGTCCTGAAAGTTTCACCACACTCTGGTTACTTATCAAAAAATAATCAATAAGAGATGTTGAATTATGGTGCGCATCATAGTGGGTTGGAAGCGAATTGTGAACACAAGATAAGTTGCAGCGAAGAGACGAAGAACGTAAACTTATTGATTTGGCTATATCAAACACGTTATGATTAAAGTCACCAACTATAATTTATACCATGTTTTTCGGTTGACTATCCTATAACTTCTTGAAAATTTGTTATTTTATATTGCATTTAAAAGACTATGTCTTACATGTAAACATTAATTTCAATAAATAAATAAATAAATAAATATAATAACGTTGGAATATCTCACAAATAAGTCACTTAAAGAATTTTCACCGCGTGGCAGATAAACAACACCAAGTAGAATTTTTTTTAATTCTGACATATTTCAATAAACAGAGACTCGCAGACACCATATTCAGTGGACATGAAAACAACTTTAAACTTAATTTTTTTAGAAACATATAAACATACACCACCACCTCTAACATTTGGACGATCATTTCTACATAGAGCGTAACCAAGAATATCAACTGCCTTATTAGAAGAAATATATGGTTTGAGCCAAGTTTCAGAAAGGCCAACAACATCTAGAAAACAACCATTTAGAATACTTTTTATTTCATCTAACTTAGATGACGGGGAGGAAGGTTTAAGACTGACGATTTACGTGACCAACATTAAGATTTCCTCAATGTTTATTGAGCTTAGAGTAAAGTTTAGAATTGTCACTGGTAATGGGTCCCAAATTCAAATTAGGTAACACCATGTTTATATAATAAGAAAGAAAATAGACATAAGTAGACGCAATATATTAAACTTAATCTAAATTTTAAATTACATGGATATATACATATAGGCCCTTATTATGAGTTGCTTTCGACGTTCGATCTTCGCTGGTTATCGAACAACGAGTATCGAACGTTAAATTTTAATTATGAGCTGTGTAACCCTATCGAAATGTTCGTTGCTCATCGAAATTTCAGCCGAATAGAATTTTGCTTTCGATGCGATCGATGCGTGCTGAGCAATAAATGTTAAATATTTAAGTATTTTTTGCTTTTTAAATTGTGTTTTGCTTTTTAAAGACTAAAAACTAATATTGAACTGTTTTTGTAAATTTTATGCAGGGCTAAGGTGGTGAGCAACAAATCGCAGTTAGAAAAACTGGTCTTCATTGATGGAGGCAAACTTTAACTGCAATGGGTATTTGTTCCAAAGTTCAGGTGACAAAGAAATGGGAAGAACCCACGCTGGAATTAAATTGCTTAGGACCACCAGATAGAACAACAGCAAAGTGGCTTAAGGTTAGCTGAAGAAAGCGTTGCTCAACCGTTTTCAACTTCTAGCCAGTTCCGTCAAGCTTTCATCCTCTTCTGACGAAAGAGTCGAACCATAATTTCTTAATAGTCATAACTTTTTTGTCTTATTTTTTGCAATCAACTTTCAAACCGATCGTATTTAGTTGAAATAAAATAACTATCACCTGATAGAAATATACTACCGTGAACAAACAATAGCGCTACTCTTCGTACGTTATAATACCAAATACAAATTCGTTCGATCAGGCCATTCGACTACAGTCGAAGATCGAACGCGGTATAATAAGGGCCATAATTTTGATAACTAATAAATGTTTTACAAAATTTATGAATAATAAATATTTTGTGAATAATAAATGAATAATAATTTATGAATAATAAATGTGACTACAGTTAAAAATTCAATTAATTCCATCTGGATTCAAAGAAGCGTCTTCATTAGAAGCTTCATCCGGAGCAACAAATGCGGCAACAGAATCAGAAGGCGTTAACATTGTTGTAACTTCCAGTAAGCTGCAGATATTTTCTTGACCATTAAGCGTCGCAATTTTAGATTTGGGGTCATCAGTGTTTAGAATCTTCAATTTTTTATCTTGCTTTCCTTTACAAGTTTCCTGCAAAGAAAGTTTATCTTGCTAGCAAATGGCGTATAATGGGCGTTTAGGTACACTCTCGATTGTATGCTACCATCAATTAGGTCGCATAGCTTCAAATTCTTCTTTTTGAAGTAATGCTTCGTAATATCATCTCGTAGCCGAACTCTGTTGAATTTGACCAGAACTGCCTTTTAGTTTTGAATGTAGCAGCATTGTTGGATGTCATTGCTATAGTTTGGAAAATTTAAAAACTTTATCAATGCCGAAGCTGGATCGTAGACATTAGTCAGTGCTGAAGGTAGGCCACTTATAACAGTATCTGCCCTGTTAAGACGGCGTTGAAGTATATTATTTTCGCGCCCCAATTCCTTGATTTTGTTGTAAGCGGCGGTTTCAACGAGATTAATCATTTTATTGCAATGAACGTCGGATCTTACTTCCTTCAAAAAATATGACCACTCTATCCTAACTTCATCTAATAGAGTGGTGAAATATTGCTTGATATCTGTCAGCCCAGCCCTTCTTGCTGCTGAGTTCGTAGCGATTCTGCCAAACCTTCTTGGAGATCAGTTCGTAGCGATGAGTGATTGTATTCGCGATTGGGAGGATTTTCCTTGCATGCCTTACAAGTAAAAGTCAAACCTAGATTCTTAAGCAAAAGTGCGTGCTGATCGACAATAATTTCGACACAAGCAATGTGGAACCAGATCCCGCAAATGGCACATCCAATGGAGGTTTGTTGTTTTTCAATATTTTTTGTGCAAACACTACAGTTAAAAATTTTTGGCGCCATGTCCACAAGCAACAAGCAAAGCCAACTTGGTTCTAAATGTTTGTAATGATTATTTACACAAAATAATTGTGAAAATTAGACACTTTTTACTTAAATCAATTAAAATGAGGTTTATTTAGCTTTGTTTAACCGAAAAATTGATTTTAAATAGATAAGTACTCAAAAATTTAACAAAAATTGACCGACGACTGAAACTTGCGTTCTACTCGAACATACCGTTCTACCCGAATACAGTCGCTCGTTTTTGAGCAATTTATTGACTTACTACGGTACTGTTTTAGATGACTTTCGAGGTACTTGTTGGGTATGTTTCGGGTACATTATAGTTAAGACTCGGGCCGGTTTCGATATATGAATTTTCTTCTCGGATCTTGTTCGCAAAAACTTCGCAGTTTTTCGTAACTACTCGTAGCTTTTAAAAATAAAACTGAGTCCGATACTCGGCACTTTTGTTCCTGAGTAGTTTGGAACGGACACAAATTGTTTCTCGGGCTAATTGTCTTATCATCCAAGCGATTCGCTAGCGGCTCTGAGGCGGCGATTGAAAATGTTTGCAGGGAAGTTACTTCATTGTTTATTCATTGCCCTGTTTTAGTCGACAAAGTACGAAAACAGATATAATATTGAAAAAATTAGAAAGCATTATATACTTACGTCATCGACATTTTGAGAAGGTGTTTCATTAGTAATTTGTTGATGTGTGTGGACAATTGCTTGAGCTGTAGTTTCTGTAGAAGGCCGTCTTTGGGAAATAAATTCGCGTTGTCCTATATTTCTCCCATGCTGTTGGGATGAATCTTTTTGCGATTGCACAATGAAAATATTTGCTGAAGAACGATTGGGGCTAGTTGCACGACTGCTCGAAGGAGAAGATTGTTGACTTAATATTGGAGATGAAGATTGAGGCAGTTGCTGAAATTTACAGAAAAGGTTGTTAATTTTATATATACTAAAATTAAACGGTTACCACCTCATTGGATGAAATACCAAATGGGGCATACTGCTTCAAGTTGGATCTTACTATCCAAGAACCTGGGTGAGGAATAGCTACATCGGATGGAATGGCTGTATTAGAGGATAACAATTGTGGAATACTTTCCAGAGCAACTGGATACTGGGGAGTTGCTTCAGATGTTAAAACCTAATTAAAAAATCAAAACTCATAAGTATATCGTCAGAATAAATAGAACTATAAGAATGTGAACATTATAAAAAAAAGGCTCGATGTAAAGAAAAATAATTCAAAAAAATGTAAGATAGCTAATTCAGGGTCATTGCATTAATTTTCAATTATTTTAAGATTGATTAAGAAAAGTTTAAAAGGTTACAAATAAAATCGCCATACAAATTATATTTTTATATAGAGCATTTTATATAGCAAGACCGTTCCAACTTAAAATTAGGGTTTTTTGATTTAAATATTCAGAAATATTCATTGTTATCATAACTTTAATTCAAGTGAATTCCGTACTGATTTGCTTCTGATTGGTGGTTTTACAGATAATCGAGTTGTTTTGACTTTTAGCGATTTCTTCACTTTTATGTAGTAATTACGTTTCATTTCTATTTATACCAAAATTTATTTTAAATTTCTTTTTAATAAACTATTTTTTATTGATTTTATATGATTTAAATACAAATTCTAAATGTTTGATAGTTTAAATCATACTTGATTTTAAATACAAATTCTAGTTATTTGATAGTTTTAAATCGTTAGTTGAGCTCTGTACCACAGAGGCGATGAGTTTTTAAGTGTCAATTTCTCAGTTTTTCTCCTTTCATATTTTCCTGTTGTTGTTGTATTTTTGCTTTACTTTAGTCTTTATGCGTATGTTATTATTATGGAGTCCAACAGTCTGTTCAAAGCTCAATAAACGATTTTAAACTATCAAACAACTAGAATTGGTATTTAAAATCAAGTATGATTTAAACTATCAAACATTTAGAATTTCTATTTAAAACATATAAAATCAACATAATAAATAACAAGGTCATATAGAAAAACTTTAATCAAATGGTAGAGCACGACCAAAACCGAAACAGCCTGAAAATATGTAAGCAAAACATTCCTACGCAAAAAGTCCTACGGGACCAGCAAAAATGACTGGACTTGTTGTGACTCATATCCAGTGATTAAATTGCTGCAGTCAAAGTAGCATAAATCGTAAAATTATTGCTTTTTAAGGCAATCACTGTTTCCATAAATTCAAAACTTACTACTGCTTTAACTTGTGCTTGAGAAAAATGAACAGTCGCAGTCAAAGCAAAAGCAAAAAATATCTGATAGCCTGCGAAGCACTTCAGCAGTCGAAAGTTTCAGCAGTTTTTGTTTTGATTGACTGAAACTGTGAACAAAAGTGAAAGTCGAAGCAACAGCAACTGTTCAACTTTTGAAAGTCGAAGCAGCATCTGTTTTGCAACAGTCGTAGCAGACTGTTTTGCTTTTATGCTTTGTGCTGATACATTTGTTTGATCACTTATGTACCAATTTTTTTGCGTTTCGATCGCAAATAACTTTTCAATAGGATACTAGGGTGAACCCTAAAAACATGTTTTTTTGGTTTATACTATGTATGTGCTGGCAGAATCTGATGTACATATTTAAAAAAGTTTTTTGACACAAGAACACATTTTTAGACTCCACCTTTGTGTCAAAACAACTTTTTGAAATTCTTACATCAGATACAAAATCAGTGACCCCTTATATATTGCCAGCACATGCACAAAGAATATAAAATAAAAAACCACCTTTTTAGGGTCCACTCTAGTGTCCAATCTAAAAGCGATTTGCTATCGAAAAGCAAAAAAATTGGCCCGAAAACGATCAAGCAAATGTAGCAGCACAAAGCATAAAAGCAAAACAGTCTGCTACAACTGTTGAAAAACTGATGCTGCTTCGACTTTCAAAAGTTGAACAGTTACTGTTGCTTCGACTTTCGATTTTGTTCACAGTTTCAGTCAATCAAAACAAAAACTGCTGAAGCTGTCGACTGCTGAAGCAGGCCTGTAGCCAGGGGGGTCAAGGGGGCAATGCCCCCTACTACAACCGTTTTCCCCCCTGGCCAAATCAGACAATGAAAAACTTTAAATGAATAATTAATATGCATTTTGTTGGCAAATACATATGTTAGCAAATTTCGCTACTCTATCTTATATTTCTAGCCACTTTAAATAAATCTTGTATTTTTACCCTCATTTTATTACAAAGTCCTGAATTAATTTTTATAGTATTTTGTATGTATTAATCTCGTGTATAAAAAGATGGTATGATACATAGATATATTATAAAATTAACTGTTTTTTAATAAATATGTGCAAAGTAATCATTTCACACGTTAAAAAATTTGTCCCCCCCCTCTGTCTTCTTGGTCTGACTACAGGCCTTTGCTGAAGTGCTTCGCAGTCTATCAGATTATTTTTTTTTTGCTTTGACTGCGACTGTTTGATTTTTAGAGGCATAAGTTTCAGCAGCAGCAAACGAAATGAAAAATATTAGAAGTTTTTAAACGCCGCTCATACCACAACTCAGTATCCCCAGAAACTATTCTGTAATTAATGGCGAAGTGGAACTGATGGAAACTGATCTACCGCAAAACCAAATAGAGCGATCAGCGTACATTGCATTGCAGCACAGTAATATAAAGGGTGTTTTCTATAGAGTGATACAATTTTAAATCATAATAAAACATAGGAATATATTTTTAATATCAATTAAACGGGCTTTATTGGATAGACAATTTTACGACATTAATGTTTAAATATGATTTCGGCCATGTGGCTCCCACGGCTGGCGCGTACAAGGCGCAATCTGGAACACCAATTTTCACAAACTTTTCGCAGCATTTGCGGTGTTCAATTGTTTGTGGTTTATCGACGTAGACAAGTGACTTTACATAACCTAAAAAAAAATAATCCAATGGGGTTAAATCACACGATCTTGGGGGCCAATTAATTGGGCCATTTCGTGAAATTATTTTTTCGTCAAAAGTTTCCTTGAGTAAAGCAATTGTAGCACCCGCTGTGTGGCATGTGGCTCCGTCCTGATGGAACCACATATCAGCAAGATTAATGCCAGCTAATTGAGGTACGAAAAAACTTCGAATCATGTTCCTATACCGTTCACCATTGACAGTAACATTCTGACCATCATCGTTTTTTCGACCGTAGCCTAGTGAGTAGAGTGCGTGGCTCCTAAGCTAAAGAACTGCGGTAGCCCGGGTTCAATTCCAGCTCAGACAGAAAGTTTTTTCAATTGAATTCATTTTTCTGTTCGGTCGTCACCTCTCTGCAGACAATGGCAAACCTCAGAGAGTAAAAAAATTGCCATGTAAAGCTTCTTGAGAACATAAGCCGTTCGGAGTCGGCATAAAACACGTAGGTCCAGTTCTCGGTCATTTGTGATCAAACATTTAATAACACGCACAACAAAATTGATCAATAGAAGCTAGGTCAAAGTCCTTCCAAGGGCTGAAATGGCCAGTTTATTTTATATCATCGTTTTTGAAGAAAAATGGGCCAATGACTCCGCCAGCCCATAAAGCGCACCAAACATTAATTTTCTGTGGATGTAACGGTGTTTCTACAAAAACTTGTGGATTCTCCTCACTCCAAATACGACAATTATATTTATTTACGTACCCATTCAACCAAAAATGGGCTTTATCGGAAAATAAAATTTTCCATGGAAATTCAAAATCAATATCAATTTGTGCTTTAGCCCCTTCGCCGAATTGGCGGCGCATACGATGGTCGTTTGGCTTTAATTCCTGCACAAGTTAAACCTTGAAAGGTTTAAAGCCAAGATCTTTTCGTAAAATCTTCCATAAAGTGGAAAGACACAACCACAGTTGCTGAGAACGGCGACGAATTGATTGATTAGGATCATCTTCAATGCTTTCCTGTACAGCGGCTACAGGTTCTTCAGTGCGCATTGTGTGCGTCTCACGGGATGCACATTATCAGTAACAGTAAATGTGGTCCGAAAAAGATCTATTATTCTACGAATTAGCAGAATAAAATGGACGAAGTGCACGATAAGTTTGACGAACAGAACCATTATTTTGATTAAAAATTTCCATAATTTGCACGCGTTGCTCTGGTGTAAGTCGATCCATAATAAAATGTCAAAGCAAATTAAACAAAAAGCAACTATCAGCTGTTAAATGGGTAGTCAAATAAAGCAGGCATGCCAACTCAAAGTTGTATCACTCTATAAAAAACACCCTTTATTTAATTAAATGCCAAGGCATATTCGCAAATGTAATAAACACTGATGCCAGTTGGGTGATCAGTTTTCATTTTAAAGAGCACGTGTTATTTAAAACACAACGAAAAGAAACCAACAAAACAATTTACTGTGCAGCCGGCGTAAAAATTCCAACGATGCATTTTTGGGCACGAGGCAGTTAAGGCATGGTGGAGATGCGTAATGCGACCTAAATGAGATCTATTGTACCTCCTTCTCAAAGCTCCGCTGGGTTAGCGGATTACAGAATTTCATCCAGGCCTATTTCTCTAATGAATTTGAGAATATTCTTAGGTTTAAGGGATGAAACCTGCTCTGGACTCAGCTCATAGTTCCCCAGTGCTAGTACAGTCTGCCAGCCACGGCGTCGCAGTTTATAAATAGGTGTATTGGAGTCTCCTCTACTTCTTCACAGAAACGGCAGTTACTATCGGTTTCTATTTCCATTTCATAAGGTGGTATTCAAGTTTAGTGTCCTGTAAAGACCCCGTTAGAATCCTTAGATTCAGTATGTTTAAGCTTATGCACAATTTTGCTCTACGAGTGTTAAAATCTCTGAGGAGAAATTTGGACTGTCTTAGCTTTAGGAGGCTTTTCCAAAGGTTTGAACGTTTATGCCTCACCTCCCATCTTAGTTCTTCTTTTATAGAATGTGTGCCCAATACGCAGAATGGTTCTGGTCCTATAAATTTTTTGGCTGTACCCTGTCGCGCTAAACCATCGACTTTTTCGTTACCCTGTATTCCTTTGTGTCCTGGGACCCAAAGTATAGTAACAGTGTTATTCTTGCCTAGTTCGTTGAGTTTTGTTAGGCATTCCCATGTTCCAATGTCTTGGAGCCATCCGTATACCATGATATACTGTTTGGTTTCTTGACTTGCGATATCATCTCGCTGTCCCACTCTTTCTTGGTACTAAGCTTAATTTCGAAGTGTTTTTCGAAGTTGTACCTTTTAACTATATCTTCTCTTGGTAGATCGATGGAAAGTGTGTGCAATATCCCCATTCTCTCTACTGCTGATAGTTTTACCTTAACCTGACCTCTCTTTAGCAATGCATAACAGAGTTCGCTTGGCTACTCCCTCTATGACAAGGTGTAAGAGTGTTAGGTCCAAAATTACTTCTTGTGCTGCTGTAGGGAAGGTCTTCATGGCACCTGTGATGCATACGCAGGCCAGTCTCTACACCTTTGTTAGCATATTCCTCATTGTTATTAGCTTGGTTCTTTCAGCACATGCTATTGCACCAGCACGAGGCAGTTAAAGCAGAGGTAAATTAATTTAAATATTTTATTGTTGGTTTCAGCACAGTTGGAAATATGACTTAATTTTTACATGATTATTAAATAAGTATGTATACGTATGAGAACGTTTAAAAATAAGAATTAATTGTAAGCTACTAATGCAAAACTAGATTAAGAACTTAATAATGAAGTTAAACTAAGACAAAATTATTGTGCAAGATGCGGAAGGCAATCTTAAGCGCTGGCCATCGAAGTCAGATAGGGTGTCGCTCGGAGACGATCAGAATCTACGCGTATCCTCACGGGAGGATACAACAAAATGGCGCTGCCGGTAGGATTCTTCTGTCCGCAGGGACAGCATGGATGGGCAAAGCAACAACAAGAACATTGAGAAGAGAAAAAAATCTTAAAATTACGTACATTCAGATTTAAAGAACTGTTTGACATTTTGTACTTTTGAAGATATTACTATGTAACTATTTAATACATTAGGTGTATAAATAGTTATGTCAGAATCACTTTCTTCGCCTAATTGATAATCGTATTCTAGTGTTTTTAAGCCAAGCTTCGGTTGCTAGCTTAAATTGCAGCAGTACTTAAAGAGTTTTTTTCGTTGTTTACAATATGTGTAACCTTACATAAAAAATAATTTGTGGGGTGTAATAATTTAATGACAAAGAAAAAATTCTACCAAAGAAAACTATTAAAGCAAGAAAAACTATGAATTTAGTTAATGGAGAGCAACAAAATTTAAATTTCGGTGTGATTCATATTATCAAGAAGCCAGAATTTCATTCTCTTCATAAGCATACAAATTTCTTATAAATAATCTACAAGATAAGATTGAAAAAAAAGAGAGAGTTTGTTTGTTATAACTAAATAAAAATAAAAGCCTTACGGGTGAAATCTTCAAATGTTTAAAAAGAATCAGAACAGAACAGACTTCTGTATTAATAGGATCCTACACTGTTTTAAAAACAGCAAGGATATTGTTGAGAAAAATTTTCGGGATATCTATGGCGGATCCATCTTCCACCACCCTTCTATCATGCAATAACAATAGAGTTCAGCTACTACAGCTTTTTCACACTTTCTCCGCAATAGATCATTTTAAGAACCAATCCAATATCATTGAAATAACTCAAAGATATCGATAAAAGTGGTCCAATAAAAAACCAAAAGGGAGAAAAATTTACCCACCATAATATGGGTTGGGCTCAGGGACAACACAAGACATAACAACTAACCATGCGTTTACATAGATCTAATCATACATTAGTTTTCAATCTACTTTTGAGTTGACCTTTCGACAAGTTAACATCAAACACGTTACAGTTGTTAACAAAGGTACTCATGCGATTTAATGGAGCAGTTAACATATAATTTGTTCTACTAAATGGTAAATAAATCAAGCTGTTAGAGTTTCTACTGCTTCTACGGTTAGTGTTAAAATTTATAAGAGAAAGAAGCTCTGGAGAGTCGAATACACCAGTAATGAGTTGGTGTAAGTAGACGATATCAGCAGATTTTCTTCTCTCACTTAAAGATTGCATTTTTAACAATTTCAAACGATCCTCATATGGAGGAAGGTTAAATGTGTCAGTTCCATTCAAGCCTCTTAGAGCAAACCGAACAAAACGTTTTTGAATTCTTTCTATACGATCAACATGCACATTGTAATGTGGGGACCATACTTGACTTGCGTACTCCAAGTGAGGACGCACGATTGAATAATACAGAGTTGTAGTTGTTATTAAGCTATCAAACTCTTTGGCCCACCGTTTTATAAAACCAAGCATAGAAGACGCTTTTTTACAAATTGTATCAATATGCATGTTAAACGACAATTTAGAATCCATGCACCAAGGTCTTTGGCGGTAGTTACACGACTTAAAGCAGTATCTTTAATTTTGTAATCAAAAATAAAATTGTTCCTTTTACGCGAAAAGGTCATAGTTTGGCATTTATCTGGATTTAAAAACATGTTATTTTTAGAACACCAAACCTCAAAGGAGTTCAAGTCTGACTGGAGCAGGTCTGAATTGTCATTAGAATCAATTGTTCTGTATATTTTCATATCATCTGCATAAATAAGCAAACGAGAGTGTTTAACGACGTGGGTAACATCATTAATTGCCAAAATAAACAGAAGTGGGCCCAGGTGGCTTCCTTGAGGAACACCCGATTCTGCAACAAATTCAGAAGACAACACGCCTCGGAACCGTATTTGATAAGATCGCTCCATCAAATACGATTTGATCCAGTTTACAAAATATTGTGGAAATCCCATTAATTTAAGTTTAAATAAAATTAGATTATGTGGTAATTTATCAAAAGCTTTGCTAAAATCAGTGTAAATACAATCGACCTGGCTACCAGAATCAATAGATTTTAAGCAGAATGTAGTGAAATCAAGGAGATTAGACACAGTGGATCTGCCAGTAACAAAACCATGCTGACGAGTTGTCATGACTTGCCCACAGTGAATTTTCACTCGATCGTACACTATTCGCTCAAAAAGTTTAGGAATCGAAGACAATTTAGCGATAGGCCTATAATTAGTGACGTCGTTCCTGCAACCTTTTTTGTAAATAGGACTGATATAAGATTTTTTCCAAAAAAGAGGAAAATTACTTTCATTAATTGATTTATTAAAAAGTAACGAGAGAGGCTGACACAAAACGGAAAGGATGGTAGGAATATTTTCTTTTGTATACAAAGGTTTAAGTTTCGTTTGAAACCTTTTTAAATTTATAAATTAAAACTCAAAATCTTCCACCACTCCTCGAAAAAGGATGGTAGGAATAATTCTCTTGTACATAAAGGTTAAAGTTTCGTTTAAAACCTTTTTAAGTTTCAAAGTTCGAATTTTTGGGATTTTTACTTTTATATGGCGGCCGTAGCCTAGTGGGTAGAGTGCGTGGCCCCTAAGCTAAAGAACCGCGGTAGCCCGGGTTCAATTCCAGCTCAGACAAAAAGTTTTTTCAATTGAATTAATTTTTCTGTTCGGTCGTCACCTCTCTGCAGACAATGGCAAACCTCAGAGAGTAAAAATTGCCATGTAAAGCTTCTAAAGAACATAAGCCGTTCGAAGTCGGCATAAAACACGTAGGTCCAGTTCTCGGTCATTTGTGATCAAACATTTAATAACACGCACAACACAATTGATCAATAGAAGCTAGGTCAAAGTCCTTCCAAGGGCTGAAATGGCCAGTTTATTTTTTATTTTTATTTTTATATAGCAAAATTGAATACACTACACGGCACTCACGAGGACTGTACAAGAGGACTTTTAGAAGGCGGACCAAACCGGGAAGAAGTTTTTATAAAAAGAAGGGATTCACCGTGGAAGAGTAGCAGCTAAGAAGCAGCTGGGAGCAGCATCCCGGAAATTCAAAACGGTGACAACTGTTCAGTTACAATGTTGACATTTATTTTTATTTATTTTATTTTATTTTATTGATTCATGTGTAATTCAAAAGCCACAAAGGCCAATAAAGCAAATTACAAGCAGATAAAACGAGTAAGAAGCTTAAAATTAGTAATAAAAAATTAATAACATTACGTTTAATTGAAGTTTGAATATATATAATGAAATTTTTGTATAATCGATTCACTCACTAAGCCCTCAACAATAAATATTATAAAAGCCGGAAAATAAAGTAGTAGAAGCAGTAACTAGCCCATAGTATCTTTGTGATAGTTATAAGTAAAGGAAAGTAAAGCCGGTGATGTTAAATAGATTCAAGCTTTGTCTGTCGAATAATATTTTTTTGATAAGTAAAAATTGAATTAAATTAAAAACATTGATAATTATGAACAAAATATTAAACAAGTAAAATATTTACAAAGTTATTAAGTAATTATGTGCTGAAGTAGCTACACAGCTCCCCTTCCAGTGAAACGATCAAAATTAAAATATTTCCGATAATTATTTAATAATAAAACTAAAATTTAGTTAATATTAAATGTAACCTGTTTCTTCGCCGTAGGTTGTATTGTTTTAACGTGTATGTTGTCTGTGTGTGCTGGTTTAAGTAAATCAATTGAAACAGATCGAGTTTTATTACCACATTGAATTTTAAATGTTTTGTCCGTTCGGGAAATAACTTCAAATGGGCCTTCAAAAGGTGCTTCTAGAGCATTTTTGCTTAACACTTTAACAAATACAAATTTACATGTTGTGAGTTTATTAGGAACGTATTGTTGAGATGAATTTGTGTGGTGTACAATTTTGCTTCTTGCTTCTGAAAAATGTTCTCTTAGAGCTCTTAGAGTATCATCAGTTGTTGTCTTCTGATCATGAGAAATAATAAGCTCACCCGGAACTCTAAGAGTTTGACCGTACACTAATTCGGATGGAGAACATTTTAAATCTTCTTTCACAGCGGTTCGTAGGCCAAGTAATATTGAAGGTAATTGTTCAGACCAGTTGATTGTATTTTTACAAGCAATGATTGAGGATTTAAGTTGTCTATGAAATCGTTCAACCATTCCGTTTGCTTGTGGGTGATAAGCTGAAGTGTGTATTTTATGAGAACCGAGTAATTTTGTTAGTTCTGTGAAAAGTTTCGAAGTAAATTGAGTTCCTTGATCCACAGTTATTTTTAAAGGAACACCAAATCTTGAGACATAATTGTGTACAAAAGTTTTTGCTATAGTTGGAGCTGAGATATCTTGTAAAGGAAATGCTTCTGGCCACCGTGTATATCTGTCCACGATCGTTAATAGGTACCGATATCCACGTGATACTGGGAGAGGTCCCACCAAATCCATGTGAATATGTTCAAATCTACCATTTGGAATATTAATTTTTTGAACAGGGGATTTTGTATAGATATGTACTTTTGCTTTTTGGCATTCTAAACAATTTTGTACCCACTCATTAATTTCTTTTCTCATATTTGGCCAGAAATATTTATTTGTAATTAACTTTCTTGTTGGACGTGTGCCAGGATGAGATAATCCGTGTAGTTTCTTAAAGATAGTTGTTCTCATTGAGGTTGGAACATATGGACGTGATTTAGAATTTGAAATATCGCACCAAATTTTAAGATTTAAAAGTGGAACGTTTATGAGTTTAAGGTTAAATTTAGAATTTGGTGTAATAATTAGATTTTGAAGTTCACGATCTTTTAGTTGTTCATTAAAAATGGTTTGAATATTTATATCTTGTTCAAAAATTTCATCAATTTCAGGTAATCGAGATAACGTGTCAGCTACGATATTGTTTTTACCTTTAATGTATCGAATATCACTTGTGAACTGTGCTATATACTCTAAATGTCGAGTTTGACGAGGAGATCTCTCTGTTTTTGAGTTAAGAGCATAAGTTAAAGGCTTATGATCTGAATATACGATAAATTTACGTCCTTCCAAAAAATGTCTAAAATGTTTTATCGCTGAATAGATAGCTAAAAGTTCTTTGTCAAATGTAGAATATTTAATTTCGGTTGGAGTTAATTTTTTAGAATGATATGCAAGTGGTTCGTCATTTTGATTTACATTTTGTTGTAAGACTGCTCCAATTGCGAAATTTGATGCATCCACTGCAATTGAAAGTGGAGCAGTTTCATCAAAATGAGTTAAAAGAGTATTTTCTGTAAATTTGCTCTTGATTGTGTTGAAGGATCTTTCTGCTTCCTTCGACCAAATAAGTTCCTTTGTTTTGGTCTTAGTAGCACTGGTTATAATTTCATGTAGAGGGCCTAAAAATTTTGCGATCATTGGGATATATCTATGGTAATAATTTACCATTCCAATGAATTTTTGTAATTTTGTTATTGTTGTTGGTTTTTCATAGTTAGAAATGACTTCAACTCGCTCTTCTGAAGGTTGAATGCCATCTTTCGAAATTTTATAACTTAAAAAATCAAGGGACGAAACGCCAAATTGGTACTTACTAGGTTTAATATTTAATCCGTAATTGTCGAGTTGTGTAAATATTGTTTTGAGATGCTCGTAATGTTGTTCTTGGTTTTCACTAGCTATAAGTATGTCATCAACGTATACAAAAACAAAATTAAGGCCAAAGAAAACCTCGTTTATGAATCTTTGGAATGTTTGAGCACTATTTCGAAGACCGAATGGCATTCGCACGAATTCGAACATTCCAAATGGTGTGGTAATTGCTGTTTTATGAATGTCTTCTTCTGCTACAGGGATCTGGTGGTACGCTCGAACCAGATCTATTTTGGAAAATATTGTTTTGTTTCGAAGTTCAATACTTAGATCGTGGATATGTGGAAGAGGATACCGATCTGGGACAGTCACGCAGTTAAGTCTCCTATAGTCACCACAAGGCCTCCAGTCATTTGCTTCTTTTTTGGCCACTAAATGTAATGGTGATGCTATAGGAGAATTTGATGGCCGGCATATTCCAACTTTAACTAGGTTTTCGAATTCTGATTTTACAACTTTAAGCTTTATTGGGTCGAGAGGTCGTGGTTTAGAAAAAGGGAGAACTCCTTTTGTTTCAATACTATGAACAGTGCAATGCTTAACAATTTTGTTGTAATCCGGTTCAGTAGTTAAGGAAGGAAATTGGCTGAGAAGATTTTCGAAATTGTTTGTTGGTTTTGGACTTTTGAGGGGTGAAATATCGTTAAAATTTGGTAAGACATTGACCGATATATTAGTGGTTGAATCAATAATTTTTCTGTTTTTTATGTCCAAAATAAGTTCAAATTTTTCAAGAAAATTAATTCCTATTATTGGATTAGGTATGTCTGTTAAAATGAAAGAGAAATCAAAGTCTTTGTTGAGACCGATGTCTACTGTAAGTTGTTTTGTGCCAAATGTTGAAATGTTTGAACCATTAGCTGCTGAAAGAAAAGATTTGGGATTGGGTTTGAATGTTTTGAATTTAGTTGCTGGGATAATAGACACAGTTGCTCCAGTATCTATTAGGAATGTTAAATTATTTTTCTTGTCATACACAAAAAAACGACTTGCTGTTTTAGAATGTAACCTATCATCCGTCGTCGCGATCATAGGAGAAATTAGTTTAAAGAATTATTTTTATTATCAATTTTATTATAAGAGCAAGGTTGAGTACATTTAAAGGCATTAGTACCAAATTTTGAATGGTACCAACAATGACTAGTATTTGAAAATGTGGCGTTGGTTTGATCTGTTATTGGATTTGATGGTGATCTTTCTTGAAATCTCTCTCTTGATATTGCATTCCTTTTTGTGTTTTTATGTGCAAAGTTTTGGAAACTTATGCATAGAGATGAGGTAAGTTGAACAAGATTATGAAGAGTGTCTTCTAAAGTTGACTGTTTGGGAATTCCTTCTACTGTTGAAATTGTCGTTTTATTTATCATTTCAAAAATTTTGTCTGCTAAAGATAATTTATCATCAATGTTTGTATGAGCCGATGAAATTAGGTGGATTTGTATCTGTTGAGGTAGTTTTCTCAACCAAAGCTTGTATAGTAAATCACAATTAATGTATGAAATGGAACTTTTAAGACGTAATAAATCGCGATAAAAATCGGAAGGTTTACGGTCACCCATATGAGTGTCTGAAATTAGTTCTTCTACTCTTAAATCGTCGGTAAGAGAACATCTTTCTAGAAGTTTTGATTTCAAATATGTGTATTTATTTTGAGGTGGTGGACATTGAATTATGTCAAAAACTTTGGTAAAAATTTCTGGAGTAAGTGATGTAATAATATTTTGGAATTTTAGGGTGTCGTCAAAAATGTTGTGAAGAGTAAACTGAATTTCACATTGCGCAAACCACGATTCAGGATATGACTCCCAATATTGTGGTAGTTTTATTTGATTTGTTCCAATAAATGATGATTGTTGTTGTGATGTAGTTGCATTATTGGTATGGATTGTGTGTCTAGGCAAGGCAGTAAAATTGGTAGTTGGCGAAGTTAAATTTGGTAAATTTAGTTGCTGTGAAGTTTGTTGATGTGTTTGGGGTGAGTTTGATTGACATGGTAAAATGTTTGGTAGTGCGTTAAGTGAGTTGGATGAAGAAAAATTTGGCGAAGACGAGTTATTCGCATCTGTGTTTATCTCAATCGGATTAACACGAGATGAGCTTCGATGTCTTTTGGGGCACCGTGGCATAGTCAATAAAGTAAGTGAAATTTATATAATAATTAAGAATTTTCCCTGGAAAGTTACAAAAGTTACAAAGATAAATGTAAATTAAATTGAATGAGAAAAATTATAAATAAATTAATCGTAAAATAAATAAATAAATCAACCATAACACCACTTAGCTGAATAAGAAGAACCAGTTTTAAGAATTATGCGCCTTGCAATTGTATAATCTTGATTCTTGCATACATATGTAAGTAGACTGATGCAATCTTGTTTTGAAAATTGTTGCAATATTTGATATTCTGCAGTACGATATAGAATAATGACGTTGACTCCGCGCTGTTGAGTTATAGTTTGTGTCCGTTTTAATTGTATCCGTTATAAGAATTTGTATTCGTTGCAATTCCTGTGGTGGTTTTGTTTGTCATTCCGATTTAAATAATGAATTTAGGTTCGCAGGATCGCCAAATAAAGCCGGTGATGTTGAATAGATTCAAGCTTTGTCTTTCGAATAATATTTTTTTGATAAGTAAAAATTGAATTAAATTAAAAACATTGATAATTATGAACAAAATATTAAACAAGTAAAATATTTACAAAGTTATTAAGTAATTATGTGCTGAAGTAGCTACAGAAAGGAAAGCCAAAGTCCATTTTATGTTAGCGCTAAAAAGTTTAATTTAAATGCATTAGGCGATAAGGAAAAAGATTTGAGACTTGGATGCAGTTTATTCCAGATTCTAGCAGTACGTATTAGAAATGATCGCTCATATAATGACGTAGAGATTTTTGGAAACAGGATTTGAGGATTTCTAGTCGATCGAGAAAATTTGAAGCTATTAACCAAGTAAGACGGCAGTTGGTTCTTAATAATTTTAAAAAAGAATAACATCAGTCTGCATTGAATAAAACTAAGAAAGGATGATCCAAGAAATTGTTGCGTGCGGGCGGAGACGTGATCACGTGGACGTAGATTATACAAAAAACGAACTATCCTATTAAATAAAAGAATAATTTTTCTTAACGTTATAGGCAAGCGTACCAGAGAATACCTCAATGCAGTACATTAAATTGGAAAGTAGTAGGGAATGAACCAATTTGTGTTTGACATGATAGGGCAACAGCAAATTAAGGCTATACAATTTTTTCAATATAAAATGTATCTTCGAGCTCAGCCTATTAATATGTATGTCGAAGGATAAACGGTTATCTAAGTGAACCCCTAGGCAATTTAGCTCGTCGACAAAGTTTATTCTACTGTCATCAATTTTAATACATAGGTCAATATTGGCATTTCTCCGGTTAGCGAAAAGCATAGCTTTAGTTTTGTCCGGATTAATGTTGAAATAATTATTTTTCATCCAGTCACATACACTTAGAATATTATAATTGATAACAGCTTCAAAAACATCCAAAAATTCCATATCACCTTTAAACAGAAGTTGTATATCATCCGCGAAGATGAAAGGAGTGCAAGAATTATGATCTAAGCAATCAACAAAATCATTAACATAAAACATAAAAAGCATAGGAGCCAAAACTGAGCCTTGAGGTACACCATTTGTTACGTTTAAAAGGGCTGAGATTTCATTGTTAAAGGAGACAAATTGTTTGCGATTCGAAAGGTAGGAAGAGATAAGCTCACATGCTTATTTCGAAAACATAAACTTAGTGTATAATTTAGTAATCAAATTAGTGTGATTAATGCAGTCAAATGCTTTGGACAAATCGAGTGATAAAAGGACTGTTGGTTTATTCTGGTTGAGGGAGGTCCTAATGGTGTCGGTGAGTCCCAGCAAGAGAGAAGTGGTACTGTAACCCTGTCGAAAACCAGACTGGCAACTATTAATTAACTTATGTTGATTGGAATAATCCATTATTTGTTGTTTAATAAGATTTTCTACTATTTTTGATAAGATAGGAAGGACGCTGATAGGACGCAAATTATCAATGGCGCTCGAATTCCCTTTCTTCTTGATTGGAACAACACGGGCGATTTTCCAAGCGGAGGGAAAAATAGACGTCATAAGAATAGAGTTAATGAAGTGAAGTAAGTACTCTTGAATATATGGAAAAATGATTTTAATAAATTTTAATGGTATATTGTCATAACCAACTTCGTTAGATTTTATCTTAATGAAGGCTAGATAAAGCTCATCATGGCTAACACTTCGAAAAGAAAACCTGTTGTCATGATTAGAGTTAAGATCAAAGTCGAAAGAATTAACTGTAGAAGGGGATTGATGGACAGAAAACTTAGATTTAACTCATTGACATCAACGTCATCAATTGGAGAATCAGTTTTTAAGCATCCATTATGTCGCAGAATGTTCCACATCCGCTTACCATCAACGCCCTCAAACAGCCTGGCATGGGCCCGTTTTTTAGCATTTCTGATTACAGTTTTAGCGCGATTTCTATACTTGCAGAAGATACGCCAATTGGTGTCATTGCTGTTCAGAGTATAAGCTTTATAAGCTAAGTCACGTAAGGATTTTGCATAGTTGATTTCCCTTGAGTTCATCCAATTATCATGAGAATAGTTTACTTTGCGTTTTGCAATTGGTGCAGAATCCAGAAGTTTGCATAAATTTGAGTTGATGGTATTAAGTTGTAGGTCAGTGTTGTTCGTTAAAAATATTCTTCCTAAATTGCTATTATTCAGCTCAGAGAATAAGGTATCGTAGTTTATAGCTTTATAATTGCGACATTTAATGAAATTTAATAAAATAAAATATCAGATAAATATATGGAAGCAGTTAGAAATTTTATTCATGCAGCCTTGCACTAAAACGCTTTGGGCGACCGCTTATCTTTAATATGGTTGCTAAGGGTCTGTTTGTTTTTATATTTTTTATATTTATTTAAATTAAATATTAAAAATTCAACTATGGATGATAAAATAATATGCAATTTGTGATTTCATTGCCTCAATCATTAAGAATATTATAGAGATCGTTTCAAAGATATATGTCCGCTTAAATCAAAATGCTCATAACTGTTAATTGAGTTGAACAGAGTAAGACATCCTGATATTGGATCATTCAAACCATAGTTAGAACTATGGTATTGTGGTAAAAATAAATTTCTAATTCGCAGAGTTTTTTGCGGCGCAAAATAATTGAAAGAAGCAAACAATTCAGGTGAATCAATTTTATTGTCAAGGGTATCTTTGATTAAAAACATGCTCTAAGTGTTTCTTCGTTGTTCTAAACCAGTGCCTGGCAGCTTTGCACACCTATACTTTCTCATCTTGAGTATGTATTAATTAGCGCTTTAAAGCTCACACTGAAAACAAAGTAGTGCTAAAGCGCTTTTTGCAGAAATCTTACTAGGCAATATGGGATATTTTTTGCTCGGATTTGTATTGCGAAATTAAATTAATAAGTAGTGGACGGAATTTCAAAAGAACAAGACCGACAGACGGATAATGTGAAACACAGATAAGCAGACGGAAATGTAAAAACGCCTGCTAATAGTACAAAACAAATATGTTTTTTATTGTGCTTATGTTGCTTATTGTGTTTTGCCAATGCTAAACTGACAGCGTAAGATGCTTTCATTATACGTACTTGGAACTGATCACTATATGATATGATATGTGGACATGCCGCTTTTAAATAATTAATTAATTTCTCCATCGCATGCCCCACAATTACCTTATATTGGCCATGCAAATTATCGTAATGCCTTGTTATGCATAATTTTTTAATTTTACCTCTTTAATGCCCAAATTTAAACTGCACTATTGATGAAAGTTGAGGTATAGTTATTAAGCACACTGCTATCTTCTTTTTCTTCCAGCATTAAAGCTATCAGTTGATTTACAGGCACGCCACTTGTTCCATCTGTTACTAAAAATCTAGTTTTTGCCATGCCGTTATTTTCAAAAAAAAAAAAATTTTTTTATACAAACTTCCAAAAATTTTGCATACATACAATTTTATACAGTGTTATCTTACGTTATATCTGTGTCGATGAGCAATAACAGCTTAAGTCTTATTTCAAAGTTTTCAGAAATCTTGCTCCAGAATTTGTGTTCCACGCATTATCATTATGATATATACACATATATATATATATTAGGGCGGGTCAAATTTTGGCTCAGCGAAATTCGTAAAATACATGTAATTTCAAGACTTTTTCTCCACTACAGCATATACAAATTCTGAAAAAAAGCTGTGCGGACTTTCGTAAATAGATTCATATACATACATTCATACATTCATATTTAAAATACAGAGAACAAAATCTATTTACGAAAGTCCGCACAGCTTTTTTTCAGAATTTGTATATGCTGTAGTGGAGAAAAAGTCTTGAAATTACATGTATTTTACGAATTTCGCTGAGCCAGACCTCCAAAAAATTCGTCCATACAAATTGACCCGCCCTAATATATATATACACAAAATTTAGAACTTGTGTATATACCTATATACATATATATTAGGCCGGGTCAATTTGTATGGACGAATTTTTTGGAGGTCTGGCTCAGCGAAATTCGTAAAATACATGTAATTTCAAGGCTTTTTCTCCACTACAGCATATACAAATTCTGAAAAAAAGCTGTGCGGACTTTCGTAAATAGATTTTGTTCTCATGTATGAATTATACATGTATGAATGTATGTGTATGAATCTATTTACGAAAGTCCGCACAGCTTTTTTTCAGAATTTGTATATGCTGTAGTGGAGAAAAAGTCTTGAAATTACATGTATTTTACGAATTTCGCTGAGCCAGAATTTGACCCGCCCTAATATATATATATATATATATCATAATGATAAATGCGTGGAACACAACTATATCAATAACTCAGTTCTGTCTTAAATCGACTTAAGCTATTATTGCTTATCGACACAGATATAATATAATATATTCAAGGAACACGCAAGCGTAGATCTTATCTGATTGACATTCGCTTGAACACTGAAGCTTTGATCGTTCTGTAGGTGAGATTAATACATATTTTTAAACTGTTTCGAACCCGACACTTTTTTAAACTGATTAAATTTAATAGTTCGCAGAGAATAAATTTAATACAATGCGGCTATTAAATGATTTATTTTTAAATAAAATAAAATTTTTAAGTGCTTGAAAGCCTTACGATTAGCTTTAATTTTAATCGATTTAATGAAAGTCAAAGGTGGTAGAAATTCATTTTGTTTTTTAGGCGGAGTAGAGGCTAAATCTTGCACCAAATACTTGCCGGTTAAAGTTTAGTTCGCTGTCTTTTTATGTATGAGAAAGGAGGAAGCGTCGAGACAAGCAATTGTTTCTTGAAGTTATTTTTGCATGAAAGGCCATGCAAACTTGTGTAGTTACAATTGAAGTTATATGCTATGTGCTACTGTTTTTGAAAAGAAAAACGTAAAGAATGAATGCATAGAAAGGAGGAAAGGAATATATGATAATGTATATAAAGAATGTAGGAATTTTAGGAGTTAGGAGCGCTTTTGAGTTAGGAGCGCGGGGTTTTGACTATTTGTAAATGGATCGCAACAGTGATATAAAGGAAAGAGCTCAGCATGAATTGGAATTTATCAAGAGTATATGGTAGAACCAATATTAAATGTGCATTTTGTAGGACAATTGGACACTCGTGGGACGAGTGTCGCAAAATAAAAAACACACCGTACTGCGAAACTTGCCAAGAATATGGGCATAAAATGGGGTTGAACTGTGCGAGTCTATTCATACCAGGTGGTCACCAGGGGAATATGAGCAGTAGGTCAGTTCGAAACAATTAGTGGGCTGATCAACTCAGGCCTCGAAGTCCGTTTAAAAATGATTTGGTGAGTTTTGGTAGAATTAATTTAGGGTATGAACGGCCAGTTAGACAGAAACGATTACGCTGGAGGTGGTGCAACATAGTCCGGCACATAGAAAAAGAATGTTTTAAGAAAAAAAAAAAACCGTGAAAGGAGACAGGGAAACTTCCAGTGGCCAAATTTACGACTATAGATTGGAATACCAGATCAAATACGAACAAGAGGCAAAATGGGATGAATGTCTCTCTCATACCCCTAAGGATAAGTTGTCATCACCATTAGAATCAGATGGAATCAATATCTATCATATGTCAAATGGAGGTGTAGATCAGTTGTCCTTACCATCTAGACGAATCATTGAGACTGAGATAAAGAACAATATTAAGCTAGCATCAGGAAAGGCAGGAGATAAGTTGTCGTTTTCAAAGATTGACGAAACGAATATCTATCAGAAGTCATGAAAGATGGCAGTTGCAGGTTCGGAATCAGCTAAACGATTTGTTAATAGCATACTGAAATTTGAGATAAGAAACATTGGGGAGTTGGCGCTAGAAAAGACGGGAGATACGTTGTCGTCGACATCAAAAGATGATGGGATGAATATCTATCATACGTCAGAAGGTAATGAAAAGGATGGTGCCTTAGGAAACTTCCAAGAGCTTATAGAAGACATCGGGGAGGACACTGCCGAGGAAGAAGAAACTGAACAGAAGCAAATGAAAAATGAAGGAATAAATAAAATTAATTTAATGAAATAAGGGAATGAACTGAGAACTGCCTGCGGGAATGTGATTAGTTCACTTACCCAATTGATTATAATGATTCTTTGCGTGTTAAATTTGTGGGTATTGGGAGTTACTAATAGTTTGAATATAGTTAAAGGAAATTCGCCCATAAAGAAGGGAGGATACGGGACAGAAACAAGATTTTAAAGTTTTAAGACAGGGATAGAAAAATTATTTCAATGTTAAGTATTATAGCTCTGCCGCATACGGTAGTACATTACTTTTTAAATTTATTACTTGGATACGATTTTTACCACCGAATTTACTTGGAGTTGTAAATACAGTAATTCAAGATAATCCATATTTTGCACACTCAGAAAATATCTTGAGGGTTGAGTTTGGCCGTCGACGAGAACGCACGCGTCTTTAATTAGATGAAAATGTCTTAGAAAGTTTTATTTTATTATTTATTCATAGCGTTTATTCATAGCAATTGCAACTGTGAAAGAAGAAACGACACTTGTGTATATAATAGGTTCCATGTCGTTGTCTCAGTCTTTCATTTGTATAATTTTTATTGTATATATTTAGGACAATCGTCCGATGCAAAAGTTAAAATACTCACCCGAGCAAGAGTAAAATTAGTCATTAAAAATATGTAAGCCATGTAGCATTTGTTATATCTAGTGACTTGATAATTAATTTATTATGCTGGCCATACAATTACAGCCGCTAATTTATATTACTAAGAAGATATTGTTTACTAATTTTATGTAAAATCGTTTTATCTCAGAAAATATCTTGCTATCTATGTTGTTTGATGATAGAATGGAAAAACGAAACATTGCTATAAAGAAGATTTTACATTACCGAAGAGATATTGTCGACCCAACGGAACTTAGAGTTTATAAAAAATCTCTTATAAACTTTAATTGTACGGAATATACAAATATGATTGATTTAAATGACGATACCATTTTATTCGAACCACCGTTTACGCAAAGTTATTCGTATGAACATTTGGAGGGATATTTAAATTACGAAGTGCCACCGTTCGATGATCCACAAATTCCTTTACACATTCAAGGAACGGAAAGACATGTCCAATTGCTGGCTGCCACTGCTAAACGAGTTGCAGGAAAGAATGTAGAAGGCGCTATGGCGCCGACATTAGAGAGCCGTACGAAAACACCAAGACTTGAAAGCAAACAAGACTTTCAGAAAAAATAATGTTTTTTTCACATTTTGTCTTATACTACACTCAAATTGAATATTTTTTTTTGATAATAGGTTGATAGATACTTTATTATCTCTTAATTTGAATTTTTGTAGAAAAAAAATAAAAAGGGAAAAAAAAATCAAAAAGTTGGTTTTATGTGTTATTTGGTTTTAGCAATATCGCATGAATTAATCAACCGAATTCGATAAATTTGGGCTTAAACTCTTCGTTTTGAATTGTTAATTGAATTAAATAATGGATTGAGCAAAAAAATGGCCATGAAAGTAATATTTTTGGACAAAATCATGAAAAAAATGGAAAAATGGTCCAAAATTTGGACAAAAATGCCCGTAACTTTTGAACTTTTTGCCAACAAAAAGTAGGGGACTCGATTTTAACGATAGAGGTATGGTTCCTTCGGCAAATTTTCATGGAATAACCCATAGAATACGGAAATCATAGGGAAATTGGTGAATTTTTTCACTCCCTACAAATCGACCCGCCCTAATATATATATATATATATATATATATATATATTAGGCCGGGCCAATTTGTATGGAGCCGAAAAATTCGATTAAAGCCACCCCCTGGGATGATTCTATGGACAATTCTAAGCAACTTTGGTGAAGGAACCATAGGTCTATCTCGATTTTCGAGTCTCCCACTTTTCAAAAAATGATTTTTCCCCTATAACATCATTGATTCAAAATTCGATTTTTTATTCATCGTTATATTATCTTTTTTATGCGTATATGGGGGGTTTTTGGGGTCGAGAAATTCATTTCTGATCTTTATCTTTACCTATGACCACCGCCAGAGGGCGTTTCATGCCTATTTTAACCAAAATTATTTCTGCTGCTTTGCGGACTTTTTATCTCTGACATTTATTGTTCTTAATTTTAAGTAAGTCAATTGTTTATATCCGCACTGAACAAACTCGTCGCCCACCGCAAATTGCATTGATGTGTATTGACGGTCGGCGATGGGTTTGTGTTGTTGATGTTCAGTGCGGCCTTTTGACACTTGCTGTCATATGTTTAGTGATTTTTCTCCCGTTTTGGCTTTTCTCTCGCATTCCTTTAACCGCGTTGGTTCGTTTTTTTGCGTATGGAATTTAGTTGGTTTTAAATAAATAAAATTAAAGTAAATTAAGTACAGAAATTGTGTTCGTATTTATAATTGTTTAAACGCGTCAGTTTTTTCGCATACTCCAGAGTGCATTACCCGGCATACCAACAGCACCACCAGACGGCACATCACCAGACAGCCGCAGCAATTAACGACACAAGGCTCCGCCACCAGCAGCAACATCATCCCCACCGACTACCAACGCACCCAGGAGAAACCAGGCAACACCAGTAACACCCACATAGTGTGTAAAAACTAATACGTTCTAACAAGAAACGTAACTAATATAAATAAAATTCTCATCATTTTTACCATTGCGTTTTTACCAATTTGCAGGTGGAAAAAATATATTCGAACCAAATGTTTTAAAATGTACTAATTTCAGTTATTTTTTAAGTCTTATGTATGCAATGGATCTAAATGCATTGCCGTCTACATCGCAAACCGCAACAACATCAACAAGTAACGAAACTCATTTGAAGCATTTGCCTTCGCACGATGTTGCTGTTTTTGGTGCATCTTGTGATTTGAGTGGACTCAATCTGCCAACGAAACAGGATATTTTAAGATGTTTTTTTTTCTTGGCCGAACGTGCTAAACTCGAAAACAAAATGTTTTCGTATAAAACATTCGTACCGCACGTAACAGACAAATTGATTGAAATTTGGAGTCAACTTAATGTTGAAATTATAACAAAAAAAAGTGTTGGTAGAAAATTGGGTACATTGATTGACAAGTATCAAATCGAAACTAAACATCCAAAAATCGCCACATTCAGAACGTTCGTGCAATCTACAAAAGAGTTATTTACATCGGCAAATGTCAATGTGACTTGAAGGCAGCATTATGCTCATGTGGATTGATTCCAGATCATTTGAAAGAGTTTATGCGAGATCAAAATAATGTCAGAAGATTTACGATACCGGAATGCGTGCCAGAAGTTGAAGAGCCAGCACCAACGTCAACAATAATACCAACAAGCGTTGAAGAGACCCATTTAGCATATGAACCAAGTACTGATGCAGATGAGCCAAGTTCAAATCCACAAGATGTTCCGCCACTGATACGAGGACCGTATACTCCCAGATACGATGCTTCGAACTTCGCTGCGATGTGTGATCGATTTGTTGTGTCAGATAGAATAGCAGCAGCACTCGCAACATCCCTTATGCAAGACATTGACGTAAAAGATGCACATGGCAATCCGATCATCATGGATAAAAATAAAGTGCGTCGAGAAAAAGCCAAAAGCAGCGAAGAATTGCTTCGTAAGCAGTATGATGCATCCAATTTGATAGCATTTTCATTCGACGGCCGAAAAAATGATGCTTTAACAATGGAAAAAATCGATGAGAAGTTGCATCCAAGGATGGTGAAAGAACCACATCTAGTTGTTTTGAAGGAACCAAATTCTCGATTGATAGGCTACACAAAAGTCGAAAATGAAGATGCTGAACACAAATTGATGACATTGAATGGATTCTTCGTCGAAAAAGAAATTGCTCTCGATGCATTGCTGCTTTTCAAAAACCTTTGATAAACTTCAATTGTACAGATTATACGAATATGATTGATTTAAATAAAGATGATGTCTTATTCGAACCACCGTTTACGCATACCATTCCGTATGATCATTTGGAACAATATATAGAATACGATGATCCACCATTGCCTGATCCAAGAATTCCGGTACACATACAAGCAACGGAAAGACATGTTCAGTTGCTGGCTAGCGTTTCTAAACGTGTTTTACAAAAAAATCGACACAGTGTTATGGCAGTTACATCAGAAAGCCGTGCAAAATACCCCAGACTGGAAAGCAAGAAAGACTTTCAAAAATAACTTATTTCGCTTTTCTTCCACTAAATTAATTTTTTTGTTTTTTTTGCACATGTTCTTAGTTTTTAGGTTGAATTTATGTTGACAAAAAATAAAATAAAGATCAATATTACCGAAAAAAATTTAAATTTTTCTCAGAAAATAGACGAAAAATAGTTAAAATATGCATGAAACGCCCTCTGGCGGTGGTCATAGGTAAAAATAAAGATCATAAATGAATTTCTCGACCCCAAAAACCCCCCATATACACATAAAAAAGATAATTTAACGATGAATAAAAAATCGAATTTTGAATCAATGATGTTATAGGGGAAAAATCATTTTTTGAAAAGTGGGAGACTCGAAAATCGAGATAGACCTATGGTTTCTTCACCAAAGTTGCTTAGAATTGTCTATAGAATCATCCCAGGAGGTGGCTTTAATCGACAAAAAATTTGGCCCGCCCTAATATATATATATATATATATATATATATATATATATATATATATATATATATATATATGTTATATATATAACTTAATATAGATCTTATATTTAATAGCTTCTGACTTCTATACTGAACGGTGGGTACACGTTCCTATGACTTCTATGCTGAACGGTGGGTACACGTTCCTATGACTTCTATGCTGAACGGTGGGTACACGTTCCTTTGACTTCTATGCTGAACGGTGGAGACACGTTCCTATGACTTCTATGCTGAACGGTAGCTACACGTTCCTATAACTTCTAACTGAACGGTGGGAACACGTTCCTATAACTACTAGCTGAACGGTGGAAGCACGTTCCTATGACTTCTAACTACGTTTGAAAGGTGGAAACACTTTCACTAGCTAGTCTCGACATGTACACGCAGCCGCGCTTGCACCCAGACTGATTTTCCTGTGCCAGCGAGTTCACGTGTTTTGTTTTCCCTGCCTGTGTTGGTTGACTGTGAACATGCCTTTGCATGTTTGTATATGTGTATTTATTGTTTATTTATTATTACTTAAATGTATTTATAAAAATTTGTTATAGTTCATACATTTTATATATATACTATTTTAATATTTACATTAAGTATTAAATTTAGTTACATTTATTAAACATTCACAATTCATTTACGTTTCATTCCCTTTATGCATACCATTTGCGGGGCACAAATGGTACAACTTGTGTCCTCACACCCCCCTTTTTCTTTCCCCGTCGGTGTTGACTTTCGCTTGACCGCTCATGTTGATGGCGTCGTTTTCTTCAGTCGGCGTGCTGTTGCTGATGATGCCCTCAATAAATTCGGCACGTCACAAGCGCCTGCTGGGGTGAGGTTGTCTGAGGCGTAAGCTGTAGTGTTGACTGCATGCTACTGCTTTTCTGATTGCAGCTGCTACTGCGCTGCTATGCTGATTTCGATGAAGTAGCTGCTATTGATTTTGCTTATACAGCGCTGCTATGAGTCTGTTCGCTGCTTTTTTTGTGACGTAGCTCTGTCGTTGCGTTGCTAAGCTAGTGGTGTCGCAACGGCTGCTGTGATGCTTTTTATAACGCTACTACACAGCTGTATTGCTTTTGATGACGCTACTGCGCTGTTGTGTTGCTTTTGATGACGCTACTGCACTGCTATGACGCTTTTGATGACGCAGCTGCTACTGCGCTCCTGTGATGCTTTTGTTAGCGCAGCTACTACTGCGCTCCTGTGATGCTTTCGATGACGCAGCTGCTACTGCGCTGCCGTGTTCTTGTGCTGCTTTTAATGGCCAGGTGCTACTGCGATGGCAATTTGTGACGCAGATGCTGCTGCGATGGCAGTTGGTGACGCAGGTGCTGCTGCGATGGCAGTTGGTTACGCAGGTGCTGCTGCGATGGCAGTTGGTGACGCAGGTGCTGTTGCGATGGCAGTTTGTGACGCAGGTGCTGCCGCGATGGCAGTTTGTGACGCAGATGCTGCTGCGATGGCAGTTTGTGAAGATGCTGCTGCGATGGCAGTTGGTTACGCAGGTGCTGCTGCGATGGCAGTTGGTTACGCAGATGCTGCTGCGATACCCGTTGATTATGCAGTGGCGGTTGCTGTGGCAGTTGGTGACGCAGATGCTGCTGCGAATGCAGTTGTGACACAGGTGCTGCTGCGATGGCAGTTGGTGACGCAGATGCTGCTGCGATGGCCGTTGATTATACAGTGGCGGCTGCTGTGACAGTTGGTAGCGCAGATGCTGCTGCGATGAGTTCTGTTTAAATTGCTGTCATATAGAGCACCTTCGTACATACCGGTTTATGTCTGTGAACATGCCTGGCTAGTAGTATCGGCTTGTTATTTTGGCGATGGTCTTGCAGATGCCCATGTGGCCGGCGGTTGGATCATCGTAATTTTCTTTAGTAATTTGTTTTCGCTGAAAACTAGGGACACACAGTTTCCAGGGTGCGTAGTCATTGTTTTCTTTGGCGGTATATAGCGGTATAGTTTACCATTTTCTTTGAAGTAGTTCGGATACTTTTCAGGATTCTGCTGACCTTCTGCTTCTCTCTTCGATAACCATTTGCAGACAGGGGTATTCCTTGCAGAGGCGTTTGTTTTTCTAAGCAATATTTCTTGCGGTTGTCGTGATAAAGTGTTTGCTTTGATGTGTAACCTGCCCTCTGGTGCATGGTGATATGTGACACCCCTTTGAGACCTTCGAATTTTCCCAGCTCGGCCTTTGCAAACTTGCCGAGAACAATCGTTACACAATTTGGGTCTCACAAAGTATATAAGTGAATTGTTAACTGAATTTAAAATATGGAAAATGTAAACAACCAAAACATGAAATGTAAATTAAACTATCTTAGTTAAATTTAAGGATTTATTATATATTATGAATAAGATGTATAGAAATTATTATATTATATTATATCTTATTAGCTAAAATATATAATATTAATGTTATAAATATTCTATTGAGGAAATAGTAATGTATCGAATAACAAATAAGTAAACAAATAATAAATACACGCATACAAACATGCAGAGCCATGCTTGCAGTCACATATACACAGGCAGGGAAAACAAAACAAGTGAACACGGAACAGAAAGGCAACGGGAGAATATAAAGCAGTCGCGTTTACTTAGGACAGGCAGTCTTGTCGCAGGCGCAGTAGCATACACATGCTTTGAGACTGAGTAGTTAGTTCAAGCGTAGTTGCGAAGGTGTACTCACCCTTCGAACGTTGCTTACTCTAAGTTCAAAAAGTAGTTATCTTAAGCGAAGGTGTCCTCACCCTTCGAACGTTGTTTACTCTAAGTCAGGCGTAGTTATCGTAAGCGAAGGTGTACTCATCCTTCGAACTTTGTTTACTATAAGTTCAAAACGTAGTTATCTTAAGCGAAGGTGTACTCACCCTTCGAACGTTGCTTACTCTAAGTTCAAAACGTAGTTATCTTAAGCGAAGGTGTCCTCACTCTTCGAACGTTGTTTACTCTAAGTCAGGCGTAGTTATCGTAAGCGAAGGTGTACTCACCCTTCGAACACAGTTGTACTCTAAGCTCAGGCGTAGTTATCTTAAGCGAAGGTGTATTCACCCTTCGAACGTTGCTTACTCTAAGTTCAAAACGTAGTTATCTTAAGCGAAGGTGTACTCACCCTTCGAACATAGTTTTACTCTAAGCTCAGGCGTAGTTATCTTTAGCGAAGGTGTACTCACCCTTCGAACGTTGCTTACTCTAAGTTCAAAACGTAGTTATCTTAAGCGAAGGTGTACTCACCCTTCGAACGTTGTTTACTCTTAGTCAGGCGTAGTTATCGTAAGCGAAGGTGTCCTCACCCTTCGAACTTTGTTTACTATAAGTTCAAAACGTAGTTATCTTAAGCGAAGGTGTACTCACCCTTCGAACGTAGTTTTACTCTAAGTTCAGGCGTAGTTATCATAAGCGAAGGTGTACTCACCCTTCGAACGTTGTTTACTCTAAGTCAGGCGTAGTTATCGTAAGCGAAGATGTACTCACCCTTCGAACTTTGTTTACTATAAGTTCAAAACGTAGTTATCTTAAGCGAAGGTGTACTCACCCTTCGAACATAGTTTACTCTAAGACAGGCGTAGTTATCGTTAGCGAAGGTGTCCTCACCCTTCGAACGTTGTTTACTCTAAGATCAAAATGTAGTTATCTTAAGCGAAGGTACCTCCACCCTTCGAACATAGTTTAATCTGAGTTCTATCATAGTCACTCTCAGCGAGAGGGATCATAGCAAATAACGGATAAAATATGAATAAGGAAGGAATTATTATATCACTTTAATTTATATAATGCTTAATAATTAATAATAATTAAGTAAAGTACTCGTTAAGTAATAAATAAAATAAATGAAAATAATAAAGACTTACTCTTCAGTTTAAAACTAAAACGCTGGCTTTCTTATTTAAAACAACGGAATCATTGGTAAATAAATTATTTTGTAAGAACCCCTGGTTTACTCACTGAGCCTACCTCAGCACAAATCAGTAACGAGCAAAAGGGTTCGTTACACCCGTGCTTGATCTAATTTCTTCCGTTTGTGTGACCTTAGTTGCTTACTGTGGACCACCCGTTTTTTGATCCAATTACCTCTGTCCGTACAACCGTACAGCATGCCGTTTCTTGTTCTTTATTACCGCATAGTCCCCGCACTGTAACCTTGTTTCCATTTTGACCAGAAAGTCCATACCTAGAATAAGATCGTCGATCACGTCGTGTAGTATGATTAATTCTGTGTTGCATTGCTTTCCTCTGAGTTTTATGTTTATAGCGAGTTGCTGAGAAACCTCCTTCGTGGTCCCGTCAGCCATTAGTATTCGTGTAGATATGTTTTCGAGTTTACCTGATTCTTTTATTTTACTTGCCAGTGATCTGCTGATGAAACTCCGTGTTGCCCCAGTGTCGATCGTCGCCTTAATCGTGTGGTTGCCCATTGTGACTATAGCGACCACGTGGTTCCCGTTTTGCGTGATGTTGTTTAGTTGCGAGGACGCTGGTTCTGGGTATTCATTTGTATTTGCCTGAGACGGTACCCTGGGTAGTTTCCCGATGATTTTCTGCAGCAGTTTATTGTCAAAGTTCCTCTTTTCCCGTACTCCCAGCAGAAAATTACAGCAGGGTTTCTTCACTCATATTTGTAGTGTCCATCCTGGCCACAATGTCGACATGCCGTCCGTGGGTTAATTGGGTACTCAGTTTTTTGTATAATTCTGCGGTGATGCTCTTCTCCCTGTCGTGGTATGGCTGGTCTAGTCGATGGATGTACTTTCCGCAGGCTTTCGAAGTCTTCGGCGAGGCTCATCAGCTCCTCAAGATTCTCAAAGTCTTTTCTCTTTATATAGACCTGATAGTCGTGCAGACTGTTTTGATATATGCGCTCTAGCTTGCCTTGCTCGGAGAAATCTGCATGTCGCATTAAATTTTGCAAGTCGATAAGGTATTCCTTGAATTTTTCCCTTGGCCGCTGGTGTCTTTGTCTAATCTCATCTTTCAGATGCTCAAAATATTTGGATGGCAGGAAGAACCGTAAGAAATCCCTCTTATACTGCCGATTGTTGTTGCGGAACCATTTCAGCACGTTATCTTTTAAAAGTTCGGCATTGTTCGAGGTAAGAGGTCCTTGTTTACCCCGTATACTTCAGCTAGCTCCTCTACTCTTTCAATAAATACCAGTGGTTCCTTTCCACCATTGTAGCATGCAACGAAATCATTTTTAATTTTCACAAAGTATCTAGCATTTTTATTCAAGCATAAGATAGTGGTAGCACGTCTGGAGCTCCGGCTCTAGCTCTCGTATATGGGATGGGATTCGTTCTACCTTATACCTGATCATCATTCGTTGCCACAGAAACTATTTTAAATTACGTGCTTAATGATTATATTATTATGTAACTGAAAAATTAAAAAGAAGAAGGTATCCTACTGCCGTACAAACATCCTAGTCGAAGGATGTTTTAGCTGTGCAAAACTGAATTTGCTACAACATAGTATGTGCCCTCCCAACCTGATCATTGCTAATGATCCAAATTAAATTTATTAATCAATGATCCCAAAAATACATCACAACAAAACTTCTACATGAAAATGCGCGAAATCAAAACAGTAACCAATTTAGTTATCCATTTAAATTAAATTTATTAATGAAAAGAAACATAAATTCAACCCATAGGATGCGTATTCATTGGTTTTATAATAAAAATATCTTAGCATAAGTTACAAAAATAATCGAATAACATAACCAAAATATGTGTTTAATGTAGAATCTAAAAGAGCGTAGTAATGATGAGATGCTGTATAAAATTGTTGTTGTTTTTATTTATTTTTGTGACATCTCACCGTTTGTATTATTATTAAGAATTTTAAGGGAACAAATGTTTAAATTATTATTCTATTATTTTTGTATTATTAATTATAAGTATGAAATAAAAGCATGAAATTAAATAATAACCAAAAGAAAGAAAATCATCTTACTATTTTACATTACTTTCAGCTAAGTTAATTAAAATTTACGGAACCAGAAAAAACTCTCCCACTATTACTTTAAATGTTGCCAGCATAAAATTAATATACAAAAGTAAACAAAAAAACTTACGAGAATTTGAAGAGTCGCTCCATCGATGAAAGATCTTTCAAGGTGTGAGTCGATTTGCGTTGATTTAAAGAGTTTGTGGTGTTTAGCTACAACAACATTAACAGCAATTGCTTTTATCATACACACATTAGAATTAAACTTAAAGCAAGAATTTTATCAAGTCACTCTCTTGTTTTTTTTTCTTTTGTATACACACTTAAATTGAACTAAATTATTTTCGCGAAGAGCGAAAAAATGTTAGAAGCACTAACAGAAGTTTATCGCATGCGATATATTTTATTGGAGTTTGGCAGACATATTAGAATTTGTTGTTTTAGTAAGTTTTCTTACCAATTTTTATTTAAGCCATGTTGCTCCACTAAACTATATTGCTGCAACGTTCTGGTTAATTTTAAGAACAAATTTTCACAAGAAAATTTCAGAAGAATATTGTTAGTTTTTTTTTCTTATTTAGTGTGTACATATAACTATGATTTTTTTTCTTTCTCTTTAAAACATGAGCACTTTTTTTTTGTATGTATATCAATATTTTAACTTAAATGGTAATTTTTTTTTCTCACTTTAATAGCTTTAATTAGATTTAAGATCAATATTAAGCGTTTTTAATTTTATTTTTTTTTCTTTTTATCAATGTATTTTAGGAAATTTTTAAATGCATTTTAGAATTAATCTTTCTTTCAAATTGTTTTTTTTTTAACTAATTAGTCTGTAGGTCTTTAAATTAACGCGTAAGCCAATTTTTAAAATTTTTTTACTTGTTCGAATTGCAAATTTTTAATTCCACGCTAGCTACGAAAGTGCCGGTGAACTGGTGATTTTTTCTTTTCGTCGATGCTTGCTCTGCTTGCTCTGAATTTTTGTGGTCAAGCTTAGAGAAGTTGGAAGTTGTCCGTTAGCAAACGAAACTTGGTGGCCTGGTGCCAATCTAGAGAGCGATTTGAATTAAAGTAATTTAATTTTAATCAAAGATAATTTTTTTTATTACCCGTTTTAGGATTTGGCACCAACTATTAAGTTTGTAAAACGAAAGTTTTATGGATCCGGTAGCCAATTTTTATGATTTTATGATTTTCTGCTATCTTGCCTTACATATAAAAACTTTTTTTTTTATAACAAAATTTCTGTTTAAAAATCGAAGCAAATAATTAACTTACGTTTGCTTTTATTTAGCACGCCTTTTTCTTAAGTGCTTGTATTGCCCTTAAAAATTTTAAATTTTATAGAGGTCACAAAAACTTATAATTAACTGCTTTTTATATATGTATAATATATATATATATATATATTTTTTTTTATTGAAAAATTTTAGCGTATTCACTGTGATGTTTCCTCTTCGAAGACAAGATCAGGAAAAGCAGTTTAAGTTTTAGTTTTTGGCTAGCAAAGCGACAAATTCTATGCTGATTTAGCAAAATTTGAGAGATTAGCGTTTCTATTCCATTATTAGGGGAAATTTTGCTAAGAATTTGGAAATAAAGAATTGAATGTATCGGTTATTATAGTAAACAGTGTTGTAACTTTTGGGTTTCTTACACCTGAAGGTGCGGAATTCAGTCACTAGATGACGCTTGAATTTTAATGTCAGCACAAAATAAAAAAAAAAACAAGGAAGATTTATACAATTAATTAGGACTTTTGATGATTTAGCAAGGGTAAAATTTTGAGCTTAAGGCCAAGTAATTTATGGAAAGAAAGCAAAACCAAAAAAAAAGGCTGGCTACAAGCGCCATTACACCATGATATTTAAAAGGCCACAGAGGCAAATTAATCATACAGGGAAAGTGGGGGTTTACCCATTTTTAATTGTTCTTGTAGGTTTTCTGGGGGACTTAGAAGGCGGCTAAGGAGAATCAGTGCGATGCTCCTTAGCACTAAAAATTATTGCCTTTCGCACACAGATTATCCACCTTTATTAGGCGTATTGTTCTTGCGGGTTCCGCAATGAATGGTTCCGTTTTTTGGAGCGTTTTCGGTGGGATTTGTTGGAGCAATGCATTTTATATATAAGTTTTCAGGTTTTTTACTAACCTTATTATTTTATTAGGTTTTTATTTATTTTTGACAGGTTTTTTTATTAGGTTTTTAACTAATTTTTGTTAGGATTTTTATTTTTTCCATAGGTTTTTTTCTTGAATGTGTTGCATGAATGTGCTGCGTATGTATTGCGTGATATGCTCTACATGTGCTGCATATGTATTGCATGGTATGCTCTACATGTGTATGTTTGAATGTGCTGCATGCATGTGTCGTATGTAATTTATTTTCAGTTTGTCAGTAGAATAGCTTACTTCGAATGCATAGCATTCAGATTTTAGAGGTCGGTTAGGTTTTTTAGATTTTTAAAGCCTTCTGATGAGACCACGTGGCTGTGGTCGAAAAACGTTTAAAGGTAGCCTTTACGCCTACACGGCAAGAATTTTAGGTTTTAGGTTTGTTGTTTCACTGTATATAGATGGGATGTTTATCTTTTTATATATTAAATTTTTTTCAGGTTTATATTATTTTTCCGGTTTTAGTTAGCTTTTAATTTTATACCATGATTAATGATGTATAGTGTTATGTCGGATTGAGGACATGACATTGTATAGCATGTTTTGTATAGTGTTATGTCAGATTAAAGACGTGACTTTGTATAGCATTGGTCATATTTAGGTAGATATTTTAAGAAAAAAATGTTTTCTTAAAATTATAATAGGAATTTTAAGTAGAAGACAGTTTGGAAAAATTTGGTTTGTGATACTTAAATTTAAGGATAATTTATTTCCTGAATTTAAGTAATATATTAAAATCAGAACAGACGGACTGACAGAAACTTAGTGGCCAATTTTCAAATGTTTTTTTCACCCCGTCTCTAGCCCCCTGCTTAGCGCTTTGGTACTATGTAAGTAGTTTTTATTTACGTTTTTATATTTTTCTGTCTTTTTGACATTTTTTGTCTTTATGACACGTTTTGTAGACTTAACTTACAAAAAATTAGAGTAATGAAGTTTTTTAAGTACAAAGTACCGAAACGCTTCGCGCTCAAACACAATCAAGTAATATATTTAAAATCAGAACAGACGGACTGACAGAAACTTAGTGGCCAATTTAAAATGTTTTTTTCACCCCGTCTCTAGCCCCCTGCTTAGAGCTTTGGTACTATGTAAGTAGTTTTTATTTACATTTTTATATTTTTTCTGTCTTTTTGACATTTTTTGTCTTTATGACACATTTTGTAGGCTTAACTTACAAAAAATTAGAGTAATGAAGTTTTTTAAGTACAAAGTACCGAAACGCTTCGCGCTCAAACACAATCAAGCTTTGGTACTATGTAAGTAGTTTTTTATTTATATTTTTTGTCTTTTTGACATTTTTGCCTTTATGACACATTTTGTAGGCTTAACTTACAAAAAAATTAGAGTAATGAAGTTTTTAAGTACAAAGTACCGAAACGCTTCGCGCTCAAACACAATCAAGTTTGATTCTTAATTAGTTGTATCTTTAGGAAGAAAAACAGTCAAAAATCTGTAATGGCCAAAAGGATTTTTGATTGAGGGTGGGCCCATGATGACCAACGTAAGGGGGTTTGTTAATTTTAACTTTTTTTCTGTCTGTCGTCGGGGGCGATAGTTCTGGGAATGGACCCGCAATTCTAATTCTTAGTTGCTCCTGTGGTGGAGCGGCGGTGGGGTGTTTAGCGATAGTTATTCGTTGAGCATTCTGTCGATGTTCGGGCCTCGAGCTATCGACATTCTACAATGGTGGAATTAGAATAAACTTATTGTAAACATTAAGGTAAAATTAAGTTATTATAATAAAAATTGTTAGTTACTAATCCAAAAATTTGGCTTATCAGGGGAATGGACTAGTTTCCCTAGTTCTTGGGTTACATCTCCACGCCCCTAGGCACTAACATATCCATCCTTGTTGTCCTCCTCTGGTCCATCAGTCACCACATGCTCGTGAGTGACTATGGATGAAAAACATTAAATGATTGTTTGTCAACAGTGGCAAATTAATCATATAGGGAAAGTGGGGGTTCACCCAATTTTTAATTGTTCTTGTTAGGTTTTTTGGGGGACCTAGAAGGCGGCTAAGGAGAACCAGTGTGATACTCCTTAGCAATAAAGATTATTGCCTATCGCACACAGATTACTTACCTTTCTTAGGCGTATTGTTCTTGCGGGTTCCACTATGGACGGTTCCGTATTTTGGAGCGTTTTTTGGTGGGATCTGCGGGTGCAGTATATTTCTATATATTAAGTTTTCAGGTTTTACTAATTTTTTATTATTTTTTAGGTTTTATTTATTTTTGTTAGGTTTTTCACTAGGTTTTAACTAAAATTTTTGTTAGGATTTTTATTCTATAGGTTTTCTCTTGTGAATGTGCTGCATATGTGTTACATGATATGTATCACATATGTATGTTTTGAATGTGTTGCATGCATGTGTTGTATGTAATTTTATTTTAGTTGTCATTAGATTAGATTACTTCGAATGCGTAGCATTCAGAATTAGAGGTTGGTTAGGTTTTTCAGAATTTTTAAAGCCTTCTGATGAGACCACGTGGCTGTGGTCGAAAAACGTTTAAAGGTAGCCTTTAAGCCTACACGGCAAGAATTTTAGGTTTTAGGTTTGTTGTTTCACTAAATATAGATGGGATGTTTATCTTTTTATATATTAATTTTTTTCAGGTTTATATTATTTTTCCGGTTTTAGTTAGCTTATAATTTTATACCATGATTAGTGATGTATAGTGTTATGTCGTAGTTGAAGGCATGGCATTGTATAGCATGTTTTGTATAATGTTATGTCAGATTAAAGACGTGACATTGTATAGCATTGGTCATATTTAGGTAGATATTTTAAGAAAAAATGTTTTCTTAAAATTATAATAGGAATTTTAAGTAGAAGACAGTTTTAAAAAAATTTGGTTTGTAATACTTAAATTTAAGGATAAATTATTTCCTGAATTTAAGTAATATATTAAAATCAGAACAGACGGACTAACGGAAACTAAGTGGCCAATTTAAAATGTTTTTTACCCCGTCTCTAGCCCCCTGCTTAGCGCTTTGGTACTATGTAAGTAGTTTTTTATTTACATTTTTATATTTTTTCTGTCTTTTTGACATTTTTGTCTTTATGACACATTTTGTAGGCTTAACTTACAAAAAAATTAGAGTAATGAAGTTTTTAAGTACAAAGTACCGAAACGCTTCGCGCTCAAACACAATCAAGTAGGAAAAAACTATATATTACAGGGTTGCCAATATTTGAAGCGCCCATCTGGCAACACTGTAACTTTCCGCAGTGATGCCAAATCGACTAATGACATACCGCGTTTGAAGCGTCATTCCAAGCAAATGTTTACAATGGAACAGTACACGCCACGCGAACGCTCTAAAATTGTTGAAATTTACATTCAACAGAACAAGTCAATAGTGAAAACTCAACTCAATGAGCGATGAAGCTCATTTTCAGTTGAACGGAACGGTAAACAAACAAAATTGCCGTATTTATGCCACTGAAAATCCACAAGAGATTCAAGAGGTACCTCTTCACGATGCAAAAGTCACTGTTTGGGGCGGCATTTGTGCTAAAATGCTCATTGGGCCGTTCTTTTTCGAAGATGATAATGGCCACAGAGTTACTGTCAATCAGGAGCGTTATCGCGATATGATAAACAATTTTTTCATGCCAATCGTTCGTCGAAAGCGTATCAGGCACTACTGGTTTCAACAAGACGGCGCGCCACCACACACAAGCCGCACTACAATCGATTTTTTGAAGCAATTGTTCCCTGGCCGTTTGATGTCAAAAAATGGTGATTTCGATTGGCCGCCAAGATCACCAGATTTAACGCCTCCAGACTTCTTTTTGTGGGGTTATTTGAAATCAAAGGTTTACGTCAACAAGCCAAAGACCCTAGAAGAGCTGAAAACCAACATCCGTCAAGAAATGTTGAAGAAAACCATGGAAAATGCTGCAAAACGGGCACAATATGTTGTAGAGGCCAATGGCGACCATTTACGAGATATCATATTCAAGAAATAATGTAAGCAAATCTACTTGAACCCAATTAAATGATATTCATGACGAACAGACAAAAAATTGTGGTTTCTTTGATTTATTTAAAAATAAAATGGGCGCTTCGAATATTGGCAACCCTGTATAACTTAATATAGATCTTATATTTAATAACTTCTGACTTCTTTACTGAACGGTGGGTACACTTTCCTATGACTTCTATGCTGAACGGTGGGTACACGTTCCTATGACTTCTATGCTGAACGGTGGGTGCACGTTCCTATGACTTCTATGCGTGTGGGTATACGTTCCTATAATTTCTAACTGAATGGTGGGAAAACGTTCCTATAACTACTAGCTGAACGGTGGAAACACGTTCCTATGACTTCTAACTACGTTTGAAAGGTGGAAATACTTTCACTAGCTAGTCTTGACATGTGCACGCAGCCGCGCGTGCACCCAGACTGATTTTCCTGTGCCAGCGAGTTGCCTTATATATGCTCTCGCTGTGTTCTCTTTCGCCGTTGACGTGTTTTGTTTTCCCTGCCTGTGTATGTGTGACTGTGTACATGCCTTTGCATGTTTGTATGTGTGTATTTATTGTTTATTTATTTATTTATTATTACTTAAATGTATTTATAAAAAGTTGTTATAGTTGATACATTTTATATATATAATATGTTAATATTTACATTATATATTAAATTTAGTTAAATTTATTAAACATTCACAATTCATTTACATTTCATTTCCTTTTTACATTTCATTTGTGGGGCACAAATTGTACAACAACATGAGTCTTCACAACATATTATAAAAACTTTTAGAAAAAATACTTTACTTATAATTCAAATTTTAGATTTAAGTATTTATTTTTAAGAGTTCAAAGTTTAAAAAATTTATTATTCAGTTGTGAAAAATATTTCAATCAAAATATCGTTAAAAAATTGTATTCACATTAAAAATATTAAAAACAAAAATTGTCCAAAAATATATAAAATAAAATTTATATTTCGCACCAAACCTATATTATCTATTCCAACAGTATTGGATTTGATTCTCATAAGAGCTTTAAGTAACTCAAGTTCAGAGATATTTCTGAATGAAAAACAGTCTTCAGAGTCTTCGTAGTTTTCAAAGGTGAACATCATCACTTATTTCTTGACTCGAAACAAAGTGTTTGTTTATCATATTGATTTCTAGCTCATCACTAGACTCATTAGAGTTCAAACAGCCAGCATCTCCAAGTATGCTCCACATTTGTTTGAAATTTTGGCCCTCAAATAAACGCAACCCAACTTTTCTTTTTTCTTTGACGTAAGACAGCCTTAGCAGTGCTAAGTTAGCACGGTTCCGATATTTGCAAAAAATTTCCAATTGGATTCTGACCTTTCCTCTAAATATGCCTTAAAAGCAATATCACGCATAGATTTTGCAAAAATCACTTCTTTCGAGTTTATCACCAAGTTATTGTTGTATTTTTCTTGAATCTTTTAATCGGAACCAAAGCAAAAGCCTCAGTCAAGAAAGAGTTTAAGAAGAAAACCCGGGAATCAGCATCACTAGTTGCATAACACTCCGAAAAATCAGCAGGTTAAAAATTAACTTAAAAGTTCGTGATTGATTGCGCAGTAGTCGCGGAATTCCACGTATTCATGCACACGATTAACCGGAAGTGCAGGAGAGACATAAATTATTGCATGGTGAGAGATGGCGCTAAATAGCATTTGACCAGAAAATTTTATAATATTAGGGTAGCTCACTAAGAAACAATCTAGTAATGAAGTCGAGTTATGGTGGACATCATAATGTATAGGCAAAGCATTATGAACACATAAGTTACATCGAAGACATAATGATCGAAGGCTGATGGATTTGGATAAGTCAAAAAGATTATGGTTGAAATCACCAACAATTTCATTTGAATATCTACTGTAAGATCACTAAACACATTTTCAACCGATATTATGTCTCCACGAGGCAAATACGTGTGGTGCCTTGTTTTATCACCAAATCCGTTAAATTATTACACTCTATCTTACTTACCTTTTTGTTACGTTGATCTCTATCTTAACATACAACTTATGTATTAACTTATTAATTACCTTATATGTTTCTTGTGTTGTTATTATCTTTTACCTTGATCTACACTTATTTAAAAAACACTTGCATATAAAAAAAACATGTTTATTATTATTCATATTTTTATGTATCAAAAAATGTTCATCCAAAAATTTTAGCTTTAAAAAAATTTTCAAATAGAAAGTTGTGAAATAAAAAAAATTATCTTTAAATAAAAAATATTTCTAAATAAAAAAGGTAAAGAAACCTTCACACGAAATACACAACACCAAGCAATATTTTATTAGTATTGTGAAGGATTTCCACAAAAATAGACTCACAAATACCATAATCAATCGGCTTGAAGACAACTTTATGTTTAATTATTTTAGAATTTTACATTAGGATGATCATAAGGACAAAAAGTATAACCGGGAATATTCACTGCATTGTTGGTCATGTAAGACTTAAGCCAAGTCTCAGATACCCCAAAAGCACCCAAATGACAACCACTCAAAATACATTTAATTTCATCAAATTTCGACGATGATTTCGAAGGTCTGAGACTTTGGCAGTTCACATGACCAACATTAAAATTTAGACTATGATTCCGTAGGTTGGATCGGAGTTCTGTATTATCACATAGATCATATTGAAAAAAAAAATAAAAAAAATTTATTTAGAGAAGCGAATGTAATAAAAAAAGAAAAAATTTTATATGCTAAGCCGAAATTACAATTCGGAAGCTGAAATTTACAATCTTTCAATTAAATTCAAATTCCATTAAATGTCGATCAATGAGATTAGTTGATTATAATAAAAAAAAAACAAAAGGAAGAATGGAAAGCAAACTGAACTGAAATGAAGCAATTTTTGGGCACGAGGCAGTTAAATCAGAGGTAAATTAATTTAAATAATATGTTCGGCTCAAATTGGCATTGTTAAATAAGTATGTATATTAGGGCGGGTCAAATTCTGGCTCAGCGAAATTCGTAAAATACATGTAATTTCAAGACTTTTTCTCCACTACAGCATATACAAATTCTGAAAAAAAGCTGTGCGGACTTTCGTAAATAGATTCATATAAATACATTCATACATTCATATTTTACGAAAGTCCGCACATTCTATTTACGAAAGTCCGCACAGCTTTTTTTTCAGAATTTGTATATGCTGTAGTGGAGAAAAAGTCTTGAAATTACATGTATTTTACGAATTTCGCTGAGCCAGACCTCCAAAAAATTCGTCCATACAAATTGACCCGCCCTAATGTATATGTATGAGTATGTTTTAAAATAAGAATTAATTGTAAGCTACTAATGCAAAAATAGATTAAAAACTTAATAATGAAGTTAAACTAAGTCAAATTATTGTGCAAGATTGCCTTCCGCATCTTGCACAAACGCTAAGTACAGCGAATTTATCAATAAGTAGATTTAAGTCGTTCAGTATTGTACATTTAGTTCAATTTACTTGTTCAATTCAGTGGGATCCTATTTTTCCAGCGGACGACGACCAGCAGCTACCAAGCAAGAGCTTCCTTGGGTCGCTCAGTGATAAAAGGTAGTATAAAAACTCTCAACGCCTCAATGCACCTTAGGGTGACGGGTACCCTAAGGTGTAACGAGAGGTTTTTTGTACAGAGGCCAGTGGCCTCCTCACGGGAGGATACAACAAGCTTAATCCATCTAACCACAATAGTTTTAAAGCAGTATTGGGCAAACCAATACATTAACTTGCATAGTTGTGTGTGTGTGCCTAAGAGAGCGGTAGAGTTTTTTTTTTTACGTAAATAGTAACGCAGCGAAGTGCAAAAGTTGCTTTCATGAATGCTTAACGTTAACTGACATGCTTTCCGTTGACAAAATTGATCTCACAATACGCCCGATTAGTATTCTTACCGAAGAAGCTTATAGAGTAAGTGTGATAGCATTGCGTTGGCAGTGAATTGAAGCCTATTCACATGTGAATAGGAAAACCGAAAATGCCGAGACTAGTTTAAAGACCTTGATCCGGACTTGGACTATCATGCAGTGAGACTGATCAAAAATAAACGCATAAACTCCGAAGATTTTGTAACTTTACCCGAAATACAACAAAACGACGACTTCATGCCACGTTATGTAACTATACCAGCAACCAGTCAAAAAAATTTAGAAAATATTCGTCCTATATACTCATATAACGTGTTCCAAATCGAAAAAGGGCCTAATTTTATTTACCGCGGCTACTCTGAAGTTCTTGAACTGAAGTCAGGCGATCTTATGGTAAAAACTTTTATTCAAAAGTAAAATTTATTCAAGCTACACACGTTGACATTGCTCCCGTGAAAATTGTTTATCATCGCACGTTAAACTCCAGCCAAGGAAGAATATTTTAAAGAAAAATAACTAACCTCCCTGAACTGGAACTAATTGAGGGGTTCAAATCGCAGAAAGTCATTGGCGTCAAAAAATTACCGAAAAAGTTGAGGGATCTTTTGTTCCAACTGGAGCGTTAATTGTTACCTTTGATCTTATTGAACGGCCTGAATATATAAAGCTTGGGTGGGAAAGAGTTGCAGTGGAAGAATATATTCCTAATACTATGAGTTTCATTAACTGTCGAAAACTTGGACGCACGATAAAGTGGTGCCGCAATGCAACGTTATGTCAAGAGTGTGGTCTTACTCCGCTACACGAAAGTTGCTCTCGTAGATTTTGTTTGAACTGCGAAATCAATTCACACAGCTCATACGACTCTTCATGCCCAAGTTTTTTAAAACATAAAGCAATTATAAAAATATAAAAACCAGAAAAGATGCTCGGTTCGAGAAGCCTGGAATAATAAAAAAAATCTTATGCCGATGTAGCAAAAGATAATACACTCAGATGGGATAATGACACTCTACGTTATTGAAAATAAATTTAAAAGCGTTGCTTTTTCTGTTAGTTAGAACTTTTAGCACACTTAGGCTATCGGAGCATATAAAGGTCTTTTAACTCATTTGTAAATAAAACTCACGCAGTGAGTTCAGCAGCAGAAGAGATTGTTAAATTTTTTAAAAATTATTTGAAAACTGTCTGCCAACTGCGTATGACGATATACCACCTTGGAATGATCCATCTGTGAAAAGTATTATATCAGATGCAAAAAAGTTATATGATTCAGTAAAATTTGTTTAAAAATTGACGGATTCGTTTTGCTTTTGGCGTGTTTACATAGTGATATATCAATGTTGATTTTATGCTCAAATTGGTTGTTTGATCTGATAATAGGCCGCTTTGGTATTGGTAATTTATTTTCAAGCATTAAATTTATAATTTTACTTGCTCCGCACAAATGTCTACCATTTGAACTATGGTTGAAAGCTTCGTAGAGTTTTTCCCAGAAAATTTGATGTAGACTTGCCATGGTCAATGTTAATAATTTTGCAGCAAGCTTAATGCTTAGATTTTTTTTGTAACATTTGAAAGTTTTGGTAACGAGCTTCAATACTTAAAGCATCTAATGGTGTAGGTGTTAGTAAAGCACTTGTTAAACGCAGCATTTATTTTTTTATATTTTCTTTGCTGGTCCAGCTGTATATGGTAATACAGTGTTGAATAACACCAACGGTTAGAGATCTGCATATTCCAATCGCAGTTTCAAAGTGGGAACCCTTTTTCCTTGAGCAAATAACTTTAAATAAATTATTTATTTTGCTTACTTTACTTTCATTCCATTGTAATGTTTTTGTGAAGGACAAGCCCAGAATTCTCATTTTATTTTTAATTTTAATTCTTTTTTCTTGTAGTATTAGTGTACAACAGCCGTAGTAGTGCTTTCAGCAGACGTAAAGTACTTCCGCTTTGTTAGCAGGTATAATAGCTCCTTTTTTAATCGCCCACTGATTAAGCTTTTCATCAAAATCATTTTTTCATCGAGGTTACGAGCAACAGTATCAATTGGACCAGAGGTAACTGTAAAACATTATCTGCATATATTCCGATGTAATCTATGCCTACTAAATTTTGAAACATTCTTAACAAAGAGTTTGCGTATGCATTGTATAAGAAAACTGACAATGGTGACCCTTGAGGTATAACATTATCAAGCGAAATCCTCTGCGAAAAATAACTATCAATCCGAACGGTTATTTGTCGGTGGGTTAAGAAAGACAGTACAACTTTAAGCAATAACAAAACATGAAACTCGGTTAAAAGCTTTCTCCAGATCTTCTGATAAAAGTATACTATTGTAAGCTATTTACAAATATTCAGTAGTTAAGTTAATCATGTAAGTCAATCATATATTGTGTATTTGGTTTAATTGTTAAGGATTGTGTTACCGACCATAGTTGTAAGTCATTTGACTGTTAGTATTTTTAAGTTGTCATATTGAAAAGAAATAACTGATAGCCATTTCCGGCGACTATTATGAATATACCGATTACCACACTACACTCAGAAGTGGGATAATTACAATTTTACTTTGATATTTTAATAATTTTATATTTAACTTTCACCATTATGAATATACCGATTACCACACTACACTTAGAAGTGGAATAATTACAATTTTATTTTGATATTTTAATAATTTTATATTTAACCTTCACCTGAAATGCTCATCCTGAGTAACACACCTGGAATCGTGGGGTACATACGAATTCCAGTGATTAAAATCTTTGTAAAAATTTAAATATTGATTATTTTGTTTAAAAAAATTCAGAGATCATTTTCAGATACCACTTTAAACTGTAAAATAGTCCAAGTTGAAAAAAATAAAGATCCGGAAGACTAGAAAAAAATTCCAAACAAATCAAAACGAGAAATTACGTGGAGTATGTATGTACCCCGCGAGGCCAGGTGAAGGTTAAAAAGAATAAATTTAATTCAGACATCATGAGAGGTTATGGATGCATTGCAGGCCGCTGGTACCCAGTTTCCACCGACTGCAGCTTTATCGCAGTTAAAGGTGATTTTCGCTTAAGTCGTGGGCAATCCTATTGGACCTGAGGAAGATGATCCTTCTTCTGTTCCTGTTGTCAACATATCTGATGCCACTGCTTCTGCCGCTGCCATGTATTGCGCTGATAATTTGACTGAAATTATATCTACCACTGATGCCACTTCCATCCATGTTGGCGTTGCTGTCCCTAATGTTACTTGATGTTACTGCTGCCCCTAATGCCACTTCTGATAACTTTTGGAAATTTTATTAGTGCTGCAAATCCTATAATTCACGCTTCTGTGGTTGAACATGAGGCAGAAAGAAATCGTTTAAAAGTGCAACGTGAAATTTTGCTTTTGAGACGCAAGGTTGATGCTTTATAGTTAAGTACTCACCATGATTCTGCTGTTGATGTTAATTTAATGGGTTCAATGGTTGAAAAACTTTCTGGGGATGGCAATCAAGAAATCAGTAAATGGTTCTATGAATTGGAAGAGGCTCTTAAGTTCATGCAATACGGTGAAAGGATGAAACTTTTGTATGCACGTCACTTTATGATTGGGACAGCCAACAAATTCCTTCATACTGTGATAGTGCATTCTTACGAAGATTTTAAACGTGCACTTCAGGAAGAATTTGGTGCTACTAAAACAATTATTTGAAATATTTGAGCAGTTAAAGGACAGGAAGTGGCTAAAAAGAGTATTCAGTGTTATTTAGCTGAGATGCAGTTAATTGCTGCTAAAGCTCATATTTCGGAGCGAGAACTTATTGATGCTGTAATAGCTGGGCTCAATGATCGTTCATCATTTGTCATGATGTTATATGCTCCATCGTCAATAAAAGAACTTAAAATTTTATTGATGCGATATGATAAGCTGAGGGCAAAGGCGAATATGCAGTACAGAGACACCAAGAAACCAAATTTAAACTTTTCGACTGCAAACTCACCTGTAACTGATGTCAGGGGTAATTCGACTATAGGAGGTCAAACTTCTATTCAATCTGTTCGATGTTATAATGGTTCGCAACTGGGGCATTTTCAATCAGCATGCCCACAAGCCAAAACGTTTACCTGGATCGTGCTTCAAATGCGGAGAAATGGGTCACTTTCATCAAACATGTCCAAAGAAGATTCGCATGGTTGCAACAGTCAATTTTGAAGAGGAACTTGTGTCGGAGTTCCTATTCTGATTGGGCGCGATGTGTTACACAAATTAAATATATTTTTGTGTAAGCTTAAACCAAAAATAAAAAGATATACGAGAGACGAACTCTTCGAAATAAAATCACAACAAAAAACTTTTCATTGTAACTTTTTTGACAAAGGTGTATTTAGTTTGGTTGCTATAAATAATTTTAAATGTGCAGGGTGTTTGACTCTTCAAAATGTGATACCCAAAATAAGTGAGGTGCAACCACATTCAGTATTGAATTCTAATATGCTACAACCACATTCAGCATTAAATTCTAATATGAAAAAAATATGATGAATTTACCCTGCTGATTTTTGCAGTAAAATTTGTTACAAAAAATGAAGGTAAAATAAGTTTTTGCAAGGAAGTAATTGTAATGACAGTGAAAAGAAAAGCATTTTTAACATTTCGGAAAAAGCTATTGTTGATATAATTGATGTTGATGCTCGGTTAGGCTTCAAGCAGGCAAACGATTATCGTAAGTTAATTACACAGTGCTACACACAAAATATGCAGGGGTTCTCATGCAGCAATTCTGTTTTGCTGGAGTCCATAGAGTACGAAAAAACTTATACTTTTTCTCAGTCACTTCGTTAAGTAAGTTTTTTATAACAAATGTAGTGATATAACGATATTCCCAAAATTACAAGTTCAAAAAATCATAAGTTTACTCTGCATTAACCGATTTTCAAAATTTTGCTTTTATTTTACAGATCTGATTTGTACCTTTATAAAAAAAAACATTTTGGCAATCAGTTCAAAAATGGCTCAGTTACAGTCGATAAAGTAAAAAAAAAAAAAAAAATTAAAAAATGTTAATTTTCATCTCGCTCTTAATTGACCGTTAAGCAGAAAATTCTGCTTTTTTAAATTTTATTGACAATCATATTAAAGTAGGTTTCTAAAACAGGTAAGATCATAAAAATCGGTTACAAAATGAATCAGTTACGCCAAGTTTTGTGATAACATGTTTTTTGCTTTTTTTTGTGTTTTCTTAGAAATGCTTGCGTTTCATTTGTTTTTTATAAAGATCGCTGCTAGTTTCTCGCTTTATAGACCAGCAGTAGTTAGACAGCATACTGACTTTACTTTTTCCAACATACCGCTGTTCAATTCTGTTCAAAATGTCCTGGTGAAATCGTTCACCTTGTTCATCACTCATCTGCCCTAAGTTTGATGGGAACATATTCAAATGAGCATGGAGATGGTGCAATTTGATAGACATTTTGCAGCCCATTGCATGGTAGGCAGACAGCATTTCGTGTACTATTTCCTCATAATTTACACTTCTTGTGTTTCTATGAAAATTCTATAAAAAAAACTACTAGATATTTTTTCAAATTTCTTTTTTTATTTTAAAGTACAATCCTTCCGGTTAATAATGGAAAATAATTTCATTCAAATGGCTGCCTCGGCTGGCCATGCAGTAGCCTACACGATCGGTCCAATTTTTAAGCACATTATCGATTGTGTGCAGCTGTATTTCACCAATGGCTTCACGAATATTGTCCTGTAAAGCGTCAATTGTCTCTAGCTTGTCGGCGTAACACTAATCTTTGAGGGCAACCCACAAATAATAGTCCAACGGTGTCAAATTGCAGCTCCGAGGTGGCCAAACGACATCAGCTCTGCGGCTGATAATGCGATCTTCAAAAACATGGCGCAAAACATCGAGAGTAGCTTCGGCTGTGTGGCACGTAGCGCCGTCCTGTTGATGATTTCTGATGATTTTTTTGGCAAAATCGGCATCTTCTGCATCAAAGTAATGACGCAATATTTCCCAGCGTTGTTCAGGCGTACACACAACCATATTCGTTCAGCGGAAGGATAAAACTAATTATCTGTGAAATCAGACATGAGCTAAGTGTTACCATTCACGAAATAAGCACTAGTTGAAAAAAAAACGTTATATGGCGGACCCTGTACTTTCAATAATTCAGCACTAGTGCGGTTGTGAGTAGGAAAGGAAAAAACAAAAATCGTGTTTGTTGTGATGCAAAATGTCACCCACGCAAAAGACGTGAAAGGGGAGAAACGCATGTAAACATGTGGATAATGACTCCAATTAGTGCGAAATGTAAACAAGCGTTGGCTGAGACAAACAGTGTAACAATCATCCAACTATGATTTTGTATTTTAGGCGTTTTCTTGTTTTATTACCTGAAAAATATTTACATTTCTAAGAAAACACAAAAAAAGCAAAAAACATGTTATCACAAAACTTGGCGTAACTGATTCATTTTGTAACCGATTTTTATGACCTTACCTGTTTTAGAAACCAACTTTAAAATGATTGTCAATAAAATTTAAAAAAGCAGAATTTTCTGCCTAACGGTCAATTTAGAGCGAGATGAAAATGAACATTTTTTAATTTTTTTTTTTTTTTTTACTTTATCGACCGCCACTGAGCCATTTTTGAACTGATTGCCAAAATGTTTTTTTTATTAAAAGGTACAAATCAGATCTGTAAAATAAAAGCAAAATTTTGAAAATCGGTTAATGCAGAGTAAACTTATGATTTTTTGAACTTGTAATTTTGGGAATATCGTTATATCACTACATTTGTTATAAAAAAACTTACTTAACGAAGTGACTGAGAAAAAGTATAAGTTTTCTCGTACTCTATGGACTCCAGCAAAACAGAATTGCTGCATGAGAACCCCTGCATATTTCTTTTTTTCACTTTTGTATCACTGTGTTATTGACACATATTTTAGTCCTAGTTCTTATATTGAATCCAAATCTTCAGATTTAAAGATGAAGATAAATTTGACAGACGATATTCCTTTTCATAGCGCACCGCGTAAGTGAGCATATTCCGAAAAACGAAACTTCAATCCCTTGTTGACGAATTGTTGACTAGAGGTATTATTAGACTTAGTAATTCCCCTTATGCTTCTGCTACAGTTCTTGTAAGAAAGAAAAATGGTGAAGGTAGATTGTGCATTGATTATAGGTTTTTAAATAAAAAACAATACGTGATAATTTTCCACTTCCTTTAATTGATGATTGCATTGAAAATTTGGAAGGTAAAGAATATGTTACTGCTTTAGACCTCAAAAACGGATTTCATCAAGTGGAAATGCAAGAATACTCGATAAAGTATACATCATTCATTACTCCTTCTGGCCAATTAAAGTATAAGAAAATGCCATTTGGATTAAAAAATGCGCCTGCTTTTTTCAACGCTTTATATACCGATTACCACACAACAATATGCATCTGTTTCTTAAATTTTCTTTCAGCTTTGTTTCCAACAAATGGCAAAAAGTATGAACACCGTGATTAGGTAAAAACGCATGCTGTTCTTTTTGCAGATTGTCTCCTGAGCATTGTAAGTCTACTAGCAATAATTGTTTTAAACGTTTTGGATAGTACAGGGAGCAGTGATATAGGCCTATACTCTTCTAGTTGATTAGGATTTTTACCTGGCTTTGTAATTGGTGTTAAAATACCAAGTTTCCAATCATGGGGATAAACACCCGAAATCAAAATGTTGTTATATAGCTTACAGATTCTTGCTTTGAGCTTTACTGGAAGCATTTTTAAACATTGAATATGCTAAAAACATTTTTAAACATTGTATGCACCCTGACTTGTTCCCTTTGTGATCGGAAGAGTCAGATCTAATTCCGAAACTGTTACTTCCTGAATAGTGCTGATTAGGGATGGTGTAATGTCTGCTAATGCATCAATTTTTAGTGACATTTTTTCGGTGATAATATTTGAGTCGAAAGAGCTATTTGACCCAATCGAGCACCAGAAATTCGCAAATTTGTCGGCAATATCAATGGGATGAGAAACAACCGCGCCTTCAATAAAAACAGTTGGAAATTTTTCAAGACTAGTGGTTCTTATGTTGTTTACTTTCTTCCAAAGTACTAGGATATCCATCATAAGATTGAGCGAGTTCAGAAAATTTTGCCATGTTCTTCGTTTTGCTTTTATGCACTCCCGCCTTACTTTTGCGTTTATCTTCCGATAATTTATACTGCTCGCCATACTTCGCACCGTTTTAAATTTCTTCCATGCTTGATTTTTTTTTTTTTTGGTTAATTAGTTTCGCTATGTCGGAATTGAACCATGTTGGGCTGTTTCTATTTCGAGGCTTAGAACTAATCGGCATAGATTCATTTGCTGATTTTCTTATGATTCTATTTATTTGAGCTGCCTCTTTATTAAAATTATCTGTTTCGACATATTCGTCGCAGAAATTAGAAGTATTGAAATAGTATCTTTTCTAATCTGCCTTTTTGTCTAGAAATGTAGGCACATGTTTTTTATTGTTATCGGCAATACGATTAAGAATTAATATTGGAAAGTGGTCACTCGCCGCAGGTTGCAAAAGGCAAGGCCAAGTAAGGGTCGGCGCTAAGTCAACAGAAGCCATAGCAACAGCGACTGCGGTAAGTGTATTCCTGGAACTTAATGGTGTAGGGGAACCGTCGTTTAAAATCGTTAACTTTCGATCGTCAACGAAGTTTTTCCAAATCACACCACTTGGAGATGTTTTTCGAGATCCCCATAAAATGTTGTGTGAATTCAAGTCTCCAATGATAAGATAGTGGCCGCAATTAAATGTGGAAATGCACTTTACCAAATCAGGATTTAAATAGACATCACACTCTTTGTAGATGTTTGTTATATCTAAATCGGAATTGCCATTTATTGTTATAGTATGAAAAAGAAGGTTTCCTTGTGATACTCTATGTTGAGATACATTAATATGATTTTAAATAAGCATATCTACTCCAGATTTCGAATATGAGAAGTTTTTATTGTGGTAAGTGTTATGGTGACAGGAATGAGGGCCGAAAATTTTTCGGAAAAATAAGATGCCTTGCCGATGGTTTTAAAACCGGGACCTCTTCCTGCAAGGATGAAAACGGGAATCTAGTGACAGATGTCCAGAGTACACTGACGTTATGGAGGGAACACTTCTCTAAGCTTCTAAATGGCGACGCTGACAACAATCCCGCCAATAGAGATGATATTCCGGAAACCCCAATTTCGGATGACAGCGTCGAGGTTCCGCTGCCCGACTATGATGAAGTTCTGACAGCTATAGCTCGGCTAAAAAATAACAAAGCCGCGGGAGCTGATGGCTTACCTGCTGAGCTGTTTAAGAACGGAGGCGAAGCTCTACTAAAATGCATTCACGAGCTTCTTTGCAGAATATGGTCGGAAGAATGCATTCCGAACGATTGGAATCTCAGTGTGCTCTGCCCAATCCACAAGAAAGGCGATCCCACTATCTGTGCCAATTACCGTGGGATAAGCCTTCTTAATATCGCGTATAAGGTCCTGTCATCCTACGACAAATCTTGGAGAAGACTCAAGAAAAACAAGTCGACATCCACCATCTTTATGTCGACTACAAAACCGCCTTCGACAGCCCAATAAGGAAGCACCTGTACTACACCATGTCTGAATTTGGTATTCCTGCAAAACTAATACGACTTTGCAGGATGACACTAAGCAACACCAGCAGCGCAGTTAAAATCGAGAAGGACCTCTCACTACCATTTGTTACCAAACGAGGTTTCAGACAAAGTGATTTCTTATCATGCGACTTTTTCAACCTAATGATGGAAAAGATCATCCGAGCTGCTGATCTGAGACGTAGTGGCACAATATTCTACAAGAGTGTTATGCTGCTTGCGTATGCTGATGACATCAATATCATTGGCCATAATACGCGCGAAGTCAGTGCAGCATTTTCCAGATTAGAAAGAGAGTCAAGTCGAATGGGTCTGAAAGTGAATGCAGATAAGACGAAATACTTGGTGTCAACAAACAGTCCCAGCGTCTTGGAACCCACGTTACCGTTGACAATACCTTCTTCGTGGTTGTGAAAGACTTCGTTTATCTGGGATCCAGCATTAACTCAACCAACGACATCAGCATTGAGATCAAACGAAGAATAACTCTTGCCAACAGGTATTACTTTGGGCTCAGTAGGCAATTGAGAAGCAGAGCCCTCTCTCGACGAACGAAAATCACGCTCTATAAATCGCTCATCATGCCCGTCCTACTTTATGCATCACAAACCTGGAGCATTCGAGAGAAAGATTCTTCGTAAGATCTACGGACCAATCTGCGTCAATCGCGAGTACCGAATATGGTGGAATGATGAACTGTATGAGCTGTACGCTGACATCGACATAGTTAAGCGCATTAAAATCCAGCGGCTTCGCTGGCTTGGTCATGCTCAGCGCATGGAGCAAAGACGATGCTCCAGTAAAGAAAACATTTGATTCGGTACCCAGCGGCGGTCAACGCAGAAGAGGACGACCGCATCTTCATTGGAAAGACCAAGTAGAGGACAACCTGACGAAGCTTGGAATTTCCAACTGGCGCCAGCAAGCGAAAGACAGAAATGGCTGGCGCAAATTCTTAGATGAGGCCAAGACCGATATTCGGTTGTAGCGCCAACTAAGTAAGTAAGTAAGTTAAAGATGGGAAGATGTAGCAAATTTAAGTTTTTATTTATTATATGCGTTTCCTGAATCACTCTTATTTCCGGTTGATGTTTGGAAACTAAATTTTCAAGTGCAAATTTCTTGTTTATATACCCCTGTATATTCCATTGAAGTATTTTTATATCTAATCGAAAAGTAACGTAATGAAAAATGTCAGATATTGTAGCGATTCCATTCTCATTAAAATAATAGTGAAATGAAAGCTGCAACAACCAAAACTATAAAAACATGACACGAAGGAAATGTCAAAAGAATAACCCACCCTTTAGCTGTGTCCCACATAAAGAACTATAAACAAACACAATCTGGAGCTTCCAACATGACCTTAGCCAAATTTATTTTATTTATTTATTTATTATTAATTCATGTGTAATAACATTTATGACACAAAAAATAAAACAACCATCCATAAAAAATAATTTTTTTACCAAAAACTTAAAACCTTAGCGCGCTTGATTGCCTTGTAAAGGTTCGCTTACTTTTCGTTCGATACTTTTTCGGTATTTGTCTCGGTCCTAGGATTGTCTATATATTCTTAAGATAACCCACAATTAACACATATTAATAAGAAGATTTTAATAAACTTTAATTGGTTAAGGCAAGACCATAGCACTGGCCTATTATTAATAAAGAGCACAACGAATATCAAAAAGTAAATGTAAATCCAACTCACACCTAAGTAACTCGTGGCGCATAAATCCTTGGGTTTACAACGATCGAAAAAAAAGTTTAACAGCTAGAAAATGTTAGCGTTGACTCGGATTCAAAAATTTTGTACATTTTTCCAGTACATATAAAACTAAAATAGTCTGTTTTTTTGCACATGTCTTTCATCGAATCTGCATTTCAATTGTTTTTCACAATTGGTTCACAACGATTGAAAAAAAATTTAATGGCAGGAAAATATACGCGTTGACTCGAATTCAAAACCTTCGAAAACGTAGATATTAGAGTCGGCTTAAAATTTGAGGGTGTAGTTTTTGAATTAACACACATTTAATATTACACACACACAAAACACAATTGATCATAATAAGCTCGGGTCCTTCAAAATAAACTCTAATTATTTTGCTTATAACTTTATTACATTTACCATCATTTTTTAAAGTTATTAAATTCCCTTCCTTTAGTCATCCAGCTGTATGCAATTTAACCCACTTTTGCGTTATGAAAAAGGTTCAATATTCAAATAAGTTAAAAATATTTTAAAATTTGAGTATGAAATTTGTATGGAAATTTAAATTTTGTATTGACAAATCAAAAAGAAAATACGATAAGATTGCCAAGATAGGTTCCTATTTACAACTTTTTGGTATTAGTATTGGTATATATACTTTGGTTGGGGTTATTAAATATTTGTACAAACAATCATAAAGCTAAACCAACACTCAATTTCTGCTACCAGAATCGAATTTCTCCGTTGAATAAGTTTCACCTTCACAAACGTATTTTGGTACATATCTCAAGTCCAACAAATTTTATTTTAAAAGAATTAGATTATAACAATATGAAACCATTAAACCACACTAATGAATTGCAAAAACTCTATTTACATTTTTCGAATTCTCAGTAAGTCTTAAAATTGTATGTGCCAAACAAAGTATTACAAAAAAATGTGTCACTTATTATTTTGCTCAATAATTTGCATTATTTCGTGGTTTGTTAAGTAAATGCAATAAAAACTACACACGTTGTTCTCTTTTCATCCCAACGCACAATTGCTGCTGTAGTTACAAGGAAACACGCAACAACAACGAAACCAAAGCTGCAAGCAGTAACAGCAATAAAGTCAATCAACAGACAAACTGCTTGCATAAAAATTGTCTAATTTTTTATTAAAAGTCAATTTTAGGACAAAACTATTGATCGTAGATGCATGTCACCGCTGACTTTTTGTTGGAATCGGAAAGATCTTTCATATGTTCATACATAATTTTTGATATATTTTACTGTTTAGGCAGGAAATGGGAAAATGTGCCGAATTTTACCAAAAATTTAGATTAAAGCCAGTTTCTCAGTCAATAACTTGTTCGCTATTATATATATAAAAATTTTGAGTATACATGAACCATCTATGTTCAATTATGATTCGAATAGTAAAAATTTCACATAAATCCGTTCAGCGGTTCTTGAGTTTACCGGCAGCCACAAATAAGCTAACTTTTAAAAGTTTAATTTTTTTTATAAATGAAACAATATAGTGGTGTATTTAATGGCATATAGGATTAATTTTTGTTATTATATTTGGACGGCATGGTGCTTTTAAATTGGTTAAGTGTAATGACATTTAAATTAGAGAATTTTTGGTAAAGTTGAGAGCATGGTGTCAACTCGATATTACTGTTGGTTGCTTGGTTCAATTTTGGCGATGAGTAATTATCTTCATGTGTCCATTTCATTATCAATACTAGTATTGTCCGATGGTGAAAAAGTTGTAGTTTGTTTTCTGCTATTGCTATGCTCTGGGTATCGTTTTTGTATGTATGATTGTTTGCTAGTGTTATTTTAGTAGTGGGTGATTTGATCTGTGCATTTTTTGTTGTTTTTTTTTTGGTAATGTGTTTCTTTTGTGGTACTGGTTGAATTTTTGGCTTTGTAACTTGGTGCGTCTTTATTTTGTTGTTTTGTAGTAGTTTGTATTTTTGTGATATGCGTTGTAGTTGGGGGGATTATTGTTTGTGCAGTTGTAATTGTTTGTGAAGTATGAGGTGTGTTTGTTATTATTGCGGCGTCTTTAATAACCTCTGCGACTGTTGGTTTTGTAATGGTTTTACTAAAAGGTTGAATCTTATGAGCAAAAGGGTTACTGTTAAACACTCTCCATGCCTCTTGGGCCGTACATCTATAGTTAGTTTTAACTTTATTTGTGCTTTAAAAGCGTGGAGCATGGTGCATCGGAGGAAGAGTGATCTTCATTGTTACAGTTAACAAAGTATTTTCTAATCATGTCTCATGTGATATTTGAAGGGAGCATTCTTTGCACAGTTCAACATTGCGACATCTATTTTTAGTGTGCCCGAGTTTTTGACAATTAATGCAACGCATGGTATTCGCGATGTGTTCTTGAACTTTTACCATTTTTTGCACCATTGCTGCACCGGTAGGGACCAAAGCGCCTTTTTCTTTTTTCATAAACTTTTTTAAGCTTAAAACTTTTTGATCGGATAAATTTTCGACAAGATCTTGTTTAGATCTATCAATTATTTTTCTTGAGAATATTCGGCCTTGAGTTGTGTTTAGATTTGCATGGGTTGTAATTTTAACAGGGACCAAATCGACTAGTTTTGCTTTTAAAAATTTTTCAGCAGCTTTTAAATGTTAAGTTTTTAATAGTAAGTGTCTGTAACCAGCCACCAGCCATGCAACCAGCAACATAAAAACTATGGTGTCATATTTTCCAAACACCAGTGACACTTAAAACAGCAACATTGCTTTTTTGTGTTCATTGACTTGGCCTTGAATCGCTGACTGCGGAAAACTGCAAGCTGTAATTTTGTGGAGTCAACGATCTGGCCTTGAAAATGTGAAAATAATGATTTTAAAGTTTTTAATTCTACTTCTTTTTGTTTTGCTTTTGTTGTATATTATGTATATTTAGTTAATATTTCTTTTTCGTCATTATATGTATGTATTGGTATTTTTTTATGTGTCATTCAGATTTTTTAATTGAATTGATTTTTTTGTTATAAAAACCCTAATGTTAATAAAATTGGGACAGTTGTCTTTAAGGGTGATTATCGAAAGTTTTATTTAAACAGTTGTGCACAAGTACCAAGAGCTTGGGCACAAAATACAAAAATCACAACTTTAACATAAACAAATATAAAAGAAATTTGTGCACAAGTACCAAGAGCTTGAGAACAAAAAACAAAATCATAACAAATTTAATACAAAAGTGTGTATAGGTTTATGCGCGTAGACACACAGCGGGAAATAAAATAACTTCTCGCTTTAACAAAAACATTTGGTGACCCCGACGTGATCACGCCAAAGTGATTCAAGAAACGCATAGTGACTACTCAAATAGTTGAATACATATCAACAAGGCCATAGCTAGCTTTACCCAATTAATGCAGGAGCAAAATCGAACTGGAACTGAAATACAGCAGCTCATCAGGAATTTCAAAAAAGACTCATCGTAAAGAAAAAGTATTACCTACTTTCGATATCGGGCACAGCGCCTTGCCCAGGCCTGGTGTCATGTTAATCTGCAAAATAATCAGTGCTTCGGACACTGATCAACTTCCTGCTAGCTTGCTGGCGGCGCTGGTACGCTTGCGTATGCGCGGCTATTACTCATCGGATATGGGTTGGTTCTTGCCAAGCGAAAACTAGCAGCAGTGAACGACATAAATAAAAATCGTACCAGTCTTGATACCCAAAAACTGGCCGCGACTAATAATTATTCAAAAACAGACGACGAGCAAAATAAAAAAACAAAAAAAAAAAATAAAAAAAAACCTTCACGGCTCCTGGTTAGTTACCTAGAGAGGAATGACCGTCAGCTCTTGGTCGTTTTTGCGAGCCGATGTGAGGGTGTTGTTCCATCGGCTCTGACTGCCCGCCCACGAATGGCTAAATGCCAACCTTGGTGATCTTAAGGTACACTTTGATAAAATCACCTCAAAGCTAAAAGATACTTACGCCGAACGCCTTTTTAGTCTACGCCACCTACGCCTTTTATATTACTTCTACTCATGTTTTATTCTTTTTAAACTTAAGCACACACTTTTATTAGTGAACCTTTTAAATTTACAAAATACTCTTACGCTTACTCTTAAATAAATTACTAAAACTAGTCTGGTAAACATTTTTTTTCTTTAAATGGAAGCTAAACATCAACATACGAAACTATATCAAGATAAAAGGAAGTAAAGCAAGAAGAAAATAATTTGTGAATTATTATCAATTTACAATAAAAACCATTTTGACATATTAATCAAGGTTTTTCCAGGATATTTCTAGGCAAAGCTGAACTATAAGAATAAAGAAAATTGAAGAATGTAGCTTAAATTTATTATCAAATGTAGTATTAGATTAGATTATCTTCTTAGATCTATTCACCTGTGGTAATTAAATATTTCCACGAGAAATATAATAAAAATTTGTTCGTACGTTTGAATAATTTATAAGATACTGAAAAAGTTTGAAATATTTTTATACATTTAAAATATGAAAACTTAATTCTAAAAAATACAAAAAGAACTTAAAACTAAGTGATTTTAAAACAAAGTGTTTTACATACAATCGAAACAATATTAAAATGTAATAATAAGATAACACTACATTATTCCCCCTCCAAAGAATTCGGTATTAGTCTTACAGTGTTTGCTAATAAATTAAAATGAACTGTCTTAGCTGATTTATTTGCATTAAAAAGTGTTTTTGAAACATTAATGTTAACAAAAGCTGGCTTAATTCGATCAATATTAACCGTTATAATATTTTTGTTTTTAAGAATTTTAAAAAATTTTGGAGACTTTTCTAATACTTTGAATGGTCCGTCGTATGGCTCTTGAAGTGGTTTTTTAATAGTGTCATTGCGAACAAATACAAACTCACAAGTTTTGAGTGATTCTGGCACAAATTGTTTAAAATTCTGATTATGATGTGAAATATGTGATTGATTATTAGCAACAATCTTTTTAAGTTTGAACAAAGTTTCTGATGGACTGAATTTTTGCTCACTAGGAATGACTAACTTACTTGGCAATCTGAGTGTTTGACCAAAAACCATTTCAGCAGGGGATGCTTTAACATCTTCTTTAAACGTGGATCTTAGCCCTAATAGAACTAGTGGTAATTCTGAGTACCAATTGTTTTGGTTATTGCTCGCTATAAGAGAAGCTTTGAGTTGACGATGGAAACGTTCTATCATCCCATTAGCTTGTGGGTGATAAGCTGAAGTTTTGATGTGTTTGCAACCAAATTTGGTAATAAAATTTTTGAATGTAGTTGATGTAAACTGAGGTCCTCGATCAGAAGTAATTTCCAGAGGAACCCCAAAGCGTGATATAAACTCTCTTTGAAACGTGTCAACAATAATATTAGCCCTTGTATCTTTAAGAGGATAAACCTCAGGCCAACGTGTGTTCCTGTCAATTATGGTAAACAAATATCGGTAACCATTTGAAATCGGTAATGGGCCAACCAAGTCAATATGAATATGTTCAAAACGACCGCTCGGAATGTTTATCTTGTGAGGTAGTGTTTTAGTGTGTCTATGTACCTTAGATTTTTGACATCTAATACATTCTTGAGTCCATTTGTTTATTTGTGTGTTCATGTTAGGCCAAAAATATCGTTGTGTGATTAGTCGTCTAGTACCTCTAGTTCCTGGATGTGAAATGTTATGTATTTGATCAAAAACTCTTTTCCGTAGTGTTTGGGGAATGTATGGTCTTGTATTATTTGTAGAATTTTCACACCAAATTTTTATGTTTAAAAACGGAATATCAACTTGTTCAAACTTGTAAGTTGTTTTGTCTGTTATGCTCTTGAGTTCTGTGCCAATGATTTGTTCCTGATGTAATTGTTTGAGATCAAGGTCGGGTGTTCTAACTTCTGTTACCTCGCATCTTGAAAGTGCATCTGCTACTGAGTTGTCTGTACCCTTAATGTGTAATATTGTGTTAGTGAATTGTGCTATGTATTCAAGGTGTCGTGTTTGCCTAGGACTACGTTCGGTTTTAGAAGATAATGCATTAACTAAAGGTTTGTGATCTGTGAAAACTGTAAAAATGTTACCTTCCAGGAAGTGTCGAAAATGTTTAATAGTTAAGTAAATCGCAAGTAATTCTCTGTCAAATGTACTATATTTCGTTTCAGCAGGTGAAAGTTTCTTAGAGAAGAAAGCTATAGGCTCAAGTTTATTGTTATGTTCTTGCTGTAAAACGCCACCTATTGCGGTAATGGATGCATCTACAGCAATCGACAGTTGTGCCTTACTATTAACATGGTTAATAAGTGTTTGCGTGGCAAAACTGTCTTTGATTGTTGTAAATGCATGTAAAGTAGTGTCTGTCCACTGTAAATGTTTGCTTTTAGTTTTCGAAGCTGTTGTTACCATGTCATAAATGGATTCAAGCATGTGTGCGAGTTTAGGAATGCACCTGTGGTAGTAATTTGTCATACCTATAAATTTTTGCATGTGTTTGACTGTTACCGGTTGTGGATAATCTTGAATGCATTTAACACGTTCTTGTGACGGACGTATTCCGTGTTTAGATATGTTGTAGCTAAGAAAGTCAATGTTATCAACTCCGAATACACATTTGTTAGGTTTTATGTTTAAACCGTAATCATTGAGTCTTCTAAAAACTTGCGTTAAATGTTCGAAATGTTGTGTTCTGTCTCGCTAGCAATCAAGATGTCATCTAAGTATACGAAAATAAAATCTAGTCCATGTAGCACTTCATTAATGAACCTCTGGAATGTCTGGGCTGAGTTCCTCAAGCCAAATGGCATACGGAGGAACTCGAACATCCCAAAAGGTGTAGTGATTGCTGTCTTGTGTATGTCGTTAGGTGCCATTGGTATTTGATGATATGCTCTGACTAAATCGAGTTTTGAGTAAATGCATGTATTGTGTAAATTTAAAGAAAAATCATGTATGTGTGGTAATGGATATCGGTCAGGTACTGTAATTGTGTTAAGTCTTCTGTAGTCGCCACATGGTCTCCAATCATTGGGCTCGCGTTTAGGTACTAGGTGTAATGGAGAGGATGTTTGAGAATTTGACGGTCTACAAATACCAGAAGTAACTAAGAACTGAAATTCTTGTTTAGCTACTTTTAACTTTGGCAAGTCTAGACGTCGTGGTCTTGTGTAAGGTAATTGTCCTTCAGTGACAATGTGATGTACAGTGTGATGTTTAATTGGTGCTGTGTAATCGGGTTCTGTTATTAAAGAAGGAAATTTTTTGAGTAATTGTGTATACTTGTTATCTATAGTAAATAATTTAGGTAAAGATGTTTCAGAAAATGCTGAAATTGTATTGACAGATATGTTAGTTAAAGGGTCAATGAGACGTTTGTGTTTAAGGTCAATAAGAAGGCCATATTTTGTCAAGAAATCTGCACCTATAATAGGTTTGGAGATGTCAGCTATAATAAATGAAAATGGTAATTCACGTCGTAAATTTAAATTAAGTGTCAATAATTTTTTTCCAAATGTAGAGATTGCTGTGCCATTAGCAGCTTGTAATACCAAATCTGATTTTTTGTTTGAAATTTTGAATTTTGAGGAAGGTAGAACTGATACCTCTGCTCCACTGTCAATAAGAAAATTTAATTTACTAGAGGGGTCAAAGACAAAAAGACGACGTGTATGTATGACGGGTCTATTATCAGTCGTCGCGACAACAGAGTCTTTTAGTTTGTTGAATTGTGTTGTGTTATGTTGTGTGGTGAAAAGTTGTCGTTTTGAACAAATGCACATGGTTGCTCACATTTACGTGCGTTTTTACCGAATCTGAAATGGTACTTACATACCCAATTGGAAGGTCGTTGACCTGAAGAGGACCTATAAGACGATCGACGTCTTGAAGTTCCTCTGGAACTAAATCTTCTGGAAATTGGACGACTGAAACGTTGATTCTTAAGTTCATCAACATCAAGCGAGAGTTTTTGAAAACATTCAAAAATTTTAGATGCTTGTTCTGCAAAATGTTTAGTAATATTTGCTATCTCATTAGAATTAGAGATGTGTTTCGATACATTAAAGTTATTCTTGATTGCAGATACCTCAGATTCTGCTAATACCTCCCACAAGTTATCAGCGAGTAATAACAACTCATCTAATTCCTTATGACCAGATCCTGTCAAAGCAATGTTCAGACTTTTTGGTAGTTTACGTAACCAAAGCTTATAAACTAAGTCTTTGTTGACTGTTGAACCAGCTAAAAGAAGCAAGGATCTGTAAAATTGAGATGGTTTTTGGTCACCCATCTCAGTGTCAGATAGCATCTTATCGAACCGTTTGTTCTCACTTAAAGTATGTCTATTTATCAGAACTTTCTTCAAACCTTCATACAAGTTGGTTGAAGGTGGTTGTTGTATGAAATCTAATACCGTAACTATGACTTCTTGTGGAAGTGCCGTCACAAGATATTCATACTTTGTTTGGTCAGTGGTAATCCCTTTAGATCGAAATTGGAATTCTGCATGAATAAACCATGCATCAGGACTATCAGTCCAGAACTGTGGGAGTTTGATTGACGTTGCATGAACTTCAATGTTAGATGATGAATCATCGAAAGGGTTCAATAAAGGAGGCTCAAAATTAATTAAATGGTTATCTCCGTCTCCTGAGGCGGATAACCGAGTAGGAGTACGTTGCATTGTATTGTTTTAAAGAATACTAGCTTTATTACAAATAAATTTCTTAAAATAATATTAATAAAATTGAAGTGTGCCTAGCGTGCAGTGTAGTGCCTACGGTTGTGAAACGATAAGCGCCGGCTTATCGTTTTACATCCGCTAAAAAGCTAATTGTGTAGTGTATATAAATACCAATCCTTAGTCGCTGATTTACTGATGTCGCTGCTTGTTTCTGGCGTCACTGCTTGCTTTGGCGTCGCTGCTTGCGTCGGTGGCGCTGCTTACTTCAGTGTCGCTGTCTGCGTCGGCGTCGTTGCCTGTCTTGGCGTTGCTGCCTGCGTCGGCGTTGTTGCCTGCGTCGGTGTCGCTGCCTGCGTCGGCGTCGTTGCCTGCGTCGGCGTTGCTGCCTGCGTCGGCGTTGCTGCTTGCGTCGGCGTCGCTGCTTGTGTTGGCGTCGCTGCTTGCGTTGGCGTCGCTGCTTGCGTTGGCGTCGCTGTCTGTGTTGGCGTCGCTGTTTGCGTTGGCGTCGCTGTTTGTTTCGACGTTGCTGATTGCGTTGGTGTTGCTGCCTGCGTCGGCGTTGCTGTTTGCGTCGGCGTCGCTGCTTGTGTTGGCGTCGCTGCTTGCGTTGGCGTCGCTGCCTGTGTTGGCGTCGCTGTCAACGTTGGCGTTGCTGTTGACGTTGACTTCTCTGCTGACGTTAGCGTTTCTTTCGACGTTGGCGTCTATTTCGACGTTGGCGTCTCTTTCGACGTTGGCGCCTCTGTCAACGTTGGTGTTGCTGTTGACGTCGATGTTGACGTCGCTATTTCTGCCGAAGTTGTTGTCGATGTCGGCGTTGTTGCTGGCGTCGAGATACGCTGCTGCTATTTGCTTCGTTGTGGTGAGGTGGGTTCGCTGTTGTAGCTCTGCAGTGAGTAAGTTGCTCACGACTGCAGGCTGTGATGTTGTTGTTGTTGGTGCGCAGCAGAGTTGGCTGTTGTCGGTTAAGATAAGGCACCGACGTTGACTGATATCTCGGATTCGTTGCCAGAGTTGATCGGGCTCGAGACTGATGTATTGCTGCTGTGTTGCGGTGTTCGTGCTGAAGCTGGTGGTGTGGGTGTGTAGTTGTTGCTGCTGAGCAGTGGCGGTTTTGGTGGTAGCGGTGCCTTGCGCACAGGTTTTGTGGGTTGGTTGTGATGATGTAGATGTTGCTGTAGCTGCACTTTTAGTTGTTGACGCAATTGTTGTTGTTGCTGTGGCGCGTAGAGACTGAGCGCGATAACTTATGAGCGTGTCACGGGGTTGATCTGCTTGAGTATTGATGAGCTCGTGTTTGGTACTGTTGGTATCGTTGGTCCGGTTTCGACAGGATCGCCAATTGTGGTAATTAAATATTTCCACGAGAAATATAATAAAAATTTGTTCGTACGTTTGAATAATTTATTAGATACTGAAAAAGTTTGAAATATTTTTATACATTTAAAATATGAAAACTTAATTCTAAAAAATACAAAAAGAACTTAAAACTAAGTGATTTTAAAACAAAGTGTTTTACATACAATCGAAACAATATTAAAATGTAATAATAAGATAACACTACAACCCTATACTACGATACCATAAATCTATATTTTAGTTTTGGGATTGAGTTCTGTTTTCGCATTAGACTACATTATATTTTAGTTTTGGTTCATATTATGTTTAAGCTTCAGTTTTAAGTTAAATTTCCGTTTTTGGTTTTACAATAAGATTTTTTTTATGACCAAATTCCGTTTTGGTATTCGATTAAATTATATTTAGTTTTCTTTCTTCTTTTTTTCAAGTTTTAGTTTATGAATAAAATTATCTTTCCGTTTTTGCTCAAAATTATGTTTTAGTTTTGAGTAAAATTCCCGTTTTTGTTTTTACCTTAGTTTTATTTGAATTTAGTTTTCGCTGACATTGTTTTTGGTTTAAGTTAGCTTCATTTATATTATACTAGCTGAACCCGGTGTGCTTCGCTACCCACCTCGTATAAAATAAAATTAAAAGTATTTATATATTTACAAAAATTTATTTATTTAAATTAATTATTGCAATGCTTCGCCTCTTTTTTTGTTGTAAACCAATTAGAATTCAGCACTGAATCGCATGTAATTTGCTTCATGCTCCCCCTTCAAATCAAAAAGCAGCAATTACACAATCAGCTGTTTCGCAGTCAGTTGTGGGAGAATGAGAATGGGGTTACTCCACTCTCTATTTTAATTAACACGTATTATAAAATCAGCTGTTTTGAAGACAGTGGTGGAAGAAAGAGAATGGGGCTACCCCACTATTTTAATTAATATGTATTTTAAATTTGTGGTAAAGCCGTTAATAAACGTAGTAAAAAAGTAGGTGCAGAAGTGTGCATGGTCGAAAAATATTATCATGTAATAAGTATTCCTAAATCAAAGCTGAACGCTGTGAAAATTTAAGATCGGTTATCAGGTCCAGCCTCCAATATATCGCAAACAAAGGGGCGTGCTCCGCCCACTTTTCTTTTGGTACGTATTTCTATTCATGCCAATACCATATATAGCAAATACTGCCGCCGTTGGTCAAAAAATGCCAAAGATATGACGATTTTAAATTTTGGGTTATATGGGCGAGGTCACGCCCCTTCGTCCACTCACAACTTTATAAAGTCAAGAATTTATTATTTCGTAAGAATATCGTATTGTAAAAATTTAATGACGATCGGTCCAGTAGTTAAGACTATATTGCGATTTTTAATTTTCCTAAAAAGGGGCGTGGTCCCACCCACTTTTCTCCTGGTACGTATTCCTAATTACGCCAATACCATATGTACCAAATAGCATCAACGTAGGTCAAAAAATGCCCTAAATATGGCGATTTAAATTTTTGGGTTATATCAGCAGTGCCACGCCCCTTTGTCAAATAAAAACTTCATAAAGCCTATTATTCTTTCCAGAGTCATAGCAAAATGCTGTGAAAGTTTCAGGGAGATCGGTCCAAGGGTTTGGCCTCCTATAAAGCACAAACAAACAAACAGACAGACAGACATTCATTTTTATATATATAGATTGAAAGCAGATTAATTATAATTAAAGTAACACGGGGCGAAAAAGGGGGATTTGGTAATAAAAAAATCTATGGCTACCTTACCTGTAGATAAAAAGTATATAAAATTTTAGGTAAATAAATATTACAAAAAAGTATTTTGTATAGCAAACATTGTTAGTGGTATAAGTAAGTATCTGAATTAAAAGAGGGGGCGGTGAAGTGGGCGTGGTTCATAGTAATATGGCGACGTTAACAGCATTAAGAGCAATATACTACCAAATAAAAAATAATCCGTTGGAAGGAACAAATTTGTACAGAGAACAAAAAGTTTAAAACTTAAATTTGGCGTGAAAAGGGGCGTGAAAGGGGGCGTGGCGTAGGAAATGTTTATTTCTACCTCGTCTGGAGTATAATGTGTATACAATTTGAAGTAAATATGTTAAAAAATATATGGGAGCAATTACATAATTTTAAAAAAGTGGGCGTAAAAGTGGGCGTGGTCGAAAAAAGTACCCTATTAATCATGCCAGAGTCCCAGTTAAATGCTGTGAAAATTTTAGGAAGATGGGTCCAGAGGTTTGATCTCCTATAAGGTACAAACAAACAAACAAATAAACAAACACACATTTCGTTTTATATATATAGATTATTATTTATATCATATTATTCATTTATATTATTTATATTTTATTCTTGTTTATTTTTGCTTTAAATCGGTTTTATTTTAGTTTGGTTTTATTTCAGAATGGTTTTATTTCCGTTTAGTTTTGAAACTCAAAAATATCTTAAATTTATAGGAAGATGCTTTAAAATTTAAATGCAGTTTTAGAGTTATTTTTATAGAATGGTTTGGCAAAATATAAATCAACTACTTGATAATTTTAAATACTATTTTTAATTCAATTTAGTTATTTGAGGAGGCTCAATCAAGAAACTTTTTGATAAATAGGTACCAAAAACTTTAAACAAAACAATAGATTTCATCGTAATGAATATTCATAGCAAAGGGGTGGAAAGTATTTTAAGACTCACTTACTTTAATAACAGCAAATAAAATTATAAAGTTAATTGGGATAAAGCAAATAAATTAACTTCCTTGCAAATAAAATCCACAAAATTCTGAAAATAAAGAAACTTAAGCAAATAGTTGCAATATTAATAAGGCAATGATAAAAAAATTACCACTAGTACGTCTTGCTCTGCTTAATTTTTTTTTATAGCACTTAAAATAAAAGTAAAAATAAAGGCTCAATATTTCAACTTCGAAACCAAAAAGACCAGTAACAACATTGAATTTACTTAAAGCTCTGACAAATACTTGACGTATCGTGAAGTTTTCAATTTAAAATATCTAAAAATTTACAAAAAAACCAAACTCCTTAACTAGCTAAGTAGTGTTGCAGCTAGTAGAATTTACAGAATATTTTTTTTCCATTAGTTTAACAACTCTAGTAATTTTTGTTCTTACTGTTTAATTTTCTTATCGTTGTTTTTTTTTCTATTTGGTTCACTTGTTTTAAGTTTGGTTCTCACTGTTTATTTTTGATTAAGTTACTTTAAGTTTTGTTTTAACTATCTGCTTTTGTTTCTATTTATAATTGTTGAAGTTATTTTAAGTCTGCTTTTCACTGTTTATTTGTTTCCAATGTAATCGTTTTTCCGTAATTATTCATCTCTATAACTTTTTCTTTAGTTTCTTTCTGTTTCCTTTATCCAAATTTATCTTCTAAAAAAACTTTGTTATGTTTTTGTTCAGTTTTCACCTCTTTATTTCGTGTGGCCGGACAAAACAATGTAGTTGTTTTGGCGATGAAACGTTCAAGTAGTTGCAGGACGTTTTGTTGCTTCATATAGTCTTTTGTTGGGTTTTTTTTTTCGTTTTTCTGCACTTCAGCTGGAGGAATGAATCGGAAATGGAACGCTGGGCAATGTGGTTGTTGGTGTCGTCGTCGGTTGTATTCCTTTGCTTGTGGTTGTTGTTGTTGCGTTGTCCAAACTGGTTGAGCTGATTTTGCCGCTGTTGTCGATTTTGGTGGTTTTCTCTTTATTTAGCTGGTGGCGCGCTTCGGCCCGTTGCCTTAGGTCGCTGACGCAGCTACGGCTACTGCCGCGATATTCGTTGGCGTCACTGACGTCAGCTGCTACGTTTGTGTCAGAAGGACTGAGCGACAAACTGAGAGAGCGTGGTTCGGAGCTCTAGTGCTTCCGACGACTACTTCCTTTTTTTTCACTTTTTAAGTTTTAATAAAAATTTTCTTCTGTTTCACTATCAGGCACACACTTTTTATAATTAGTAGCCAATTTGTTTTTCGTTTTTAACTTTATTTTTCTTTTACTTTAGGCCAGACAATGGCAGCTTAAGGTTTTAGCGCAGTTGCGCCCTTTACGCTGCGTGGCTAACTCAGCAAAATGCTCTGTTTTTTCACTTATCTTACTCTTTTATTTTCAGGCCGACCGCGATTTTCTTTTCCTTTTTATTTAAACGTTGCGCAAGTTTTAATTTTATTGGTTTTGCAATTTATTAGTTTTTTTTCCGACACGCAACTTGCTGCGGGTTGCCTTTCTTGCAACCATCCATTTCTTTCGCTCACGAAAAACTGAACAACTCGTTGCTGTACGCACTATTTGCATGCCTAAAACGCAGTCCGAGCTTTCGGTACCGTTTTGACATCACGTGAGGTACTAAAACTTCGTCGAGTTTTAGAAGCGCAGCCGTGATTGGTGTAGATCCACCTGCTTGAGCTTTATATTTTAGAAGCTCAAAAAGGATTGGCTGGGCTAGTAACAATCAAAACAATGTTATTTGCAAAGCTTTTCGCATGTATGTTTCCCAAAACGCACCCTAGAGGCGCTCGCTTTACAATACTTGCCCTTTCATTTAAATTTAATTTTAAATAGCCGAGCAACTTAATTTGCTTACCAAAAATAATCTTGCTTAATTTCGCGCTGATTTGCTTCGAAAAGTCACTTAGTAGAAAATTCCCTCTGAAAACTTCTTGTCTTAGATAATATTTTACATTACGACACCGAGTGTTATACTTCGTTGCGTTCTGTTCATAACTCTGATGTAGATATTTTCTGACTTTGTCCCTAACGAGGTCTTGTTCTAGGTGTTTCGGTAGAATCGTTACGTCTGGCTCACTTAGTAACTGAAGTTTTCTGGCTATCTTATAGGCGTTGGCGTGTGTTATCATGTTCGTTCCAAACAGAGCAAAATACTGTGTCATCCCTATAGCTGAATGCACCGATGATCGCAAAGCACACTCAATCCCGGAGAGATTTGCGTCCCACTCGCTCTGATCTCTATCTAAGTAAGACCTAATGGCTGCCAGTATCGACTGGTTAGCTCGCTCTGAAGCGTTTGCTTGGGGTGCGTAATTCCATGTCCTCGTGTGCTGAATACCAAACGTGGCAGTCATGTCTGCAAATTCTTTGGCAATGAACTGTTTGCCATTGTCTGACCATATCGACTCCGGTGTTCCAAACTTGTGGAAAACTTCTGTCACTAGAAACTCAACTACCCTTTTCGCTGATGCTTTCGCCATCGCTTTCAAAAGGACATATTTTGAAAAATGGTTTAAGGCAATGAAAATGAAGGAATTTCCCCTCTTCGACCTCACATAGGGCCCCAGAAAATCTATGTAAATTCTCTGAAACGGTCGCAGTGTGATCGCTTCTTTACCCATTGGTTTTCTAAGTTTTCGCGAATCCCCCATGCGAAACTTCTGAAGGTTCGTGAGAGTTTTTAATGATCTCGTTAGTCAACACGGCTGGGACCCAAAGTTTCCAAGCGAAATCTTCGATCAGGGGTTCCCCATCGTTCGGAATCGTGCGTTTATATATTCTGCCTTCTATAATCCTGATATCTGGAAGTTGGTCTTTATTTTTTTCCACACATTCTAACAAATCTTTGTTTTCTTCATTTTCGAAAGCCTCAGAGTCTAGATCCACGAGTGATTTCACCGTTAAACTTACCACTTCCATGTCATATCTGGACAAAGTGTCTGGGACAATGTTTTTCGTACCTTTTCGGTGTTGTATACTGAAACTAAAGCCCTGCAGAAGTAAGCTCCATCGAGCAAGCCTGCCACTTAACTCTTTGTGTGACATCAGCCACTGCAAACTGGAATGATCAGCGATCACTGAAAACGGCATCAGCTCAATATAGCCTCGAAATTTTTTTATGGACGCAACCACCGCTAGACACTCTCGCTCGGTGACAGAATAATTTTTCTGTGCCGACGATAACTTTTGCTAAAAATATGCAATTGGGTGTTCACCCTCTACATCGTCTGTCTGAAATAACACTCCCCCGATTCCTACGTCTGAGGCTTCACACTGCACGAAAAACGGTTTTTCAAAGTCTGGGTTTCTCAAAACGGGACTAGATACGAGAGCCTGCTCCAGCTTATCGAATGCTTCTTTAGCTTCTACTGTAAAAATGCATTCTTTTCTTTTCTTCAAGGTATCGAATATCGGAGCGGCAATTTTTTAAAAGTGCTTTAAAGTTTTTAACACCGATTATACGGCCTTGACGCTCTGAGTTTAAAACCTTCGCCATTTAATATAGAAATTAATTTCAAATTTTATATCATTAAAAGAGCTTCTTTAAACTCTTTTGAACAAAAATCAATCATAAAAAAATTGCTTTTTTTAACATTCAGGTGAGTACTGTCCCCTTAATTATTTCACATTACAGAAATACTTTGAATAGCTTCGCTTAATTAACTCTGAAATTACTCAAGCACAAACATTTTTATTCATAAAATGTTTATATAATTTGTTTATTGAAGAATTAAAAAGTGTAATTTACTTTTTATATCTGGCAGTTATAAAATTCGTACTGAGGAAACATTCCTTCAATCAATCAATTTATTTTTGATTAACGTGAATAAAATACAACCTTCGTTAAAATACAACATACTTCAACAAATGCTCATTTTATCTAAAGCTAAAATTAAAAACAAAAATAGACTGGTGCCATTGAGAGAAGACTATGACAATTACCTTCAATCTAAATTAACACGTAAGTAGAATGTAAGCTATCATATTTTTGATTGCAATTTTTAACTTAATTAATTAACACCAATGAACGTGAAAACTCATATATCACCTGATATATTTGGATATATTTGATTTTTTTTTAATTCCCTTCTTTTTTTGAGTCAAATTTTATTTTATTAAAATAATTTTTAAGTTTTCAGACCAAAAGTAAAATATTCACAGCTATCTTTACAGCTTTAGAAAATTGGACACAAAGTAATGTATTTCATCTAGTACGGCAAAATTTGACAAAATTTTAGGCATACAATTTCTAAAACAAATTTTCACTTTAGTTGTTGTTTCCCCGTAGCACGTAAACTAAGAACATAAAACACATATGTTTTATAGATTAAAAAGAAAAAACAAACTAACGAAAGCAAATGCAGTCTAGTTATATTATGTTTCTTTTCAGCGAAAGTACATGTGTGTATTTATTTACCAACTTGATCATGTGACGTCGTCACATAATTAGCATAATCTCTTAAATATTATTAATTTTAACTCTTCTACGTTTTACGTTAATTGATACGGTACTTTCGATATAGGCTTTGTAATAGCAGAGTGAAAAATATTTTAACATAAAACCTAACCGTGTTACTTGATTCTTAAATGAAAACGGATTGAATAAGTTTGTAAGAATTTATTGATGACAGTGTTAGAGCTTTTATGTATAGTCACTCCATAAATTTAATACCATAAACGGTAAAAATTTTAAAATGACTGCAGTTAAGGTTTTGCGCTGCTCTACGGACAAGTTGTGACTATTCGGATCTGTCGCTAACATATCTTCTTCCTCGATCAAAGGAATATTGTTTGTGGTTAAGGAATCAATACACGCTATTAAACCAAAAGCCTTCATGAAATCCCCACCCAAAAATAATTCTCGCTTTAGAGATAGAACCAAAAAAAACTGATTATTTCTGATTTATTTTTAAACTGAACACTTATCTTAATTACGCCTATCGTCGTGTTTGCGACCATCAGCCGTCTGCATCCCTGCACGGTATGGATGCATGTCTAACCCGGCTTGTTTCACAAATTCTAGGCAGTCTTTTCCTAAGCAGGTCACGGTTGCTCCACTGTCGAGCAAACCTTCGATACTGTTGAGTTCAATTTTAGTGTAGAGCCTCGTGTCTTCTCCTTCATACAACTTAGCCTCAGCAATTTCTTCTCTTCTTGCCTTTCTTAATCTGTATCTAGCTCTAGTTTTATCAATTTTCGATGCTTTTTTCGCAAAAATTCTATGTTTAGCCTGTTCGTACTCTACTATTCTTTGATGTAACGGTTTTATTGGTGATCGCGACGGTGATTCAAGATTTGAAACGATTTTCGCCTCTTCTTTTCTAACTAATAACTTAACCTGATTACTACGTAAGTCATCTTTTCCGTCTCGTTCTTCGGTTTGTACGGCTTTAACTGGGCGTCTGTTTGAGTCGAACTCGTCACCCCAGTTGTGGACGTGTTCGGAAACCGGTTTCTCTGACACCTTGGGCATTTTGGCGTAACTACACCATCACGGCCGCATCTAACACAAAATATGCGCCTATTGGGCGAAGGAAATTCTGCAAAACCGTGCCCCATTTGTTAACAGTTCCAGCACAGTGCCTCTCTAGTGCCACTGAAAGCAGCTACGTCAAAACTCGGTTCACTCCTTATCTCTTCAAAAGACAACTCGTTTACTCTTGCCGTCGCGTACTGGCGTTGATGTTGGTATACTTGTCGTTGATTTGCCAACAGGGTTTCCGCCCTTTTACATTCGCTCCAGAATTGCGCGAAGCTTTAAACCCGGATTGGGAAGACCAGTTGCGCGATTTGCGCCTTGAGATTTCCCTTCATTAGTACGATTAAATTTTCTTCGACTAGTGGTACACGTTGCTGGTTTCTAAGTCTCAAAACAGCATTATAAAAATCTTCAAATGGTTCCTGTGGTTGTTGTTTCCGATCCATGATCTGACGCTGAATGTCAAAGTCACTTTCGTACCTACGAAACTGAGTCACTAGAGCCTCTCTTAAATTTGGCCAGGATTGACTACAGCCAAGACGTCGACGCATCTAGAACCACTCCAGAGCACTGCCACTTAGCAACTGATGAAAACTTCTCACTAGGTCAGACCAAGAACAGTTAAAATCGATGCACAGCATTTCCACGCGAAATACAAAATCCTCAACACTCATTGATCTTGGGTTGCCGTCAAACTTTAAGCCCCATTTATCCACCTCGACTCTGCGGTGCCCTTCAGATGCCCTTCGTTCGGGTGGTGTCGCATAGTGATGCTGATGGACAGGTTGGTGTATCGATTCGTTCGTTATCTTCTTACCGTCTAGACGTGTTTTTTGCGAGCTCTTACTTTTAAAGATATCTTTAACCAAAAGTTCCAAATTAATATATATAAATAAAAATAAACAGCTTTGATCGGCGTGCTCATACATCTTGAAGCGTGATAACGTGGATTACATCCTTTTAAAATACTTGTTATTTAATTTAATTTTCAATATAAATATATACAATATATAAATGTATTGGGGGTTGGAATTAGTTTTAAAGGTTTTCTAAGAGATGGCGTAACTATCAATAGATCGCATCGGGCACACCTGTGACTATATTCATTTCAAAGCACATTGTCTAAGCTTCATTTTTCAGTATGTGTCATTCCACTGAAGTGTAAACAACATATATTTTTTTCTCTGTGAACATGTCGCCTTTCGTTCCAACAAAACGCAATTTGCGGGAAGGTTTACTTTTGTGCTTCCATTTGAAGAAAAAAGCGGTTGAAGCACAACGCACGCTTACTGAGGCTTACGGGGGCTATGCTCCATCGATTTCTACTTGTGAGTACTGGTTCCGTCGGTTTAAAAGTGGTGATTTTGATACGGAAGACAAAGAGCGTCCGGGCCAGCCGAAAAAGTTTGAAGATGAGGAATTGGAGGCTTTGCTCGATGAAGACCCGTGTCAAACCATTCAAGAATTGTCAGAATCATTGGGAGTCGACTTATCAACGGTCGGCAAACGCTTGAAGGCCATGGGAATGATTCAAAAGCAAGGAAATTGGGTGCCGTACCAGTTGAAGCCGAGAGACGTTGAACGGCGATTTTGCATGTGCGAACAACTGCTTCAACGGCATAAAAGGAAGAGTTTTTTGCATCGTATTGTCACTGGCGATGAAAAGTGGATCCATTACGATAATCCTAAGCGAAAAAAATCGTGGGGACCACCCGGCCATGCATCAACATCGAGGGCCAAGCCGAATATTCATGGCGCCAAGCTTAAGCTGTGTATTTGGTGGGATCAGAAGGGTGTCGTGTACTATGAGCTGCTAAAACCTAACGAAACCATCACTGGGGAACGCTACCAATAACAATTGATGCAATTGAGCCGAGCATTAAAGGTTAAACGGCCGGAATATGCCAAAAGACACGACAAAGTGGTTTTTCAACATGACAACGCACGGCCACATGTTGCAAGAACCGTCAAGGAAACGTTGGAGGCGCTGAATTGGGATGTGCCGACTACCACCTATTCAGATCGATGACGCAGGGCTTGGCTGAGCAGCGCTTCACTTCTTACGAGGATACCAAAAAATGGGTCGATTAGTGGATTGCCTCAAAAGACGAATCGTTCTTCCGGCGCGGAATCCATATGCTGCCAGAAAGATGGGAAAATGTTGTAGCTAACGATGGACTATACTTTGAATAATATACATTGTACCGTTGTTTCTAAATAAATGCTCAAAAACCGAAAAAAACCTTTAAAATTAATTCCAACCCCCAATATATTTGTTTATAATTTGCTTCTTTCCTTCTTCCTGTTTTGTTTTTAGCGCAAACAGGTTTCTATAGAGCAAATTATCGTATTTTCTTTTTACATCTGTTTTAACGCTACTGCAAAAACTCTAGTGCTTATTAAACTTTCAATTCGTTGGTTCTACAAAATCAGGGCTGCAAAGTTTCTACATTACAGTGTCTTTAAACAAAATAAACAGTTTTTCATAAAAAGCATTTAGGTTCATTTTTCTCCTTTTACTTTCATCTATATTGCAAAACTTACTATTAAACTGAAAATGATCTGCAATTTCCGAAACTGCGCTGTAAAAGGTGAATCAGACCGGCTGGTTACTTGCTGGTTGTGTGATTCATTTTTTCATATCAAGTGTGCAGCGTTGACTGCGAGGATCTTCGATGCACTCAACGAAAGTAAGGAACTTCGTTGGTCATGTGAAGATTGCAGGTTCACAAACGTTGAGATCTTTAAACTTATTAGACAATCTCGGAAAGGTTTTTTGGAGGTGGCTAAGGATCTAAAGGTAGCACAAGATAGACTGAGTGAATACGAAGATTTGTTTAAAAAGTTTAAAATTATGGACGAAGCTTACAATTCTCCAAAACGTGAACGTTCAAACAAAAATCTTCGTAGTTCAGCTAAAACTACTGATATAGCCATGCCATCGCCCAATAATAATACTGTTCTACCTTCTACTTTAACTGTTTTCCCTAATGTGAACATACAGCTTGAAGATCAATCAATTGGAGCTGTCAATACTGATCAAATTACTTATAATATCGCACCAACTAAGGTCGCTTCGTCAGCTGATCAGATTTCTCTTTTTGTTGAAGCAATACCAATCATAGAGGAAAATGCTGATTCTCCTCGCGTTTCTGCCACAAAAAAAACTTACGCTGAAACTTGTATTTCCTCAAATGTGGTCCCTGCACCTTCTCAAATTACTCCGGTTTCTACAGGAGCGATACCGAAACAAATATCGAACAGCAGTATCAAAGCCCCTGTTCATAAAGAACTTGTGATTATTGAGCCTGTAAAATCTATATTTGTTTCTCGTTTTGCAGCTGATACATCCGGTGAAGTCGTGTTATTCTATATAAACTCTAAGCTAAATGTTGTAAATAAAAATATCTCTGTTTACAAATTCAATTTTTCATACGAGCGAATTACGTCCTCTTTTAAAATATCTTTGCCTGGTGATCTTTTTCACAAGGTATTGGATCAAAAGTTTTGGCCTGACAATACGATGGTGCATGAATTTATTTCTAGACCTCGGCCTACAACTTCCTTGGCTACTTTTTCGGTTTTTAACAAGAATCAAAAAAACTAGATTGTTGCTTTCAGTTCCTTATCCTTTACCAAAACGTTCGTGGCATTAACACAAAACTAAATAATTTATTAATTTTGAGTCACAACCTTCACTTTAATATAATAGCTTTTAGTGAGACTTGGCTGAAACCTAACACTCTAAATACTGAAATTCTGTGCAACAAATTTAACATATACCGCAAAGATAGAAACTCCATTCCTGGTATTTGCTCTAAAGGTGGGGGTGTGTTGATTGCAGTCAAAGCGACACATTTCTCTGAAGAGTTATTAATTCCAGAATCCTTGGACATTGAATTCTGTTGTGTTCATGTTAAGTTTGGTTCCTTGAGCCTTTTTATTACATGCTCATATATTCCTCCCCTTTCTACCTTAGAAGTTTATAGCAAACATTTGGCTTCTATTAGTAAAGTTTGCTCAAAACTGCAATCAAATGATCATATTTTAATAACTGGAGATTTTAACCTGCCAAACGTTTCTTGGAACTGCTGTTCTGAAATTCCTGAAATATTTTTACCTTCGTCTGAAAGTTCATCCGATAATTACTTTTTAAACGAGCTCTCAATCCAAGGGCTATTCCAACTTAACTGCATTTTTAACAAAAATAATCGTTTGCTTGATCTGGTGTTTTTTGATGACAGCAATATCGCTTCTGTGTCTAAATCAGACCCTCTGGTTACACCCGAAGATTCTCATCATCCAACATTAGAAATTATTTTAATTTTTCCAAAACCATCTGCGCAGTATTCTGATTCTCAACCACCTATTGAGTTTAACTTTAAAAAACAAACTACGTGATTTTGAAGAATAACTTGTCTAATATAAACTGGAATTCTATTCTAAATATTAATACAAATAATTTATCTTCTCAGAGTCTTGATGATGAGGTATATGCGTTTAATAGAACGCTCAATGATTGTTTTCTTAAAGCTGTTCCGCAAAGGAAAGCCTCCTTGACATCGGGTCCGGTATGGTATACAAATGAATTAAGAAAAATGAGGAATTTGAAATCTAAATAGTATAAAAAATATCAAAAAACACATAACATATGTGATTTTGGACGATATACCTCGATTAAATACAGTTATCAACAGTTATGCAAACAATCCTATAATACCTACTTAACAAAAGTAAAATTAAACATCAAATCTGATGCTAAATCCTTCTGGAACTTTGTTAACACAAAACGCAAGATCGATTCCTATCCTTCTTTTATGAAGTATGATTCGGTTGAGTCTGATAATGATAATAGTATTTGCAATCTTTTTGCTGACTTTTTCAAGTCGACTTATTCATCATCGTCCTATGATTATTTAAGTTATTCTTTCAATATTCAATCTGGGGATATATATTTCCCAATAATTGACACAAACACACTCTTATCATTTTTAAAAAATATTAAAACATCATATAAAAGTGGTCCTGATAACATACCTTCGTGTATACTAAAATACTGCTGTGAAGAATTAGTAACTCCAATCTCTTTACTTCATCATTAAAATCCTGCTATTTTCCTGCAGCCTGGAAGCATTCATTTATCATTCCGCTGCATAAATCCGGAAATAGGTCTTTAATTGATAACTACCGTGGCATCGCAAAATTGAGCGCTTTGCCTAAACTTTTAGAGGCAATTGTTACATTACGACTATCGCATAGCGTTAAATCTTTAATGTCTCCTTTCCAACATGGATTCCTTTCTGGAAAATCCACTGTTACTAACCTTCTCGAATTTACATCAAAAACTATAGAAAACTATGGAAAAGGCATGCAGACTGATGTTATTTACACGGATTTTAGCAAAGCTTTTGACGTTGTAAATCACAAACTACTGATCTTAAAATTACATCTTGTTGGATTTCCTATACCATTGGTAAAGTGGATTGAATCTTACTTAAGCAATAGAACACAATCTGTTCTTTTTAAGCTCAAGAAATCACACGAGTTTCCTGTTACTTCAGGAGTACCTCAAGGAAGTCATCTTGGGCCTCTTCTGTTTCTACTTTTTATAAACGATTTGCCATCTGTCATAATGCATTCCAGCATCTTATTGTTTGCTGACGACGTCAAACTCTTCCTTTCTTTTAAAAATGATAATGACGCTGTATTTTTGCAAGCCGACATAGATCATCTTCATAACTGGTGCAAAACGAACCGTATGAACCTCAACATGAAGAAATGCAAGCATATGTCTTTCTCGCGCAAACCACCAATTAAATGTACCTTCAAAATTTGTGGTTATCCATTGGAGTCCTTAGATAGTTTCAATGATCTTGGAGTTACAATGGATCCTAAACTACGCTTTAATATTCATGTAAATAAAATAATAAATAGAGCAAATAGTACTTTAGGATTTATTAAACGTTGGGCAAAAGAGTTTAATGATCCTTTCATAACGAAAACCTTATTCACTTCCCTAGTGCGGTCTATCTTAGAATACGCTTCAGTTGTTTGGTACCCACGATACGGTTGTTACATAGACGACATTGAATCAGTGCAGAAACAATTTCTTTTGTTTTGCTTAAGCTATCTTTATTGTAATACTGATTTTCACTTACCACCTTATGAATATCGGTTACAACTCTTAAATCTTCCTTCTTTAAAAAATCGGAGAATTATGATAAATGCTTGTTGGATTATAAAACTTTTACATGGCTATGTAAACAGTCCATATTTATTGAGTAAAATATATTTTAATATTCCTCTTCGTCCTAGAAGATCTTTTGAGTTACTCCACATGAACTTTTGTAGAACTAATTATTTGCAAAATGAACCTCTTAGAAGCGCTTGTGGTGATTTTAATTTTGTATCTGATAATATATCCTTAAGTGAATCCATGGACTCAATCAAACATAAAATTATAGATTACCTGCAGTACCGTCGTTGATTATGTAAAGTTCTTTCAAACATATATCTGATGCATCTGGTGATTTGTAAACACATTAATATAACAATCTAAATGGATAAATGGACCTAAGCGTAAAATGGAAAATTTTGGTGGATAAACATATAAGTAATCTGAATGGACCTAAACCTGGGATCTTCAGTTGCCTCATATCTTCATGATGATTGTAACTACACTTGTCGACGGTACCGTGGTGTCTTGGTGTATTTTTACCTCTTGAAACACTACTTTAGATCGATTTGTAATATATTAATATGAGTGGCCGATAAGACCTAGTTTGTCTTGGAGCCTGCGTTCGCAACTGGTTTTCTTTATTTTATGAAAATTGATTTGGTGAAGTTGACCTAGTTTGTCGAGTAACCACCCTGTCAAGCCCGGATTTCACCGGCTTCAGGGAGACAGAACGATATATATTATATATATACCTATTGGAGTGGTGTTTTATTGGGTATGAGACCTTATTTGTCACACGACTCCGCCGTATACAAAAATTGTTGCTAACTTGACCTTGTTTGTCTTGAATACGCAACCCTGCTATGCTGTCTGATTTTATCAATTTTGACTTAACTTTTTTTCTATTATTTTTTATACTTTAATAAAATTATATACTTTAAGCAATTTACTAAAACTTTTTAGTTTGTTAAAAATACATTATTTCATTCAAAATCATACTTTATATTTTTGAATTGTATTAAATATCTTATTTTATAATTTTAAATTTGCTATAAAACCTGTTAAGGTTGAGCAATCAAGTAAATAAATAAATAAATAAAAAATGATGTAAGCATACGTTTGTATGCATGCTCATTTCCATTTTACATGGTGATGTCAAAAAAAAAAAAAAAAAAATTATGGCCATATGACGGCCCTGCCGGTTTTTTTCAGCCGATGGGTAGCTCTCGCGTACGTGATGAAATTGAGTCGCCGATGGTTGCCTGTACAAGGGTGGTGGTGGTTCTCCAAAATTCGAATTCGAAAAAGGAGGTCTTGTTGGTGGACGTTCTGCAAGTGGTGGTAGATGTCCCAGGTTCGGATTAGCTGAGGCAGGTCTCAATGGTGGTGGAAAAGGATAGGCTACTTTCGCCAGTGCAGGTGCTTCATTTGCCTGTGGCTCCGGCACTACTGATCGAATGCTGTCTTGCACGATTTATGGCACTAATAGCTTCAGTCTCTGCTCCATGCCACGCATCATCTCTACCTGTGCCAACTCAACCGCCGACTGTACCTCTTCTCTCCAAAAGTCTCTCACATCTCTCTGTCCAAAATCCAATGTACCTTTTCCTACCCTGACTGGTTTGTGCATCCTAAATTCCTGACGTACCCCCTTCGCGGTAATACTACTATACTCAGGCGAAGTCAACTAGCTGTTGTCCGTTCGTGACCCTCTACTCAAGTCATGAGTGGTGTTTGACCTGTCCAAAGCTTTTGCCGCGGTGGCTTCCGCTGCTACCAGAGCGTTACCGCTCTTCGGTTTTGCCCCTGTCGACATATTGGGATTTTCTAATACTTTACTATTTTGTCGCGTCAACACCATGACAATCTTACTCGCAAAATAGAACTCGTATCGGTAAAGATCCTAAGTAAAACCAAAATTTTTTTGTCAAAAAAAAAATACCAAAAATTTTTAATACTAAAATATTTTTTCCGCTGCTCAACCCGAACTGAAAGGAAATTCCCACCTAGTTTTTTCTTAGTTTGCGTCAATGCGCCAACAACTTTACCAAAAATTTTATCAAAAACCTGTAAGGAATGAGAAAATATACCAAAAAAAACCGTAAACAATTGTAATACAATATATCGGCTGAGGTCTAAAAAGATTTATCAAATAATTAAGGAATTGTAGCAAATATTTAAAGGTAGTAGTAATATATGTCTCGACCAAGGTCTAAGAAGGACGCATAAAATAAGAAAAAGATTATGCTTCTAACGAAAAACTTATAATATACCAAAAATCAGAAATAAATTATACCAAAATGTAGTAAAAATATACTTATACTATCCCAAAATAAGTAATATAATATATGGCGAAACAGACCTCACTGTTTTAACGACATAAACTTACTAAAGGCAATATATATAGCTAACCAAACGTTGGTTACCGCTTCACAACTATAGACTGATTCTAAAAAAACTGGCATATCGTTAGCCAACTCCCAAGAACTGATGTTCTCTCCAAAGGTAACTTTTATTTAAATTCAAAAACACAATTCAATTTTTTTTAATTTTAATTTATCCCAAGTCTGGCAACTTTGTCGGAATTGCAGACATTTATTGGGTCCACCACAGTGTCTATTTACACTCGTCTCACTCGACCGACCCTCCCCGACTTTCACAGCAGAGATAAGGAAGTTTGACTGTAATTACAGTACGGCCCAAGATCAAAAACTTCGATCATTTAGTGACTTACTTTGCTCTGAAACTCGTTATCTTGAGTGTTTTTTTTTTCTTCAAAACGTTTACCGCCGCCAAATGGTGGTGCTGTGTGCGGCTACTAAGCGCACATTCAAGCTAACACTATTTTCATTACTTTAAAATGTTTTCGATCAAAGTAGCAATAACAAAACTTCAGACTTAAAGTGAGTCAAGTTTTGTGGGTGACCCCCTCTCTACTGCCTCGTGTCATGGTGAGTCGGCCGACTGAGGCCAGCATAAACCGACACCAGCGGTGTTAAATTTTCAGCCGCCCAATCTGGAACAGACGCTGACCACGACGCCGACCACTATGGATCAGACGCGCCTTGGATTCACTCGGGTGCGCGGGGTCGTTAATCCCGTCATCCTAAAAACTTCAAGATGCCCGTGCGGCAATGAAGCAAAACTTACTGCATTATTCTGTATCACGAACAAGCACACCAACGATGAGAAAGACACGAAAAGCAATACTTTTTTCCATACAAAATTATATTGCTTCCCGTTTCTTTCTCATCGTTAGTGTGCTTCTTCGTGATACAGAATAATGCAGTTAGTTTAAAAAAAAAATTACTATGTGTATTTGGAACCGATGGGCATTCAGCCACTCGTCGCAACGTCAGTCATGGTTCTACGACCATTTTGCTGCCGGACATACGCGTGCTGGATTCCCAGTTTAAAAAAACTCAAAAGTTAGAATAGTTAAAAAATATAGAGTTGCCCCTAAGTCAGTTAATCTCCAAATGAACAGCACGTCGCAACAGTAGTCAGGGTTCTGTGACCCAATCGCTACTGGACTTACGTATACTTCATTATTATTTAACCCCTTAGGCCTACTCACACAAAAAAAATACCAAAAGTAAAAATCAATTCCGATTGAACAACACGTCGCAACAGTAGTCAGGGTTCTGTGACCCAGAGGACTTACGTGTACCTTTGAATTATAGGACCCCTGCTCCGATGTGCGCTAAAAACTAAAAAATTTTATTTATGCTTCAACTCCCATCTTCACTTCATTTTTTTGGAGCCTCAAATTACTTTATGCGCTTCCACAAATACAGCATTCCTGCAAACCAAGTCTTCAAGAAATCTTGAACGAATAATGAACGATTCCTCCTTGACGAAACATGCTGCTTCGGTCATACCTTCCCATTGACGACCATCCCTTATAAAAGTTAAAAAATCGTGAACTAATCGAAGACTTGCTTATTTTTTTTTCGTGAGCAAAAACACTCTAGCCTCTTTTCTTAAAGAATTATCGACAAAATGTATCCATGCAGTAAGTTTCTTAAAGAGATCTTCCTGCCATGTTCGTGTGCGCTACTTCGGACTACAGGAGCCTGTATGCCGCTCATCGACTCTCTTTTCACTAAGTCGAGCTGGAAAATATTACAAAATAGTTTGTCGGGCCCCACGTTGGGCGCCAATTCTGACATGTTCACCTGCAAAATAATCAGTGCTTTGGACACTGATCAACTTCCTGCTAGCTTGCTGGCGGCGCTGGTACGCTTGCGTATGCGCGGCTATTGCTCATCGGATATGGGTTGGTTCTTGCCAAGCGAAAACTAGCAGCAGTGAACGACATAAATAAAAATCGTACCAGTCTTGATACCCAAAAACTGGCCGCGACTAATAATAAGTCAAAAACAGACGACGAGAAAAATAAAAAAACAAAAAAAAAAAACAAAAAAAAACCAAAAAAAACCTTCACGGCTCCTGGTTAGTTACCTAGAGAGGAATGACCGTCAGCTCTTGGTCGTTTTTGCGAGCCGATGTGAGGGTGTTGTTCCATCGGCTCTGACTGCCCGCCCACGAATGGCTAAATGCCAACCTTGGTGATCTTAAGGTACACTTTGATAAAATCACCTCAAAGCTAAAAGATACTTACGCCGAACGCCTTTTTAGTCTACGCCACCTACGCCTTTTATATTACTTCTACTCATGTTTTATTCTTTTTAAACTTTAGCACACACTTTTATTAGTGAACCTTTTAAATTTACAAAATACTCTTACGCTTACTCTTAAATAAATTACTAAAACTAGTCTGGTAAACATTTTTTTTCTTTAAATGGAAGCTAAACATCAACATACGAAACTATATCAAGATAAAAGGAAGTAAAGCAAGAAGAAAATAATTTGTGAATTATTATCAATTTACAATAAAACCATTTTGACATATTAATCAAGGTTTTTCCAGGATATTTCTAGGCAAAGCTGAACTTTAAAAATAAATAAAATGAAAGAATGTAGCTTAAATTTATTATCAAATATAGTATTAGATTAGATTATCTTCTTAGATCTATTCACCCTATACTACGATACCATAAATCTATATTTTAGTTTTGGAATTGAGTTCTGTTTTCGCATTAGACTACATTATATTTTAGTTTTGGTTCATATTATGTTTTAGCTTGTAAGGAACAAAATTTCTGCGTAAATTTTCTCCCACATATGTTCTTATTTTTTTCCTTACCTTTCCTAGGCTTGCCTTCAGCTGGCGACTGGGTCGCTCACTTAGGCGATAGAGAGCAATTTCAACCCCACCGGGACTTCAACGACAAGACGGAAGCATGCCCAAAGAGCTGACTTCATAATTACTAGAGACATACCAGTCATATTTTTTATATTAATTTCTTTATTTCTTCTTACTTATGAAGTAACAACTCTAAATACTATGTAAATATTTTCTATTTAGAACGTAAGCATAATTTACATCCGATATAATCGGATCAATAAAAAAGAATATGAATTTAATAAGGAACCTGCTTCGTGTCCTCATTTCATAAGGGAAACTAGTCGTGGGGCATATCTTTGTACGAAGGGATAAGTTCTAACGAAATAAGAAGAATTAAATACTTACGTAGCATTACAATTAAATATAAATATATGAAAGTCAAAATTACAATAATAAAGAATAGTTAGGCTTATTAAAACCTATATAATCAAATAAATACAAGTAAGGTTAGTAAAGAGTACTCTAAACCCGGGCTAGCTTAATAGTGACATATGTGAAGTAGGGTAGAACAGACATTACTAATAGGTATTACCAACAGCTTCCATAGGGTTACGTTGTGGGTAGGTTTCCTACCGGGATGGCTCTCTTGTTAATATGTCTTTCTGTTTTATTTTTTTCATGCACCATGACGATAACGGGCATTACACAAACAAGCCAGACAACTGGCCAGAGGGAAGCATGAGACCAAACCAAAAGAACGGGAACATCGTACGATATTCGAGAAAGTTCGACGAGAAGAGAAACCTACCAACAACGATGGCCACGCTAAGAAGAAGACAACTGGTTATAAAAGAGGGAACTTAGAGCAAATCGTGGTTGTTATTTTTCAAGTGTGCTCGAGTAAGGACGTGAGACCGGCAGTAGTATTCGTTGGTGGCAGAAAGTTCTGCCCGCACCAACCAGCAGCGACGCCAACACTCAAGAAATTAATTAACAATTATAAGGCGACAGTGCAGCAAAAGGAAGCGTACGCAGCGACGTCAACACTCAAACATTAAGAAACAATTATAAGGCGACAGCGCAACAAAAGGAATCGCCCCGACAAGCGTAACATACAACCAAGGAAGACGTGGTGTGAAACTGCGACACTACGGCAGAACAACAGCAACTAGATTGAGGAGCCTGATAAAGTATCCACCCTTTTAATTTATCATATTATATAAATATTGTATTTAAGGAAAACCATCCCAACCACGTAATGCAAGGTATGTATTGGGGCCTCACGAAGGGATCCAAGTAGAGTGAAAATCCTCGTAATTAAGTGAAAATATAGTGAACATAAAGTGGAAAAGAAGTATAACGAACGAAATAGTGAACAAGAGCGACGCATACCCAAGGAATCAGAGTGAACGGACGGGCTTATATGGGAAGTACCGCACCCGAACGTTTGCTCCTCTGTCCCATTTTGGGAAAACTAATTAAGAGAGACGTCGCGACGTAGTTATAAAGCTTCTTGAACTTCGGACTGAGGACGGGCTAATGTGGGCAGAACCGCACCCGTTCTAGGTCTCGTTTCATCCCTTCTCGGGATCAGGGGTTGTTTAGTAGGACATTTCTAAAGTTAAGGGTAAACCACTGTGCGATTGATCGGAAGGGGTTTAGGAAGTAATTTATTCAATCCAGACGGCTCGAGAGATTGACCAGAGTACCAACAGGGAATCAGCCCGGCGATTTCGAATTCAAGGTCCGGGCTAATGTGGGCAGAACCGCACCCGGTCTTGGATTTAAAATTGTAATTCGGGAGTAAGACACATGTGACTATTTGAACCCAAATTCGGACCACGATCAAAGCCTTCAACTTTGTTTTAATAAGAACCGATCAATTGCCATTAATAGGGATAGTTTCACTATGGAATTAAAGTTATCCATTCGTGATCGTCGTACCCAATACCTACCTTGTGATCCAGTATAACTAATTTAGTATTTAAGGAGAACAGTTATCAAAGTTAAGCAAAATAATCAGTTGAACAAATTAACTGACGCCAAAATAAATTACATTTTCCTCGCTACAAAATACTCGGCTGAACTCAATTAGTGTAGCATGTAAGGGTTACTATTCATTTACCTTTCTTTGAATGTTGTTAAGCAGTTGTAGTAATATTTGGTGTTCAGCCGAACGTGTTTAACTTACGATTTAAATACTTATGCTATCTTCAAATGAATTTTTTTTGATTAGATCTTAACAGAAAAATTTACATTAAACCGGAGGTTAATGTTTTAGCGAAATAATATAAAAAGTTATTAACAAATATTTTCTTTCTCCGATTTCAATTACAGCCCACCTTCCGTGAGGCTAAGTAGCTATAAGTAAAAATCTATACTTAAATTATCTTAAAATATTCACCTAAATAGAAGGTATTTCTTATATTTTTTTTTTTTTTTTTTTGATTAGATGTCAACATAAAATTTACATTAAAACCGAATTTAATCTTTGTCGAAATAATGTAAAAATTATTAATAAATATGCTTTTCAAATTTCAATTTCGAGGAAAACTACCCACACGTATTTAATTGTGGCCCACCTTCCGTGAGGCTAGGTAATTATAAGTTAAAACTTTGTTAGATATTAAGCGTATTCTGAATTTGACAATTAAGAAATATTGAGTTCCGAAACCGCTGTTTTTTCATTTGGTGTCCGTTTCCACAGGAAACGTTTTACAAATTCTTGTATCGAACCCTGGGTCTGGCGAGCGAATCCTCGGCCGGAAAACGGGTCGTTACAAGCTTCAGTTTTAAATTAAATTTCCGTTTTTGGTTTTACAATAAGATTTTTTTTTATGACCAAATTCCGTTTTGGTATTCGATTAAATTATATTTAGTTTTCTTTCTTCTTTTTTTTCAAGTTTTAGTTTATGAATAAAATTATCTTTCCGTTTTTGCTCAAAATGATGTTTTAGTTTTGAATAAAATTCCCGTTTTTGTTTTTACCATAGTTTTATTTGAATTTAGTTTTCGCTGACATTGTTTTTGGTTTAAGTTAGCTTCATTTATATTATATTATAATTTATATCATATTATTCATTAAATTATTTATATTTTATTCTTGTTTATTTTTGCTTTAAATCGGTTTTATTTTAGTTTGGTTTTATTTCAGAATGGTTTTATTTCCGTTTAGTTTTGAAACTCAAAAATATCTAAAATTTATAGGAAGATGCTTTAAAATTTAAATGCAGTTTTAGAGTTATTTTTATAGAATGGTTAGGCAAAATATAAATCAACTACTTGATAATTTTAAATACTATTTTTAATTCAATTTAGTTATTTGAGGAGGCTCAATCAAGAAACTATTTGATAAATAAGTACCAAAAACTTTAAACAAAACAATAGATTTTATCGTAATGAATATTCATAGCAAAGGGGTGGAAAGTGTTTTAAGACTCACTTACTTTAATAACAGCAAATAAAATTATAAAGTTAATTGGGATAAAGCAAATGAATTTACTTCCTTGCAAATAAAATCCACAAAGTTCTTAAAATAAAGAAACTTAAGCAAATAGTTGCAATATTAATAAGGCAATGATAAAAAAATTACCACTAGTACGTCTTTGCTCTGCTTAATTTTTTTTTATAGCACTTAAAATAAATGTAAAAATAAAGGCTCAATATTTTAACTTCAAAACCAAAAAGACCAGTAACAACATTGAATTTACTAAAAGCTCTGACAAATACTTGACGTATCGTGAAGTTTTCAATTTAAAATATCTAAAAATTTACAAAAAAACCAAACTCCTTAACTAGCTAAGTAGTGTTGCAGCTAGTAGAATTTACAGAATATTTTTTTTCCATTAGTTTAACAACTCTAGTAATTTTTGTTCTTACTGTTTAATTTTCTTATCGTTGTTTTTTTTTTCTATTTGGTTCACTTGTTTTAAGTTTGGTTCTCACTGTTTATTTTTGATTAAGTTACTTTAAGTTTTGTTTTAACTATCTGCTTTTGTTTCTATTTATAATTGTTGAAGTTATTTTAAGTCTGCTTTTCACTTTTTTTTTGTTTCCAAAGTAATCGTTTTTCCTTGATTTTTCATCTTTATAACTTTTTCTTTAGTTTCTTTCTGTTTTCTTTAACCAAATTTACCTTCTAAAAAAACTTTGTTATGATTCTTGTTCAGTTTTCACCTCTTTATTTCGTGTGGCCGGACAAAACAATGTAGTTGTTTTGGCGATGAAACGTTCAAGTAGTTGCAGGACGTTTTGTTGCTTCATATTGTCTTTTGTTGGGTTTTTTTTTTCGTTTTTCTGCACTTCAGCTCAGGGAACGAAAATAAACTCTAACGTTTCGTTCGTTAAGGTAGTAAAGCGTTCATTTGAGAGAACTGAACGTTTATGTTGTGTAGCATTCATTATCAAGGCCATTATTCGGTTGCGTTCAAGTTGCATACTTGAACATAAACATCATTGTTCCGTAGTATAAGCTACACTAAAGAACCTTATGAGAAGCGTTGTTTGAGAGACTGAGAAAGCAGAGAGAAAAACATTTTATCTTTGTTCAAGCACATGCTGCGTGTCAAGGGCGCATCCAGTTTTGTAGGTAGCATACATTTGCAGGGCGCTCTTGTTTTAGTATGAATAATCAAAGCATTTTTTTAGCTATTCAGTTTATTTATTTTTATACTCTTTCTAACGCCCATAAAAAGGCGTGTCTGGTTTAGAAAATTATATTATATATTCTTGATCAGCATCACTAACTGGGCCGATTTAGCCGTTTCCGTCTGTTTGTCTGTCTGTCGACACGACTCTTTTTTTAACACAGCTGCTAAGAAAATCTCAGTTTATTTTATTAGTGCGTGTTATCACGTTATGACTGGAGAATTCAGAAAATAAAATATTAATTTTTCCTTGTTACATGTAAGTAAGTTCACTTGTATAATATAATTTTTTATAGAATATAAGACTACTGTTTAATGTTTATGGAATTGTGTTTCAATTGTACATGTTAAGGTCATGAAATCACGCACTCCTTCGAACAGCCATATATGGCTTCTGACGGAAATGAAACTACTTTTTTACATAAAGTTTTGTTTGTGTATCTAGTTATTCCATTTTAAACAAACTCAGAAAAAAGTTCAACTTTGAAATAAAAAACACAGGTATTTGTTTTAAAATCTGAAATTTCGTTAGTTTTAAGGAAATTATTTCTTTAAACAATATCAATTTATTGCATCTATTTAGCATTTATTTCAAAAAATTAAGAATTTGGATTCAAAAGTAAAATTTTATTTGTTTTATTTTTTATATTGATTTTAAAAATGAATTGTACACTCAGACTACAATCAAAGAAAATTATTTTTTCAAATTTTTTTTGCAAATGGAAATTATTCTTTCAGAAAGAAAGAAATTTTCTTTAAAGGAATAAACTATTTCTTTGTTTTGGAATTTATTTCTTTACTTTAAAGAAAAGTTTCCATTTAAAAAAAAAAAAAATTGCGCTGAAACAAATAAAAAATTTTTTTAATATTGAGTAAATGTTCTTTGATTTTAATATGCTTCTTTTCTCAGTGTATAAATCCATAAAAAAATTTTAGCTGGATCATAAACCGTGTAGTAGTGGGTTAATATTCTATCTAAAAATAAAGATGAAGTGCGAAAATTAGTTGCTCGGGTAGAAACAACGCCTAACTCCCAAAAAATCACTTTATAACAAGTTTTTTCTCTTAAAAAGTCTGAAAATTTATTTAAATGACTTAAAATTTTTACATGTTTCGATAATTAAAACTCACCATATTCATCACTATTTTTGTAATGTAAAACAATTTTTATAGAAAGTACTTAGGTATTTAAAATTAATATTAGAAAAGAGAATATCTAAATGGTTTAAAGATATCTGACTGACACTACAACGATTTCACTTCAACGTCTCTTAAGTCCTTTCAATGGCTAGGCTAAGCCGAAATAGTATTTTTTATGTTAATACTCCTATCATAACGGTTCTAAAAAAGATGAAGAAACATACCTTTGATTTTTACCTGCGCTACTTACTCTTAATTTTATTATCATTTTAAAATCATTTTAAAATTTAAAAAATCCTCTTAATTTTATTATCATTTTATTGTCATAAAAAGTAAGAAAAAACATTAATATATATCTGTATGGTTGGTTTTTCTTACAAAATAGGACAAAAACCAAATCCAACTGACTTTAATGTCAAATATCTCTCCAAATTTATTTTTGTCATGTTGGTACATTGTTTTTTATAGAACCAAATTAATTAAAAAAAACCGTAGCAAGATAATATTAAAAATTACTTTCTGTCGTGTCCAATATATTGGACAAATTCACTGAAAGAGTTTATATTTACTTTAGCGCTCGGCCCTTCCTGTTCAGCAAGATCCGAGTGCGGCCCCTTGTGAATTTTACTATATTAGTGCGAACTAACACGAATAAGACGATTGCTGAACTTTCATGGAATTACACCGCACAGTGGTTCCATACTGTATTCATGTAGGAATAAAATAGAAGGATTCGTCATTGATCAATAAAATTATGCGTGTGAGTTATAATTAGAAAACAAACAAACCCGCCCCAAACCGCGACTACTTTCCATGTAACACAAAAACTATGAACGCTACATACTTTTGTTGTAGATATAGTAAAACAGCTCTTTAAAAAAAGTATACGAATTTATTTATTCTTTTGTTCGTTTAAGATAGGTTCGCAGCCAATTATTTTAAATGTTAATATTAACTTTAAGATTGTAAGCAAAATACAATTTCAATTCATAAGGAATTAAATTTTTTAATTTAAGCTATCACTCTGCTCTGTCAAAAATAATATTAGCATTTATTTACCCTCTTGGTTTCTTTTAAGCAGGTTCGCAGCCAATCGTTTTAATTTTAATATCACCTCAAAGGCTTAAGGGTTATAACAAAATTGTCACTAGAAAACTATTTGATTCCGCGTTCACACCACTGTGCAACTCTTCCTGATTCTCAATGCTATGAATAGAGAATAATGATGCAATAAAACAAAAACAATTCGACAGTGTTAGCGTCATCCCAGTGGTAAATTAACTCATTACATAACCTCTTAATTTCTTCTTACGATGTAGATGACAGTCCTATTTAAAAGTACTTCGATTTTTTTATTGCGTACTTTTATTTTTTTTATTATTTGGCGTAATCTAAAGTAATCGTGATTATTTTTTGGTTATTTGTAATCTTAATCAATTACTAATAGAATTTTTTTGCATAAGAATTGTTTTATCATTACAACTATTTTTTAAATATAATGTAATTGATTACTAGTCGTGATCGAAATTTCCCAGTTGAGGTGTGAACTTTAAAAAAGCAAGCAGTTTTATTAAAGTATACTTCTTTTATTTGGAACACACAAAGTCTTACCAGCGGGAAAAAATTATTGCTTCTGCTCAGAGTTGCCAAGTTAGCAATATTATAAGCTAACATATTTTTTCGGAATTTATCTTGAGGTTTTGGGTGTATCTGTCTATGATATATTTCGGTCTTTTTTTCACAAATGGATTTCAATGACAAGTAAATATAATAATAATTTATTATTTATAATAATAATAATGTAATAATTTTTGCAGTTTAAAGAAAACATAAGTAAACTGCATTTACTACTGTTATTTCCATGTTATTTAAAAAATTTACAATAGTGAAAATGACAGCTTTTTAAATTTAATCCAAAATAAAAGAAAAAACCGTTTGTAAGTAATTTAACGTGTATCTATCTTAACTCAAAATATTAGCAAGTATAAGTATGGTATTTTTCAATTAGATATTAAATATTTGATATAAAAAATCAATTTCACTTTATTTTTAATAATAGTTGACACAGAAAAAACGCGTTCGCTAGTATTAGACGTTGGGCAAATAGTTAACAGAGCATTAAGGAGACACTCAAGCTTTTTTGTTCTTTTCTGAAAGCGATCTAAATAATAAATGTAAATCTTCTACGAGTCAATCTACACGCTGGTCACCGAATTGACAACCCTAATCTTCTAGCTTTTTCTAGCTTGTTTTGAAAAGTGAATATTTTTTTAAAAATAATTATTTTAATTATTTTTCAATGCTTGTTTTTAAGTGTGTTGCCGGCTTTTTTTTAAGAAACAATAGAAAAATTGTTTCTTCCAATCTGTTAAGGTTTTAATGTTAGCGCATTCTTATGAATAAAATATTTGCAAATTAAAATTTTCATTTACGCAAAATAAAAACCTATATGTGTATTTAATAACATAGAATGGAAAGGTAAGTAAAAAGCGCAATGAACATTGTAAAAACAGAGCATGAAAAAAAAATAGAATTGCATATGCGTAATGTGATATAGTGTTTATTGAATAAGATTTAAAAGCTATTGCTGTGACATACCAGAAGGCTTCTTGAAATTTAATATTTCAAAACTCCGTGTCTGTATATAAATATTACGATTCATCTGATGATGAGGGAATTTTTGCACAAATAGAGTTAAATATCCAAGAGTTGGTTGAAAATACATTTTTTACATTATATATATAATTTTATACATATGAAAAAGTGTTGGCAACACTGATTCTGAGACCCAAAATGAGAGAGAATAGCCTACGTAAAAAATATCGTATGCCGAATGTGTTGAGTAGAGAGTATGCAAACATAATTATAATGTAGTGCATGCCATGCTGTCGAACGATACAGAATAATAACATTTATGTTCGTCTGCACTGACATATACGCAACCGAACGGAAATTCATGCCATGCGAGGCACATTAAAATATCGTTCGGTTTATTTTCGTTCCCTGCTTCAGCTGGAGGAATGAATCGGAAATGGAACGCTGGGCAATGTGGTTGTTGGTGTCGTCGTCGGTTGAATTCCGTTGCTTGTGGTTGTTGTTGTTGCGTTGTCCAAACTGGTTGAGCTGATTTTGCCGCTGTTGTCGATTTTGGAGGTTTTCTCTTTATTTAGCTGGTGGCGCGCTTCGGCCCGTTGCCTTAGGTCGCTGACGCAGCTACGGCTACTGCCGTGATATTCGTTGGAGTCACTGACGTCGGCTGCTACGTTTGTGTCAGAGGGACTGAGCGACAAACTGAGAGCGTGGTTCGGAGTTCTAGTGCTTCCGACGACTACTTCCTTTTTTTCACTTTTTAAGTTTTAATAAAAATTTTCTTCTGTTTCACTATCAGGCACACACTTTTTATAATTATTAGCCAATTTGTTTTTCGTTTTTAACTTTCTTTTTCTTTTACTTTAGGCCAGACAATGGCAGCTTAAGGTTTTAGCGCAGTTGCGCCCTTTACGCTGCGTGGCTAACTTAGCAAAATGCTCTGTTTTTTCACTTATCTTAATCTTTTATTTTCAGTCACAATTTGTTTCATTTATTGTCTTTCGTTTTCAGCAGGCCGACCGCGATTTTCTTTTACTTTTTATTTAAACGTTGCGCAAGTTTTAATTTTATTGGTTTTGCAATTTATTAGTTTTTTTCCGACACGCGACTTGCTGCGGGTTGCCTTTCTTGCAACCATCCATTTCTTTCGCTCACGAAAAACTGAAAAACTCGTTGCTGTACGCACTATTTGCATGCCTAAAACGCAGTCCGAGCTTTCGGTACCGTTTTGACATCACGTGAGGTACTAAAACTTCGTCGAGTTTTAGAAGCGCAGCCGTGATTGGTGTAGATCCACCTGCTTGAGCCATATATTTTAGAAGCTCAAAAAGGATTGGCTGGGCTAGTAACAATCAAAACAATGTTATTTGCAAAGCTTTTTGCATGTTTGTTTCCCAAAACGCACCCTAGAGGCGCTCGCTTTACAATACCTGCCGTTTCATTTAAATTTAATTTCAAATAGCCGAGCAACTTAATTTGCTTACCAAAAATAATTTTGACAGATTTGGAATAAACTGACTATTTCCAAATAACGTCGACTGCAAGCTTAGGTGCTGGATGGATTCAATTGTGTTAACTAAACACTAGGGTGGATGACTGACTGTTACCAATTAAAACACGAGCAGAAGTCACTAAACGAGGCGGAGCCGTTTTTTTCTAAAAAAAAATTTGGAAACAACCCCCCGATGACGACTAAGGTTGCCGGCGTTTGTAAGGGCGTTTTTAAAACAAATAAAACGAATAAGCACGTGAAGAAAAAAAATGTAGTTGACATTTTTTGTTTCCTTTTCACATTTGAATTTAAATTCAAATTTATTTTTGACCAGCCAACCACAAATTTTCTGCCGTACTATTCCTGAGCCCGGTTTAGGCGCACCTGACACTGGTCAAAATTCGAAGAAGTTGATAACCAAATTCGCGATCTCGATAAACCACCATTGGACCATGAATATTTCACCTCTGAATATTACAATCAAATAAAGAATTTAGTACAAGAATACCAAGAACCATTTTCGAAGGAAATAGAAAAGGCGGCACGCAAAACCAGTGATGCTAGCAATGAAAATCCCATACCAACAGAAAGTGTAATAAAAGATTCACAAGAAAACACAGAAGTGCGCGTGATAAGACAATCTCTGATATTCATTTCAATTCGCCGATTCATGGCAACATTATCGACAACAATCGAAATCCAACCAGCTCAATACTACGACGTCAAATTAAATACATTAAACCATCTCTGGCAACAATGTGAAAACCCAGAAATATCAGGGTATGATGTTAATGAATATTTAGAGATGGAAGATTTAGTTCAAGAGCACACAATCCTTTTATCAATCCAAGCAAAACAGCGAACCAACCAGTACGCAACGAATTTACCAGACTCAATCTCAGTCGAAAATCCAGTGCAATTACCAAGAATCTCTATACCTAAATTTGATGGTAACTATTTTACGTGGCGCCAATTCTACGAGTTATTTAACGAAATTGTTCATAAAAAAGCGATGCCAAACATACAAAAGTTTTGGTAGCTTAAGATGAATGTAAGCGGCGAAGCAGAAAGACTCATACGTAATCTCACTTTATCTAGCGAGAATTACGAGACAGCATGGAAAGTGTTGCAGAACAGATACAACAATCAACGACTCTTGTCTTCTAGCCTTATTCAACGAATTGCAGGACAACCTTATTACACCACAAGGATTGCATCAGCGATTGATCTAAAAAATATGCATGACACGACCCAAGAAGGATTGTTGGTACTGGAAAATCTAGGCGTGAACATATCATCTTGGGACCCACTATTGTTACACTTATTGATAAAAAAGGTGGACAATCAAACCCATACTTTATATGAACAATCACTAGACGATCCAAAAGAAATCCAGACAATAGTCTTTCTTAAAATTCTTGGAAAATTGTTTTAAATCGCTAGAAGCAATAGGCGATAAACCCAAAAAAAATATTTGAACAAAACGGTTACTCTAATTCAAAACAGTTGACTACGCTCACAACACAACTTGCTCGATGTGTAGCTTGCAATGAAAATCATCCACTTTATGCATGCAAGGAATTCATACAGCTACCACCAGAGGATCTATTAAAATTGGTGCAAAGAAATAAATTATGTGTAAATTGTATGAAGGGTGGACACTGTAGTAAGCAATGCACACTAAGAGGTTGCACAAGATGTGGGCGAAAACATAACAATCTAGTCCACTTGAACAATGTGCCACTGAAGACATCAAGAGGTCCACCAGGACAAGGCCAACAGAATCAACCACAATCAAGTAAAATTACTCATTTAGTCCCTGATACGGATTCTAAGTAAGGAGAATAAACAATAGTAAAGAGATTTCAAAGGCGAATTAGTTGAATAAGGCGAAAAATTATAAGCATTGAGGTGCAGCCCCTGCGAAGAAATATGGCGGCGATATTTAGAGCAGAGCTGAAAATGAGCCAATGAAATGAGTCGACCAAAAACAAACCGTACTGAGAGAATTTTGTAGTACACTCGCAACTGGTTTGCTAATGAAAACATTTTGCGAAAGTGAGCGGCCGGAGCAGAGGAATGAAAACACCAGCAAAGTCAAGCAACAACGAAAACAAAACAAAAGCACAGATCATATGGCAATTGGAAACTCTTGAGTATCCGAATTCACTATTATAAATGAAAATGCAAAAAATCTAATTGTCACTGTTTTTATCGCATTTAGCTATTTGCATGTTTCCTTTTCTATGCCGAATTGGTTTCGTTTTATCCTCAGGTGAACGTTGCTGTTGTTGTTCTTGTTGTCAGCCATATTTCTAATTTAGCCGATATTGTTTTGCTTTGTTCTTAGCTGAATAGATATAACACCAAGCAAATATCCCATTTTCATGATCAGTTAACTTTTTGAAAATATTTTACATATATTACGAAATATTTGCAACAAATATTTTCCTTCTTTTAATTAGATTTGATATGAAAAATTTGTGATAATAATTATTGTGAAGAATTCTAAATATCTATGTATTTGAAATTTTTTTTCAAATAATTTTCAATACAAAAAAATCTGTTTCAACAATTTTAAAAATTTCACTTATTAAAGTCCTTACCGCATTAATAACATATATACAAAGCCAACTTTTTGGTTACATAAAATCGAATCAAAGAAAGTTATACTACACACTATTCTTTGTTTGATTTCTGTTAAACATACATATTTATAATTTTTAATTAAAATTTTAATACATATGTATGTATTTACATTTATGTATTTTATCTGGTCTTATCTGTGTATTCATCTCATGTCTGTTTATTCATCTTTTGTCTCAATTTTGCTGGTGTTTTCATTCCTCTCCTCCGGCCGCTCACACTCGCAAAATGTTTTCATTAGCAAACCAGTTGCGAGTGTACTACAAAATTCTCTCAGTACGATTTGTTTTCGGTCGACTCATTTCATTAGCTCATTTGCAGCTCTGCTCTCAATATCGCCGCCATATTTCTTCGCAGGGGCTGCACCTCAATGCTTATAATTTTTCGCCTTATTCAACTAATTCGCCTTTGAAATCTCTTTACTATTATTTATTCTCCTTGCTCTACGTTGTCATTAACAACAATTCATAATGTCAGCCACACGTGTTATGTAATGCTGAGCACCGCCAGGGTCAAATTAGGTCTTGGCAATGGAAAATTTTTAGAATGCCGTGCACTCTGGATCACAAGTAAACATAATAACAACTAAGCTTATAAAGAAACTTGGACTCCACCCTAAAGGCAATCCTACAATGATTCAAGGCATCGAAAATGGACGTTTGAAGATTGAAGGTCGAGTTAACGTCGTTTTAGGATCAAGAGAAAATAATTACTCTACTAGAATGGAAGCCCTTGTACTCCCCTTGAATATGAAATAAAGACTACTTTGACTCCAAAGGAAGAACTATGTGAAATTCACTTTGATAATACTGTGCAGAGACGAGGAGACGGACGATTCACCGTTCGCTTTCCATTTACCGAGAATGCAGATAAGTTAGGAGTGTCTTAGGACATTGCCTTACGCCGATTCTTGTCACTCGAAAAAAGATTATGTAAAAACAATGACTTACGAGAGCAGTACACTAATTTTATAGACTAGTATTTGGTTTTGGTTTTGATGCGTCATCGAAAACATCTTCAAACATATCACTGAACAATATTCTCCATGCAGAACCGACACTACAAGAAGATTTATTTACAATATTACTCCGATTCAGGATGTCACGATTCGTGTTTACGGCAGACATTGAAAAAATGTATCGCCAAATCTTAGTTCACAATGAAGACCAGCATTTCCAACTCATATTCTGGACGAATAATCCAAATAAGCTATTGAAAACATACCGATTGGCAACCGTAACATATGGAAGAACGTCAGCTCCATATTTAGCAATCAAATGCTTACAAAGGCTAGCGGATCAGGGAAGCACACAATATCCACTCGGTGCAAATATATTAAAACAAAATTTTTATGTCGATGCCTGCATGGCAGGTTCAAACAGTCTTGTAACCGCCAAGGACTATCAACAATAAATTAGTTCATTATTGAATACAGCAGGGTTCAAGTTGAGAAAATGGTGCGCAAATCATCAGAAATTATTGGAAGACATAGCTCCAGAGGACCAAGAAATAGAATTAGACTTCAACAAAGATGAAGAGAGCCAGATTAAGACGTTAGGCCAACTTTGGCTCCCAAAAGCTGATGTATTTCGTATCAAGTGCCACCAGGTAGAAAACTGCAAAATAACTAAAAGGATAGTGGCCTCTGACATAGCTCGGCTTTTCGACTCATTGGGAATAATGGCACCCATTGTGATAACCGCAAAAATCTTTTTGCAGCAGTTGTGGCAACTTAAATTAGATTGGGATGCCGCTCTTTCGCTGGAAATGCATAATCGATGGATTAAATTTCGTGAAGATATGAATGCACTCAATGAAATTCACATTCCACGCCATGTCTATGCACGTGATATTCCTAAAGAGGTGAACTGCATGCATTTGCGGATGCCTCTGAGAAGGCTTACGGAACCGCAGTCTACATTCGATCTATCAATCAAAGTGGAATAGTAATAATGAGGATACTGTGCGCTAAGACACGCGTAGCTCCACTGAAAAAATTAACAATTCCACGGCTTGAACTTTGTGCCGCCAAACTTGCAGCTGGATTTACCAGACGGATTAAGACGGCATTAAATTTAACAAATGTTAAGGTCTATTTGTGGTCAGATTCCGAAATAGTATTAAATTGGATCAATTCTACATCGATTCTACTTCCATACATTCGTAGCAAATAGAATTGTTTCAATTCAAGATAATTCTGTGGCGCACCAATGGCGACATGTAAGTAGTAAAGAAAATCCAGCCGACATCTTGTCAAGAGGCATATCACCAGATAAACTAATTTCATGTTCTACGGCCCACTCTTCTTGCATGGAAACGAGTCACTTTGGCCACCACCATTTAAAAAAACTTCAAGTGCCGAATTGGAAAGAAAACAAATCACTATTCAAAATAAACAGGAAGAATTAGAAAATTAATCTGGATGATCTGATCTGGACGCAGTCAAAGTAAAGAACCACATGTTGAACCAATCAACTTACTTGCCCTACAGAAGAAATCAGAATCTAATATCATTGACCAAATAAATCATCGAAATTCATTTAGAAGATTGCAAAGAATAATAAGCTATATGCTTCGCTTCAATCAAGTGACAAGGAGGTGAAATAGCCCGAATTTAGAAAATCTAACAGCGGCAGAGCTAGAACGATCCCTTCAAAGCATCATTAAGTTGATGCAAGCTGAAGAATTTAAGGACGAAATACAACATTTAAAAAATAAAACCCAATTGCCAATGAAGAGTCCTCTTCTTGGGCTTACACCATTTCTGGACAATTGTGAAATATTAAGAGTTGGAGGCCGTCTAGAAGCCTCAACCTTATCTTATGATGCCAAACATCCAGCACTTCTACCATATTCACACTTATTAACAAAACTCCTAATGGAGGCTCTGCATCGAGAGAATTTACATATTGGACCACAAGGTCTTTTGTCAACAACAAGACAACTGTTCTGGCCCATCAAGGGGAAAATACTTGCTCGATCAGTTGTTCAATATTGCATACGGTGCGCCAGAGCGAAGCCAAAGATGCTTAATCAAATAATGGGAAATTTACCTGAAGGCAGGATACAGCCAGCGCGACCGTTTGTGAATGCCGGTGTAGATTTTTGTGGGCCTATTTAGATTCATTATCGACTCAGAGGAAAACGACCCCAGAAAAGCTACGTCGCACTATTCATCTGTTTTGCTACTAAGGCAATACATTTAGAAATAGTAAGCGTTCTATCAACAGAAGCATTCATGGCAGCCTTAAGACGATTCATTGGACGGCGCGGTCTTTGTATCCACTTATATTGTGATAATGCCACAAATTTTGTAGGCGCAAGAAATCGATTAGACGAATTAGCTGAAAGCATTTTCTCAAAAAAGGCCAAAGAAATGATACAAAATGAATGTAGCACAAGGAGGATGGAATTTCACTTCATACCGCCAAGAGCTCCCCACTTTGGAGGACTCTGGGAAGCTGCGGTCAAGTCAGCCAAGCATTTGATGCACAAAAGCATCGAAACTGTATCCCTTACCTACGAGGAATTGGAAACGTTAATAATAGAAATCGAAGCCATCTTGAATTCTAGACCGTTAACTGCTATGTCAGACAACCCAAATGATTTAACGGCATTGACCCTAGGTCATTTCTTAATAGGAGAACCTCTGACAGCCAGTATACATCCAAACGCAGAAATAAATCAACCAGGCTTATTATCGCGATGGAAACTTGTTAACTACATTAAAAACTAGTTTTGGAGAAGATAGTCGTTGGAATATCTCCACGAGTTGCAAGGTCGATCTAAATGGAAAGCACCTTATAACAATATTGAGCCAAATACCATAATGATAATTCAGGATGACAGCAAACCTGTAATGAAATGGCCTTTGGGTAGAATTATAAAGGCTATTAAAGGTTAAGATGGTCTTGTACGTGTTGCAGACATCCAAACAGAAAAAGGGATTATTCGTCGACCCATCAACAGATTATCACCACTTCCTTGCGAGCAAGATAATACGATTATTAATAGTAATCCAACACAGCCGAACAAAACAAATATCGCTAATGGTGATATGACAGTACAACACTTCAAGACAAACAAAAATAACACCACATTAGCAAATGATGATAATACATCCTCTAAAAAAAGGAAACTCAACTCATTCGCAACATCAATGTTGACATTATTAGTTACCTGCCTCATAATACCATGGTCAAACGGAACACCCATCAACATTACACAGTTTCCATCTTAACCTGGAATACACTTTGACAATTTGTATACTACGAAATTGATATCGGATGAATGGAATCTAATTGTTTATTATGATTTAAATCAATATTGGAATGAATTTGATATGTTAAACAATGGCACAGGTCAATGGCACAGCATTTATGTAGTCAAATAATTCAAAAAAGTAGTTGCTCACCGCTGATTAATCAAATTCAGTATTCCATTTCTGAAATAGATCAAGATAACGCATTGCTTGCACAACGTCCTGTGGCCATCAGATCAAGACGAGGAGCTGTAAATTTTGTTGGCAATATAGCCAACTCATTGTTTGGTGTACTAGATAATCAGTATGCAGAAGAAATGTCAAGAAAGATAATACAATTTTCAAACAACGATGATTTTATGATGAATTTGTTAAAAAATCAGACATCAGTTATAGACTCTACGATTAACATCATAAAAACAGATCAAGAAAACATAGAAAAGAAATTCGGAAGTTTGGACCATCAGATAACCGAAACAATAAACCGAATAAACAATCAGACTGAAGAGCTATTTCAACACAGAAAACAACAATTGTTTTTATCATGGGCAATGCATTTAACTATGATAACAACGAAACTTCAGCGCATCCAATTATCTATTATTAATGAATTAAGATTGTGAGCTTTAGATCAAGTGAGTTTTCAAGAAGGCAACAACAACAACAACAACAACTCTGTATAGAGTCAATCACTTAGCTGACTAGACAGTCTGTTTCGGAAATCGCTACATATTCCTCATCAGTAGTCTTTGAGTGATTAAGCTGTGATCAACTCACTGTTTAAACTAGCATATGAATGTGTAGATCCTCTAATTCATTCTCATGAATTGTATGGCTACTAATCATATGACACTTCAAAGCAGTAAGCCATTTTAGATCACCGCCTTAACTCTATCAAGGGTTGCCATCTGTTCTAGTTGTTGCTTCTTCATTTATTTCAATATTCATTGGTGTTCGATTGTTTGTCGAAATGCACCATAGAAATGAAACGAGTTTTTGCTTCGCCAGAAGCTAGTGTTCTAACTGAAAGGTGGCTATTTTCACAACCAAATGTTCAATTACACATGACTTTGACCGAAAAATCGATCAATTATTAGATTATTTAATTAATTTGACATTAATTAAACTTATTTGGCCGTGCTCTGCCATAGTTAAGTTAATTAGTTTTTATGATCTATTGAATAATTACATGAATTAAGATTGTGAGCTTTAGATCAAGTGAGTTTTCAAGAAGGCAACAACAACAACAACAACTCTGTATAGAGTCAATCACTTAGCTGAGTAGACAGTCTGTTTCGGAAATCGCTACATATTCCTCATCAGTAGTCTTTGAGTGATTAAGCTGTGATCAACTCACTGTTTAAACTAGCATATGAATGTGTAGATCCTCTAATTCATTCTCATGAATTGTATGGCTACTAATCATATGACACTTCAAAGCAGTAAGCCATTTTAGATCACCGCCTTAACTCTATCAAGGGTTGCCATCTGTTCTAGTTGTTGCTTCTTCATTTATTTCAATATTCATTGGTGTTCGATTGTTTGTCGAAATGCACTATAGAAATGAAACGAGTTTTTGCTTCGCCAGAAGCTAGTGTTCTAACTGAAAGGTGGCTATTTTCACAACCAAATGTTCAATTACACATGACTTTGACCGAAAAATCGATCAATTATTAGATTATTTAATTAATTTGACATTAATTAAACTTATTTGGCCGTGCTCTGCCATAGTTAAGTTAATTAATTAGTTTTTATGATCTATTGAATAATTACATGAATTAAGATTGTGAGCTTTAGATCAAGTGAGTTTTCAAGAAGGCAACAACAACAACAACAACTCTGTATAGAGTCAATCACTTAGCTGACTAGACAGTCTGTTTCGGAAATCGCTACATATTCCTCATCAGTAGTCTTTGAGTGATTAAGCTGTGATCAACTCACTGTTTAAACTAGCATATGAATGTGTAGATCCTCTAATTCATTCTCATGAATTGTATGGCTACTAATCATATGACACTTCAAAGCAGTAAGCCATTTTAGATCACCGCCTTAACTCTATCAAGGGTTGCCATCTGTTCTAGTTGTTGCTTCTTCATTTATTTCAATATTCATTGGTGTTCGATTGTTTGTCGAAATGCACTATAGAAATGAAACGAGTTTTTGCTTCGCCAGAAGCTAGTGTTCTAACTGAAAGGTGGCTATTTTCACAACCAAATGTTCAATTACACATGACTTTGACCGAAAAATCGATCAATTATTAGATTATTTAATTAATTTGACATTAATTAAACTTATTTGGCCGTGCTCTGCCATAGTTAAGTTAATAAGTTTTTATGATCTATTGAATAATTACATGTTATCACCGATACTCATTATGGAAAAATAAGCCACCTTCTACTAGACAAGTTCGAGATTTTCAAATTATTGCCCGTGCCAACCACAGTCAATAATACCCGCGTCTCCATAGAAACTTCCACGAAATTCCTTGCCATAAATCTACATCGAGATGAATTTTATCCAATCCAAAACTAAATTTTATCCGAAAATGAGGTAGCAGCATGCAGCAAAATTGAAGAAACAGAGTTCTTGTGTAACCAAGTCCAGCCAATATTTTCAAGAGAAATAAAAGGGGATACATGTGAATTTAATATATTCAACAACAAGTCTAACACTGAATGCAGATTACAACCAATGCCAAAAAGACCTACATGGATACATTTATCACACGTGAGCCAATGGATGTATGCGCTGACAGAAAGGACCATTTTTAACGCAGTGTGCAACGAAACTACCTATTCAGTTACGATTGACGGATCAGGAATAATAACAGTACCTCCAGGATGCACTATAAGTCATGAGCTGTTAACCATCAGAGGCCATCAAGAATATACCAGTCGGACACGTTCACAGGTTTTTTTTCGGTTTTTGAACATTTATTTAGAATCAACGGTACAATGTATATTATTCAAAGTATTGTCCATCGTTAGCTACAACATTTCCCCATCTTTCTGGCAGCATATGGATTCCGCGCCGGAAGAACGATTCGTCTTTTGAGGCAATCCACGAATCGACCCATTTTTTGGTATCCTCGTAAGAAGTGAAGCGCTGCTCAGCCAAGCCATGCGTCATCGATCTGAATAGGTGGTAGTCGGAAGGGGCTATGTCTGGGCTATAAGGCGGGTGGGGTAGCACATCCCAATTCAGCGCCTCCAACGTTTCCTTGACGGTTCTTGCAACATGTGGCCGTGCGTTGTCATGTTAAAAAACCACTTTGTCGTGTCTTTTGGCATATTCCGGCCGTTTAACCTTTAATGCTCGGCTCAATTGCATCAATTGTTGTTGGTAGCGTTCCCCAGTGATGGTTTCGTTAGGTTTTAGCAGCTCATAGTACACGACACCCTTCTGATCCCACCAAATACACAGCATAAGCTTGGCGCCATGAATATTCGGCTTGGCCCTCGATGTTGATGCATGGCCGGGTGGTCCCCACGATTTTTTTCGCTTAGGATTATCGTAATGGATCCACTTTTCATCGCCAGTGACAATACGATGCAAAAAACTCTTCCTTTTATGCCGTTGAAGCAGTTGTTCGCACATGCAAAATCGCCGTTCAACGTCTCTCGGCTTCAACTGGTACGGCACCCAATTTCCTTGCTTTTGAATCATTCCCATGGCCTTCAAGCGTTTGCCGACCGTTGATAAGTCGACTCCCAATGATTCTGACAATTCTTGAAGGGTTTGACACGGGTCTTCATCGAGCAAAGCCTCCAATTCCTCATCTTCAAACTTTTTCGGCTGGCCCGGACGCTCTTTGTCTTCCGTATCAAAATCACCACTTTTAAACCGACGGAACCAGTACTCACAAGTAGAAATCGATGCAGCATAGTCCCCGTAAGCCTCAGTAAGCGTGCGTTGTGCTTCAACCGCTTTTTTCTTCAAATGGAAGCACAAAAGTAAACCTTCCCGCAAATTGCGTTTTGTTGGAACGAAAGTCGACATGTTCACAGAGAAAAAATATATGTTGTTTACACTTCAGTGGAATGACACATACTGAAAAATGAAGCTTAGACAATGTGCTTTGAAATGAATATAGTCACAGGTGTGCCCGATGCGATCTATTGATAGTTACGCCATCTCTTAGAAAACCTTTAAAACTAATTCCAACCCCCAATACACTACAAAACCCAACAATCAAAATTAAATGACATAATGCATCAACTGGCTTCTCGAAAATTAGAACTGCCAACACCAGACAACAACTATAATGTTCATCATGTTATCGTGAATAACGTCCTGCTGGTTGTCGCACTTATCATCATGGCATTCCTAGCACTTCTAGCATGGAAGATGAAGAGATCACATAACAGCCGTCAACCAACTGAACAGCCTGTTCCACTGCCACGACGATCTCAGAACTTGGACTTCTCCGTTAATGCCTAAATACAGATTGTTGAGCTCAAGGTTCAACGAGGGGGAGAATGTCAGTAACCAGCCATGCAACCAGCAACACAAAAACTATGGTGTCATATTTTCCAAACACCAGTGACACTTAAGGGGGTCCTCTGGTAATCCGAAAATTTTTTTTTCGATTTTTTTTTCATATTTCTATTGCTCAGATACTCAAAAACATTTTCCCAAAAGGATTTTTCAAAATTCGAAATAGTTTAGGAGATACAGGCATTTTTGTGTAGGTATGTTTTCGTCAAAATAACCCATCAGCAAAGTTGTTTATTTGCCTGCAGTCATTAGTCGAAAATTCTGTGGAATTCTTCCAAAATATGTATTGATATTACAAAATATACACACACAGTATGTATACATGCAGTATGTATACATGCATGTTTTGATTTAGGGGTTGAAATGATTTTGAGCCCAGGTGTTCACATGAAAGAAGCAAACGAACGAGATTCAGTTTATTTTCGAACGCTGAAAGCTACGCGTGCGCGATAACTGCTGTTGTAAAATAAAAGAAAAATCGTTTTGTGTTTTTTTTTTTGCTATGGATAAAAAAAGCCACCCAAACGCGCCGCGTAAGTACGCGTATCGAACAAAAAAGAGGCATTTCCGTGGAAACCAGCACTCCCAAGTAAAGGACACCGACTTTGCCAGCACATCGTCCAAAAAATTGAAGAAAACGCAAGACAATGAAGTCATCATCGAAAACAACCTCCAGTTCTGTTTCTTGGAATTTTTTTCATTTTTCCAAACGCTTGCTGCTCTGGTTATCTGCGCCCAATGTAAACAAAAAATTCGATTTGGAAAAACATGTATGCGTGGAGTCGGCTTCAAAGTGAGTCTGCAGTGCCAATGTAAAGCTACACAGTATATTAATTCTTCGCCGGTGGTCGGTAAATCGCCGGTTGATATTTGCCATGAGATTGCTTGGAATAGGGAGAGAAGGTATTAATATGTTCTGCGGATTAATGGACATATGCCAAGGATTGTGCCTTGATGCGTACTATGGCACCTTGAAAAACATGCATGTGTCTGCTAAAGCAGTTTACAAGCAGTGCCTGTTGAATGCGGTTAAAGAAGAGCAGGAACAGCAGAAAGAAAAAAATCCTGACTGTGACTCCTCAGTGCTGACCGTTTCAGGGGATGGCACCTGGAAAAAACGGGGATTCTCGTCTCTTTTTGGTGTCACTACGCTCGTCGGTAAACATACCAAAAAAGTGGTTGACTCCGTTGTCAAATCAAGCCTTTGCCAGGCATGATGTGGGGAAAAAAATGACTCTGCAGACTTCGAAGAATGGTACGAATCGCACCAGAAAACATGCACAAACAACCACAGTGGGAGTGCGGGCAAGATGGAGGTAGATGCCGTGAAGGAAATGTTTGCCTCATCGATCGAAAAATATGGCATAAAATATGAAAAATATATTGGCGATGGCGACAGCAAAACCTTCAAGGCCATTATAGACCTTGATCCGTATAACGGCGACCCCGTTGTCACAAAAAAGGAGTGCATCGCTCACGTGCAAAAACGCATGGGCACACGGCTGCGCAAGGCCAAAAAAGAAAACAAAGGCATCGGTGGAAAAGGCACTGGCAAACTGACAGACAAAGTCATAAGCGAGCTGACTACTTACTATGGACTTGCTATTCGACGTAATAAGGACTCTGTGGAAAACATGAGAAAAGAAATATGGTCAACATATTATCACAAAAGTTCAAGTGATAGTAATCCACAACATATGTATTGCCCACCTGGTGAGTCCAGCTGGTGCGCCTATCAAAAGTCAGCAGCAGAAGGCTCATTAGCCTCATTTCACCACACGTACGCCCCACTTGATGGAAAGGTTCTGCAAGTAATGAAGCCTATATACGAAGCGTTATCATCCGACGATCTACTCAACCGATGCACTGGAGGTGAAACGCAAAATTGTAACGAATCGTTCAACTCGCTTTTGTGGACCTTTGCGCCGAAACATATCCACTGTGGTGCTACCACAGTCGAAATCACAAATTTTCTGGCAACCTGCATTTTCAACGAAGGCTTCACAAGTATTTTAAAAATAGTGTCAACAATGGGTATTGTCATCGGCCCACAAGCCGAGATGTATGCTGAATCTCGCGACGGAAAACGACTTCAACGCTCAGAGCTAAAAACGTACGCATCATCGAAAGAGGGTCGCACAGCCCGCAGAGCCCAAAAAGCCATGGAAAACTCGTTTTATGAGATGGAGGATGGCACACTTTATGGGGCTTGAATTGCCGATTAATATTCGTAAGTATTGTATTAAAAAAATATGTGTTAATGTCATTTGTGTGCCTCAAAATTGAAGTCAAAACTTTAAACGCGTTTTTCTCGAAACCATGTTTTTCAAAACTTTGCGCACGATAACTCAAACAGTTTTTACCGATTTTGATATATGAGGCATGAAACGACGCAGAATTTACGCCGCTATAGCCCCTACCTCAAACTTGCCGAAAAAATAATGTTTACTATTTTTTTTCTACACTAGACTACAAAAAAAAAGGTCGAAATTCGATTTTTCATTTTCAAAGTGGCGGCTCCCCCCCTAAAAAAATTTCGATTTTTGTTTCCGAGGTAGGGGCTATAGGGACATTCATTCTAAGTAACTGAATATTTTTTTTTTTTCAGACGATGTTTACTCTTGGAATCGTGCGCAATTTGGACCCACCTTTTTTCCGGAGAACCTCGTTACCAGGCCGAGAACTTTCTGAACGGTCCATAAATTCACTTTTTCAAAATTTTGTATTTTTTTCAATAAATTAAGCTACCCAAATCAAAAAACGGAACTAAAATATCTTTACTCGTTCTCTTTCCACAATATTTTGAAAAAAGGCTAAAATTTGGCATAGATTACCAGAGGACCCCCTTAAAACAGCAACATTTCTTTTTTGTGTTCATTGACTTGGCCTTGAATCGCTGACTGCGGAAAACTGCAAGCTGTAATTTTGTGGAGTCAACGATCTGGCCTTGAAAATGTGAAAATAATGATTTTGTAGTTTTTAATTCTACTTCTTTTTGTTTTGCTTTTGTTGTACATTATATTATGTATATTTAGTTAATATTTCTTTTTCGTCATTATATGTATGTATTTGTATTTTTTTATGCGTCATTCAGATTTTTTAACCCTGGATAATCAAACATATTTCTAATACGTTATAACCAATGTTAGTCGATTCGACTAACACGCTCCAAAACACGTTCTAGAGGAGCTGTTAGTACATAAAAAACATTAAAAGCTATTGCCAATGGAAAACCTATGTATATTCTTCGTTTTTTTTATATTTTTTTATAAGCTACTTATTTTATCAGTTTGAGATATACGATATAAGATTATTGAAAAAAAATAGTAAATAAACATAAAAAACTTAAAAGGCTCTTCTATCATTATACGAATAAAGTATTATTTATTATTATTAAAATAAAAAAGTTTAAATCAATTGTTAAACACAAGAGACAATTCGCTGCACCACTATAAAAAACTTATAACCAAAATACTATATTCATACAACAAAGGAATCAACTTCGACTGAACCGAATTTAAAATACCCCCACATCCGTATTTTGGTATATACGAAGTTGTCAATGTTGTATAATGTTGATGACACCTCTTTTAGGGGGCGTGGTTTTTATCTCAATATACAAAATTTTAAACTCAGAGTTCATCTTAATTATCAAAGCTTATGTGTAAAATATCAAGGTTAAAACATAATTTTTTGATTTTATTAATGTTTTGTATTATAATGACGCCATTTTGTGTGTGAGGTGGCCGTGGTTTTCATCTAATTTTGACAAATTTAAAATATGTGGTAAATATTTCACTCCAAAGCTAATGTGCAAAATTCCAAGTTCATATATTTATTTTTGTGGCATTTTAAGAAATACCGTTTTGATAAAGTCACTTAAGGGAGGTAGGCGTGGTGTTCATCCGATTTTGCTCATTCCCGAATTTTATCTTCGATTTTTGAACATAAGCATACCTCTTTTATTTCATTATGATAGCTTAAAAACTGTGGCTGTATTCGTGTCGACAGACAGACAGATGGATAGACGGACATGGCTAAATCGACTCGGGAGGTGATGCTGATCAAAAAAATATCTCCTTATAAGCGTTACGAACGGAGTAACAGAGTTAATATACCCCTTACGCAATACGCGTGGGGGTATAAAAAGTTACGTTAAAGCCAATGTTAGTCGATTCGACTAGCACTACATTTATAAAAAGATTCACACCATCCAATTAAAAAGCCAAACACATCCGAACACAACGAGGGCAGCTTAACAACTATTGTGGTTACTACAATATGGATAGAGAACACGATCAGATGAGAGAAAAAAGGCTGTAAGCAAAAAATTGAGCAGTGTTAGTCGAAACGACTAACATTGGTTATCCAGGGTTAATTGAATTGATTTTTTGTTATAAAAATCCCAATGTTAATAAAATTGGGACAGTTGTTAGGTCGTATAGGTTTATGCGCCTAGACACACAGCGGGAAATAAAATAATTTCTCGCTTTAACAAAAACAGTAAGTCTCCCGATCGGAACTCCGTTACTTCACTTTAATTCCAAGATATAAATTTGAGTCCTTTTTCAATTTGAAAAACGTTGGAAGATGATATAGGACGGACATTTTCTTCGTTTGTTTTCCCTATGACAGATATTACTAAGTAGCGGGGTATATGATCACCATTTTGTCTAATATCTGGAAGGGGAATGATATCTTCGGCTCTTAGACGTTTATTTTTTTTAGTTTATTGGTAGCAGAGTTAGGGTAAGGATCAGGATCAGGATCTAAGACACTAAACCTATTGTCTAAGAGGGCTTCAACTCCATTCATTCAGAAAACGCGATGAGAGAAACTGTAGCTTAGTCGGCGATTGCCTGAGCAAGACTGAAGCCAAAAAAAATATGTATACTTATATTGAAAAATCATTTACAGCTGTAGAACCTCAAGTAAAAAATAACCTTACTCTCTCTCCATACTCCATACCATTATACTCCTGTCAAATGTATAATAAACCATATTAAACCACACTAACTCACACCAGAGATCTGCAACGAGTGATTCATATTTTGAGTATAATTAGCGTATATCCATGATTTCACTGAATTTACAGTCATGTGAAAATAAATAGGGACACCTGTATTTTTATATTTAAAGCTGTAGGAATTACATACAAGGTGCAACAGATATAGCATTAATTCCCTCGGGTGGTGGTTCCTCCTGATAAGGCGAATATAAAACTTTATGGAGTTTCCTTCCACATTGTAAAACTTTCAAGATACAGGGTGTTCTACGGTTTTGGTACGTGTTTAGTATTATTGATCTAGAATGTAAACTACTCACCATAAAATAAAAAATAATATTTTGTATTTAAGAAAAAATATCAACTTTTTCATCAGTATATCAATCACTTTCATGTCATGTGCTGTAGCGGAGCAAAAATTTTGAGATTATCCAAAGAAATATCAACAAATTTTCCATCTTTTGTTTTAGAGGAGCTGTTATTGTCGCGTGCCGCTCCGTTCTGTGTTATTATAATCGAACTCATAAGAAACTCATGTAATAGATTGAAAAGTGACATTTCTCAACATTCTATTACGTTCCGTTCCGTCTATTATAATCAGCGCTTTATGCTTATTTGTTTGCTTACAGTGGAACAAATATATAAAACATCGAATACTTTTCAATGTCTTCAGAAAAACAACTTTGACTTATGTTTACTATGCACTGGATGCTTTAAAAAGTGGAATTGTACGTGCGTGAGATATTATTCGTTTACTTATACTTTATATTCATAAAAACCATTAATATTTACATTTTTAATGTTTTCGCCAAAATCTTACCATACCGTAGAGCGCATGCCATACTGCTTGTCCGCAACGCTTTCTGCGAACTGTTGAGTTGAACATCACAAGTTTTTTTATCTCTCTCTTCTGAAATTGCACAATCGTGATACCAGATTGTACGGTAATTCCTCGAAAAATTCTAGCGCAGCTAGCTTTCAGCTACGCAAGTGATTTGGAAATTTTCGATGACTCTAAGAACTTTATGAGTATCAGTGAGTCATTGAGCAAAGTGAGCATAAGTATTAAAATTTAAGAGTTGATAGGATATGAGTAGCATGTTAACTGTCCAACTGTTAAGTATTTGTATATTTTATGTGGTTAATAAAATATAATTATAATAATTATGAGTAAAGAGTTACTTTATTTAATAAAATTGTTACCGCCATCTAAATAATTAATTTAAAACTTTATATAAAATCTTATATATTTTTTTTTCTCTCTTTTTACATAATCACCCATTTTTATTTACTTCCATATTTAACTTTATCTAATTGCTCTCTGTACGGGATAATGCAATGCAATGCGTTGAAACGAGTAACATTTGTACTCAAAACTTGTTTAGTATTACGTCAAAACTTATTTCGCTTAAAGTGAATAAAAAAAAAATACTTAGTCGAAATAAAATCGCGAGCGCGGCAGTATTGCACTATCTTAAAGCAAACGAAATAATTTGAAAATTGTTTAAAAAATAAATCAATAAAATGCACTGATTGTCTTTGAAATTTAAATTAATAGAGTTTCGCTTAATAAGAGGCACTGCGCGTTCATTAAAAGTACAATAGTATATTAACAAATCTTTAAGATATTTCAATCACGTCGACCCTCTTAAATTCGTCCGAACGTCATTCGAAAGTAAAAAGAGACACGTGGGAAATAGCATGTCTAACGACGGTGGAAATGGGTTTTCTTGCATTGGGTGCAAAAACGGAGATACTGAAAAAATGGTACAGTGTGATGCATGCGATCGCTGGTACCATTTTAGCTGCGTTGGGGTAACGAGCGATGTGGCCAACATGGATTGGAGCTGCGCCTTGTGTAAAGGCGAAAAGCTGCCCACATCGGTTACGAGCGCTGCGGCTCCCCCAGACAAAACACAGCAAATTAATATTGCATCGGAATTCGACAAAAATCTACAGGTCGCGCCATCTACAACAACTTGGTCGAACGGTGAATCTGGTAAACAGGCGACCTCATTTGAAGGTGACGAATGTCACGCCATAACACCAGGTCACATGAAGGGCACAACCGCACAGTGTTTGTCAACCGAAGTCAACCAACAGTACATGCAAAAAGTAACAACAGCGGGCTTAGGCAACTTTGTACATGCAAACCGGCGAGCAGCCGTGACATCAACCATTCAAAATAACTATAACATAACTACGTCATCAACTTCTGGTCTAAACGAGCAGCAGCATATGTTCTCTTTGAGACAAAGGCAAACATCGTCAGCTATACAACAACAGGTACCAAATTTGCCGCAAACACTTTCTCAGAAGAGGACACAATATAGTGCCACTAGTTTAGAGACGCAAAAAGCAATTCGTCTACAAATGTTAGAAGAAGAAAGAAAATTACAACAACTCTACTTACAAAAAAAGTACGAGATTTTATCTGAGTCCGAGCAAGAAACGAATCTTCAACTAAATTTTTCAAACACGGACGCAACGACCATCTATGGTCCAACACAGTCACAACTAGCAGCAAGAAACGTTTTACCCAAGGATCTTCCTAATTTTAACGGCGATCCGGAAGAGTGGCCCATATTCATAAGTTGTTTTGAACACAGCACCGCTGCAGCTGGGTACTCACACGTAGAAAATCTTATTCGGCTGCAATCAAGCCTGAAAGGAAAAGCTCGTGAAATAGTGCGGAACAAATTAATGCTACCTTTAATGGTTCCAGACATTATTAAAACTCTCAAGATGTTTTTCGGCAGGCCGGAGCACATACTTGAAAGTATGATCGATCGTGCAAGAAAAATGCCAGCTCCCAAGGAAAAGCTAGAGTCAATCATCGAGTTTGCTCTTTGTGTAAGCAACATCTGTGCTACCATGGAAACATGCGAAATGCATGCACACCTTAACAATCCAATGCTTGTTAAGGAATTCATCGATAAGCTGCCAAATAGCTACAAGTTACAGTGGGCCATGTGTACCAAGGACGAAGGAAATTCAGTTTTAAAAAATTTTAGCGCTTGGCTTTATCGAATCGCTGAAGCAGCTAGTCAAGTAGTTTCCCCACTCTCATCAAAACGAAATGCAATGATTAACACGCATATTCGCGCTGCTGTTACAAACAACCGCACGTGCATTGCGTGCAAGTATGGTGACCATAAGCTATCAAAGTGCAGCGAGTTTGGTAAGCTGTCGTACGAGCAGAGGTGGCAGGTGATAAAAAGCAATAAACTTTGTCGGCAATGTCTCAACAATCACCGTCGTAAATGTTTTATCAACAAGGAATGTGGAATTGAAGGCTGCAAGGCAAAGCACCACCCCATGCTACACAAGCTACTAGAATCTGTAAGTCCAGAAAAGCAAGTAAGTACAAATGAGATTTCAATAGTCGGGCGGAAGGAACAAGCGGTGAATGTCAACACGCACTGCGATGGTGACGAGGGGGAGAGACCATTCTTCCGAATCATCCCCATCCGTATTCATGCTAAAAATACCCTCTTTGATACCTTTGCATTTCTAGACGAAGGTTCCTCAGCGACACTTATTGAAAGAGAGACATTCGATAACCTAGGTTTGGCCGGCATCAATGAACCATTATGTCTTAGATGGACAGGGGATACTTCAAGAACGGAGAATGAGTCCAAACGAGCATCGATCGAAGTCTCAAATCCAACGACGGGGGTAAGGTACACCCTGAACGGAGTCCATACTATCAAAAACTTGGATCTTCCACAACAATCTTTAGACATGAACAAAATTGCTAAAGATTTTCCGTATCTTTCTGGCATCTCTATGAGTTCATATCACAAAGCAAGGCCAACGATTCTAATTGGAGTTGACAACTGGGGACTCGCTGTACCGCTCAAAACAAAAGAAGGCAGAATGCATCAACCAATCGCCACAAAAACACGTCTTGGTTGGGCTCTGCAGGGCAACGTACCGAGTTGCCAAAAAACCTTCCAACTAAATGTGCACATATGCGAATGCGAACAACGCTACAAAGAGCTCCACGATGAAATAAATCAGTTTTTTGCAATCGACTCACCACAACCTACAACTCTTTGCTCAAAAGACGATGAGAGAGCATTAAAGATACTCGATTCCACAACTAAATTATCGAACAGCAAATATGAAACAGGTTTATTGTGGCGAAGCGACGACAAGAGGATGCCTGAAAGCTTTTCAATGGCGTTCAAAAGACTAATGTGCCTTGAGAAAAGATTTAGAAGAGAGCCTGGCTTGAAAGAAATAATGGACAAAGAAATAAAAAATCTAATATCAAAAAATTATGCCAGAAAGCTGACGGCGGATGAAATTGCATCTGGTCCAGAACGTGTCTGGTATATGCCAGTGTTTGTCACGACGAGTGCAAACAAGCCAGACAGAAAACGTTTAGTATGGGACGCTGCAGCAAAGTCAAATGGTGCCTCATTAAATGATTTCATGCTTCGTGGACCAGATCTTCTTACACCGCTTATCGACGTCTTGTTAGCCTTCAGAATCGGACCAATAGCCATCTGCGCGGATATTTCTGAAATGTTCCACCAAATTGTGGTTAGGGAAGAAGATAGGCATGCACAGAGGTTTCTATGGTGGGTGGAAGGAGACCCTGTTCATCAGCCGAGTACGTACGTAATGAGTTCACTTTCCTTTGGAATCAGTTGCGCACCATGCATCGCGCATTACATTCGTAACAAAAACGCAGATAGATTCCAACAACAATACCCACGAGCCGTTGAAGCAATAAAAAAGCATCATTACGTGGACGATTTCATCGATAGTGCCGATAACGAGTACGAAGCATTCGAATTAGCCAGTCAAGTTAAGCACATTCACGCCGCAGGGGGATTCACGCTTCGTAAATGGGCATCAAATGGTTCCAGTATTCTTAAAAAACTTGTTGGTGACGACACCATTATTCAGGCACCAGTGCAGCTGGGATCCAACGAAAAAGTACTCGGTATGTATTGGGACCCCACTAACGATGTTTTCAAATATATCCTCAGATTTGCAAAATTACGACGCGACGTAACAAGGGACGAGATTATACCAACGAAAAGGGAAACACTCCAAGCACTTATGTCCGTCTTCGATCCGCTCGGACTTATAGCGTGTTTTACAATCAAACTAAAAATACTTCTTCAAGCAGTCTGGCGATCTGGGATTGGATGGGACGATGAGCTGCCTGAGCAACTGTACTCTGTGTGGAATCAGTGGAAGAAAAGTATACCATCAATTGAAGCCGTGCAAATTCAACGATGCTACGCGCTAAAGATGAAAGAAGCTGAGGACATTCAGTTGCATACATTTGTGGATGCAGGAGAGTACGCATACGCAGCTGTATGCTATCTACGCGTGAGGTGCGGAAACGAAGTTTTGATTACTTTAGTTGCAGCAAAATCAAAGGTGGCACCAATCAAACCTTTATCCATTCCTCGACTCGAGCTACAAGCTGCTGTGATGGGCGTGACTTTGGCAAACAAAATTATTAAAGTAAAACGCATTGCAATTCGGTCAACATTTTGGTGGGCAGACTCCAAAACTGTTCTAAAATGGTTAAGAATGGATCCTAGGAATTTCCAACCCTATGTTATGCACCGAGTAGGGGCGATTCTTGAGTACTCTAATGCAAAGCAATGGAAATGGATACCCTCGAAACTAAACACTGCAGACCTCGCTACAAAAACCACATCATTGATGAGTTCTGACCTCTGGTTTACTGGGCCAGATTTTTTGCAGTACGATCAAGATCAATGGCCTATTTGTCATGACCTAGGACCTGTAGACGAAGTTGAATTGAGACATAACATTTTTCATATTCGTAAGGGCATGAGCAGCCAACTAAATATAAACTATGAATACTTTAACACCTGGAGGCGGCTTTACCGAGCCTTAGCTACATTTCTGCTGTACATGGAAAAGCTCAAGTCCAGTGCCTCGCCTACAAAATCGGTAAAAGAACTTTCCTACAGTCACATCCAAAGAGCCAAGCAAATTTTGTTGCAGCAGGCACAAATGAGCGAATACTGTAATGAAATCAACTGTCTAAGCCAGGGTAAGAGTATTGCAACGAAATCAAAATTAAAACCCTTTAATGTTTTTCTAGACACAAATGGACTTATGAAAGTGCGCAGTCGCGCAGAATATTTAAGTAGCGTGGAGGACGTAACAGTTCTTCCAAGAACTCATCACGTAACATTTCTCATTGTGCGGTCATTTCACGAGGCAAATCATCATATGTCGCACGAAACCGTAATAAACAACATAAAAGGAAAATTCTATATAGCAAAGCTCCGAGTATTGTACAAAACGGTACGCAGAGACTGTCAAAAATGCAAAAATAACCACGCTAAGCCGAATCCACCACAAATGGCACCACTACCAGCAGCAAGACTGGGCATTTTCGAGCGTCCGTTTACATTCGTCGGGATCGACTTCTTTGGCCCCTTTCTCGTGGCAGTTGGCAGAAGGCGTGAAAAGCGATGGGGAGTGGTATTTACATGCCTCACCATTCGAGCCATACATATTGAGATCGCTCATAGCCTAGACACAAGTTCGTGCGTCATGTGTGTACGAAACTTCTTCTCACGTCGTGGAACACCAAAAGAAATCTACACTGACAACGGAACGAATTTTAAGGCTACAGAGAAGGTTTTGAAAAAGGAATACGAAAACATCTGCTACCCTGAAATAGCTGCAAAATATGACGACATTAAATGGAAATTTAACCCGCCAGCAACACCTCATATGGGCGGTGCATGGGAGAGACTTGTAAGATCCATCAAAACCGTTTTAGCAAGTTGCTGCTCATTGATAAACTTGAACGACGAAAATCTACGAAGTGCACTATGTGAGGTAGAGTTCATCATAAACTCACGACCACTCACTTTCGTTTCGCTCGACAACGATGACGATGAGGCAATCACGCCGAACCACCTGCTTTTAGGATCACCGAGTGGATATAAACCACTCTGCGATGATGTCTCTGATATCCGACAACGCTGGCGACAAAGTCAGTCATTCGCAGATCACTTCTGGCGAAGGTGGATTAAGGAGTACACCCCAATTTTAGCACGCAGAAACAAATGGTTCGATAAGCAACTACCGGTCAAAAAAGGTGACGTAGTGATTATTGTTGACGAGAGCTTACCACGCAACTGCTGGCCTAAGGGCTTAGTCATACAAACAGTTGTTGCAAAAGATGGACAAGTCCGAAGAGCAACTATAAAAACCCAACACGGCATCATGATAAGACCTACAGCAAAAATAGCAGTGTTAGACGTCGGCCAACGCAAATAGTAATCTCATGGAATCGCTTACGAGGGGGAGAATTGTTACCGCCATCTAAATAATTAATTTAAAACTTTATATAAAATCTTATATATTTTTTTTTTCTCTCTTTTTACATAATCACCCATTTTTATTTACTTCCATATTTAACTTTATCTAATTGCTCTCTGTACGGGATAATGCAATGCAATGCGTTGAAACGAGTAACATTTGTACTCAAAACTTGTTTAGTATTACGTCAAAACTTATTTCGCTTAAAGTGAATAAAAAAAAAATACTTAGTCGAAATAAAATCGCGAGCGCGGCAGTATTGCACTATCTTAAAGCAAACGAAATAATTTGAAAATTGTTTAAAAAATAAATCAATAAAATGCACTGATTGTCTTTGAAATTTAAATTAATAGAGTTTCGCTTAATAAGAGGCACTGCGCGTTCATTAAAAGTACAATAGTATATTAACAAAAATAAAAAAAAACAAAATTAGTAACAAAAATTAATCTCAAATTAATAATGGAACACAACACTAAATTATGAAAGTATAAGCAATATAATAAAACAAAAATAGAGTTAACATTTAGTTCATAAGAATTTTTGTTTGATAACCGCTTACAGACGATTTGGCATTGATTGCACCAGTTTTTAGATCCTTGGCCAGATTGCACCAGGCAGTAGGACGGCTTCATATTCTGCCACTCTTAAATAGGTTATGCTTTTAATTGCTTAAGCGTCAGTCTTGAGTTGATTGTCATAAGCGTATGACGTGCTTACTCAATCGTGCTTTTCAAGGTTGTTTGTTCTTAGTTATCTCTGTAAAATTACAAAGCGTATTGCAAAATTCAATGATGTAGATATGATGTCTTCATCAAAACAAAAAAAAATATTCAAAGACTTTATCTTCGGGAGGTGATAGAACCAGACGAAATTTCTGGACTCCACTTCAAATGAATGATGTTTCTGATGTCGAATCAGAAGACATGGAAAGTGATTTAGCTGAAAAAGCAAAAATAGAACTTGTTCCACCTATTAAAGTTTTAACACAAAATAGTGATATAATTCGAAAACTATTTCTAAATAAAGGCATCACAAATTTTCTAATTAAAAAATTTCAATCGGAATTAAAATTGTGAGCAAAACTCTTTAAATTTTAAATTTCATAAAGTGTCTTCTTGGTGAAAACAAAATTCAGTTCTTTACTCATGAACAAAAAAGTGAGCGGCTATTTAAAGTAGTGCCTATTTTATGGCCTTGAAGGCTTTTCGTCTGAAGAAGTTAAAAAAGAACTTAACTTACTCGGTTTAAAGTGCAGAGATGTCAAAGTTATTTCAAAAAATATGACAGCTACTCTGATACTCACTATATAGTTTATTTTGAAAACGGTTCTGTTAAACTACATGAACTAAAAAAAAAAAGTATATCAGTGAGAGGACTGCCGACCGAAGCGAAAACCTATACATAAAATATTAGTATTCCATGGAAGACGTTGTCCTGCCATGGACCGCCTTACTGCTATATAAGAATTTTCATGCTAATAGGGGGTTTCGGACTATCCTACATGTAGGATGGATTTGACAGGTCAGACGGACATGTAGGATGTGCGAAAGCTCATACTGCAGCCCTACATGTAGGATGAAATCAAAAAGTTTTAAAAGTTCCGCTCTGATCTTGTTCTTCTCTGTGCGTCCTTGTTTGTAGATTTCCTTGGTAATTGTTGTTGGCGCAGTTAGCCGGAAATTTTTTGTAGGTGTTGTGAATTCTAATCGTGTAGCTACAGTTGGCATATAAAATTAGAATTATTTTTGTTAAGAGCTTATAACAATTTATTAAATTTTTTATGTATTACTGAAACTATTTCTTTTAAGCAAAAGTGTTACCATATCAAAAATACATATAATTAATGTAATTTATTTAAATTATTTCATTATTGATTAATATAAAAAATTAAAGCTTATTTATATCAATTTATATCATAACACTAACACAATATACATGTTCACCATATCTATATTGCGTTGTGTATTAAAAATAGAATATTCTAAAATTAAGAAATATCTATAGCTTATAAATTATATAAAATCCATATAAGAAATTAAGCTAAACAGTTTTAAAAAATAGAATGCTTAGGATAAGCAGACCTTAGTTGTTCAATTACTACTGAAAATATTAATTATTTCGCAGTTTTAATACGTAATTATTATTATATATATATACATAAATATTCTTTAAATTTCCTCAATGAGCTAAATTGTTCATATATATGAACTATATATATGTAAATATGTAAATATATATATATTAGGGCGGGTCAAATTCTGGCTCAGCGAAATTCGTAAAATACATGTAATTTCAAGACTTTTTCTCCACTACAGCATATACAAATTCTGAAAAAAAGCTGTGCGGACTTTCGTAAATAGATTCATATACATACATTCATACATTCATATTTTATAATTGAGAACAAAATCTATTTACGAAAGTCCACACAGCTTTTTTTCAGAATTTGTATATGCTATAGTGGAGAAAAAGTCTTGAAATTACATGTATTTTACGAATTTCTTAGGGCGGGTCAATTTGTATGGACGAATTTTTTGGAGGTCTGGCTCAGCGAAATTCGTAAAATACATGTAATTTCAAGACTTTTTCTCCACTACAGCATATACAAATTCTGAAAAAAAGCTGTGCGGACTTTCGTAAATAGAATGTGCGGACTTTCGTAAAATATACATATATATATATGTATTTCCGATACGGTAACACTTTTACTAAAAACAAATAGATTTACCAATATTATATATATTCTTTAATTCATATGTATAAACTGTTTTCTAAATTAGTTCGATGTCATATGCTGACTGTAGCTACAAATAAACATCCACAAAAAATTAAAGCTTACTGTACAACAATAACTACTTAGCAAATTTACAACAACAACGCAAAGAGAATTACAAGATCCCAGCGGTTGCGCAGCGTTAGAGGGGATGAACCGAATTGGCGGCGTAAAATATACAGCACTTTGCATGCTATATTTTCTGTTTGCCTGCTGTTTCGTTCATTTTTTTAATTTTTTAACAGTTTTTTAAGTTTACAATATTACAAGTTTACGAAATATGTTGCAAGTACAAGCTCTCGAATTAAATATGTCGCAAATTGATAAAATGCAAATAAAATAAAATATTTGCGCTAAAACCTAAAAACGACCGAAATGTCAACATTTGTAATTGCCAAAATTTCATCGTCCATTTGACACAGCAAAAAAAAATTTATTTCAACACACACAAATTTTACTCAACTTGATATTTTCTATCCTACCACGACTGATTGACACACAGCCATAGTTGACAACTATGAATATAAAATGACGCAGTGGTGAAAATAAAAAGCCACTGACAAATACAACAAGTGTGAAAATTGCCAAACTTTGACGATATGTAATAAAATAAGAGCATGCATGTAATTATTTGAATGTTCAACATATGCTTTTATCACAACTTAAGGATTAAAATGTTAAAACACTCAATCCATACATTATTTTTCTTGTTTGCAAACGATGTTCCAGCAGAAAAAAGAAGAAAAAGAAGCAGATGGATCCATTTTTAAATCTCACCATGAATATCAGCTGTTTGAGTAAAAGCAAATTTTTCAAAAATGTTGACAAATACAACAACTGAAGAAATTGCCAAACTTTAAAGGCATATATATATATAAATATAAACCGAATTAATAATAAGTTTTGGTTGCAAACATCTTATTGCAACCTAACTTAAGTATTTATATACTAACAAACAGATTATATGCATTAATTTCAGGAGTTGCCAAGTGATTTCTTTGTGAGCTTGCGGCCGAATGACGAATTCCTTGGAAAAATACGATGATGCAAACGAATGATTTACCCTCTACCAAAATCGTTCAACTAAAGAAGTTTTCACTTCAAAAATGTTAAAGCACTCTTTAATACAATAATTAACTGGGAATTTCTAAGCTCAAGTTATGCAGTTCTAAAGAACAACAATTTTAAGTTATCACACAATTAGCTGTTAAGTATCTTTATAATAGTAAATAATGTCATTGTCTTCATTAAAAATAGTATTCTGGAATTGTAGAAGTATCCGTAACAAAAGTACTGAATTGTTAAACTTTTTGTCTGTTAATAATGTTGATGTATGAATTACGATTGTGAGCTTTAGATCAAGTAAGTTTTCAAGAAGGCAACAACAACAACAACAACTCTGTATAGAGTCAATCACTTAGCTGACTAGACAGTCTGTTTCGGAAATCGCTACATATTCCTCATCAGTAGTATTTGAGTGATTAAGCTGTGATCAACTACTCACTGTTTAAACTAGCATATGAATGTGCAGATCCTCTAATTCATTCGTATGAATTGTATGGCTGCTAATCATATGACACTTCAAAGCAGTAGGCCATTTTAGATCACCGCCATCAACTCTATCAAGGGTTGCCATCTGTTCTAGTTGCTTCTTCATTTATTTCAATATTCATTGGTGTTCGATTGTTTGTCGAAATGCACCATAGAAATGAAACGAGTTTTTGCTTCGCCAGAAGCTAGTGTTCTAACTGAAAGGTGGCTATTTTCACAACCAAATGTTCAATTACACATGACTTTGACCGAAAAATCGATCAATTATTAGATTATTTAATTAATTTGACATTAATTAAACTTATTTGGCCGTGCTCTGCCATAGTTAAGTTAATTAGTTTTTATGATCTATTGAATAATTACATGAATTTAGATTGTGAGCTTTAGATCAAGTGAGTTTTCAAGAAGGCAACAACAACAACAACAACTCTGTATAGAGTCAATCACTTAGCTGACTAGACAGTCTGTTTCGGAAATCGCTACATATTCCTCATCAGTAGTATTTGAGTGATTAAGCTGTGATCAACTCACTGTTTAAACTAGCATATGAATGTGCAGATCCTCTAATTCATTCTTATGAATTGTATGGCTGCTAATCATATGACACTTCAAAGCAGTAGGCCATTTTAGATCACCGCCATCAACTCTATCAAGGGTTGCCATCTGTTCTAGTTGCTTCTTCATTTATTTCAATATTCATTGTTGATGTATGTTTACTCTGTGAAACTTGGCTTAATCAAAACACTACGCTTTCTCATCCCATGTATACTTGTCTTCGACGCGATCGCTTAGACAGTCGTGGTGGTGGAGTTGCAATACTTATTAAAAAAATTATACCTTTCTCTGCAAACCCAATAATTGCTACTGAAGTAATTGAAAATATAGGCATACAAATTTGTTTGCAAGATTTTACGGAAATTAATATTTTTAGTATTTATTTCCCTGGTGGATCAATTACACCTGAACTACGGAACAAATTTAAAATGATTTGCGGAAACTTTGTAGTATAGGCGTGAATGTTATATGCTGTGGTGACTTTAACAGTCGGCATAGGGATTGGGGTTGCTGTCGCGCTAATGCTTGGGGTACATACTCTCGGAATTTACATCTTTTTTTCCTTTAATGTGTCACATTCTTTCGACCCAACTTATGTACCCGCTGCGTCTAGATCAAATCCATCGACATTGGATTTGATTCTGTCAAATATTCCGTCATTTATATCACAACCCATAGCTCTAAATGAACTGAGCTCTGATCATTTGCCGGTAATGTTTAACTTATCGGTAAATGTTTTAACTCAAAATAGTTTGATAAATGATACCCGAAATATAAACTGGAAAAAGTACAGGCAAATTCTAATAAATAGTATTTCACCGGTTCCTATTGATCAAATAAATATAAACAGCTCCTACCAAATTGACGAACAAGTTGAATTCTTTACCAGTATAATAATGGATGCCGTGATATATTCTGTACCAAAAATAGTCCCTAAAATCAATTATATGAGACTGCCTTCCTACATAATTAATTTAATTAAAATAAGAAACTATTATCGACGTGAATGGAGTAGGTATCGCGTACAAGTTGATTACAATGTAATGTATAGATATACAATATTTATTCGTGAAGAAATAAAAAAGCATAGAAATAAGCAATGGGATAATAAAATGTTGTCTCTTAAAAAAGGCTGTAAGCCCTTTTGGAATATAGCTAAAGTGTTAAGGAAAAAATATACTCAGATTCCATCATTGGTTCAAGAAAACGAAACTATTATTAGTAATAAAGACAAAGCTATTGCACTAGCTGATAGTTTTCTTCTCAATCATAAGGTATCTTCAAATCTAGGAAGTAATACTTTTGATAACTGTGTTAACACAGTGATATCACGCTTTGACTCCACAATTGTGGATACCTTAATAAACGACTATATAACTTTAGATTCACTTAATCTGATTATTCGTGAGCTTCGTACAAGAAAAGCTTACGGTTGAGATGATATAAAAAATAATATACTAAAACAACTTCCAAATGTTGCTGTAAACTTTCTTACTCATATCATAAATTCTTGCTTAAAACTTCAATATTTTCCAGATTCTTGGAAAGTAGCAAAAGTCATTCCCATCGCTAAATCTGGTAAACCAAAAAACAAATTAGAAAGTTATAGGCCAATTAGTCTTCTTAGCAGTATAAGCAAAGTATTGGAAAAAGTTATAAGGGATAAAATTTTAAAATTTGTGAACTTAAATAACATTTTGCCTAATGAACAGTTCAGTTTCAGAAGGTTTCATAGTACAACTCATCTATTAAAACGTTTATGTAATTATGTTAAATGGAACTTTAAGGTAAAAAAATCCACTGGTCTTATTCTGCTTGATGTAGAAAAAGTCTTTGATTCCGTTTGGCACAACGGGTTAATCTTCAAACTTATAAATTATAGCTTTCCGTTACAATTAATCAAAATAATAAAAAGTTTCCTAAAAAACCGATTTTACAGCGTACATATTAATGAAGAACACTCTGATTTCATTTATATTCCTGCCGGAGTTCCTCAAGGTTCAGTAATAGGTTCCCTTCTTTTTTTAATTTATTGCTCTGATCTAGCAAAATCTTCGTGCTGCAATTATGGTGTATATGCGGATGATACAGCAATATTCTATTCGCATGAGTTTGGTCAAAACGTCTTGACTGAACTACAATGCCACCTTAATAATGTTGCTCAATACTTTGAGAAATGGAAAATCAAAGTCAACGCTAGTAAAACACAGGCCACCTTTTTTACTAGAAAAAGAAAATCTTGTTTTTTACCTAGCTCTAAATTAATAATCAACGGATTTGAAGTTCCATGGTCAAATAGTGTAAAATATCTTGGGATCTACCTAGACCAAAAATTAATCTTTCGAGAGCATATCACTAATACGATAAAAAAATTTAATATTGCGATAAAAATTATATCCATTAATTAACTTAACAGACATTCAAAGCTTAGCAAGGAAAATAAAATTATAATTACGAAAGTCATTTTTCAATCTATTATTTTATATGCTTGTCCAGTTTGGGGCTCTTGTGCACAAATGCATTTAAAAAAATTACAAATTTCTCAAAACAAACTCTTGAAAATTAATCTAAATTTGCCTAGGCATTTTTCTACAAAGGAATTACATAAGAAGTCTAATGTCGACTTAATATCAAATCGTATCCAAACGATAACTAAAAAATTTATAATGCTGAGCCGCATTTCTGATAATCCTTTAATATCTAGTTTATATGAAATATAACGCTATTAAAAAAAAAATTGTTTATATATTTTCTTTTCTGTTTTTTTTTTTGTTAATTTATTAAGATTATCGTCAACAATTTATTTATTATCGTTAACTCATTTTGTTAACCTATTATGCTTATTTATTTAGTAATTTACTTCATCTCACATTGACATAAGCCTCCTATTTGTTTTTTTTTAATTTTTCTCCATCTCTAGTCATCCCTTAGTATTTAAGTCTCAAATGGAAGGTTTTTGTTGTAGTTTTCCTTCGCAAACTTCAAAATTAAAACGTATGTAATATAAGCCTTATGTAAATAATAAAATGAAGACTTTCTAGCTGTAAGGTATATACCAGATCTCTGTAAATTGTGTGATAACTTTATGTGTATAATAAAATTTTTCTACTACAAATAAACAAACAAAAATTAATTAATTAATTGCTTAAGTGTAGAAATAGTGTATTTTTTCAACTTTTCCTCCAGGTGACTCTATGCCTGCGCAATGGAATTGAGATCTGAAAATGAAAACGAACTCTTAATACAAAACTATCGTACACTTTCCTTCAAATTTGTCTTTAATATATTAAGGTATACGTGTTGATCCATAATACCATCGATGATGTGAAGTTTTCCAAGACCTGCAGCTGGCATGACATCCCACACCATCAGTGAACCAATACCATGCTTTATTGTCGGCAGCAGGTTCTTTTCCTCAAGTTCCGCATTCACCTTTCTCCACACGTAGGATCAACCATCTTACCGGAAAATATTAAATTTGCTCTAGTCTGTGAAGAGAACTTGCTCGCAATGAGAAAATCCTTGTCACGGCCAAGGCCGCCTGGCCTATGGACGATTTCCTCCTAGCAGTTCTGCCATGAAACTGGTGCTTTCGCAGAATGATCCGCACAGTTTTTGGATCAGCCTTTTTTCCCAGATATTTCTCAGGCTCAGTAGATAATTTTAGAGCACTCATATTTGGTTTACGCTTAGTTTGTCGAAGCAACAAATTTTCGTCAGAGTTATTAAATATTTTTCTCTTACTGGGCTGCGGGTTATTTTCGAAGTCGGTCTCATTTTGATAGTGTTTTATTATGCTAAATACAGTAGTTGGAGCACGTCCTTTTTCCCCAGATATTTCTCAGGCTCAGCAGATAATTTTAGAGCATTCATATTTGGTTTTCGCTTAGTTTGTCGAAGCAGCCACTTTTCGTCAGAGTTATTAAATATTTTTCTCTTACTGGGCTGCGGGTTATTTTCGAAGTCGGTCTCATTTTGATAACGTTTTATTATGCTAAATACAATAGTTGGAGCACGATCAACAATTTCGGCAATCTCCCGAACTGTTTTGCCATTTTCGGATAATTTTTCGGATAATAATTTTACCACGCAGTGTCTACGCAATTTTGTTTATACAAATTAAAAAGAAAATTTAATTAAATGAAATTAAAAACGATCGTCGTTAACCTTTTCAATACAATTTAACAACTTACTGAAGTTTTCGAGACAAATTGAGAATGGAATCATAGGGTGTTCCATTATTACTTTGAGGTTAATTTTTGCTGCTAATTTTGTTTTTATTTTCTTAAATTAATGAACTCTTAATTCATAATGTAGTGCACTCTAATCTAAACATTTATATAACTACAACTTTAACACCTTTCTTTTATTTACTTATTATAAATACACATTTAACACATGGAAAGGAAAAACTTAATAAAAAAGCAAATTCATCACAAACGACACAAATTTTCGGATCGGATTCAACCACCAACTTAAATGTGGTTCCAAATCTAAAATGGGTGCATCTATCTAGATTGCGTCCAGATACAAATCCAGATTATGTTGTTAACTACATATCGAAAAATTAAACATAGCAGAGTCTCTATGTAATGTAATTCTCGACCGAATCATGAATGCCTCGGCATGGCTTTATTATGTCAAAATAAAAAATTTTATAAATAAACGGATGCCAAAAAACTTAGAAAACAAAATCGGCTCATCAGATCAAATGACTGCAACAACACGATTTCTCCTATATCTTATAATCTTCTTATTTGTTATTACAATATCGGTGGCTTACGAACGAAAGCTACAAATTTTTTATTAGTTTCCTCTTCGCTTCAGAATGACGTTATTGCAGTCACTGAAACGTGGCTGTCTGATAATTTCAACAACGCTAAATATTTCAACTTAAATCATTTTAGAAAAGACCGATGCCCCCACTTAGCTGGGCTTAGAAGAGGAGGCGGTATTTTAATTGCTTTTTCGAATACGCATCATAATTTGGATGAGTTAATTGTAAAATTATACTTATATAATTATCATGAAATGTTCTTAATATTAATTTATATACCACCTAACAGCCCTCTTGATCTGTACAAAACACATTCAGATAACTGTATTAGTATTTTAAAAAATCTTAAAGACACTCAGCATGTAATTATAATGGGGGATTTTAATCTCCATTCAAAATAGTTTAAATCGCACTCTTGATCTCGTGTTCGTTGACAGCGAATTAAATGCGGATGTCAACTGCCTAAGCTCTCCATCCTTACCAAATTCAAATCACTACAATGCATTATGCCTTAGTGTTAAGTTCTATGATTATACGAAATCAGTAAATGAAATCATTATCGATAGCATTGGTCATAATACGCGCGAAGTCAGTGCAGCATTTTCCAGATTAGAAAGAGAGTTAAATCGAATGGGTCTGAAAGTGAATGCAGATAAGAAAAAATACTTGGTGTCAACAAACAAACAAACAATCCCAGCGTCTTGGAACCCACGTTACCGTTGACAATACCTTCTTCGAGGTTGTGAAGGACTTCGTTTATCTGGGATCCAGCATTAACTCAACCAACGACATCAGCATTGAGATCAAACGAAGAATAACTCTTGCCAACAGGTGTTACTTTGGGCTCAGTAGGCAATTGAGAAGCAGAGCCCTCTCTCGACGAACGAAAATCACGCTCTACAAATCGCTCATCATGCCCGTCCTACTTTACGCATCACAAACCTAGACGCTGAGCAGTTTAGATGAAAAGACTTTAGGAGCATTCGAGAGAAAGATTCTTCGTAAGATCTACGGACCAATCTGCGTCAATGGCGAGTACCGAATACGGTGGAATGATGAACTGTATGAGCTGTACGCTGACATCGACATAGTCAAGCGCATTAAAATCGAGCAGCTTCGCTGGCTTGGTCATGTTCAGCGCATGGAGCAAAGACGATGCTCCAGTGAAGAAAACATTTGATTCGGTACCCAGCGGCGGTCAACGCAGAAGAGGACGACCGCATCTTCATTGGAAAGACCAAGTAGAGGACAACCTGACGAAGCTTGGAATTTCCAACTGGTGCAACCGAAAGACCGAAATGGCTGGAGCAAATTCTTAGATGAGGCCAAAACCGACATACGGTTGTAGCGCCAACTAAGTAAGTAAGTAAGTAAATTAAAATAGTCTTAGTTTAGAAATTGCTAAAGGTGACTTCCTTAGTATTTCAAATTTCTTGAGCACAGTTGATTGGTTGTCAGTTTTAAATACTAATAACAATCTTTTAACTAATTATAACTTTTTTCAAACAACCTCAATGAAGCTATACATTTATATATTCCTAAAGTTTCAACTCTTCAAAACCAATATGGTTCAATAATGAGCTTATAAATATAAATAATAAGAAGAATAAAGCATATAAACTTTATAGGAAATCTGATAATAATCCAATTCTTTTAAATAACTACCTCTTCAAAGAAAATTTTCTTTTTTAAATAAATTCTTATATAAAAGTTTTATCTTTCAGATTGAACGCCAACTCAAGAGAAATAGCAAAAGTTTTTGGCATTTTATATGTGTAAAACAACATCTGACCCCCTCTCTATTTGCAACCTTTTCGCTGAATTTTTCAAATCAGTTTATGTTTCATCTGATATTATCGCAGATACTTACGCTTACTTAAAATGAAGGCTACCATATTAATAGGTAGCCTTCATTTTAGCTTACTAGAAGTTTTTGAAGGTCTAAAACAATTGAATCAGGATAAACAGTCTGGGATGGACGGATTTCCACCCACACTCTTAAAAAATTTCGCGGACTCGTTAGCTTTACCCCATATGATTATCTACAATCAGTCACTAAGGGAAGGCAAATTTTTAGAGAATTGGAAAACCACCTTCATTATACCGATTCATAAATCTAACTACTATCGCCCAATTTTTAAAATATCTACCATTCCTAAACTTTTTGAAAAATTAGTCTAAAATAGACTTACTTTTTTAGTGAAGGAGGTAATATCACCTCTTCAGCATGGCTTTTTTAAGGGAAGGTCTACAAATACAAACTTAGCAATACTTACTAATTACATTTTAAACTGTTTTGAAAACGGACATCAATGTAACGTTATATTCACTGATTTTTCAAAAGCATTTGACCAAGTTCATCATTACCTACTTTTAAAAAAAATAAATTGGATTTCACTCAAATTTACTTGAGTGGCTCAAATCATACCTCATTGGTCGAACGCAATTTGTTCGAACTAACAATTTCCTATCTAATGCGGCGATGGTATCTTCGGGTGTTCCGCAGAGTAGCCACTTGGGACCACTTCTGTTTTTTTTTATTTATAAACGATATTCCAAAAATGTTTACCTTTTCCCAATGTTTAATGTACGTTGATGACTTACAAATTGCTTCTGTTATAAAAGATATTAATGATAGCATAAATATGGAAAAAGATCTGTCCAAACTATCTTCTTGGTGTAGTAGCAATTTATTGCTTACATAATATATCAAAATGTCAAAGCATGGCTTTCTGTTCAATTTTTTCTCCGGCGTTTTACCCATATAAGCTAAGAAATACGACTTTGTCAAGAATTGCAGGAAAAGAGATTTTGGAGTTATTCTTGATATCAAACTCACATTTGATATCAATTCTTGATATCAAACGCACGAAAAATATTGGTTGCAATCAAGCACGTGTTACTCTCCTTAGAATAGCGGTAAACTAATTGTTTTGGTTGCGATTATTAATTTTTATTTAACCTTTGCTTTAGTATACATATATACTTTTTTTTAAGTTTCTCATTGTGCAAAATCGCTTCAAACAATCAAGACGTCCGCGAATTAATTGCGCGAAAAAAACTGGAAATCCCATGTAGGTCACATAAAGATATAGCAAAATCGTTAAAAGTTGCGAAATCCACAGTAACTTATGTACTTGAAAAATATAGTGAAACATTAAACATAAATAGAAAAAGTGGCAGTGGCAGACCAAAAGGTTTTATATAAAACAAAATGTGAATGCAGTAGTGACCGCGCTAAAGACAATTCCCGGACTTTCTGTTAGAGATCTGGCAAAAAAGTACAAGTGTCGCCATCTTTCGTACAAAAAGTGCGAAAAATAGAAATGATCAACAGAATAAAGTGGCTAAAACACGCGATCGAAAACTGAACGAAAAAGTTATAAAAAATTGTAATTGCATCATAATGGATGATGAAACATATGTTAAAGCAGATTTTAAACGAATTCCGGGAAACCATTTCTATACCACAAAAAAGAGAGGTGAAGGTGAAGTGGACAATAAACTTGATAAATTTCCTAAAAAATATTTAGTTTGGCAGGCAATATGTCAATGCGGCTTAAAAAGCAAAATTTTTGTGTGTCATGGAACTATTAACCAAAAAATTTATGTTGAGGAGTGCTTACAAAAATGTTTGTTGCCACTTTTAAATATGTACAGTGGTTCAGTATTGTTTTGGCCAGACTTAGCCTCAGCCCACTACGGAAAGCGTGCAATGGAGTGGTTTGAAAACAACGCTGTTACAGTTGTGTCTCGTGATGCCAACCCACCAAACACGCCGCACGGTGGGGCGATCATATACAAAGGGTTGGACATCCAGAAAAAAGTGCAACTTGCAAATTATTATAATATTTTGATACATTTCGATAGAAATATATTTGAGCTACTTGAATTGGGCAGTTTTTTATATTTAAGTGCTTACTTTTGTAAAGCCTGAAAGTTGATATTTTGTAATATAAAAAAAATATAGTATTTTTTTTAAAGTCAGATCTTTATATTTTATGAAAGGGTATACTCTAGACTTTTTAACAACATATTTTGTTTTTAAGTTTTTTGTTATGACGTTATTGCGATAAGGAACAAAAATTAGAAATTAAAAAAATTATTAAATTTGAAAAATAAAAAAATGGCCAGGATCAATGTACCTTGCATTACAAATAATGATAGTAAAAAATGTTTAAAAAAAATTAGCACGCGCCATCCAGCGCCTTCTGAGAATTTCAATATCAAAATTGTATTCCTCGGTTTTTTATAGCATTTCTCACAAAGTTTGCCTATTACAGCATAACTATAGGAAATGATTCAGTTTAATTAGCCATAAAAACTTGCGAATGGATAAAAAAACAAGTTTGGGATACATTTATTGTATTAACCCATTCCGGGCGGCTCCGTTGTAAACGAAAAAAAATAGATCTTTTGCTTTGATTGCGGCATAGAATCCTTACTAGTAAATTTACGTAAATTTGTTGTACTAAATAAGTGTAGACAATTTTAATGAAAATATTTTGGTATACTGTTTTTTTATCTGAGACGTCTGGTTCTTGAGATATATTTCAGACACGATGCAAATATTTTCAAGAATTCCAGTAAAAAAATTACATAAACTGCTACAGTACAGATAAAAGGTATAAGATCCACTTAAAAGTGATCTGCCAATTTATATAAATTTATATGAAATAAACTTAATAATTTATATGAAATATATTTTAAAAGTAGTGAACATAGTTATGTTTGTGACAATCAGAAAATGTTTGCTGCGAACATATTGCTTATATGATAATGCAGTGTACATAGTATATTCATTGCAACAAATTAGCTTGTTTGCAGTGAACATAACATATTTATGGCAACCCTGTTCCTAGTCAAGTCAACTTAAAATACCTGCTTATTAATTAATTCTAAAAACTGTGTAACACTAATTATTTGCCAGTAAAAGTGTTCTAATAGTACAAATCATCAGTTTGGCTATAAGCTTAACATATATAATATTCGATTTATCGTCTTTGAGTCTAATTATAAACTTTTATGAAATTGTGCATTTAACCTGTTTGCTGAAAAACTCTGCCGGCCATAACGATAAAAGAACACCTATCGCTATCACTCTCACGCACATTATTTGCAGTGCTAAAGACCATTTCTTATTGCGCGGGACCTAACACATACAAACATGAACACTAGACCGTATCGCAAAAAAAAAGTTCGCCGTACACCTTCTATTCTGAAGCATTTATGCAAGTTAATTTCGAAAAATTTTTTTTTTTTTTTTTTTGACCGAACGTAGGGGTCGCGCATTTACATTTTTGTTTATAACTTCGTCATTTAACATCAGATTTTAAAGTATGTTATATCAAAGTTTTTGTCTCGAGGAGACCAATATTATTGTTTCAAAGGTCATTGACCTCAGACCCCCCGTTCTAGTACTTACTCACCAGATCTCAGTTCCTACCATGCTAACATGCCACCCTGATTTCAGAAAAAAAAAGCTCGCAAAAAATGTGTAAACTTTTGTGAAGGAAGTATATCGATTGTTTCAGTGCAAATATTTTTAAAAATTTTTTTAATTTTCTTTGACGAAATTAGGTTATTTTTACACTAGAGTATATCATAAAGGGCTTAGAGCTACCTTGAATTGCAATTTAAAAACACTCCTAGCCACAACATCTCTGAAATAGATCAACTGGTGCTACCAAAATCACAAAATACAGTGATGCCATTCTTTATGTTATAATCCATTGCAAAATCCAATGGTAAATTTCTACTTTCTTATTGCCTTCAATCTACAAGACGCGTCTAGTGTGTTAACCAAAATAATTCAGTGCAATGCTAAAAAAATATACTTTAAATTAAAGAAAATTTCTAGAAGCTGTGCTATCTGCCGCTGTACTTGGAACAAAGAAAATTTAAGTTTTTTCAAGGTTCCCAGAAATGAACTATGTAGGAAAAGGTAGAAAGACTCGTGTGGATTGGAATTGAAGTCTTCGGAAAAAGTCTGCGAAATGCATTTTAATACGCACGATTAATGGTATTTTTCATAGTTGTATCCCTTTTACCCGATTTTAAAACTCCCTCTCAAAGTGTTTGTCTTAAAACATAGTGTGTTGGACCAACACTGTTGGTCTATTTCATACCTGTCAATGTCGTCAAAAAGTTGTTGTTGTTGCTATAATATTTGTTAAGTACTGTCTGTACCAAATTTCTAATACAGCAAAAACTTTGTTGCTTTTAAATTTTATGGAGGTTTTTCAAAAGATCAAAAATCATAGGTTTTCCAATGGTTTCTGAATTCAATAAAGTTTTATTTCATTTGTTAATTTTTGATTATGAATAGCCTTTTGTCTTAAAATTGCAATTCAAGGTAGCTCTAAGCCCTTTATGATATACTCTAGTGTAAAAATAACCTAATTTCGTCAAAGAAAATTAAAAAAATTTTTAAAAATATTTGCACTGAAACAATCGATATACTTCCTTCACAAAAGTTTACACATTTTTTGCGAGCTTTTTTTTTCTGAAATCAGGGTGGCATGTTAGCATGGTAGGAACTGAGATCTGGTGAGTAAGTACTAGAACGGGGGGTCTGAGGTCAATGACCTTTGGAACAATAATATTAGTGTCCTCGAGACAAAAACTTTGATATAACATACTTTAAAATCTGACGTCAAATGACGAAGTTATAAACAAAAATGTAAATGCGCGACCCCTACGTTCGGTCAAAAAAAAAAAATTTTTTTTTCGAAAACAACAGACAAAAATGCTTCATATTCGAAGGTTTACGGCGAACTTTTTTTTTCCCCCCTATAACGTGATACGCTCTAATGAACACAGGCTGCTCAATCTGTAAATCGGAGTGGAGCACATTCGATAACTTTAGTTCTTGTTTTGGTTGCTCCAAGCCTTTTCACCTTAAATGCGTCAAGTTATCCGCTAAAGTTGGTGATGCACTTCGAGGCAATACACCAAATGGACTTCAATGGCACTGTTTAACCTGCAGGAGTATCTCATCTACGGTCTCATTAGAAATGTTGCTTGACCTCCGCACTGCGACTTCCACGATAAATGATGAGTTGGCATGGCTTTCCAAGCTTGTTGCTGATCAAAATGATAAAGTGGATAAATTGTGTGATCACGCGCAATCGAGCATTGACTCAGCCAACTGCCCCACCTCCAGCACACCTGGAGCTACACGTTCTTCCACCAGAGCGCAAGTTGCTGCCGCAAAATCTAAATCTGCTGCTGCTGCTGCTGCTGCCACTGAGGATACTGCTAACTCTACATGTACAATAAGTGTTCGTGATTGTGAGACTTCTGAAATCTTGCAACCTAAATCTGCTGCTGCTGCTGCGGCTGCTGCTGCCACTGAGGATACTGCTAACTCTACATGTACAGAAAGTGTTCGTGATTGTGAGACTTCTGAAATCTTTCAACCTGCTCCAGTTGCGACGCAAATGGCTAACTCTAATTTAACTACTATCCCGGACATAACGGTTCAACCTTGCTCACCTGATAAGCCAATTTCAACACCGGCTATACCACCCGAAGGTGCAGCATCTTTAGTCAACCTCGTGGTCATTCAACGTACTCAACAGAAGGCAATCTTTCTATCAAGACTTGCTGCCGACACGTCTGAGGAAACTATTCTGTCATACATTAGGCAGAGAATATCATCGTCATCAACATCATCTATATTTAGATGCAAGAAATTCAGTTTTATTTCGCCGCGGGAAATTGCATCGTTTAAATTATCTGTTCCAAGTGAAAAATACCTAGAGATTCTGTCTAGCAACTTTTGGCCTAGTGGTGTTATAGTGCATGAATATGTACCTAGAATACAACATAGATCAATTAACATTCAATCTACCGTGTTGTCATCACAGCCAAAAAACCAATAAGCAATGCCTCATCGACAACCTCCGTACCAAAAACTGTGCTATCCTCAACAGGCGCAGCAGCATTTTCATCTCATTCAGTTTCTACTACAACAACACAAATATCAATAGTTACATCATCATTAAATGCAACCACAACATTATCCTCACAATCATCTGAATCAACAATAACACTTTCAGTCACATCATCATGTTCTTTAACATCAATACCACCTTCATCACCGATTCCAACTTCATCGTCATCGTTCGTTTCAATTTTGCCATCAACAGTATCGTCATTTTCTTCCTCATCATCATCATCACCAATAACAACATCAATTACTTCAATACTAACAACAACTCTGGCCACATCAATACCTCAAAAAACTGCTTCAATAACCTTAATATCTTCATCGGCGCCTGTACTTTCTACTTCTGCCTACTCTGTTATTACAGCAGCCACTGTCTCACATCCAGAACCCACGGATAGTCTTCGTCGCCCAATGCATACAGTTGGCATGCATCGGCGTAACTGCTCTCTTTATTTTCACAATGTTGGCGGACTTCGTACAAAGACCGTTCAACTTTACAATACTTCGAGCTCCCATGATTATGATATCATCGCGCTGGTAGAAACTTGGCTGACTACTCACTTCCTCACTCATGAATTGTTCGACAAACACTACTTTGTATACCGTAAGGACAGGATGCTTGGACCTACCGTAACCAGAGGAGGCGGTGTTTTGATTGCTGTATCGTCACTTCTTACCAGTAGGGAGATACTCCTTCCACGTAATGGCAGCAACATTGAGCAAGTATGTGTTGCGGTATCTTTTGGCAATAATCTAGCGTATAATGTTAATGAAGTAGTCTTAATTCTTAGCTATATTCCACCTGCCAGTAGCATTAATACTTTTAAAGATCACTTGTTTAATATTAATCATGTATTGAATTCCTTAAGCCCTACACAAACGCCGTGTGTACTTGGTGACTTCAATCTAGGCAATATTGAATGGAAGTTCTTCCCAGACGAAAAAATTCTTATGCCTTTTAATACAATGAGTGCTATTGAATCTCTCTTATGTGATTCTTTATACTCGCAAAGTCTCTTTCAGATTAATAACGTAAAGAACGATATCAATAGAATTTTAGATCTTATTTTCATTAGTAATGAGTTCAAATATGAACTGTTTAAATGTGATTTGCCGCTCACGAATGAATCTGTTCACCATAAAGCACTTATTTTGGATTTTTATTTTTATACTTTTGACCATTACTTAGAAGTTAAACATCCTTCTTTTTACAATTTCAATAAAGCTAACTATGCGGCTCTAAATAGTTATTTCAACTCTATAAATTGGAATTCTTTAAATGATTCAAGTGACTTATTTCATATGTATGCAGCGTTCAAGACGGTTATTAATAATGGTCTTCATCAATATGTGCCTACTATAGCAAGCAAGCGTAAATGCAAGCATCCCTGGTATAATGAGCGCTTAACTCACCTCAAGAACCTACGCAATAAATCGCATCTAAAGTTTAAAAAATCAGGATCACCCACGGATAAAGCAATGTTTGTCTTGCGAAGGAAGGAGTTTGAATTCCTTTCAAAATTTTTATACAATAAATATATTATGTCGGTTGAACACGATATAAAATCAAATCCGAAGTCATTCTGGATATTTTTTAATTCTAAGAGAAAGTCATCAGGGTTCCCTAATTCAATGGAATTCAATGATTCTCGTGCGGAAAGCCCTAAAGGAATTAGCGATTTATTCGCAGATTTCTTTGGCTCTGTTTATAAGTCCGATTCTCATCCAATAGATCCGAATATTTTTTGTAACATTCCCCAACTTTTCAATATAGGTTTACTGAAGATACACGACGAGCTCGTTTTGGATATACTGAACAGTCTAGATAGCAGCAAGGGTGCTGGCTTTGATTTGCTTCCACCTTTATTTTTAAAAAAATGTGCCTTATCATTGCACTCCGCCCTAAGTATCATATACAACAAGTCACTTTCTACAGGTATTTTTTTAAACGAATGGAAAACTGCCTGTATATCACCTATTTTTAAATCTGGCCAGAAGTATCTTGTTGAAAACTTCCGCCCTATCGTAAAACTTTCAATTATTCCCAAAGTATTGGACAAAATTGTGGAGAAGCTTTTGTTTGCCGAAGTTCAAAGCTATATATCTCCGCATCAGCACGGTTTCTTTTCGGGTAGATCTACTACCACGAACCTTGCTATCTTCTCGAATTTTTGCATCAATGTTGTCGAGGGCGGTGCACAAGTTGACACATTGTACACAGACTTCTCTAAAGCTTTCGATAGCATTTTTCATCAAATACTAATTCTGAAGCTCGAAAAATTAGGTGTACACTCGCAAATGTTGAGATGGATGGAATCGTACCTTCGCGATAGAGTTCTTTATGTAAAGGTATGTGACCAAATTTCTTATCCAATTTCCGCCAAGACAGGAGTTCCGCAAGGAAGTCATCTGGGTCCCCTTCTTTTCATTCTCTTTATAAACGATATCCCACATATATTGAAGTTCTGCAAAACACTATTATACGCTGATGATTTAAAACTGTTTATTAAAGTTTGTGACCTGAATGACTGTGCCAAGTTACAAGAAGACATTAAATCATTTCTGCATTGGTGCAATATCAACAAGCTTCCGCTAAATTTTTCTAAATGTAAAATCTTAACGTTCTCCAGAAGAAGCATATCAATCAATTACGACTACACCTACGATTCTGCGCGTGGGTTTAGTAGAGTAAGTCAGTATAAGGACCTAGGCATATTCTTCGATCATAAGCTCTCTTTTGATATTCACGTCGAATACGTTATATCAAAAGCCAACTCTCAATTAGGTTTTTTAAAAAGAAACTCTAAGGAGTTTCTAGATCCTTATACATCTAAAGCAGTTTTTGTTAGTCTCGTGAGATCTCTTCTGGAGTATGCAAGTGTTATCTGGGACCCCTTCTATGAATGTTCTAAGTCTAGAATTGAAAATATCCAGAAGCGCTTCACAAGGTTTGCGTTGCGTCAGTTGTACTCCTGGGAAAACATGCCTACTTACTGGTTGCGTTGTCGACTGTTGTGCCTTAATTACCTCTCACAAAGACGTGTTGTATCAAACGTTCTATTCATAAAGGACATAATTGATGGCAGAATAAATTCATCAGAGCTGCTTTCTGTCATTCCATTCAATATACCTAGTCGTACCCTTAGAAACTTTGATTTATTCCACACATCTTACCATAGAACTAATTATGGGCTTAATGAAGTTATTAATAGATGCTTGTCTCATTGCAACACGGTTGCAGATCAGCTGGATTTCTCCAGCGATCGTCATAATTTTAAAAGACAACTGTTAGACATTATTGAAAATATGTAATCTTGCTTTAATATAATCACTAAAAACCTCCCCTTATCAATCCTGTTAATTTTTATCTTATAAAGTATTCAGTGAATTTAATTTAACTTTATTAAATTATTGCAGTTGGTTAATTAATCATGTTGTTTAAATTTCTCTTTTTTGGTGTAACTTGATTAAACATTGTATACATTGTATCTACTCGATCATCATTCTGTTTCTGTACATAGAAGTTATTTATAAGATATTTACTATAAGTTTAGAGTTAATTTAAACCATGTAATCTGTTAAGGTTTCCTGGTATATGCATTGAAATTAATTGATACTATGAGTTTAACATACATATAATGTATTTAATATAAGTACTAGCTTCTAAGTTAAAATATGTAATCTGTAAGGGTTTTTACCCGGTAGATGAATTGAAATAAATTGAAATTGAAATATGTTTCTTGTATAAATAAAATTGTTTGCAACAAAAAAGTTTTTAAATACATACATTAATATCATATTATGTTTCCAGTAAACATTTTTTTCTGCGTGTATAATAACCAAAATGTAAAGATTATGATGAAAGCATTTGAATCAAAACCACTATACTATTTTGCTGACGACGAAATTAAAATTGTTTAAGGTTTATTAATATACGTGGTATTGCAAGGCTCTGGTAAAAGTCATGACCGTAACACTGCTCGCAGATTGTTTACTAATTACAAGAAAAGTTCAGAAATCACTGGAGTAGACGAAAATTTAATTAAACGATTTTATGTTATATTGCAGGTAAAACATTTTAAAATATACATATATGAATTATTTTGTTTTACATTAATGCGTAAAAATTTTAATATATTTCAGGTCATAGCATCTGGTCTCAAAATTAATATCATATCACAAAATTAAAATTTTTTTGTTTAAAAATAACAAAATCATACGTTAAAATTTATGATTGGTACTACATGCCTGTTACTGTACATAAAATATTAATGCACAGTGCGGATATAGTTCAAAAAGCGATAGTACCCATAGGTCAGTTATCCGAGGATGCGCAAGAGGCCAATCACAAACTATTTCGGTTCTTCAGACTTCACAACACGAGAAAATTCTCAAGATCTGCTTGCAATTCAGATCTTTTGCATGCCCTTCTGCTCAATTCAGATCCAGTACTTTCAATCCTTGGTTTTAATAAAAAACCACCACAAAGCTATCTGATTGTGGCAAAATACCTTTTTGATGAGGAAAGTGAGAACATAACTTTTACAGATAATGTGTTAAATTAAGCATATTTCATAATTATGTGTGGTATAAATAAATTACTGTTTGCTCTTAATATTACATATAATTTGTTTTAAATAGAGATTTATGCTGTCTTTAAGCATCTTTTAAATGTAATAAGCTAATAAATTCTTGTTTAAATACACATTGTGTAATAAAATACAGGTAAGAAATATCGCTAAACACAAAAAAAATGTTTTTTACCATGCATTTTTGGGTCTCCGAGACCCGCTACGCTCATAAAGGTTACAAGATTTCATGAGAAATTCTTTTAAGAAGACATGTTCAAAATTTGGCCAAAATACATCAAATGGTTCCAGAGTTACAATCAATTATTTAAAGCAATATGCGATGTCCAACCCTCGGCTCGCCCACCGTGCGCCGCAACTAAGGTCAATTGAAACTTATTGGGCCAATATTAAAATAAAATTGTTACAAACGAAGAAATGTGTGAAAAATGAGAAAGAATTTAAGTCCGAATGGCAGAAGGCCACAGAAACAGTGACAAAAGACGATGTGCAACATCTAATGTCGGGCATAAAAGCAAAGCTGCGTTAATTCGCTTATGCAACAACAAATTAATTTTTTTTATATATATTTTTAATAATAAAGTTTTTTAAGGTATAAATGTCTTTAATTCACTGATAAATAAGTTAACAAAAATTATGAATACTCGACCAATATTTTTCGTGCACATGCTTTATTGTTGCAAAGGCCAATGGTATGTTATGTTTTATAATCAGGAACTCTAAAGACCTTTGTGATCCCTTTTCTCTTAAATCTTTATATTTTGCCTTTGTTAGGTCTATTTAAGAATATTGTTGCATAATTTCGGGATCCCTTTTATTCATGTACATCTAACAGAATAGAAAAAAATTCAGAGACGATTTACGAGATTTGCAATAAGTCGTTTGAGATGGAATATTGATATGCCTGAATATAATGCTAGAAGGTTTTTTCTGGGTATACTATCTTTATTTAATCGGCGCAAATATTTTGCTATTTTGTTTGTGAGAGATATAATATGCTTTGATACTAATTGTTCTTTTCTTCTCTATCAAATTAACTTTCACATACCTTCACGTGTTCTAAGGTCATAATTTATTTTATGAACCTTTTCATAGAGTGAATTACAGCATGAATGAACCTATAACAACGTTGCTTAAGACTGGCAAACTCTGTGTGCCAAGATATAGAATATTAAGATATTAAAGTAGAAGTGCGTTTAAAAATGTTTTGCTTTTATTTTTTAACAGTATATAAATAACTCTAGGGAATAATTTTAAATTTGTATCAAATTGCTAAACTCACTTAAGTTATTAGATTATCTAAATGCGAATTTACACATTACACTCAAAACGATGATAGTGAACATTGAACGATGACATTGAATGAATTTTTAATTTACTTTTTTTTTACATTTTTTACATTTTTAATTTACATTCAAAGTGTAAATTTAAAATTTGATGGATGATTCGGTGTTGAATGTCAAAATATATTCGTTGGCTGATTAATTTTATTGACGTTTAAAAGAATTAAATAAATAAAAGCCGTTCAGCAATTAAATAAAAAAATATAAACTTTCTGCTTGAAATTATGTTAACACCTTTCAATTGTGTTTCAGTACGAATGACACATCAGTTCGATTTGCTTTCACTTTCATCAAAAGTAGGAAGACCTTCTACTTCTTTCACTGTTCAATGTGGATGACAATCATCTTCATTTTAAAGATGAAACTCAATTTACATTTTTCAAATCAGATGATTCATCCAAAGTGAACAATGATAGTGAATCGTGTAAATTCGCCTTAAGTAATCAGTAAGGGAATAAAATACTTTGTTTGATGGAATGAATTAAATAAATAAATAAATAATAATTAACTACAAACTAGATAGTTCTATGAACGTAGCCTAAACACATTTATGCAAGTTAAAGAACAAACATAACTATTATCGTCACCCTTCGAACTTTGTTTACTATAAGTTCAAAACGTAGTTATCTTAAGCGAAGGTGTACTCACCCTTCGAACATAGTTTTACTCTAAGTCAGCGTAGTTATCGTAAGCGAAGGTGTACTCACCCTTCGAACTTTGTTTAATATAAGTTCAAAACGTAGTTATCTTAAGCGAATGTGTACTCACCCTTCGAACATAGTTTTACTCTAAGCTCAGGCGTAGTTATCGTAAGCGAAGGTGTACTCACCCTTCGAACTTTGTTTTCTATAAGTTCAAAACGTAGTTATCTTAAGCGAAGGTGTACTCACTAGAGTGGGTCGCAAAAAAAAGTTTAAAAAGTCCGCCCCTCATATGAAAGCTTACCTCGAGAGAATTACGTGGGTATGCAAATTTTTTTTTTAGGCACCCTGTATGAACCGCCAAAACCGTTTTTTCGTTATAACTTTGCTTCCTTAAGTCCGATCTTCAAATGCAATATATCGTTAAAAAGGTATTAATGAACCCTACAGTTGCTTTATAGGCTCCATCAACCTAAAACCTCAAATTCGTTAAATTATTTCAGTTACGCAGACTTCTAACCCCCTAATTGAAAAATATTTTTTCATAAATAAAAAGCCCTTAAAAAAGCAACAAAGTTTGTCCTTGAAAGTTTTTAAATAAGTTGATAATCAAACAAGTTACAACCGATTAAGTTTAGAATTCAAAATAACCATTATTTAAAATGTTATTTTAATTTTCTGTTAATTTTTAAGATTTTAAATTAAACAAAACCAAAATACCATCAAACACACTGTTAATCAATATTTTTTTAATATAAAAAATTAATATTAAATATTAAAATCAAAGCAATAGAAACAACAACAAATTAAGTATATAAATTAATTACGTAATTTATTAATTGGATCAAACCAAATCTTTTCGAGATTCTAAGCTGCTGTATCGTTCGCGGCTTTCGAGTTTGGTGAAAATGTGTCCAAGACGGTTTTCGTCAGGTACTGATTCACTTACAACATGCACGAAGCGTTCGGTGCTTTGCGAGTGACATGGAAAATCTGAAAATTTTAAAATATTAGAAAAATACATGTTATGATTTATTTTAAACAATTTTTACCGGGGATTTTTATTATTTTGTTTTCTGAGTATTCCAATCATCCGTAAAGAATTGCAAGCACGGTGGTTCCGTGCTCTTAAATTTACTCCAATCAATCATTTTTGTAAAGCAATCGCTATCAAAATTTATTATTTCCTTTTTTGGAACATAAAATTCCCTGACCGATAATGGTGGATCATATCGCGCTGTTCTTATAAGCTGATATCCCTGCATACGTATTGCTTGATCCGGGTCCGTAATCATGGAAAGAAGAATATTTTCGGGATGGCAATAGTATGCGTTATATTCTACAGTTCTTCGAATTACAGTTTGCAAGTCTGTTGGCAGCTGACGTATCCAACATATATATTTAAAAATATGTCGACTTCCGTGGATGGCTTGTGGTTGACTTTTAACAAGAAACCAAAATGGTGCATAAACTTTTACAACGAATGCGACTAGGTTTCGTAAAGCTGCAGAAGGGTTTGTTTTTGATACAGAGAGACGTAGAAGTCTCGATGCGGTTGTCAACCAGCGCGCTGTACTTACAGGTCCGGGCTTTTCTCTCGCTAGTTTTTCATTGCAATTTCCGCTGCTTACAGCACAAACCATTCCGTGCTGGTCACTCCGTATTGCCCAGCTTTCGATGTTATTTGGCATAGCACCCATTGAAATCTGCTCAAATCCATGTGCGATCTAAGAAAAAGGATTAAAATAATGTGGTTAACAATAATAATATGCTATAAATTTATTTAAATAAAACTTACCGATAGTTTTTCACAAGTCAACAATTCTGAACCCATTTCTCCCGGCCAGATTCCAGGTCCTTTTTGCTTGCCATAAAAACTTATTATAAGCGCTTTAAGGGGAAGCTCATTAAAATGGAAAAGGCATACATTCCATTGTAATGGCCGTTGCAGGTATCGCTCCATACAAACGTTTACGCCTGTTTTGTGTCCCGTGTTTACAGCAGTTCCATCGCAGCTTATGGCAATCAAATGTTCGGTAGAAAAATTTTCTTTTTCAAGAAAATTTAAAATGGCCTCTTGAATTTCTTTGCCAGTTCCTCCACTTGGTGTTGCGTAGCCAATAAATTTGGAATCTGGCTCCTTTACAATTGTAATGTGCTCCTCTACAATTCTCGTCAGTTGGGTTTGGTTGTTTGCTATAATCTTCTTTAACGTTTGTTCTTTTTTTCCATCATATGAGATGCATTTTAACAAAGTGTCATTATTAGCTGCTGCCTTGGCTAATGCTCGGAATTTAGCGCGTTCTCTAAAAATTTTATTTTTATCTATGATAAGACCATCAAAAAAATTTAAAATCTTGTCGGTCACATCGGGAAAATCTTCTTTCGCTTTTGCGGCAATTGATATTCGTAAGTCTTTTATAAGCGTTGTAGCAAGCAATGATCCGTAGCGATCTGATGTATTCGAACGATCCAAGGCCATGGAGTAATTCGACAATGAAATGTCTGATATTTTTAGTATCGATTCGAATGTTGGTGTTATGTCGCGATAGCTTTCATCAAATTCCTCTTCGTCACTTAAGTTCGGCACGTACCCAGCGGTAAAAACAGATTGCGGAGGAAATGTAGACTCAAAATAAGACTCAATGACTGACACGTTTTCATTTTCACCAGCTGCATGTTCAGATTGTTCCTGCGTATCCAAAGATAAAAGCCTTGCTCCACATTGGTCAATGAAAAAATATTTGGCCTTTTGCGGTATTTTTTTAAAGTAAGAGCAACTACACTGTTTTTTTGTATCTATTCCACACTTGCATTTAGAAATCTTAAAAATTTTATTCGATTCTTCTTCGCAGTATTTGGTCGGGTGCTTTATTATATCGCAATGCTTTTTTACAAGGTCATTAAGGTTCCTTCTTATAGTTGATTTTCCAACTATTGGAATGCCTGTGCGGTGCCACAACATGGAAAGTATTGATATCGCGTTATTAAAATATTTTGTTAATTTTTCTTTCTTTGGCACACTTGCAGTACCTTCACGTTTAAGAAATAGTAAATATTCAATAACATCGCGTTTTGTCGGTAGTTTCGATTTATTAATTTCACACGCGACGAAAAGCATAATTGGAGAGAATATCTTAAGATAGTATTTTTATGAAAAACTTATATAAATGATTTGTTTCGTGTCAACATATAATTCATTGGAGACTGATTAAAAATTAAATATTGTAAAAAAAACTTATATGATATGATAGGTATGTGATTTCAAAGTTTAAAACAACACAATTTCATTGTTTCACAAGGAAGAACACTTTCTTGGCCGTTCCAAACTTTGATCTATGGTAACTTTTTTGATTATTTACTTATTTAAAAACTTTCAAGGACAAACTTTGTTGCTTTTTTAAGGGCTTTTTATTTATGAAAAAATATTTTTCAATTAGGGGGGTAGAAGTCTGCGTAACTGAAATAATTTAACGAATTTGAGGTTTTAGGTTGATGGAACCTATAAAACAATTGTAGGGTTCATTAATACCTTTTTAACGATATATTGCATTTGAAGATCAGACTTAAGGAAGCAAAGTTATAACGAAAAAACGGTTTTGGCGGTTCATACAGGGTGCCTAAAAAAAAATTTTTATGCCCACGTACCCCTCTTGAGGTAAGCTTTCATATAAGGGGCGGACTTTTCAAGCTTATTTTTTTTGTGTGGGGACCGACCCGGTCTAGTACTCACCCTTCGAACATAGTTTTAATCTGAGTTCTATCATAGTCACTCACAGCGAGAGGGATCATAGCAAGTAACGGAATAAATATGAAAAAGCAAGGATTAATTATATCAGTTTAATTTATATAATGCTTAATAATTAATAATAATTAAGTAACGTACTCATTAAGTAATAAATAAAGAAAATGAAAATAATAAAGACTTACTCTACAGTTTAAAACTAAAACGCTGCCTTTCTTATTTAAAACAACGGAATCATTGTTAAATAAATTATTTTGTAAGAACCCCTGGTTTACTCACTGAGCCTACCTCAGCAAAAATCAGTAACGAGCAAAAGGGTTCGTTACAATAGTATTATTTCCAACTCTTTGCTTTTACTGTATTTATTAAATTTGTGGCATTCCCACATGAAAATTTTAACCGTTGTTTTAATTCTTGTACGTAATCTTCAGTGTTGTAAAATTTTGTTTTTTTTTTTTTTAAATTTCAGTTTGGCAAGTAGGGCAACTTTTCAAAAATAAGCTCATAAGGCGAATACTTTACGTCAACATGAGGTGTTGTATTATAGGCAAATGTAAAGTAAGGGATCCAGTGATCCCATTCATAATTTCTACAAAAATTCAGCAAAAATTCATTGAGAACTCTATGGTTCCTTTCTGTTGAACCCAAGGATTCGTGGTGATAAGGAGTACTGAAAATTTGCCGTATGTCTAATGATTTACATATTTCTGGCATAAGTTGGTTTGTATCTGTACCCTTGTCAGATTTCAAAGTCTTGAAATGACCGTAAATAAGTATAAAGTTGTCTACTAGTGTTCGAGCTACCGTTTCGGCGTCTTTAGTTTCCATAGGGCATGCTACTATGTATTTAGTTAGATCACATTGAATTGTTAATATGTAACGATAGTCATTCGATAGACGTAGGTAGTGGTCCTACCGTATCTATGGATACTACTTCGAAACTACTCTCTGGTGAGTCGGTGATTGTAAGTTTTTCTTTCGTATGTTTAGTTTGTTTGTTAATTTTACATTGTTCGCAATTAATTATGTGTTGTTTAGTCATTTTGTTCATGTTTTTCCAGTTGTATCTTTGTTTGAGTTTCAAATTTGTTTTTCTTATCCCTAAGTGTCCTCCGTGTGTCGAGTTGTGGTATTCGTAGATAAGTTTGTTTTGTGTTTCTCTGTCTAGATTTTTTTTTTTGTTCATTGTATAGTAAAATATTTAAATTTTCTTTATTTCTTTTTAAATTGTTATATATATTTTTGAGTTTATCCATGGCCATGGTTTTAAATATATTATCATTTTTATATAATGCTAGCGCTTTTATATTTAAGTTATACATTCTTGATGACAGTTTTTCCAAGGTCAGCTGTGTGAACAATGGGTTATCACTGCATCTTGTAATTACTTCTTTATCATAAACTTCTAAATTTGGTACCTTTATGTTTGTGTGTAATAAATCTAAGTTCTTTCATATTGGTTATGTCGGATAGAGATGTACATTCCCAAACGAAAAGTTAATCAGGCTTATCGTTGGAAGTATCTTCTTTTGTTTTGTTGTTTTTATTTTTTTGTTCATTTAAGTTATTTTTCATATTTCTTGTTATTGCTAGAATTGTATTTTCATTCCCTGTTAGAATTATAGCTTGTAAAGTTTGACTATTAACAATAATCCTTGATAACGCGTCTGCATTTGTATTAAAGGCTAGCACAAGTGCAAATGTATTTATATATAAAAGTATTTGATACATGACGCTCTATGTTGTGTATGTGAATGTAATGCTGTTTATAATATGAAAAATGTTTGTTTACATTTATGTACATATCTTATACTATTAAACGAGCAATATTTGTTTGTTTGTTTATTTGTTTCTAAATGAGCTCTCGAAAACAGCGCACGCGAATGACACATAACATGGTGTCTTCATATCGATTTTAATGAGGTGTTCTGTGCACCATGCAAACGTTTAAATAAGCCATGTCATTATCGAACTCAATGCGCTAATTTTTTTTAATCATACCTAGCACTGTTGTAGCATGCCACACTCAACAAGTTCGAACAACATGACATGACTTGACAATGAGTTGCTGGCGCACAAATCATTATTCAAGGAATTCATCTTACGCTACTCTTTAAATTGTATTCATCTTGCCTTTTTGTAGATGATTTCAAAGTCGTAGTCGCAAAGTTCAAGTCTGATGCGTGTCATCTTCGACGATGGGTTTTTGTGGGAAAACAGTGATATTAAAGGTCGGTGGTCAGTTAGTGCCAAAAATTTTCATCCGTATAGGTAAGGTCTAAAAAGATTTATAGCCAGTAGTTCTTTTTCAATAATTGGTTTGTTTAACGATTTACTTGCATATGCGATTGGTAAATCTGGACCTATATCTCCTTGCACCAATCTCGACTGCACCAAGGGCATAGTTTGATGCATCAGTGGTTAATATAAAAGGTTTGTTGAAATCTGGAAATTTAAGTATCGGTAGATTTAATAATTTAGTTTTCAATTCATGAAAGGATGTTTCGCAGTTTTCATCCCAAACAAATTTTGTATTTTTCTTTAATCTGCTATAATAATTGCTATAATAATTGCAGAAGACTACAAATCTCCTAACTTAATCTGCATTAATTGGCATTGATTGGCAGATTAATTGGGTCCGTTTTAATTCCATTGGCAGTTATTAAATGGTCAAGGTATATTAGTTTCAGAAAGCAACATTTGTCCACGTTTAGTTTTAATTTATATTTGTGCAGTCTTCGAAATACTTTGGATAAGTTTTCGTTGTGATTTTTCAAACTACATCCAAATACTATAATGTCGTACACGTATAGAAATGCCTCTGCATCCAGTCCACTTAGTGCTATTTTTAGCATCCGTTGGAAGATGTTAGACGATATTTTTAATTCAAAGGGTAGTCTTTTGAATTTAAAATGTCCAGTTTCTGTCGAGAAGGCTATAAATGGACGAGAGTCCTCATGTAAGTTGATTTGGTGAAAAGAGCTAGTCATGTCAAGCGTCGAAAAGTATTTAGCTCTTCCTAGTTTGTCAAGAACGTCTTCTATTTTTGTCAGTGGAAATTTGTCGTTAACTATTTTTTCATTTAGTTTTCTATATTCTACAACCATTCGCCATTTCTTTTCATCATTTGTTGATTTATTTGGAACAACAAGCAGCGGCGAGTTGTACGGACTAACAGAATGTTCAATAATATTATCTTTTAAGAGTTGGTCTACTTGTTCATTTATTTCTGTCATTTGGGTCTGCGGCAGTCTGTAGTTTTTTATGTAAACTGGTGTTGAGTCTGTTGCTTGAATATGCTGTATATAAAAGTTATTTGAACTAGTTTTTTCTCCTTTGAGCTGAAAATTGTTGAAAGTTCGTAATTATGTCAACGAGTGATTGTTTAGCTTATGGGTCATTGTGCCCGATATCTACAATTTTTAACAATATATTTAATCTACTTGGATCTTTTTTAATTTATTTTCTATTTATATTGAATATTTCATAATCTTTTAATGGTTTGATTTGACAGTTGAAATCTTCTAAAATCAATATGTCATCTGTTGTGTTTAAGAGTTTAATATGTGCAATACCTCTCTCTAGTATTAACAATTTCCTTAAAAAAATTCCTTCCTTTATTTCTTTATTCAGAACTATACTATCTTTTGTTCTTTTTAAGTCTCTTGGTGTAATCGTTTCAGTCCTTTCAGGTAAAAATATGTTGTTTCGTATATTTTTCGATATAATTGGAACAATAATCTTTGCTGTTTATAATGAACGTTATTGTGTATGTTTCAAAGTTGATTTTTGTCATAAATTTTTCCAGTATGTCTCGTCCAATTATTCCGTCTGTGTTAATAGGAAAGTCGTTTACTACGATATGGAAGGTATGGTTTATTTCTTCTTCTTCTATGACTAAGTTAAGATTAGTCGTACCTTAGCATTTTATGGATTCCGTAGTGATACCGGTTAGTTTTGAAATGTTTTATGTATTAATATTTTTTGTGTTGTTTATCTTGCAAATTGAGACATTTGCGCCAGTGTCAATTAAAAAGCCTAAAATTTTATTATTTTCTGTACATTTTAATTTAATACAGTTTTTGAAATTTTCTGAAATTTTGTATATTAGTTTTGGCCACTTCGAATAGCAGTTTCTGCCATCAAGCCATTGTAGTTTCCCTGTCTATTATTTTTCTGTCTGTACTCGTTATTGTTTTGATATCTGTTTGAGTTGTTTTGACTAAAATTAATAAAATTGTTAGATCTGTAAGAATTATTATTGTTTGTATTGTAATTACTTTTTCTTTAGATACTATTGTTTCGATTGTTGTTGTTAAAATTATTATTGTAATTATTATTTCTGTAATTTTTGTTGTCGTATCTGTTGTTCTGTCTAGAAAAGTTATTGTTTACTGTCCTTGATTAATGTTGTTAGACATGTAGTTTTGTCTAAAAGAATTGTTTTGTCTAAAGTCGGTGTTGTGTTTCTGAAGTATGTTTGTTTTTTTTTTAAATTTAAGCTCTTTTAAGCTGTCATGCACGTGTTTACTGCTTCTTTATATATTTTTGGCGCATTAGCCAATAGAATATGTTGGTACTCAATATTTACGCCTTTTATAAAAACATTTAAAGTCATGCTTTCGCTTATTTTATATATAGCTTCTTTTGCTTCCTGTGTTTCATTTGTCGGTGACTTTATTTCAAAGTTGCTGAGTTGGTCGCAAAGTTCACATATTTTTTCTCTGAAATCTGTTATGTTTAAGTTGTTTTGTTTAGTTGTACCTAACTCCGTTAAAATTTCCTGAATTGATTTTGGGCTTGGATACGCGTTTTCCAGAAGTGTTTTTAGTTCGACAACAGTTTTTGGCTTATTTGCATGTCCTAAAATACTTTGAACTTGAGCAGAAAGTTTAAAATTATAAACGTAGTTGATGAATATTTCACGATCTTCACTTTCTGTTAAGTCGTGTAGAAGAATTGCGTTAGAACAACAAAATCTTCTAAATTGTTAAAATCACCTTTAAATATTTGTAGGTTTTTGCCTACAGTATTAATGTTAAAAGTAGTCATTTTTGGAGAGCTTTCTTTTTCTTCCCAAACGTGTGTTAAATCTTAATCGAGTTCTTTATCTTCAGAATATATTTTTGTGTTTGACTTTATATTCAGATTACCAAGTATTTTTAAAAAATCATCAAGAATTAAAACAATTTGTAATTTAACGTCATTAAATTCTGTTAAATTAAAGTTTTTTCTAAATGACCTCTATATTAATTATGTTGACTTTATATGATTTAAATACAAATTCTAAATGTTTGATAGTTTAAATCATACTTGATTTTAAATACAAATTCTAGTTGTTTGATAGTTTAAAATCGTTTATTGAGCTTAAGGTCAAAGTTAGAACAATTAATTGTTCTAACGAATTTTTCCAAAGAAACAACAACAACAACAAAGTTTTTTCAATATGAAAAGGAAAAAATCACTAGCTGATCTGATTGCAATTTCTACTCTGCTAAAAGCGTCATCAGAAATCTTTGTGATACCCGTGCAAGCGCGCGTTAACGCACTGCACCATCGGGGCGATGAGATTTGAAGCGTCAATTTCTCAGTTTTTCCTCCATTTCATAATGTCACATTTGTTGTTGTATTTCTGTTTTACTTTAGTTTCTATGCTTATGTTATTATATGTAGTCCAACAGCCTGCTGGAAGTCTGCACTAACAAAGCATGTTTACTGAAGTTGTTTTTAGAATTTTTGCTGATTTTGTTTTCAGCTGTTTCCGTTTGGTCGAGCTCTACCATTTGATTAAAGTTTTTTCTAAATGACCTCTATATTAATTATGTTGACTTTATATGATTTAAATACAAATTCTAAATGTTTGATAGTTTAAATCATACTTGATTTTAAATACAAATTCTAGTTGTTTGATAGTTTAAAATCGTTTATTGAGCTTAAGGTCAAAGTTAGAACAATTAATTGTTCTAACGAATTTTTCCAAAGAAACAACGTATTTGAAACAACGTAAAGAAAGTATTTAAAATCAAGTATGATCATCATATAAAATCATATAAAGTCAACATAATTCTGTTAAATTTTTAAATGCTTCTACAGCGTTTTTAATGAATTCAAGTCTGTTTAGTTTATTTTTTATATATTGCTCGCTATACAGTGGTGGACACGAGTTTAGCACATTTAGTGCATGTTACCCATTAAAGCAAATATTTCCTTTTGTTGTTATTTCTTTTTATAACTGTTTTTTCAAATGTGTTACTCGTGATTCAATAATAACGTTACATTACTTTTGTTAAGTTATATTGTTGTATTTCGATTTTATTCGTTATAAAATACAACTAATACAAAAAAGATTGGACATTAATTTAGCACATATTAGAAAACTTTATTTGAATGGAAGAAAATACTAAACTAAGTGAAATATTTTATTAAAAACTTAATATTTAGTTGGATATCCGCGATTTTTAATAACAGCTGCACATCTTCTGGGCATACTCTCCACTAGTTTTATGGAACGCTCCCTTGGTATTGCGTTCCAAACTTTTTGAATTTCTTTCCACAAATCACCCAAATTTTTAGGTTTCACTGTGTAAAGTTCTTCTTTAATGTCTGATTTGCAACTGCCTTTTATTAAAAGAGAATCATTTACAAATACCTTAAACTAAGTACAGAGGTGAACTACTATAGCTTAAACTGAGTATGGAGGTGAATTCAATATCATGATTAGTATACATAGATATGTATTAGACCACCCATATGTGCAAAAGTGTTATTTTCTTCGCTCCCCGCGCATTTTCGTGGAGAACAGAACTAAAAAATAAAATCTGCAAAAAAAACTGGGTGCGTCTAGTGGTAAAATGCCAGTCGCATTTGACTTAAAGCCTCAAAAATGCACTTTAAAAAGTTCAAAATATTTTTGATCCGTAACTCTTTTAAAAAGTGTTTAAAACAGTTCGTGATTGGGACTTTAAATTTAAGAATAACCTAGCCAATAACAACAGTGTATAAAATTTTGACCAACTTGTATTATTTATGGTAAAATCAACGTTTAAAGACAAGATTTTTGAAATTTTTTGAGCACCTTTTTTGCAAAAACGGTTGCTATTATGGTTTTCGTACGGATAAAATTATGTGCTTTATTTCATTTTAGAGATGTTAAGTAAATTATAAATTAAATTTTTTTTAGTAAAAAGTAGCGCCGATAACGCGGTTAGTAAGAATATATAAAACAATAAATAAAAACATCAATACAAAAAAAAAATTATGTAATTCAATTATAGTTAATAATATAATTCAAGCACAAATAATATTTATTATGTTTTAAGTTAAATCATTGGTAACACATTTAAGAACAAAGAACATTAAACAAATATCTAAAAGTTAATTTTTCAATTTTTCAACTGGAATTTTGTTTTGGGTAATTTTTATCAAAATATTGTAAAAATTTTGTCTTAGAAAAATTGTTGGATGGAAAATTTTTTATTTTGATAAAAATTACCCAAAACAAAATTCCAGTTGTAAAAATGAAAAATTAGCTTTTAGATATTTGTTTAATGTTCTTTGTTCTTAAAATATTGTAAAAATTTTGTCTTAGAAAAATTGTTGGATGGAAAATTTTTATAATATTCCTCCATTGCATGCAGGATAAAGTCTTTCTGCTCTTCTTGGTACGCCACGTTCTGCAATATTATTAACGACTAATAATTTTTTAACAATAAATTTTGCAGCAAGATAATCTTTATTTTCCTCCCAAGTGTCTGTTTTCCATTTTCACAATTTATTTGATATAATTGCGAACGCCAAACACTATCACTACATGATAAAAAGAACTACAGATGTATTCCCGGCGCAACGAAAAAAATTTACTGCGCACCTCGTCATTGATGCTCGTCAAATGTGACACTTGATGAATACATTCAAAAGAAAATGTCAAAAAGAGACGAAGATGGCAAAATAAAAATGAACAAACAGTCAAAATTCTGTCGAGCACATCAAGCAACGTAGCCGCTTTTTGTGTTAAGCGGTAAAAAGGGGAAAAACACCCCTACAAAATATTCAAATTTTTTTCACAAACAGTACTTAAAAATATATTTACTTTATTTTAGACATGTGCTTCATTTAACAATACATATTTCATTTCAGTAAAACATGTTTTCTTAAGAAAATGTCGACATTTTAAAATCATTACACCCTATGAATAAATTGTGGCTACGTTGCTACCAATGAGCACCTTCTACATCACAGCAAAGATGGCAGACATGTGCAATACTTCATCTACAGTTCTCTGTATCATGCTGTCACTATATAAATTGTTAAAATGTCAACAAAAATGACAAGGGGATTTTACGTTAGCAACGAAGCATATTTGGGTTTAAAATGTTTTAGAAAAACTGTACGACTAGAAATACTGAAAGTCTTTGGATAAGTTGAGCATCCAGTTATTCTTTACTTGGCTTGAGAATGAATTTATTTAGATGTTCACATAATTTCAAAACTTTGTCGAAAATTTTTTAATTATTGTTTATATATTCTTACTTTGAACCGCGTTATCGACGCTAAAAATAAATATTTTTTATAAAAAAATTGTTCATTTAAACTTTACATAATTATCTCTATTATGAAATAGAGCACATAATTTTATCCGTACGAAAACCGTTTTTGCAAAAAAAAATTCAAAAATCTTGTCTTTAAACGTTGATTTTACCATAAATAATACAAGTTGGTCAAAATTTTATACACTGTTGTTATTGGCTAGGTTATTCTTAAATTTAAAGTCCCAATCACGAACTGTTTTAGACGCACCCAGTTTTTTTTGCAGATCTTATTTTTTAGTTCTGTTCTCCGCGAAAATGCGCGGGGAGCGAAGAAAATAACACTTTTGCACATTCCATATATTTCATGGGTGCTCTAATGTGTATATATATATATAACTTATGTTTATTATGTTAGTTAATATATTTATTATTATCACATAATAATACAACATCTTCCTTTTATATATTTTTTTTTTAGTGTTTAACGTTAAAATATAGCATAAAATTTATTTTAATATAAAATTTTAACATATGTGTATATTGGTTAAATTCATTTGTTTTTAGAAATATCATAGTTTAATCTCGACGGTGGTATTATTTTCCTACCCCTTTTAGTAATGTTATTATTTTCTGTATTCATATTTTGAAATGCCAAATCTTGTGGATTTTTATTAACAACTAGCTGAACCCGGTGTGCTTTGCTACTCCCCTCGTTATAAAATAAAATTAAAAGTATTTATATATTTTTCACGCCATCGAATTTTCGAAATAAGTCCACCCCAGCGCCACCTACCGTGTCCATTTATACACAAATTATTTTCTTATGATCAAACAAACATACATTCTGAATTTCAGTTAAATTGGTCCATAAATTCAAATTTTCGATATAAGTCCACCCCAGCGCCACCTATCGGGTCCAAATATAGCCTATGTTACCCACCGTACCAAGATGAACATTACCTGAAAATTTCATCAAAATCGGCCCAGCCGTTTTGGAGTCAATACGTTACATACATACACACATCCTATTTTATATATATAGATTTCCTCTGACTGGACTTCTTCTCTTTCAATTTCAATATTAATTTCTTCTTCTTTTTGTTCTTGTTTTGTGTTTTCTTCATGTCTTTTCAATATATGTTCCCTGTTTCTTCGATATTGCGTTCCATTTGAATCTTGAACAATAAGCGATCTGGGCTCTTTGCAATTTCTACCAATTATACCTGGAAACCAAACAGAGATTGGATTTTTTTTAACCATTACTTTTTCACCTTCACTTATAGGTTTCAAATGTTTGACATTTTTATTATAATATTTAGATGACTTTACATTCTGACTTTTGACTCTCATATTGAGTGATATCGACAACTTTTGGCTTTAAATTTTTTACGACTGTTGGTGTCTTCGTTCTTAAAGATCTTGACATAAGCAACTCGGCTGGACTTGGCATTTGGCCCTTGGGTGTGTTTCTGTACTGTAGTAAAGCAATATATGGATCTGCTTAAGTTTCTTTACATTTTACTAGTAGTTTTTTCACTGTTTGAATTAAACGTTCAGCCAATCCGTTCGACCTAGGTAAATAGGGATGGTGGCCCATTATCTGAAATCAAAATTTTTTGTATACCATGTCGAGACGAAATTAGTTTTAGTCTATTTATTGCTTGATTACTTGAGTAACCAGAATTTAATAAGTCTATTTCTATATATTTGGAATAATAATCAACAACTAATAAATACGGCTTTTTATCGAATTCGAATATGTCACATCCAAGTTTATACCAAGAACGCTTATAAATTCATTTCATACAAACTTCGCAATTAGAGACTAAATTGAATATGTCATTATTTATGTGAGGTCAATAAATTCTTTTCCTTGCTAAACTTTCACATCTCTGTATGCCCATATGTCCTTCATGTAAATCTTTTAATATTTTCTGACGTAGTCTTCTAGGAATTATTATTCCTAATTATTATTAATTATCTGTCATTTTTTAATAACAAATCATCAACAATTGATATGTCGTCTTTTATTTTATAATATGGCATTACTGCTGTATTGACAAATTTTTTGTGATCTGGCCAGCCTTCTTTTATATAGTTTTTAATAATCTGAAAAGTTTTGTCTGCCTTAACAGCCTCTTTAATCTTATTCACAGTGCAATGATAACTAGTTATCCACTTCCGCTAATGCATTTTCTTTTAATGGAGCCCTAGAAAGAGTGTCGGCGATATATAGATATTTGTCTGGTTTATATTGGACATTTAAATCGTAACACTGAAGTCTTAACATAAATCTTTGCAATCTTGCCGGAATCTTATATAAAGGCTTACTAAACAATGATACTAACGGCTTGTCGTCCGTTTCAACCAATATTTTTAATCCATAAATATATTGGTGGAAGCGTGTACATCCAGACAGTATTGAAAGAAGCTCTTTCTCAATTTGAGCGTAATTTACTTGAGTCTCTGTCAAAGAAGCTGACGCGTATGCAACTGGATTTTTGTCATGTAGAATAGTTGCACCTAAGGCAAATTTTGACGCATCTACTGATAAAGTTAATGACTTTTTTGGTTCAAAATAAGTGAGCACTGGCGTTTTGATTAATTCTTCTTTTAATTTTCTAAATTTTTCTTCATGAATTGACTCCCAGAACCATACCACATCCTTTTTCAAAAGTTCTCTTAAATGTTGATTTTTAGTCGACAAATTATTTATAAAGGACCCTAAGTAGTTAACCATTCCCATGAATTTCTGTAAATCAGGTATATTTTTAGGACCTGGCAACTCTGAAATTGACCTAATTTTTTCTATATCTGGTTGGACACCGTTCTGGTTGAAAATATGACCAATAAACTGTATTTCCGTTTGACAAATTTTTGACTTTGCTTTATTAAATTTAAGACCGACTTTTCTTGCTCTATCTAAAACTGTTTTTAAGATGGCTTAATGTTCCTCTATAGTGGACGAGAATATCAAAAAATCATCCATATATATAATTACTTCTTCTCATCCATATATATCACCAAAAAGATTTACAATTTCAGCATGAAAATATTCTTACTTACTTACTTAGTTGGCGCTACAACCGTATGTCGGTCTTGGCCTCATCTAAGAATTTGCGCCAGCCATTTCTGTCTTTCGCTTGCTGGCGCCAGTTGGAAATTCCAAGCTTCGTCAGGTTGTCCTCTACTTGGTCTTTCCAACGAAGATGCGGTCGTCCTCTTCTGCGTTGACCGCCGCTGGGTAACGAATCAAATGTTTTCTTCACTGGAGCATCGTCTTTGCTCCATGCGCTGAACCATAGCGCATATAGTTTTGCAGGAATACCAAATTCAGACATGGTGGAGTACAGGTGCTTCCTTATTGGGCTGTCGAAGGCGGCTTTGTAGTCGACAAAAGATGGTGGGTGTCGACAAAAAGATGGTGGGTGTCGACTTGTTTTTCTTGAGTCTTCTCCAAGATTTGTCGTAGCGTGAAAATCTGGTCGATGGTGGACTTTCCAGGTCTGAAGCCACACTGATAAGGTCCGATCAGTTCGTTTACAATGGGCTTCAATCTTTCACATAAAACGCTCGACAGGACCTTATATGCGATATTAAGAAGGCTTATCCCACGGTAATTGGCACAGATAGTAGGATCGCCTTTCTTGTGGATTGGGCAGAGCACACTGAGATTCCAATCGTTCGGAATGCATTCTTCCGACCATATTCTGCATAGAAGCTCGTGAATGCATTTAAGTAGAGCTTCGCCTCCGTTATTAAACAGCTCAGCATGTAAGCTATCAGCTCCCGCGACGTTGTTATTTTTAAGCCGAGCTATAGCTGTCAGAACTTCATCATAGTCGGGCAGCGGAAACTCGACGCTGTCATCCGAAATTGGGGTTTCCGGAATATCATCTCTATTGGCGGGATTGTTGTCAGCGTCTCCATTTAGAAGCTTAGAGAAGTGTTCCCTCCATAACGTTAGTGTACTCTGGACATCTGTCACTAGATTCCCGTTTTCATCCTTGCAGGAAAAGGCCCCGGTTTTAAAACCATCGGCAAGGCGTCTTATTTTTTCGAAAAATTTTTGAGCCTCATTCCTGTCACCATACATCTCAATCTTCTCCTGCTCGCGCTTTTCTGCCTCTCTTTTTTCCGCCTGAAAATACGTCTCTCTTCCCTCCTCTTTTCTTTGTATCGCTCCTTAGCAGCGCGCGTTACAACCGACTGCAGGGTGGCTTTGTAGGCGGCGTCTTTCTCTGCAGTGGCGTCGCGACACTCCTGGTCGTACCACTGGTTTCGGCGAGGGCGGTGGTAGCCAATCACCTCTTCAGCAGCCGAACGCATGGAGTTGGAAATGTGTCCACTGCGCGAGTAACATTTACTCTTCAGAGTATTAATAAAAAAAAAACTAAAATTTTATTTTATTGGTCGACTTCTCGTCTTCTTTATTTCTTGTCTTGATCAGAACTGCTTTCTTTTTGAAACTGTTCAATATTTAATACCTACAATAAAAATACATCATCAATACGTACATATGTATATTTGCTAATATGGGGGTTGGAATTAATTTGAATTTAATTTTTTCGGTTTTTGAGCATTTATTTAGAAACAACGGTACAATGTATATTATTCAAAGTATAGTCCATCGTTAGCTACAACATTTTCCCATCTTTCTGGCAGCATATGGATTCCGCGCCGGAAGAACGATTCGTCTTTTGAGGCAATCCACGAATCGACCCATTTTTTGGTATCCTCGTAAGAAGTGAAGCGCTGCTCAGCCAAGCCATGCGTCATCGATCTGAATAGGTGGTAGTCGGAAGGGGATATGTCTGGGCTATAAGGCGGGTGGGGTAGCACATCCCAATTCAGCGCCTCCAACGTTTCCTTGACGGTTCTTGCAACATGTGGCCGTGCGTTGTCATGTTAAAAAACCACTTTGTCGTGTCTTTTGGCATATTCCGGCCGTTTAACCTTTAATGCTCGGCTCAATTGCATCAATTGTTGTTGGTAGCGTTCCCCAGTGATGGTTTCGTTAGGTCTTAGCAGCTCATAGTACACGACACCCTTCTGATCCCACCAATTACACAGCTTAAGCTTGGCGCCATGAATATTCGGCTTGGCCCTCGATGTTGATGCATGGCCGGGTGGTCCCCACGATTTTTTTCGCTTAGGATTATCGTAATGGATCCACTTTTCATCGCCAGTGACAATACGATGCAAAAAACTCTTCCTTTTATGCCGTTGAAACAGTTCTTCGCACATGCAAAATCGCCGTTCAACGTCTCTCGGCTTCAACTGGTACGGCACCCAATTTCCTTGCTTTTGAATCATTCCCATGGCCTTCAAGCGTTTGCCGACCGTTGGTAAGTCGACTCCCAATGATTCTGACAATTCTTGAAGGGTTTGACACGGGTCTTCATCGAGCAAAGCCTCCAATTCCTCATCTTCAAACTTTTTCGGCTGGCCCGGACGCTCTTTGTCTTCCGTATCAAAATCACCACTTTTAAACCGACGGAACCAGTACTCACAAGTAGAAATCGATGCAGCATAGTCCCCGTAAGCCTCAGTAAGCGTGCGTTGTGCTTCAACCGCTTTTTTCTTCAAATGGAAGCACAAAAGTAAACCTTCCCGCAAATTGCGTTTTGTTGGAACGAAAGTCGACATGTTCACAGAGAAAAAAATATATGTTGTTTACACTTCAGTGGAATGACACATACTAAAAAATGAAGCTTAGACAATGTGCTTTGAAATGAATATAGTCACAGGTGTGCCCGATGCGATCTATTGATAGTTACGCCATCTCTTAGAAAACCTTTAAAACTAATTCCAACCCCCATATTTAGTTTTATCAATACGTACATATGTATATTTGCTTACATTCTTACTTCCTTGTTAAAACGCAAAACACTTTAGTAGGTTTTTGGGTCTGTTGGTGCAATTGAATATGAAACATGACACTTTGTTTGTTGTTGTTCATATTCAGTTGAACCGACAAAATTTCTTTGGCAATAAATTAAAAGAAATGTGTTTAGTTTTAAGTGCAGCAAGTGTAATGTGAGTATATGGGTCATTAAAGCGAAGTGTTACGAAATATATTTTAAATGCTGCATTGGTAAAAGAATATAAAAAGAGAAAATTGTTTATGATGCCCAATTGATTGGCATTTTGTATGACATATGAGAATTCGAAAGTGACGCCGTTGATGTCGACATGACCCGCGCATATATCATCGATTTTAGGAGTGCTTTGAAGCAGGAGTGAGAGTCGAGAGGCGAAAGCATCGGCTGTCTGTTTCGATTGCAGCTTGTCGACGTCTAGCTTTCTCTGTGTAGGGTTTCGTGTATTCTTAGCTGCGCACAGACGTGTACGGATCTTGGCTGCAATAAGATAGTGATCTGCGTCAATGTTTGCACCACGGATCGTGCACTGGAAGAGTGCCAATGCACTGGAAGAGTGCCTTCCGTCGATCAAAACGTGATCAATTTGGTTTTTGTTTTTTGATCAGGGGACATCCAGGTGGCTTTATGAATATTGAGATGCTTGAATCTAGTGCTTCTTACGACCATGTTTCGTGCTGCGTCCAAGTCAATCAGCCTCATTCCGTTATCGGAGGTGTTGTCGTGGAGGCTGAACTTTCCGACTGTTGGACCAAAAATTTTTTAATTGCCCACCGTAGCGTTGAAGTCACTAAGCACGATTTTTACGTCGTGACGAGGGCAGCGCTCGTAAGAATTTTCAAGGCACTCGTAGAAAATTTCCTTGATCTCATCGTCCTTGTCTTCTGTCGGAGCGTGCGCACATATTGGGCTTCTCTTGAAAAATTTAACCTTGACGCGGATTATGGCAAGTCGTTCTTGTCAACTACAAATCCTGATCCAAACTCGTGCTTCTCCGCATGGCCGCTGTAGTAGATATCACAGGGTGCATGCCGAATGCAACCCTGTCCCTTCCATCGCATTTCTTGGATAGTAGTGATATCAGCTTTGTATCTTTCCAAGACATCAGTCAGTTGGATAGGGGCGCCTTCCCAATTAAGGGTTCGTACATTCCAAGTGCATATCCGTAAATCATTATCAGTTTTTCGTTTCTGGAAGTCGTCATCAGATTTGGGGATCAGTTTTCTTTTTCTTAGTTGTTTTCATTGAAATGGGTTTTTTCGGGTGGGCTTCAAACCCGACGCACAACCTATTTTAAGCCTAGGGGGGCCCGCCGCTAAGATTAGCCGCCAAACTAACAGTTGTCAGTTTTGACGTTGCCCAGGAAACACCACGTGGTGGTTTGAGTCGACTTGAGGCGATTTCACAAAGATTATACTGGCCTCGCCAGGTTAAGACAGTCAGACATGTTAAATTGTAAAGGTTCGCCCCCAGATTCCCGTAAAGATTTCCCCCCAGAAAATATTTAGGTGCTGCATTAATGCCAAACGGCAATCTTAAAAAACGAAAACGGCCAAAAGACGTATTGAAAGTACATCATTTTGAAGAATACTCGTCTAAAGGAATCATCCAAAATCCAGAATTAGCGTCAACTGGAATATTTAGAGACACATAATTTGGCTTTGCATTCATCAATATTAGGAAACGGAAAGTGTGGCCTAAAAATAGCTGCATTTAGATGTCTTGGATCGAGGCACACTCGCAGCTTGCCATTAGATTTTTTGACAATGACCATGGAATTAACCCATTCTGTTGGTTCATTTATACGACATATTACTTTAAGGTCTATCATTCGATGTAGTCCAGAACATAGTTGTTTATGTAAAGAAAATGGTATTTTTCTAGGTGGTTCGACCACCGGTAAGACATAAGGCTTTAATTCAAAACTACATTTATTTTTTAGAAGACCTTAACCGTTAAAAATATCTTCATAATCATTAAAAATGTTGTCGACTGCTATGAGATTAACAGATTTGACTAAATTTAATTTAATAGCACCATCAAGACCAATGATATTTTTACAATTCATGTTTAATACATGAAATACAAGACTGTATGATTTATTTTCATATACAAAATTTAAATTTACTTTTCCAAGTAGAGGCATTTTTTCGCCAGTGAATGTTAATATATGTATTTGTGTTTGAATTTTGCAAAAAATTTTCTAATGCTAATGAGCGACATAATTGTATTTATAAAATGTTGGCTTGTGCCCCTGTATCAACTTGAAATGTTAAATTTTTATTATTATTATTATTATTATTGTTATTATCATTATTATTATCATTATTATTATCATTATTATTATCATTATTATTATCATTATTATTATCATTATTATTATCATTATTATTATCATTATTATTATTTTCATTATTATTATCATTATTATTATCATTATCATTATCATTATCATTATCATTATTATTATCATTATTATTATCATTATTATTATCATTATCATTATCATTATCATTATTATTATCATTATTATTATCATTATTATTATCATTATTATTATCATTATTATTATCATTATTATTATCATTATCATTATCATTATTATTATCATTATTATTATCATTATTATTATCATTATTATTATCATTATTATTATCATTATTATTATCATTATTATTATCATTATTATTATCATTATTATTATCATTATTATTATCATTATTATTATCATTATTATTATCATTATTATTATCATTATCATTATTATTATTATCATTATCATTATCATTATCATTATCATTATCATTATCATTATCATTATCATTATCATTATTATTATTACTATCATTATCATTATCATTATCATTATCATTATCATTATCATTATCATTATCATTATCATCATTATCATTATCATTATCATTATCATTATCATCATTATTATTATTATTATTATTATCATTATTATCATTATTATCATTATTATCATTATAATCATTATTATCATTATTATCATTATTATCATTATTATCATTATTATCATTATTATCATTATTATCATTATTATCATTATTATCATTATTATCATTATTATCATTATTATCATTATTATCATTATTATCATTATTATCATTATTATTATTATTATCATTATTATCATTATTATCATTATTATCATTATTATCATTATTATCATTATTATCATTATTATCATTATTATCATTATTATCATTATTATCATTATTATCATTATTATCATTATTATCATTATTATCATTATTATCATTATTATCATTATTATCATTATTATCATTATTATCATTATTATCATTATTATCATTATTATCATTATTATCATTATTATCATTATTATCATTATTATCATTATTATCATTATTATCATTATTATCATTATTATCATTATTATCATTATTATCATTATTATCATTATTATCATTATTATCATTATTATCATTATTATCATTATTATCATTATTATCATTATTATCATTATTATCATTATTATCATTATTATCATTATTATCATTATTATCATTATTATCATTATTATCATTATTATCATTATTATCATTATTATCATTATTATCATTATTATCATTATTATCATTATTATCATTATTATCATTATTATCATTATTATCATTATTATCATTATTATCATTATTATCATTATTATCATTATTATCATTATTATCATTATTATCATTATTATCATTATTATCATTATTATCATTATTATCATTATTATCATTATTATCATTATTATCATTATTATCATTATTATCATTATTATCATTATTATCATTATTATCATTATTATCATTATTATCATTATTATCATTATTATCATTATTATCATTATTATCATTATTATCATTATTATCATTATTATCATTATTATCATTATTATCATTATTATCATTATTATCATTATTATCATTATTATCATTATTATCATTATTATCATTATTATCATTATTATCATTATTATCATTATTATCATTATTATCATTATTATCATTATTATCATTATTATCATTATTATCATTATTATCATTATTATCATTATTATTATTATTATTATTATTATTATTATTATTATTATTATTATTATTATTATTATTATTATTATTATTATTATTATTATTATTATTATTATTATTATTATTATTATTATTATTATTATTATTATTATTATTATTATTATTATTATTATTATTATTATTATTATTATTATTATTATTATTATTATTATTATTATTATTATTATTATTATTATTATTATTATTATTATTATTATTATTATTATTATTATTATTATTATTATTATTATTATTATTATTATTATTATTATTATTATTATTATTATTATTATTATTATTATTATTATTATTATTATTATTATTATTATTATTATTATTATTATTATTATTATTATTATTATTATTATTATTATTATTATTATTATTATTATTATTATTATTATTATTATTATTATTATTATTATTATTATTATTATTATTATTATTATTATTATTATTATTATATATATTTATTTAGTTAAAATAACCATTTCTTTTTTCCATTTTACAATGTTTACAATATATTTAAGTAATAACTTAGTTAATCAAACCTATCTGTAATATATGCAATAATTTTTTGTTTGAATTTCGTTAAATTGTTTTCATTTGTAATATTAGGTGGCATCTCGTTGAATAATTTTAATCCTTTGTACATTAACATGTTTTTACTATTTTCATTTCTAAAAAGATTTAATCTAAAACTAAATACATTTCTTAAATTATGGTTGTGTATATCTCCTACGTATACTAATCTCTCGCATAGATACTTAGGTAATAAATTATTTTTCATTTTAAAAACTGCAATCAATACATTCATTATTATTCTTTGGTTTACACTTAGCCATTTCAACGCATTCAACATGAATTTGATGTTTGTGTATCTACCTAGTTTTAAAATAATCCTCATAGCTCTGTTCTGAAGTTTTTGCATTCTGTATTTCATTTCATTATTTGCTGTATAAAGTATAGTTGAACAATATTCAAAGTGAGGTTTTATAATTATATTATATATTCTAATTGCACTGCTGAAATCCAGTCTCTGCCTAATTTTAGAAAAGAACTGTGCTTTCTTTGCTACTTTTTTTGCATACGCTGTCCACATGAGATTTAAAATTAAGTTTATTATCTATAACTACTCCGAGATATTTCATTTCATAAATTTTTCCAATGATTTGGCCATCAATACATACATTTTCTTCTGCAGACCCATTTATTACCATACATTTAGTTTTTTCTACATTTAGTTTTAGTTTGTTCATTCTAAAAAACATACTTAAACTCTCTAACTCAACATTCATATTTCTAGTGCATTCCTCAACTGAATCGCCATATGCATACACCAGTGCATCATCTGCAAATAATGCCAACTTGGCCATGTGTATTGCTTTTCCCATATCATTAACATAAATTAAGAATAACAGTACTCCCAGCACTGATCCCTGAGGTACTCCTAATAATACATCTATTGCATCTGAAACTAACCCATTCACTTTTGTTCTCTGTTTTCTTCCCGACAAATATGATTTGAACCATGCTAATTCCTTATCTCTGACGCCATACATTTCAAGTTTTTTATTTAAAATATCACGATCAATTGTTTCAAATGCGCGCTTTAAATCCAAAAATACCGCTACTATTACTTTTTTGTCGTTCACAGCCATTTTCCAATTCATTATTACTAAATTAATAAGCGACTCACAACTATGTTTTTTCCGGAACCCTGATTGGTACTCTGATATTTAGTTATTGTTATGATTGGTTATTCTTAATTTTTACCTCTACGTTCCACTCCGCAACCTTAGAGTTGGCCGCCTGCTTATATGTTGCATTATCGCCATATGACAGTGGGCCCTCTGCAGGCTGCTTAGCTGTTGCTGCCTTGCTGATTGAGCTCACGATGTTGCTTTGTATAGAGTTGTTCTAAATTTATTTTTTTCATCAAATGTCTCCTTTGCCCAAAATGTAGATTTGTTGGTGTTCTGCAAAACCCCGATATAAAGATCGTCTTCGTTGCTGTCTGCGTCGGTGTCGTTTAGCTCCAAGTTCTTGACAAATTTGTTGTATTGTGGTGATTGCTTGTGTTGACGTTGTTGCTGTGACTTGCTAATGCACATTTTAAACCACGAAGCATGTTAAACCTATAGCGGGACATTTGTTTTTGTGTACTTGACCACATTTAGTACATGGTGACGAATTTTGTTGATATTTGTCTGTGTTTGACCGCTCCCACAAATTGTCCGTCATGTTGTTGCAATTGACCAGTATTTTATTTTGCAATTTCCATACTTTTAGCAATATTAACGGCTCTCTGCAGCTTAATATCAACTAAGTAGCTTTTCCTTAATACGTGACAAATTCGATGACAATCCGCATACAAATATATCGCGAACTAAATCTTCAGGGAGCTCTCGGAACTCGCATGACAAACTCAAATTTTTTAATGTTGTTACATATTCATCATTCCCACTGGAATAGCAACCTTGACGCTGGTGTGGGGGCTTAGGTCACTAGGATGCAGTGGGCTGGAATGACGGAAGCGCAAGCTTCTGACAGGAGTCCTAGGTCATACAGGTCATTGCATCCTGACGATGCACTAGTAGCTATTCACTTCTACCTATATCCCCTTTTCACTCCCCATACCTTTCCTATTCATCCTATATCTCATCTCTCCTATCCCACACCTAGTCCCTCCGATGGGCCGAATCAAGGTGTTATGCGACCCGTGCCGAGGATTTGCTCCGGTACTATATAGCCTTACCCGCGCACCTCTGTGGGGGTGGACCTTCCTTTGTCCTACACTCGTGGGAATTTTATATGGAAGTAAAAACTACAAAAACAAACAAAAAAACACCAGCGGCCGCCGGCGGACACAGTGAGGATTGCACAGTGAGGAGCAATCCTCACTGAGTGCCGAAAGCGGTCACACCTCCCCTATGGTTGGAGCAGGCAGCAGCGGTTGCAAAGTTACTGCTAAAAATGTCGCCGGGGCGGGAACACGCCCGGGCATAAAGACAACTACTGCCAAAACATCTACACTACTGCGCAGGGGTGCCATAGTCGATGCAGACTCGGACCACGCAAGCGCAAACTCAGTTGAGGACAGGCTTCTCATCTCTCCGGATAAGTCAGCGGGTTCCAGCTCCTCTCGCAAGGGAGGACCCAAGACCAAGTCTAAGGAGGGGATGAAGGCCAAGGCCAACCACAAAGCGGCCGTTAAAATCTGCAGTCGGCTGTCAGGCAAGATTGATCTCTCTTCCAAAGAGAAGGAGTCGCTCTCCTGGGCTAAGCTAAAGGTGGAAGAGGGTCGCATACACTTCGCGAGCTTACCAAGCTTTGCACTTACGACTTCGCGAACAAAGTAGAAGAGCAGACTGCTCAAAAACGCCAAAGATAGGTGGAAAGTGCGAAAGTCGGAGCTCCAGCCAGCAAACGATAGAAGCAGAAACCGATCATAAACACAATCCCGCAGCCTAAACAGGAGGTAAGAACCAAGGCCAGATACGTGACTAAACGACACCTGATCGTAGCACTGATCGACCGGAGTGATCCCCAAGGCAAAATGACCCTCGAGAGATGGAAATCTGTAGAGATGAAGCTTCTCGAGGTGATGTTCGTGAGGTTGGAAGCCCAACCTGATGCTCTCATGCCCACATTCGATGGAGTGGGCTGGCTCAATGGGGTGAAGATCCTGAAGTGCAACGATGATCCAACTCTGCACTGGGCAGAAAGCAGTAACCTCGACACTCCAAGACCTATGAGAGGGTGCCCAACTGGAAGTAGTGGACAGGACTAGTATCCCGTCCCTACCAAAAGCGAAGGTACTCTTCCCAAGAGTAGTGCCACAGGAGTCCGCACTGAAGCTTCTCCAGAAACAAAATCCGGACGTGCCAACAGCTGACTGGAGGGTGTTGAAGGTTGCTGATCCACTACCTGGTAGTAGCGGGGGGCAACACTACATCCTCCAAATCAACAAGGAGGCAGAGGATATCCTCTACGCGTGTTACGGAAAGATGGCGTGGGGCGTTGGTAGTGTTTATCTGCGCCTCAAAAAGCGCCACCCCAAGGACAATAACAGCAACACACTAGAGTACGGAGAGGTGGATAAAGATCTCGGCCTAGAAGCCGTGACCGACGCTGCCCAAGGACTCAGTCTGGAAGATGCGGGTGACGAAGGCACACTCACGAAAGTTGACCCCGTAAAGGAACCTTCAGCCTAATGCAGTTGAAGGTCCTTCAGATAAACCTGCACAAAAGCAAAACCGCCAGCGCAGAACTCCTCCTCGTATTTGAGAAAGGAGGCTACGATGTGGCTTTAGTACAGGAGCCGTGGATTGCCTCGGGCAACGCGGTATCTGGCCTGAAGTCACAAAACTTTAACACGCTTTTCGCAACAAAAGTAAGTGGAACAAGAACAGCCATCCTTATAAGGAAAGTCATCTATACTTATATAATGTCTCATTACAGCACTGACGATCTCACTGTCGTGGCGCTTGAGGGCGACGCAGACGAGCCGATCCTGGTCGCCTCATGCTACATGGCGCATGATGACAACGCACCACCAGACGAGCTACAAAGAATGGTAGCAATCGCCGGCGGGCAGAAACAAGCGGTTGTCATCGGAGCAGATGCCAATGCACATCACTCAGTATGGGGCAGCCCAGACATCAATGATCGAGGTGAGTCTCTACTTAACTTTATTTTATAACATAAACTCAGTGTAGCTAACATCGGCGAGAAACCCACTTATGTAGGCCCCACCTCGTCGAACGTGTTAGATCTAACGATATTGGAGGAGGGTGCTAGCACAGCCCTCCTACTCAGACCACAATTATATTAGCTTCAGTATAAGCTTTAATTACACTCCAGCTCAAAAGATCTTTAGAAACCCCAGAAACACTAACTGGAACCGCTTCAGAAGCATCATTGAGACCAAATTACCAGCTCCCAAACAAATTAATACGGAAGAGGGCATTGAAAGGTCCCTGAAGATTCTCTCGGCCCATCTTCTCAAGGCCTATCATGCCTCCTGTAAGCCCACGCGAACACAGCGTAAGATCAGACCACCATGGTGGAGTCCGGATTTTACAGAGCAAAGACGCGACCTAAAAGATTTCTTTAAACTAGCTAAAATAGCTGACCAAGAGGAAATTTGGGGGGAATACAAATGTAGGCTCAAACTTTTTAAAACAAACGTACGCAGAGCAAAAAGACACTCTTGGAAGAACTTCTGCTCAAGCATAGAAAAAACTACGGGCACAGCAAGGCTCAGGAAGCTACTCTCAAAGCATCCCTCCATTCAGAGCCAGCTACGCAAAGACAATGGCCAGTGGACGGATAGCAGTCAGGAATCCCTCGAGGTGCTTTTAAAGGCGCATTTTCCTGGCTGTACCGAAGCTCCAAACACTGCTATAATACCAGGACACAGGACAACCCCGCTACAGGTTCTACACGATGTATTCTTACCGAAGGCAAGTAAGAGCAGCCATCCCAGTCCGAGAGATTACAGGCCAATAAGTCTGACCTCCTTTGTACTCAAAACGCTCGAGAAACTGATTGACTTGCACCTAAGAAACAATTCAATCCAGTTATCAACCAACCAGCACGCATACACGAAAGGGAAATCGGTTGAAACGGCACTACATTCCCTAGTAGAAACCCTAGAAAAACCCTAGCCCTCCACCACAAGGAATACGCACTCGGGGCGTTTCTAGACATCTCAAGTGCATTCAACAATGTATCAACCACCGCAATCCTTAGTGGATTACGTGCAATAGAGGCACCACCAGCAATAAACCTATGGCTAGACAAGTTGCTAAGCTGCAGAAAGGTGCGGGCTGAATGGGGCACTAAATCCATGGTAAGGGAAGCTCGCAGTGGGACACCCCAGGGAGGGGTCCTCTCGCCACTACTATGGAATCTTGTAGTTAATGAACTACTCGAAAAGTTCGCAGGTAGAGCCCCGAGGATAACTGCCTATGCAGACGACATAAGCATAATTATAGTAGGGAAATGTCTATCAACAGTAAGCTCCATAATGGAGAGCACAATCAAAGATGTACTTAGATGGTGAAATTCAGTCGGTCTTAGTATAAACGCAGAGAAAAACGGATCTGGTTCTGTCCAAGAAAAGGTACAAGATACCAAAGTGGATACCACCGAAATTTAACGAGATACGTTTCATACCGAAAACTCACACAAAATATCTAGGAGTCGTCCTGGACAGCAAGCTGTCATGGAAAACCAACGTGGAAGAACGGGTGAAGAAATCCACCATTGCAATATACACATCCAAAAAGATGCTAGGCAGTACCTGGGGTCTCCCACCCTTTCTGATGCACTGGATCTATGTAACGGTAGTGCGTCCTATTCTTCTCTATTTGATTATTGTGTGGTGGCCGGCTGTGAACAAATCAACATTCCTCAGGCACTTGGAGAAAACTCAGCGGCAGGCAGCGATATGCATCACGGAGGCACTGAAGTCAACTGCAACTAAAGCGCTTGAAACCATTCTAAGTATGGGCCCCCTGGACATCCACGCAAAACTAATAGCCGGAAAAACGGCACAACGCCTTACGGCGGCAGGCAACATGCACATTCATTGTACAATCACAATCGGAAAGGATCTACTTACTAGCACGGACTACATGGTACGTCGCACGATAGTCAATTCCGAAACTCTTCTGGGACCAAATGACTGGTGCAAAGGTATAGAACAAGCACAGCAGGCGGTCAACATATTTACAGACGGCTCCAAAACGCCTACGGGCGTAGGTGCAGCGGTGTATTGCGCAGAGCCTAATATAAGGCAGCCATGTTAACTGCCGAACCACTGCAGTATCTTCCAGGCGAAAATATTTGCCATAAGGAAGGCTGCTGAGATAGACCTGGATAGCATGGACACACAACACTCTTACATCAACATTTTCGTTGAGTCAAGCGGCGATCAAATCCATGCGCTCCGCTAGCATCAAGTCCAAAAGTGTCTTGGCTGGCAGAAATGCACTAGATGCACTATGCTCTTCAAAGAGAGTGCGCATCTACTGGGTCCCTAGCCACCAGGGCATTGAGGGGAACGAGATGGCAGATGGTTTAGCAAAGGAAGGCGCCGGGCTGGAATCAGAACTCGCAGAACATGTACTTACTCCGCTACAAGAGTTGTAAAGGAACCTCGAAAGAAGAGCCACACTAGCAGTGAATGAAAAACCCAAAACCGATGACTAAAATTTGGTGTTTTAAATTTCCACATCTGACACCATGTTGGGTTCTTCTTTACTGTCTGATTTGCAACTGCTTTTTATTAAAAGAGAATCATTTACAAATACCTTAAACTAAGTACAGAGGTGAACTACTATAGCTTAAACTGAGTATGGAGGTGAATTCAATATCATGATGAGTATACATAGATATGTATTAGACCACCCATATGTGCTAAAGTGTTATTTTCTTCGCTCCGCGCGCATTTTCGTGGAGAACAAAACTAAAAAAATAAGGTCTGCAAAAAAAAAACCGGTTGCGTCTAGTGGTAAAATGCCAGTCGCATTTGACTCAAAAACACACTTTAAAAAAGTTCAAATTTTTTTTGATCTGTAACTCTTTTAAAAAGTGTTTAAAGTAGTTCGTGATTGGGACTTTAAATTTAGGAATAACCTAGCCAATATCAACAGTGTAATAACTTTAGACCAACTTGTATTATTTATGGTAAAATCAACGTTTAAAGACAAGATTTTTGAAATTTTTTGAGCACTGTTGGATCTATTGCGATTAAAACTAAAGCGGCGGATGAAAAACTGCGGAAAAACTTATAATAACTTTGCGGAAGAAAAAGCGTGCGTGCGATTTTAAAGTTCGTTTATTACTCGACTAACGAAGTTAACATATTTCTATATATCGACAAGTGTTGCCAACTTTATTTTTAATATACAAAAAAGTAACCAACATACGGCCTCCCTTGAACTAAGTAACTTAACATAGTTCAACATTATATAAAACAACAAAAAAATAAATTTAGTATACAAAGCGAAATATGTTGAATAAACATCGATACAGACGTATTCTAAAGTACAATGTATGAAAAAACGATAAGCAAAATAAAATTAGTCAATTGACTGGCAAAGTTAATAGCGAAATTAAATGAATGTTTTATGTTAAGTAAATGAATGTTTAAGTTAAGTGAATGAATGTTTAAGTTAAGTGAATGAATGCGTAAGTTAAGTGGACTGTAATAACATGAATACAAAGAATAAAGTTCAATAAGCGTTAATATAACTAATGATCGGCAAAAATATCGTCTTTCGTAGGTAAACGGCAAACTTTAGCAATAGGGCGGACTAGCTCGCCAAACGCGGTCTTTAGCTTGACAACTCTGACTTGGCCATCAGGTCCGGGGTTGCATTCTATTACTCTGCCCATTTTCCACTTAGTCGGAGGAGCATTCTCATCGAATATCGCAACGATGTCGTCCCTTTGAACATTAGGCCTGTGACGAAACCACTTCGCGCGCTGTTGGAGACTAACCAGGTACTCGTCGCGCCAGCGTCGCCAAAAGTGCTGTCTCATAGCAGTGATAGCTGCCCATCGTTGTCCAAGTGATCCCTTATACGTTTGAGCTTCAGGTTCTGGCAATGACCTTAATGGCTCTCCAACGATGAAATGTCCTGGCGTCAAAACTTCTAAATCGCAGCTGTCGTTGGTTTGTGAACACAGCGGTCTTGAATTGACGCAAGCCTCTACTTCCGTGAGCAAAGTGCTAAATTCCTCAAACGTGAGTAAGGTATCACCAACTGCTCGTTTTAAGTGATACTTCACCCTTTTTACACCGGTCTCCCAGTAGCCGCCCATGTGCGGTGCGCTTGGCGGATTGAAGTGCCAGGTGATGGCTGAATCAGAAAAGAAGGCATTAACTTTATTATCAGCTAGACAGCTTTCGAGCATATTGCGCAGTTCCCTTTCGGCACCGACAAAATTGGTCCCATTGTCGGAATGTATGTGCCTGCAGTAGCCTCGGCGGTTTATGAATCTCTTATAGGCATTTAGAAAGGCTTCGGATGACAAATTCCCAGCGAATTCGATGTGCATAGCACCTGTACCCATACAGATGAAAACGGCGATGTATCCTTTTACAGATTTAGATCCTCTTCCAGCGGCATATTTGTAAGTGTACGGACCAGCGTAGTCTACAGCACTTCTCAGAAAGCAGCGTGTGTACATAGTACGACTGATAGGCAAGTCGCCCATGATTTGTTGTAGCGGTAAGCGGTTTATTCGCGTGCATGTAACGCAATTGCGGTAGATCTGGCGTATGAGATTGCGAGCTGCAATGACCCAAAAACGGCGTTGTAAGACGGTCTGCATAATTTTCGGTCCTGCGTGCAGCGTATAAGCGTGGATGTCTCCAATGATAAGTTTTGCGAGCGGTGACTTTTTAGGTAGAACCATGGGGTGTTTCACGTCAATCGAAACATTTGCGTTTTTTAAGCGACCCCCTACACGCAATATGTTATTTTCATCTAAAAATGGTTGTAATCTCAAAAGACTACTGCGCAACGGCAACTGTTTGTTGGTTCTGCAACAAATAATTTCATTAGAAAAACTGAAACTTTGACTATACTTAACTAGAACTAGTTCTGCCTTTCGAATCTCGTAGCAAGTTAGGGGTCCAGTTCTTCGTTGTTCTTGAAATGTTTTTGCGTTGTCAACAAATCGCATAACATATGCCGTAACTCTTTTAAGCTTTTGATATGAAGAAAATCTAGTCAATAACTCCCAGTACTCGACTGTGTGAGCGACACAAGTAACAGCCCTTTCGTTGCGTGCCTCTAAATCGGTTGAGTGCGTTTGCGAAGCGTTTTTTGGCCAGGTATTTTGCGGATGCTTTAACCAAGGAGGACCTTGCCACCATAATTGATTTCGAAGAATATCAGAGGGGGCGATACCTCTTGATGCACAATCGGCAGGATTGTGTTCAGAGATTACGTGAGCCCAGCATTCAGGAGACAACATTTCTTGAATTTCAGATACGCGGTTTGCAACGAAGGTTGACCATCGACCTGGATGGCCTTGCAACCACGCTAGTGTCACCGTTGAATCCGACCATGCATACAAACGATATGATCTGTTGGCAAAACTCGATAGTACATGTCCTGTAAGCCTTGCGGCCAAAAGCGCAGCGCAGAGCTCTAAGCGGGGTAGCGTTGTAGTCTTAAGCGGAGCCACTTTAGTTCTTGCAGCAACTAAAGCAATATTTATCGAACCGTCAGCGAAAAGTGTCCTTGAATACAAGACAGCGGCATATGCGCGTTCAGACGCATCGGCGAAAACATGAATTTCAGTAATCGATTCATTTTCTCCGGTTCCAAGCCAGCGGGGAATTTTAAGCTTGGCGAGGTTTGAAAGGTCTAAGCGATGAAGAAACCATTTAATTGCTATTTCAGTCGGTACGGCTTGATCCCAATCAACTCCAGACTGCCAAATCTGCTGGAACCATATTTTCGACCTTATCGTACAAGGTGCGATTAGTCCTAGCGGGTCAAATATCAGACTGGCGTCTGACAAGAAGGCTCTTTTGGATAAAAATGAAGGCGGTGAATTTAAATTTACCTCAAATGTAATAAAATCATGCTGAGTGTTCCATGTAAGACCCAAGGCTCGAACTTCTTGCTTGTCTGCTAAAAAGTGAGTTTCCTGTACGGAGACGTGTGGTAACTCAATAAAGAGCTCGTCGCAGTTTGTTGCCCATTTTCGAAGCTCGAAACACCCTGTAGACAGCACTTCTGAGATTTCCCTTTGCAGCGTGAGTAAGTTTTCTTTGGTCGACGACCCCGTGAGTAAATCGTCCATGTAAAAATCTCGAAGTATAACTTCAGCAGCAGCGGGGTATATTGCGTTATAATCTTTGGCGGTTTGCTGCAGAGCTTTGACTGCTAAGTGTGAGGCAGAAGCCATTCCGTATGTGACACGTAGTAAGCGGTAATCTTGTAGCGGTTGCGATGGGTCAGCGCGCCATACAACTCTCTGATAGTCAGTGTAATCGTCAGAAATGCAAACCTGGCGATACATTTTGGCAATGTCAGCGGTCATAGCGTAGCGGTGTGTTCTAAAACGCAGAAGCACAGCAAAAAGTTCGTGTTGTAGCTGCGGACCCACTAAGAGAGCATCATTAAGCGAATTTCCTGAAGAAGATTTCATTGAAGCGTCAAAAACCACCCTTAACTTTGTGGTTTCGCTTGAACTCTTAATCACAGCGTGATGTGGCATATAAAATGAATTCATGGGAATATCATACACTGGCTCCATGTGGCCCATATGAAGGAGCTCTTGCATAAAAGCTTTGTAATCCAAATACATATTAGCGTTTGAGGCGAGTTGCTTTTCCATTCGAAGAAATCTACGTACAGCAAGGCTTCTAGTTTCACCAAGTGGAACGTCTTTTTTCATTGGCAACTTGACGATAAAACGACCATCCGCAGTGCGTCGATGAGTTGTGTCGAAGAGCTGTTCACAAAAAATCTCTGCAGCAGTAAAATGTTTTCGCGGCGGCAGCTCTTCCAGCTCCCAAAATCTACTTACTACACGTACTAGCTGAACGTCGCAATGCATACTGTGTACCTGCGTATCATTGCCTTTAGAGTTACCAGCTCGACCAAAAAGCACCCAACCAAAGGTAGTATTTTGAGCTAGCGGAGCGTCCGGCGAACCCTTGCGCACTTCTGTCGTGAGAAATTGGGACATTTCATCCATACCTAAGAGTACGTCTATAGGCCCAGGCATAAAAAACTGTGGATCAGCGAGTGGCAACCCTGCTATATGTGGCCATGAAGCTATTTTCACATTTGCAATCGGCAACTCATTTGTTATTTTTTGCAGAATAAGTGCGTCTATTTGAAATGTGCGATTTGAAGTGAGCGGTGCGAGCGTTAGCGTTGCCTCTCCTCTTGATCGTCCTCCTTCTGCGGAACCGATTCCATTTATGATAACTCGAGCTGCTCTTCTACGAAGCCCAAGACGTTGCATGCAAGATTCGGTCATAAATGAGGCATGTGACCCATTGTCAAACAATACCCTTGCACTTTGCCACCGTCCTGCAGCATCTCGAACGCGGATCAATGCGGTTGCTAAAAGAATAATATTTCTAGAAGAGGTGTGATGAGACATGACTGCTTTGTTGACAGGTTCATCTATACAAAGTAGACTTTCGCGTGATGATGAAATATCAGTGATTGCAGAAGACAGCAATGCGGCTGCAGTTGTTCCAGAATGTGGTTCAGCTGTTGAAGTAGAGCGCATGAGATTCGCAGCGGTTGGAGCAATATTTACATTGCCAGCGGTGGAGGCAGTTGAAGCAAAGTTGTGTGCGGTTGTTCTAGCGTTGTTAGCGAAAGCGGTGTGAATCGAAGAATGATGGCGTTTTTGACATACGCGGCAGGTGGATGAGCTGCGGCATTTAGCTAAATAGTGCCCTGTGCTAAGGCAGTTCATGCATGCACCCTTTTCTTTTATGAAACTTATCTTGCTATTAATATCCAAGTGATCATATTCGATGCATGAGTAAATATTGTGGTCTTTTCTGCAGTATAAGCAATTGCGTGTTGCCCGCGTTACAGAAGGTTCACAATTTTGTATTGTATGTAAAACAGATGCATTCTTTTGTTTGTTTTTAGGCGACGACTTATTGTAGCTCAATGGCCTAGCAGCGCTAGCAACCATTGCTAAAGAACGACATCTTTTTTCCAGAAATATTTGCAGCTCTTCAAATGTCGGCAGATCACCGTCAGAAAGTGACAATTCCCACTGGTTTCAAAGGCTATTTTAGAGACTACTACGTGAACTAACCAGTCGTCCCAAAACTGAACTGGCCGTCCCAAAGCGCTTAGTGCTCGTACATGTTGAAGGATTGTATCGAGTACGTGTTTGATAGCGACAGAGGAGTCTTCATGTGCTTGTTCGATTGCAAAAATCGCACGAAAATGTTTTTCAATAATCATGCGCACCACTTTATAATGCGCCTGTATTAAATCCCAAGCTTCAGAATAATTTGCATCTGAAATCTTGAAACTGCTTATTAGCAGAAGAGCTTCACCCTTGAGGCAGCTGCGCAAGTAATGCAACTTTTGCCCATCTGACAAACTAGCATTTGAATTAATTAGCGATTGAAAAGCGTCATGAAAACTTATCCATTCCGTTGGATCACCTGAAAAAGTTGGTAAATCCATTTTTGGCAAACGTATTGAGGACGATATTGGTGCACGGGTCCCAGTATCAGCGTTAGAATATTTTCGTCGTAGCTGTCGTTGAAAATTAGCTAGAGCGGTCGTGTACCAGGTTTCTGCTTGTATACGAGCGTCATCCTCAGCCGATCGAGTTGCGTCGCCACAGGAATTTTCGACTGCATCCTGTGCCTGATTGAATCTTATCCACTGCTCTTCAAGTAGCTTTAAAGAACATTCAATACTTTCACAATCTGCAGACTCTGCTTCCTTGCTACTTGCTTGCATGTAGCGTTTAATTGCGTTGCTGGCGGAATCGCGTGATTTTATGCTCGACATATTAAATGCAAATCAAAATTTATAAACAGCTGGCTTTCGAGTCAGCTTAATCTGTCAACGCACTTTTTCTTATGTCTATTGTTCGCTGACTGAAACGCGCTGTGGCGGTTAGCAAAACTAATTGTCTATATTTAAGCAAATAATGAAACCAATGAAACTACTATGCGAAGCAGCAGGTGGCGTGCATGTAGTTTGAGGTTATAATCGCGGAGCCTCGTGGATGCGGTCTTGTTCGCGGGAGTCTCAATTTAACAGTCTCAATTTAACAGCGTATTGAGCAAAATGTAAGCATTTTACAGCGATTTAACTTTATTTGCACCGATTGCGTTTTTGTAATTATGCGGTTAAACAGCGATTTTGTACAAAATTCGAGGATTTTTACATCAAAGCGTATCGTAAATAGTAAAGTTTATTCGCGGCGATTAATTCGAGGATCCGGCTCGAAGGACCAAAATGTTGGATCTATTGCGATTAAAACTAAAGCGGCGGATGAAAAACTGTGGAAAAACTTATAATAACTTTGCGGAAGAAAAAGCGTGCGTGCGATTTTAAAGTTCGTTTATTACTCGACTAACGAAGTTAACATATTTCTATATATCGACAAGTGTTGCCAACTTTATTTTTAATATACAAAAAAGTAACCAACAAGCACCTTTTTTGCAAAAACGGTTGCCATTATGGTTTTCGTACGGATAAAATTATGTGCTTTATTTCATTTTAGAGATAAGTAGGCGGTCGTCCTCTTCTGCGTTGACCACCGCTGGGTACCGAATCGGATGTTTTCTTCACTGGAGCATCGTCTTTCATGCGCTGAACATGACCAAGCCAGCGAAGCTGCTCGATTTTAATGCGCTTGACTATGTCGATGTCAGCGTACAGCTCATACAGTTCATCATTCCACCGTATTCGGTACTCGCCATTGATGCAGATTGGTCCGTAGATCTTACGAAGAATCTTTCTCTCGAATGCTCCTAAAGTCTTTTCATCTGAACTACTCAGCGTCCAGGTTTCTGATGCATAAAGTAGGACGGGCATGATGAGCGATTTATAGAGCGTGATTTTCGTTCGTCGAGAGAGGGCTCTGCTTCTCAATTGCCTACTGAGCCCAAAGTAACACCTGTTGGCAAGAGTTATTCTTCGTTTGATCTCAATGCTGATATATTTGGTTGAGTTTATGCTGGATCCCAGATAAACGAAGTTCTTCACAACCTCGAAGGAGCTTTTGTCAACTGTAAAGTAGGTTCCAAGACACTTGGACTGTTTGTTTGTTGACACCAAGTATTTCGTCTTATCTGCATTCACTGCCAGACCCATTCGACTTGACTCTTTTTCTAATCTGGAAAATGCTGCACTGACTTCGCGCGTATTATGGCCAATGATATCGATGTCATCAGCATACGCAAGCAGCATAATACTCTTGTAGAATTTTGTGCCACTACGTCTCAGATCAGCACCTCGGATGATCTTTTCCATCATTAGGTTGAAAAAGTCGCACGATAAGGAATCACCTTGTCTGAAACCTCGTTTGGTAATAAATGGTGGGGAGAGGTGCTTCCCGATTTTAACTGCGCTGCTGCTGTTGCTCAGTGTCATCCTGCAAAGTCGTATTAGTTTTGCAGGAATACCAAATTCAGACATGGTGGAGTACAGGTGTTTCCTTATTGGGCTGTCGAAGGCGGCTTTGTAGTCGACAAAAAGATGGTGGGTGTCGACTTGTTTTTCTTGAGTCTTCTTCAAGATTTGTCGTAGCGTGAAAATCTGGTCGATGGTGGACTTTCCAGGTCTGAAGCCACACTGATAAGGTCCGATCAGTTCGTTTACAATGGGCTTCAATTTTTCACATAAAACGCTCGACAGGTCCTTATATGCGATATTAAGAAGGCTTATCCCATGGTAATTGACACAGATAGTGGGATCGCCTTTCTTGTGGATTGGGCAGAGCACACTGAGATTCCAATCGTTCGGAATGCATTCTTCCGACCATATTCTGCATAGAAGCTCGTGAATGCATTTAAGTAGAGCTTCGCCTCCGTTCTTAAACAGCTCAGCAGGTAAGCCATCAGCTCCCGCGGCTTTGTTATTTTTAAGCCGAGCTATAGCTGTCAGAACTTCATCATAGTCGGGCAGCGGAACCTCAACGCTGTCATCCGAAATTGGGGTTTCCGGAATATCATCTTTATTGGCGGGATTGTTGTCAGCGTCGCCATTTAGAAGCTTAGAGAAGTGTTCCCTCCATAACGTTAGTGTACTCTGGACATCTGTCACTAGATTCCCGTTTTCATCCTTGCAGGAAAAGGCCCCGGTTTTAAAACCATCGGCAAGGCATCTTATTTTTCCGAAAAATTTTCGGCCCTCATTCCTGTCACCATAACACTTACCACAATAAAAACTTCTCATATTCGAAATCTGGAGTAGATATGCTTATTAAAAATCATATTAATGTATCTCAACATAGAGTATCACAAGGAAACCTTCTTTTTCATACTATAACAATAAATGGCAATTCCGATTTAGATATAACAAACATCTACAAAGAGTGTGATGTCTATTTAACTCCTGATTTGGTAAAAAGCATTTCCACATTTAATTGCGGCCACCATCTTATCATTGGAGACTTGAATTCACACAACATTTTATGGGGATCTCGAAAAACATCTCCAAGTGGTGTGATTTGGAAAAACTTCGTTGACGATCGAAAGTTAACGATTTTAAACGACGGTTCCCCTACACCATTAAGTACCAGGAATACACTTACCGCAGTCGCTGTTGCTATGGCTTCTGTTGACTTAGCGCCGACCCTTACTTGGTCTTGCCTTTTGCAACCTGCGGCGAGTGACCACTTTCCAATATTAATTCTTAATCGTATTGCCGATAACAATAAAAAACATGTGCCTACATTTCTAGACAAAAAGGCAGATTAGAAAAGATACTATTTCAATACTTCTAATTTCTGCGACGAATATGTCGAAACAGATAATTTAAATAAAGAGGCAGCTCAAATAAATAGAATCATAAGAAAATCAGCAAATGAATCTATGCCGATTAGTTCTAAGCCTCGAAATAGAAACAGCCCAACATGGTTCAATTCCGACATAGCGAAACTTTGAAATAGTTTGAAATAGCAAATTATTATTAGATGTTTTATGTTGAGTTACATTTATGTTGTTTTTAACTAAAAGAGCTATTCCAGATTAGCATAAGTAAAGTCTTTGTTATGGAAAAAAATATTATAGCTAAAAGGTGTAAGAAATGCTTATTTTTACTAACTATATGCGTTTCCTGAATTGCAATAATGTTAGGCTTGTGCATATAAACTAGTTTTTTGAGAGCATATTTGTTATTAATAAAACCCATTGCAATAAAGTTAATTCCAATCCAATATCCATAACCTTACTTAATGTTTTTTATTACGGGAATCTTGGGAGAGTAACGTGTTTTTTAGAGTGTTAGGTGAAATGAGAACTTCAAGTTGTGGAAAACTTGAATATCTTTGGCTGCAAGGCGACATTACGGTATCCATATCTGCAGTCATACTTGTAGATGGAGAAGTTAAATTTAAATCCATAGTTATTGCTTCTTTTTTGCTGGAGTTTGATGATGTTATTTGGTTTGTTTTAGTTTTTTCGTTATGTTTTGGAGATGTTGATTTTGGCTTAGTAGTAAGCGAGTTAGTTGAAATATTGTTTACTTTTTTTTTGTACATTTGTTACGGTTGTTTTGTTTAAGGCGGTGTGAAGATCATCAGCTAGTTGAGTAGCTTTAGATATTGCGTTGCTATGTTTCATTTGCGCTATTGTTGTAGTTTCTGTTATTGTTGAGGTGCTGGAACTAGCTACTATTTGTGCCATTGTTGGTATTGTTGTTTTTTTATTAAATGGTTCTATTTTATATGCAGCTGGATTACCGTTGTATATTCTCCAAGCTTCTCGGACTGCGCATCGGTGATCGGCTTTTACCTTATTTATTGCTTTATGTTTAAGAAAGCTGGGGCAAGCAGAGTCGAATGATGTATGTGTTTCATTTTCGCAGTTTACGCAGAATTTTCTAACACATAAATCGTGTGGAGGTATAAGAGCACATGTCTTGCATAATTCAACATTACGACACCATTTTTTGGTGTGGCCAAGTTTTTGACAGTTCAGACATCGCATGGGGTTTGAAACATGTTCTTGAACTTTTACTCTCTCCCAACCTATTTCAGGTGGTCGGGTCGGCGAATAAGATCAAACGTTACGATTGCAGCACCTGTACGCACCAAAGTATCATCGACTTTTTTCATAATTTTCCGAACTCCAATTACTTTTTGGTTTGCTAAAGCCTCAACGAGTTCTTCTTCGGAAATGTCAACGATTTTTTTAGAAAATATTCTACCCTGTGTTGAGTTTAAATTTACATGGGATGATTTTTTGACCGAGATCTTGTCAACATAAGAGCTCTTAAAAATTTTTCTGCCGCCTTCAAATTTAAGGTTTTTAATAAGAGATCTCCAGATCTTAGTTCGGTTACCTCAGTGTATTCACGTGAGATGAAGTCTAAGACTTTCTCAATCTGGAAAACGTTGTATGATGCAATAGGACGTAAGCTTGTGCATTTAAGTTCACTAATTGCTCTTTTTAGTTCAGTTGAGTTTAATGAACTAGTTCGTTCATATAGTTCTTTTAGTTCATTTAGTTCGTTCGTTCTTTTAGTTCGTTTCGTCCACTCGTTCATGCAGTTAGTTCGTTAGGTCTTATAGTTCGTTTGGTGTTTTAGATCGTTACGTATGTTAGCTTGTGTATTTTTTAGTTCAATAGGTCTTTTAGTTTGTTTTGTTTGCTCGTTCATGATCGAATCTATAAAATAAAACGATATATATGACTGAATCAATCATTAACTGCGGACATAGAAGAAATTTACATAAAAATACTACATATGGGGCATTCCACACAATATTTGCCACAAAAATTTGTTTTTGCAAAAAAGTTCTTTTTACCGTTCATTAGTGAAAAACTGTATCAGCACGGATTCAAACCATTGTTGAGTGAAACCAATTTTTTTCTAGTTCATTTCGATCTGACTCGCTGCAAAATTGGTTGAACTAAAAGAACGAGAATCAACGAACTAGTTCACATAGTTCATGAGTGCGAATAGTTCAATTGAACTAGTTCGTTCCTGAACTACCCAAGCCTAATAGGACGTGGACTTTGTTCTGAAGAGTTAGAAATAGCAGAATTGACGAGAAAGCGTGGAATGTGGTCGTCATTTTGACGAATTTCAGGAAGAGGAACAAAATCTCCAGCTCTAAGACGTTTGTTTTTAATAACATTATTATTAAGGCTTTGGTCAGGATTTAAATCCTTGAACCGATTTTCGTATGGGGGATAGCCCCCTTTCATTTTAGAAAAATATGCCAGGTAAAGTGTTAAATATTTAAAGCAAAGTATAAATCGAGTTAAAACTTTTATGCAAATTGGAGACTATATAATCAAGTTGGTGAGTTGATTCACTCTCTTAAGCAATGAGCGATTTTAATAAATCAGAAAAACGAAGTCAAACAAGAAAGACATAGCGAGAACGATGCTAACGCGGCGAATGTTATTCGGAGACTGATGTTAGTTAATATATTTATTATTATCACATAATAATACAACATACTGTAGTAATATGTTGCTCTACATCATTCCAAAGGATCTCAATAGGATTGAGATCCGGTGATTGAGCTGACCATTTTAAAACCTCTACACTGTTCTGCTCCAAGCAACTCTTTACTAGTGAAGTGTGTTTTCGATCGTTGTTGTGTATAAAACGCCACAGAAGTGACATGTTTTCATCTGCATATGGAATCATTGCATTTACGAGTAAATTTTTGTACACGTAATGATCCATCCGTGTATCAATTTTGCGTATGGGACCAACACCGTGCCTAGAAAACGCAGCCCACACCATCACATTTCCACCACCATGCTTTACTGTCTTAGAAGTGTATTTGGGGTTGTGATGCATGTTTGGTGGACGCCACACGTATTGTTTTCCGTCAGATCCGAACCGACAAAATTTTAATTCGTCACTCCAGACGACATTTTTCCAAAAAATTATGGGTTTATCTAAATGCTTACGGGCAAATGAAATTCGACTCTTCAAATTTTTTTTTTAAACGTTTGGCTTATGCTGAACAATGCATCCATGCAAATTTTTGTCATTTAGTCTTCTTCTGATAGTTCTTGAGGAGACATTTATGCAAAATTTTTCCGAAACATCTTTTTGAATAATATTTGAACTCTTAAATGGGTCCGCTAGCGATGCTCTATAAATCAAAGAGTCCTCTTTTTATGTTGTTTTTCGTGATCGAGGACACTGTTTAATATTTTTGATGGTCCCATATGTTTCAATATGGCTTAATGCGTTGCATACCATCTTCCTGGGGCAATTTAAAATCTTTGCTATCTCCGCAACTGTTTTTCCAGTGGTGTTCAATTGCTGAATCACCTGACGCTGAGCCTCCGTGCACCATTTTCTTTTAGCCGTGTCTAATTATAAATTTTGTTAAATAACAACTTCAAATTATTTATTTATTTCAATTCAGTCAATCCGGATCTCAATCCTATTGAGATCCTTTGGAATGATGTAGAGCAACATATTACTACAGTATGTTGTATTATTATGTGATAATAATAAATATATTAACTAACATCAGTCTCCGAATAACATTCGCAGCGTTAGCATCGTTCTCGCTATGTCTTTCTTGTTTGACTGCGTTTTTCTGATTTATTAAAATCTTACAGACTAGCAATAAATATAATATGATTATAAAGAGAAGAGCAAAATATAATATACCAAATTAAATTAAAACTAACAATTTTAGTTAAATGTGTTAAAATTTGATAATGCTCTGTACAGCAGAGAACTCATAGCATAGTTTGTTCTGCGTTTATTTAAATAGAATACATCCGAATTTATTAAACTTCTTGAAGGAACGTTAAAATTAATTAGTTCAAGCAACGAAGGACAATCAATATCCCCCGATATAAGATCAGAGATGAATAAAAGTGACGCAATAATTCGTCGATTTTGAAGAGATTTTAAATGTATCAGTAAACATCGCGCATTATAAGGGGGAATAGGATCCTCAAAATTAAGAGCTCTAAGGGCAAAACGAATGAATTTCTTTTGTACGCGTTCAAGACGTATGATATGAGTATCATAAAAAGGACTCCAAATGAGAGAAGCGTATTCTAGCTTTGACCGAACTAATGAAGTATAGATTGCTTTTAAAGTGTAGGCATCTAAAAAATTTTAGCTATTTCGCCGAAGAAAGGCTAATAAGACATAAGCTTTGGGAATAATGTAATCCAAGTGGCAATAATGTAAATGTCAGACTGCAGTAGAAATGAATCCGACATATTATTAATTTTTAGAAAAATTTTGAGATCATCTGCAAAAAGTAAATATTTAGACAGATTTAGAGACATTTGTTATATCATTGATGAATAATATAAATAATAGCGGCCCCAAAATACTTCCTTGCGGCACGCAAGAGAGCTGAAATTTTCAATTTTTACAACAAAACTTTTTCTGTTAACCATTTTAGGACTTTAGAATGGAGACCGAGTTTAGCCAATTTATTAATCAATAAAGAATGGGAAACATTGTCAAACGCTTTAGAAAAATCTGTGTAAGCTGTATCGGCTTGACAGCCTGAGACAAAAGCTGAAATGCAATATTCCGAAAAGTAAGCAAGGTTTGTTAAAGTCGAGCGGCATGGAACAAAGTCATGTTGAAACGGTGAAATTAGACTTTTAAATGCAAAAAATAATTTTTGTTTAACTATATATTCAAAGAGCTTGGACGAAGTTGATAGTTTCGAAATAGGCCTATAGTTAGCAATGTTATTTTTGTTGCCAGATTTGAAAATTGGTGTAATCGATGAAATCTTCCAATCAGATAAAAATATACCCGCATTAAGAGATTTATTGAAAATTAATTTAAGTGGTTTCACAAGGGATAGACAGCAATTTTTAAAAAGAAAAGCGGAAAACCCATCAATATCTGACTTCATAGAATATTTCAGATTACGAATATCATCCAAAACGTCAAGGTCAGTTATAGTTAAGGATCCCAAATCAATGGAATGAAAAACTTGACAATCATATTCCCCATCATAGTCAGTGATAGGTTCAAAATTATTCTGAAAATATTCGGCAAACAGACTTACAGTTTCTTGGCAAGAATTTGAATTTTTATTCATATAAAACATAGAATTAGGAATATTAGATGTCTTCCTTTTAGAATTTATGTAACTCCAAAATGCTTTAGGGTTAGATATAATATTTGTCTCAATTCTCAAAATATATTGCTTATACAGATAATTATTAAGAAAATTAAATTCCCTCATAAAATGACGATATTTATAAAAAAACAATGTTTTTAGTAAATTAAAAAATTATTTTCAAAACTTACCAATTAATTAATTAAATCAGGAGAAGAAACCAGTAAATAACAGCGTTAATATGATGTGCTTAATTTGTGTCCAAAATTACATATTACTTGCAATTAAACGAGTGAAGTAATACAGAGCACAAAAGAAAGAGAAAACAAATAACGGGACATACTGATCACACCATATTCAACACTTAACAACAAATTTTTAGCTCAATTACGATTATTACAGAATATTATTTACCTTTGAATACGCACAATACGTACAAAGTGTGCTAAACTCGTAACCACCACTGTATGTTATATTTTTGCTTTTTTTAAAATTTAATTTAAATTTAATTCTTTTAAGTATTCATTAATGGTTTCCATTTCTAATGAATGCTTAAAAATTTCAGTGCAAAGCAGTTAACTGGCAACACTGTTTTATACTTTCTGAACGTTTCCTTGCTTTTGGTGTTTGTATGTAATCTATTATAATTACGAACAAAGCACAAAGGAAAATGTCAGACCAGAATGAAAGTAGTATAAAAATGTATTTTTCTCATTTATATTTATAATAGAATGGTGCAGAGTGTAAAGCAACCACCCGCAGCGCTGGCGGCCAGGGTTCAATTCCCGTTTGGGACAATAAGAATCAAACATTTTTTGTTTTTCCGCGGTAAGTTATGTTAGTACAAGTTGTTTTAGATTCATTCAGGAAACATAGATTTTGAGTTAAAACTAAATGAAATTAAATATATGTTTGCAGAATAGAATTGCAAAAACTAAAGAAAAATGTAAAAAGTCAACCGAAAATTTAAAACTAGCTGGAGCATAACTTTAATTTGTGTAAAAAATGTGCCAAAAAGAAAAGAATATGAGTTTCATAAATATGCTTGATTTAATTTAACATTGAATTAATTTTTATGAGCAAAATTTCAATTATTATGAATTAAGTTAATTTATGTATGCTTGTTTATGCTGCCGGCAATCTCTACTTCGATGGCATCAACTCTAGCCCAAGTGTCATGGCATCAAGTGTCCTGATACTTCGAACGGTGGGGGTTTGTCGGCGTGTATCATCCGCTTAATACTGCCAAGTTCTCGTCGCAAGCGTACTAATTGTCCTGATCGATGTTGGAGTTTTGGCTGTTGCTGTTGTTGTGGAGGATCCGCGTGTGAGTGGCGTCTAAAACTTGCTTGTTGCCTGCGTAGGCGCAAAATTTGTCCGGCACGTCGGTATTTTGGCTTCTCAGTTTTCGGGATCGCGGTATGCAGTGCTTCTTTTTTGCGTTCTTGCCGCCTGTGGTACTCTTCGATTGTGACCGATTGTGGTTTTTGTTTGAGTGTTTGCCGACTGCAGTACTCCTCTAATGTAATTTTGCGCCTGTTCTTCACTTTGGACGGGATGTAAAGTGGTGCCTCGTCTGCACCTGGTCCACTTGGAACGTACTCCTCCGTCGTTTGCTGATTTGAATGTTGCATGTAGCTCTTTTTGTTGTTCTTCTTCTATGTACAGTAGCCACGTCCTGTAGCTGTTTACGAATTCTTGTGCGTGTTGTTCTAATGAATTTGGTTGTTCTTCCAGCGTAAATCCGGAGGCGGGCAGGATCGCCATGTAGTGTATGTCCACGGTAGGCCCTTTAGTCAGTTTCTATAGGCGTTGCCTAACTTTTGTTGCCGGCACTTATAAGCATCACAGGCAGAAAATAAAATAAAGCCGGCACTTTAGAGCACCAGAAGGCTTTTTAATAAAAAGGCAGCTAATTGTATTCAGCTTGAATCTCTAAAAAGACTGTTTATTTTGGGAAGATTTCCCTCTTTTATAGGCATCCTCAAATCTAAGATATATTAGAATTATAATTAGTCTAAGTAGAATACATATAGTTAATTAATTAGTGTTAGTAGTGTAGCAATATTTTTAGTACTTTACTAACATTAATTTTTAATTGTATTTGTTGTGTTTAAGTTTGATTTGAGTAACTTTTAATATCGTTAATTTTTCAGTGTTGGTAAACGTAAATTTAATTTAGTTAATTAATTAGCGTAAGTAGTGTAGCAATATTTTAATAACATTGATTTTTAATTGCATTTTTGTTTTGAGTGACTTTTAGTAACGTTAATTTTTCAGTGTTGGTGAAGGTAAATTTATGTAAGATAGTTTTATTATATTTTACATATTTATTTATTTATTTATTTATTGAAGCATACTTTAAAAATTAATTTATAAAGTATGAAAGGGTGCAGGGCAGCTAGGCCATAATACACCGGCAGAATATGAAAAAGTATTTACATTTGTTCGAACAGCTTAACCCTCTAACTCCCCATTTTTTGATCTTGTTCAAAAATTAAACCTAGGTCAAGAATACTAAAAAAATGAATCTGTCGTCTCAAAATTTCGATAAGGTATGTATTTTAGCCTGTACATCCAATAAACTGCACCCCGCCTGTAGGCGGACCTGGGTCAGCAGTAGTAAAAAAATATGTCACATTTAGTGAATGAAAAATATTTTATTGAATAAAAAGTAATATAAATATAAAGAAACATCTATTTAGTAGTATGAAAATTTAAGAAGCAAGACTTTGAAGTCGAATTGCAGAGGTTCAAATTGCATTTTGTGCAGTACGCTTGAGTTTCTGACTTGCATCCCGGTAGCTTGCACATTCTTTTGCCTGATCTGTCGGCAAACGCACACCAATGACTCATATTGTCATAGCGGACGTCGTCTGGTGGAGTGTAAGCCTTCTTTGCTTTAGGTGGTTGTGTGGTTACTGGGCGGCCCACTTGCCGATTTTCTGGAGACGAATTGAACACAATGATTCAGCCACTTCTGTTCGAAATTTTGGTAACTGAGTAGATCGATCTCCCTTGTTCAAGCGATGGCAGAGAACGTAGGCATTCACCATTGCAACATCCAACAAATGAAAGAATATGCGATTGGTCCATTTCCTAGTCTTGATGCGTATGTGATATCGACCTATTAGCCCATCCATGAGGTCGACTCCACCCATATGACGGTTATATTCTTTTATTATGAATGGACAGTCAACTTCCGTCTGCTGTTTTGTCTTACGATCCCAACGTTTAGCTTTTTGCGGTTGTTCGTCAATATTTTGGGACACAAATGGCTTGATACCAACGTAAGTTGACAGCAAACGAACAGTTTTGTTGTCCTTCCATAAAACATTGCTTATGTCGATTCCATATGCACTGGCAACATATTCCTCGGAATAGCCTCGCTGAACCTTTTTTCTTGCCAACTCTACTTCACTTGACAACTTGATATTTGGAACACGTACTGTACCCAAACTATAAATGCCTCGACTTTTGAGATACGTCACTAATCCCAGCGATGTATAAAAATTGTCGAAGTACACAATATGATTGGCATTGTTCACAATTTTGCTGGACAAGCGAATGACGACATTCGACGAAGCGCCAAGATCTGGTGCATTTTCTGGAATCACGTTATCACCAGCACCAGTATAAATTTCGAAAGAATATAAAAAGCCGGTATAATCGCAAAGAGCAAAAAGCATGGTTCCCCACTTGTGAGGTTTACCTGGCATTTACTGACGAGTCGGATTACCTCCCATTTTTGTTCCACACATTTGTTCGTCAACACAAAGTCGTTGTAATTTAGGAACAGATCCAAATCGTTCATTGAAGTGCTTCACCAACGGACGCACTTTGAATAATTTATCGCATCCAGGATCTGATGAATTGTCATTGAAATGCAGCATTTTCCGTATTTCGTCAAATCGTTTGCGGGTCATTGTCTGTCTAATTGCCTCAAATGAATGGCGTGCCCAATATTCACGAATGCTTGGATACCGGTATACTGACATAAAATAAAGTATTCCAATAAATTTACGAACCTCTGCTGCATTTGTGGTGAACCGAGATTCAATGTGTCCTTGACGGGCATACAAATTGATTTGTTCAGCTAGGAATTCAAGTAATTCATCGGTAATAAAATAATGCAAGCATTCGAATGGCGTTTTTAAATTATTCAATTCTGCGGGCATTTCTCTTGTGCCACGGAATACAACTTCATTCACATTCAACTGCAGATTTTTTTCTTCCACAGCATTGATTTGAACTCAGATGAGTCATTCTTCATATCGCTCACGAATCCAATGAATTGGGTACTGCTAGGTATAGATGAACCACCTGTTTCTTCTTGCAATTCATGTGAATATTTGCGCTTCTTGCAGAATAGTCGATTTTTAGGAGTGGATTTAGGTACACAAATAGAATCTAGCTTAGTAGCAATAGCAGCAGACGAATTGCATGGCAATGCTTCTAAGCTATCGGTAATTTCGTCTTCGACTTCACTGACATTGATATTACTGAGGTTCAGGGTTACAGCTATTGCTTCCATAGTTTCAGTCGAATTCAAACAATCAGTAATTATATAGTCAACATTTTCTAAAGTGAAATTCGGGTCAGCAATATCATCATCACTATCTAAATCGTCTTCGCTGCCAGTGTCGTCCCCGTAGTCTATTGAATCCATCAATGCGTCAATTTCCTCCTCCGACATGGTCGATAAATTATAATATTCCTTTCGGAGTGACGTGACTAATAATAACAAAAAAATTTCCAAATTACAAATGAAAATTACAAAAATAGCCATATAAATGCTGTTGAATCTAAGATGCATCGCAAAAAAATTTCACTTTAGTGCCCAGGTCCGCCTACAGACGGCTTCATGAAATCTAACACTAAAAATTGCTAAATGCGCTTTAGTATACAAATTGGATATTTTTCTGAAAGAGAATAGTTTTTCCTACTCACAGATAATTTTTTTAATTCGATTGGATAATTTGTCGATTTTTTCATGAATTTTTTAAAAACTTATTATTCACGAAAATTAAAAAAACACCTTTTTTTGGCAAACTTTCACTTTCAACTGACGTAACTGCTCAAAAACACGTGCTAGAGCAAAGACAAGCATAGCAATAGATACACACACATTCCAGTAAAAAACGAAAATACCGTTAGCCGCGAAAAAGAATTAACCCGTGTGTGCTAAAGCTCTCCAGAAAAACCCCGCCTAGAGGCGGACTGGGGAGTTAGAGGGTGATGTTAATACATTGCAGTCTTAAGTAATAATAATTCAAATGTAAAATTATATTTCATCGGCTAGATTTTGTTTTCTGATAGCTTCGTTGACTGTGTTGATTGTTTCATTTAATTCGCAATTCAAGATGGATTTAAGAGGTTTGTTGATTTTTGATATGGGACAGTCCAGAAGTAGATGCGGAACTGTCAAATCCGTAGAGCACAATACGCATTGCAATGGTTCGGTTTTGTTAAAATAATATTTTGTGCTGAATAAAGTTTTTCCTAGTCGTATTCTAGCTAAAATAATGCATTGTTCTCGCGTACAATTAATGTTGTAATTGGGCCTAAAAGGATACTGATTATGAGTCCTTAAAAAGGTAGTAGATGACGTCCAGCTTTCTAAAGCCTGAGTTTTCTGGTAGGCTAATTCGTTACCAGCTATTCCGATGTGACTAGGTATCCATATTATTTTTATTGGGTTTCATGATTGTATATTGTATTGATAAAGTTATTTGCGCTGCCGACTCCACTGGCCAATGCCCTCAGAACACTTAGACTATCTGAACAAATTAATGTTTTCTTATTATGTATAGTTGCGTATGTAACCGCGAAATGTATTGCAGCCAGCTCAGCATGAAATACGCCGGAACTAAAAGGTAGTAGACTTTGTTTAATGATATTGAAACTTGTTGAAGCATATTGTTGGACTATTGCATAAGACGTTGCACCTTCAACGTACGATCCATCAGTATACAGCATAATTTCCGGAGAAAATGTAAGGATTTCTTCAGAAAGAAGCTTTCTGAAAATGTCAGGATTCGTTTCATTTTTGACATACCGACTTAAGTGATCGTCAATGACAATGTTGCGACCTTGATGACTGAAAGCCGAGGCCATCGGTTTTTGGGGAATTGGAATACAACATCGACGTAATAAGAAGATAGTATTCCTGATACCGCATATATTTTTATAAGAGCATAACGTACTGCTAGCATCGTAAAGCCTATCCCAGAAAGCAGTGTGTAGCCCGTGAGCCGGAATGGTTAATGATTTAGCTCCAAGTCTGACTGACCTATTTTCTAATAGCCATTTAAAATCTTGGAAGCGAGCTTCAACTTGTAGAGCAGCTATAGGTGTTGCTGTAAGTAAGCCTGAGGCTGTTCTAAAACATTCCCTAAGGGCCACATTTAGTTTCCAAATGTTGGTTCCTGTAGTCCAGCCGTATATTGAGACACAATGTTGAAGTGTTCCGTAGGTCAGTGCTTTACAAATGCCAATAGCTGTATCGATATGTGGTCCTTTCTTTTTCGAGCAAATAACTTTAATAAGGTTGTTGATTTTGTCTAATTTGTTAACTCATTCCACTTTGTTTGCTCATTCCACAACAGAGTCTTAGTAAAAATTACTTCAAGAATACGCAATTGGTTTTTAATGGGAATATTTTCATCTCTAATATTTAGAAAAGTGGCGCAACAGTAACGCTTTCTGCAAACATGTAAAAGTTCGGTTTTGTTAACAGGAATGCATGCTCCTCTGCTAGTTGCCCATTGATGAGTAATGTTATCGAAACTTTGTATGTTATTTGAAACATCCAGTGTGGAGCCACTGGAAACTGCAAAAATGTTGTCGGCATAAATTCCAAAATAATCTATCACATCGGAATTTTGAAGAGCTCTAACCAAGGAGTTTGCGTAAACATTGTAAAGGACAACAGATAAAGGCGAGCCCTGGGGAACACCATTGTCCAGTCGATGCTTTAATGATAGATACCCGTCAACCCTTACAGAGATTTGCCTGTCGGTAAAAAAAGAATTAATTAATTTGAGCAATTTTTTCGGTAAACCCCATTCGTAAAGTTCTTTTAAGACAAAGGTGACAACGACTCTGTCGAAAGCTTTTTCTAAATCTGCGGATATAACAACACAGTGTGATCTTTTGGCAAGCTTGTCTTTTAAATTGGATTCTAGTTTGTGACATAAGGTGTGTACCCCGTGCCATGGTAAAAATGCATGTTGTTCAGGTAAAAACTTGTCTTTAAAGGAATTCCATATTCGTTTGGAAATAATCTTTTCCAATAATTTAGAAAGCACTGGGATAAGCGAAATTGGACGGTATCCTTCGAGTTGATTCGGATTTTTGCCTGCTTTAGAAATAGGAGATAAAATGGCATACTTCCAATCATAAGGATAAATACCGGTGTTTATTATATTATTGTATAGGTTACAAAGTCTAGTCTTAAGTTCTTTGGAAGCATTATTGACCATTTTATACGTGATTTTATCAGAAGCTGGACTGGTCCCTTTTGTATTCTGAAGGACCGAGCTTAGTTCAAGGACGGTAATTTCTTTGGCAAGAGAAGAAATAGGTGGTATCTAAACTGGCCAAGAGTCAATGTCAATTTCTAGTTTGTCTGATATTATGTCTTGGCTGAATGATGCATCAGAGCCAAATAAACTCCAAAAAATCGCAAATTTATTTGCTATGTCTTTTGGATGTGTAATAATATTGTCTTCAGTAAAAATTTATGGAAAATTAGACAGTTTAGCTGTTCTTATATTTTTAACTTTGTTCCACAAATGCCTGCTGTCCATAGTTGGATCTATGGAATTTAAAAAGTTTGTCCAACTGTTTCTTTTTGCTATTATACATTCCCTCCTTACTTTGGCACTCATTTTTCTGTAGTTAAGGCAGGCAAATTGACTTCTATGTCTGCAAAATAATTTCCAAGCTTAATTTTTCAAACAAATTAGTTTATCGACAATTAAACCAGGCTGGATTGTTTCGGTCATAAGGTTTTTCGAATTATTTTTTTGATTTGTGCTGCTTCTTTATTTATATTAGTATATTCCGTGAAATCATTGCAGAAAGAAATAGTTTTACCGCTGCATAATTTCCAATTGGCAGTTTTGTCGTTAAATCTTGGAACGAAAATCTTTTTGTTAATTGTTTTATGATTGTGTATTATAATAGGAATGTGGTCGCACATTTCAGGTTGTGGAAAACATTTCCAAGAAAGAGTTGGTGCTAGGTCAATCGTTGCAAAGGACACGTCAACTGCAGTGAGACTATTTCTAGCAGTGTTGGTAGATCCGTCGTTAAGAATTGCTAGATTACGTTCATCGGCAAAAGTTTCCCAAATAGCCCCACTACGTGAGGTTGTATGAGAGCCCCATATGGTATTTTGAGAGTTAAGGTCCTCAACTATAAGATGGTGTCCAGTATTAAAAACATGAAGATCGGCAACAATTTCCGGCGTTAGGTAAACATCCGCTTCTTTATATATATTTGTTATGTGAAGATCTGTTTTTCCTTTTATTGTTATGGATTGAAATAACAAATTATTATTAGATGTGTTAACACACCTGTTAACAAAACATAAGCTATTAATATAACTAGGTTATTATAAGTAAAATAAACAAAGCAAAACCAAAATATAACTTTATGTGTCAACAAGAAGTAGCCCAATAATGCGGAAGCTACATTTTTGCCTTACATGACACTTTACATTAAGTAGATCACTAGAATAAGTTTGTTATAGCTTGTACTGCAATTAATATTTTGTTTAATAATTATGCTTACAACAGCATTTGTGTAGATATATAAGCCAGTTTAATTAATCAATAAAGCCAGAGTAATTTCAGCAACTAAATAAAGTGTGTACTTTTACTTTCACAGTTACAATAAGTTCAAGTGCTTATTGTAATTCTACACTGCAACAAGTTCAAGTGCTTGTTGCATGTGTTACAAAGGAAACAAGAAAAAACCTAAACTCAACAAATTTATGTGTTTGTTGAGCCTGACGGTTAAGTTTCAAGGGTAAATAAACTAATTTGTCCTCAAACATTTGGCGACCGTGACAGGACACCGCAGTCCTCAGACGACATCAATCAAGTCAATCCTAGCCTAGCTACATTCTCAGAGTTAGTAGCATCACAGAGTAACACGGGCCAACATATCGAGCGCCTGATTAAAAACTACAAAAAGGATCCTATAGATAGGAAAAAGCATGCCCGATACTTTCAAGACAGAATCGATCAGCTCAATGCACTCTGGCACTCATTTGAAGAAAATGACATGAAAATCAGAGTGTCAGAGACTGAGCACAATGACCATGACTATTTCACTACAAGTTACTACGGTGAAATAGAAGCATTGGTCTCAAAATATATTCAACATTTTCAAGAGCACAGGAGTGCATTGTCGCAACATCTCCTGCCAGACTCTGAGTTGGAAGATCACAATCAACACGCTACCAAAGCTGGTTCAAAAGATAAGCCAGAATTGGAGTTGCAAAACGAAGAACTCAGGAAAGTACTTCGTAATCAGATGGCGCTATTAAGCATCATTTCGAAAACAATAAACGAAATTGATGCAGATGGTGAGCCACAGTCTGAGATATACTGTACTTTGAAGGCATCACTACTCGAGAAGTACCAAGCAGATCTAATCAGTAACAACTCAAAAATATGGGATTCTACTCAGCTGCACAAAGTGGGTGATTACAATTGGGAAACATTTTATGACATGCAAGCAAAAATACAACATGTCCTAGTGTTCCTAAATCAATACATAAAAAATTCAGCAAGTGTTACTGACAATGGTCAAAGAGCACTGCAAGAAGTCACACAGTTTCAACCAGTGAAACTACCGACAATTACGCTGCCTACGTTTGACGGCGATCATCTAAAGTGGGTTCAATTCAAAGACCTGTATGAGCAACTCATACACAATCAACCATACAGTACTGTGCAAAAAATGTTCTACCTCACAGCAAATTTAAACGGTGAACCCAAAAATCTAATCAAACACTTGCCAGTGTCAGCTCAAAATTACACAACAGCATGGGAGATATTAACCAGCCGATATGACAACAAGCGATTGCTCGTCACAGCATTACTGAATCGACTGATGGCACAAGCTAGCATAATTCATGAGTCGGTGCATGCTATTAAATCTCTTCATGATACAACAAAAGAATGCATATATGGGCTTAGTGCGATAGGAATACCAGTGTCAACGTGGGACGCGATTCTTGTGCACATAATTATTAAAAAATTAGATCGGTCAACTCACACGGCCTTTGAACAATCGCTGAGCAACTCACGGGAACTTCCATCAGTCCAAGAAATTCTCAGCTTCCTTGAGAGCAGATTCAGTTCATTAGAAACACTAAACAAATGCACAAATAAAGGCTATGAGAAGGCACGACATAACGCAGCGTCCATGATCACTTCAACAGTAGCAAAACAGTGTCCAGCTTGCAGTGGTGCCCATCCAATATTTTCGTGTTTGGTATTTAAAGAAAAATCTATTAGCCAACGCTACGACATTCTAAAAAGGAACAAACTATGCACTAATTGTTTAAAGAACGGTCATGAGGCTAACAAGTGTACCAGCGGAACATGCAGCAAGTGCAACAAAAGACACAATACCCTTCTCCATCAGGAAAGGCAGGAGGCGGCAGAAAAAAAAGAGGCTCTAAAGCCGGTCGCATTGACATCATCAGTTAAGCCAATGTCAAGCTATGTGTTGTTGAGTACAGCAAAAATAATACTTGCAGCAAATGGTAAAACAATTGAGTGCAGAGCACTACTCGATTCCGGATCCCAAATAAACGCTATAACGTCCAAAATAGCACAACAGCTTGGGCTGACACTTAAAAGTTCATCCCTATCTGTTGAAGGTATCGGCAGACAGAAACAGTTTGCCAGTCATCGCGTTCACGTCACTTTTCACTCTTGCAATAGTGGATTCAAGGCTCCGTTGGAAGCTTACGTATTTCCGCAGATTGTGGGTACCCAACCGTCAAAATTCATTAACATATCATCGTGGGCCATACCCCAAAATCTACAACTGGCTGACCCACAGTTTAATAACCCAAGCAAAATTGATATCCTATTAGGTGCTGAATTCACACATCAAGTAATGTCAATGGGACAAGTTAAACTAGCAAAGGGCTTACCAGTTCTTCAGAAAACCGTTCTTGGATGGGTTCTATCTGGAAAAATCGATAATGAACAACGAAAATCAGCAACATGCGGAGTTTTAGCTGACGATTACGATAACCTAAATAACGCTGTTGCAAAGTTTTGGGAATTAGAAGATATCTCTGAAACGGAGCCACAATTATCAATGTCAGAAAAGCAATGTGAAATGCACTTTACTCATCATACTCAAAGAGATGCATCTGGTCGCTTTATAGTACGATTACCATTAAAAGACGATTTATCAAAATTAGGCACTTCGCAGCAAATTGCTTATAATCGATTCATATCTCTTGAAAAACGCCTAGCAAAGGACGTAAACCTCAAAAACCAATATAGTCAATTCATGGATGAATACAAAGCATTGGGACACATGACAAAGGTGAATCCTAATGACGTGTTGCATCCAAATTACTTCATTCCACATCATTGTGTTTTGCGACCTGAAAAAAGCACAACAGTTGCGTTCGTGATCTCGTTGGGCGTAGACGTGCGTCCGTCCGTCCTCGTCATAAATTTAATATTTTTTAAAAGCTAGTTGTTTGTCCCGTGAATTTAATGTTTTGCCGTGTGTTTTGTGTCTAAATATTCTCCGCGATAGTGTACAATTTAAATGTTATATGTTTTTATTTTAAACAATTTAAATAAAATTAAAACTCAACTAACAAACAGCAGTTCAAAAATAAATAATTATAAAAACAAAAACAAAGTTAGTTCAAAACAACAAAGACTCAGCAGCTCCAACCAACAACACAACAGCAAACCTGTTTTGCAGAGAGCCAGCCGCCAGCAGCAGCATCAACACCGTCGACAACATTGGTGTTTTTTTGTCTAACCATGTGAGGGGCTTTTCTATGCTCCTCGCGGTGTAAGTAATTGTTGTTTTTTTCGGTTCCGTCAACTCCCCCATCCTTTCACATTAGTTACGTTTGTAAGTAGGGTTGCACAGTGGGCTGAATTGTGCTGAAGTAAAGGCATAACACTTGCTTCAGTACTTTTTATATTGCTCATGTTGTGCAGCTCTCTTGCAGCCGTAACTAATTACCTTATATGCCCATATTTGTTTGATTTTTGCATGGTGCGAAAATGTCGGGTCATTTTCGCATAGATTTCTGCAATGTTCGTGGACTGAGGGCGAATTTTTTCTCGGTCTATGTACATTGTACTCTACATAGGCCTCAAATAATGGCACTGAACGAGACCCAGGTGGCCGAGGATGCAGATCCACTGGATTTTCACATACCTGGGTATCGCTTACTGCCATTGTTTTCTTTGCATAGGGGCATTGCCCTTTTTATAAGAACAGATGTAGCGTACCAGTGTGAGCGGAGTCTGAACGTGACCGATCCAGAGTTTAGCTCAATGTGGGTTAGGTTCAGGCTTCGCTCTCACTTGCTACATTTCTGCTTTATTTATAGAAGTCCGAATCTAGGAAGGGAGCCCACTTTTAACAAACTGGACTCTCTCTCTGATTCGATTACGCATATTTTGGGGTTGTTTCCTGACAGTGAGATCGTTGTAGCAGGCGATTTCAATGTCCACAACCCGGCTTGGTTACGTCACTCGGGCCCATTGACACCTGTTGGACAATATGTTGAGCTATTTGCTGAATCGAACCAACTGATTCAACTAGTGAAGGAACCCACTTTTTTCCCCCAAAGTGATTTGCAAAGCCATAATATCCTTGACCTTTTTCTGACTTCACATCATGAAAAATATGATGTGAGTGTCAACGCACCTCTTGGTAACTCGGACCATTGTACCATATCCGCTGTTTTTCCATATTCTAACCCCTGCACCTCTACGCCTAAAGCCCCGAAGAGGACTGCATGGTTTTATGGAAGGGCAAATTGGACTGCGTTAAATAATTTTTATCGCAGCTTCAATTGGAAATTATGTTTCGCTGATAGAAATGTGAATGCCGCGGCTGTCATGGTACAAGAAATTATTCTATTGGGTATGCGGTCTTTCATCCCCAATAAGATGAGAAGCATTAAACCAAAAGACCACTCATGGTTTAATGAGACTTGCAGGATTGCAGTCAGGTCCAAAGAGGAAGCTTTTCAGAATTGGCGTTCTAACAAGAATACTGATACTAAAAGACTTCGCATCGAGGCAAGGAATCGCTGCAATGCAATTTTAAAACGCGAAAAGTTTCTGCACGAAGCTCGCATTCGAGAACAGGTTCTTCTCTGACCCCAAAGGGAGCAAAAATTTTTGGTCATTTGTTAAAAGAGTTAAGAACCAGACATCGTCATCGATTCCAGCTCTTTTAAAAGATGACCAAATCTTTACTGACTCGGCTGATAAAGCGAACCTATTGGCTAGATTGTTTGCACAAAATTGCACTCTCTCGGATAGCAATCAGCCACTGCCCTTTGTTGAGAATAGATCTTCTGCAATGCAGGAGATATACTTTCAAATGAGAGTAGTTAAAAGGGTCCTTTCAAATCTCAACGTAAACAAAGCCTCTGGTCCTGATGGCATACCGCCAATTGTGCTTAAAATGTGTGCTTCTTCGCTGGCTCGGCCTTTGCGCAACCTTTTCAACATCTCCTACAGAACAGGAATATTTCCATCTTGTTGGAAGGTGGCAAATGTCCAGCCGGTACCTAAAAAGGGTGATGCCACGAACCCTGCAAACTACCGACCCATTGCGATATGCTCTACGCTCTCCAAAGTTATGGAGAGCGTAATAAACTTCAACGTTATGAACTATCTGGAGCACAACCAACTGCTCAGTGACCGTCAATATGGTTTCCGTAGGGCTCGCTCTACTGGTGATCTTATGGCGTTCTTAACCGAAGAATGGAATAAATGCGTTCACTTTTTCGGCGAGAGCAGGGTTGTTGCTCTGGATATTTCAAAAGCGTTCGACCGAGTGTGGCATAAAGCGCTCGTGTCAAAACTTGCTGCATATGGTTTTGGTGGTAATTTTGCTCGATGGATCACGTGTTTTCTCAAGGACAGAACGATTCGAGTCGTAGTTGACGGTATTTCGTCCGAGAAGCACGCCATCAACGCAGGAGTACCGCAGGGTTCAGTTCTATCGCCAACCTTGTTTCTGGTTTTTATCAACGACCTTCTGTCGTTGACGCATAACCCAATTCATTCGTTTGCGGACGACAGCAGCATTTGTCATTCATATTCATTCAAAAAACGCCCAAGCTCTATGGAGATTGAGAGAAAAAGGCAAACTATGAATGACACACTCCTTAATGATCTACAAAAAATCTCCGAGTGGGGTCTTGCTAATAGAGTAGAGTTCAATGCAAGCAAGACCCAGTGTTGTCTGTTAACCCACAAGCGGATGGATTGCCCCTTAGCTCCCCTCAATATGAATGGTGTGGATCTTGTGGAATCAGCCGCTCTTGACGTTCTGGGCATATCGATCCAATGTGATCTTCGTTGGAATGATCATATTTTCGATGTGTCGAAAGAAGCGGGCAAGTGCCTAGGTTTTCTAAAACGGTGCAAAAAATATTTCACTTCAGCTGATCTTCGCATGATCTACACCTCATATATTAGGCCGAAAATGGAGTACAATTCGCACATTTGGGCAGGGGCTTCAAGATCTTATTTGGAGCTTCTGGACCGAATTCAACGTCGTGCGATATACTTGATAGGAGATGAAAGTATTTCATCCTCTCTCAACTCTCTTGAGCATCGACGTAATGTAGGTTGCATAAGCCTTCTGTATAGGTATTACCATGGGAAGTGTTCAAGGGAGATACATGGCCTGACGCCACCAGCTCGTGTGTTTCCCAGGTCCACTCGGGCAGCTGTCCAAGCCCACCCCTTTACCATAGCATCGATGCCTAACAGAACCTCGCATTACCGCGATAATTCGTTCTTTAGTCGCGCGGTTAAGTTGTGGAATAGTCTCCCTGCGAGCGTGTTTCCCGGCAGTTTTGAGCTGTGCAAATTCAAAACAAATCTTCACCGACACTACTCCATCTATCCACCCTCCAACTAACTATCACCCATCTTCCGAATCAACACAATGCTTACGCATTTATAGGGGGCATCCCCTGAGCGTTGGTTCAGTCTAAAAAAAAAAAAAAAAAAAAAAAAAAACAAAGTTAAGAGTGGTGTTTGACGCGTCATGCAAAACATCAACTGGACTATCATTAAATGACGTAATGTACAAAGGTCCAACGGTGCAGAGTGATCTGTTTGCAATACTTCTCCGGTTTCGTATGCCAAGATTTGTTTTCACAACCGACATCGAGAAAATGTATAGACAGATTCGAATTCATCCTGATGATGAAAGATTTCAATTAATCTATTGGAGAAGCAGTTCGCAAGAGTCAATGGACGTGTATAAACTTCAAACAGTTACTTATGGAACACGAGCAGCACCATTCTTGGCAACAAGATGCTTACAAGAACTAGCACTTATCAATAGGGAAACACATCCATTAGGCAGCCAGGCACTTGATAAAAATTTCTATGTTGACGATGGTTTGGCAGGAGCAGACAATCTTCAGGAAGCAAAGGCTATTCAAGATCAATTATTAGAGATATTGACGAAAGCAGGGCTTCATTTACGGAAATGGTGCTCTAATCATCCCAAGCTTCTTCAAAGTATATCCATCGAAAACCAGGAAGTGGATTTAGACTTTAGAAATGAAGAAGAGTCAACCATTAAAACATTAGGGCTTTCATGGGCACCAACAAGCGACAATTTTCAAATAACTACAAGGTTAAATACTGTGCAGCGTGTCACAAAGCGCAGCATAACATCTGACGTAGCACACATTTTCGACCCATTGGGACTCATAGGACCAGTGGTGGTAGCAGCCAAAATATTCATTCAGCAGTTATGGAAGCTACAACTTCAATGGGATGAAGCACTTCCAATAGCGATGCACACGTCATGGATCAAGTTCCGCAACAGCCTGGATCAATTAGACAAATTAAGGATCCCTCGCCACATTTTTGGACACAATGTGCCTCACTCAATACAGCTTCATGGTTTCGCAGATGCATCTGAAAGAGCATATGGAGCAGCAATATACATTCGAACAGTGTTTAAAAACAAAAGCATATCGGTCAGGCTTCTCTGCTCAAAATCAAGAGTAGCACCGCTTAAAACACAAACCATTCCGCGGTTAGAGCTGTGTGCATCTCTACTGTGTACCGAACTAATGGCTCGAGTTAAAAACGATCTTGGGTATCAAAACACCATTACTCACTTTTGGACTGATTCACAGGTAGCATTAGCTTGGATAAATCGATGCCCATCAACACTCCAGACATTTGTATCCCACAGAGTGGCTAAGATTCAGAAACTTTCACTAACTGAACAATGGCATCACATCTCTACTCTTCACAATCCTGCAGATATATTACCTAGAGGAGCTCATCCAGAAGAAATGATGAAACCTCAGTTCAACCTGTGGTTTTATGGTCCTGTTTTTCTACATCAACAAGATTACACTTGGCCCTCATCCATTCAAAAGAATATCATCATAGAAGACCTTCCTGAAATCAAAAAGGTTAATCAAGTCATAGCCACGGTAGCTACAGCTGCAGGAGTGTCAGACAATATTATATACTACATAAAGGCACGAGAATCGTTTAAAACCCTACAGCGTGTTGTTGGATACATTCAACGATATATTAAAAATTGCAAAGGGGCTCAACGTTCCCAAGAACTGTCATTAAGCCCAAAGGAGCTCGATGCAGCACTTAAGACTATAGTAAAAATAGTACAAGAACAAGACTTCAATGAAGAAATCAAACAGTTGAAATCAAATAAAACTGTTATCAAAAACAGTTCAATCACGTCTCTCGCCATTTCTGGATGAAAATGGAATCATTCGAGTAGGAGGACGTCTAAATTCATCTTTGCTTCCATATGATACGAAACATCCAATGATGCTGCCATACAACGACCCTATAGTGAAACTAATTTTGCGAGATGCACACAATGACACTATGCACAGCGGGCCACAAGCACTATTGGCAAATATTCGGCAACGATTTTGGCCTATCAAAGGAAAATTAATGGCAAGATCCATAGTGCAAAGGTGTGTTCGATGCACCAGAACAAAGCCTACAATGTGTCAACAATTCATGGGAAACTTGCCTGCAACTAGAGTTTCCCCATCAAGGCCGTTTATAAACTCAGGTGTTGACTTCTGTGGCCCACTGTGGGTCCACTACAAAATAAGAGGAAAGAAACCACACAAAATATATATTGCAGTCTATTGCTGTTTCGCCACGAAGGCTGTCCACTTAGAGATCGTAACAGATCTGACCACTGATGCATTCATTGGTTCATTAAAACGATTCATTTCTCGTAGAGGTCATTGCCTTAACCTTTACTGTGACAACGCTACTAATTTCGTTGGCGCCAGCAATCAACTTCAAGAAATAAATCAATCATTGTTCGGAAAAGGGAGTAACGAAAAAATAATAAACGCGTGCAGCTCACAAGGAATCAAATTTCAGTTTATCCCTCCAAGAGCTCCGCATTTTGGAGGTCTTTGGGAAGCAGCAGTGAAGTCGGCAAAGAGATTACTTCTTCGAAGCGTAAATACGGCATCATTAACTCATGAAGAATTAGAAACGGTTGTCATAGAAATTGAAGGAATTCTCAACTCTAGACCAATCACACCTATGTCCACCAATCCAAACGATCTAAGCGCTCTTACACCGGCACACTTCATCATTGGTGAATCTCTGACTAATCCAGTAGACGCAAACACTAGTGTGTCCAAATCAACATTGCACGACCGGTGGAATGCAGTCAAGCGGATTAAACAAGAATTCTGGACACGATGGAGTCAAGAATATCTGACGGAACTTCAGCACCGATACAAATGGAAAGAACGAGTTCCCAACATACAAGAAGGAACCTTAGTCATAATCAAAGAAGACAACGTACCACCATTGAACTGGCCACTAGGACGAATCACACATGTATATCCCGGAAAGGATGGAATTGTCAGAGTGGTTGATGTGAAAACAGCTACTGGAAATTGTAAACGTCCAATCCATAGACTAGCTCCGCTCTTTCCAGAAGATATTAAAGATAATTTCACAGAGCCAAGCGAAGAGCTGCAAAAGGAAAAAATTTACAACAGGGACGATGATCAAGAAATCTCTCCTATACCATCAAAACGACGACGTTTACCCATCTCAAACATCGTCACAACCATATTGGTAACGCTGTTACTGCTACCACTAGCTATAGCAAATCCAATTAATGTAACCCAATTTCAATTAAATCCAGGCATACATTTCGAAGAAATAGGTTCAGCAAAAATAATAACATCAAGATGGAATTTGATTGTCTACTACGACCTTTTACCATTTTATAAAGAATTAAATGTCTTACGCACTGGTATTACAACACTGCAACGTCATTGCAATCAAAGTGCACCAAACCCAATATGTGAGTTTTTTGTGAACTACTTTCAAAATGCTCAGCAAGAGATCGGTTCAGAGTTTAAAATGCTATCTATGAAGCGAGTAAAAAGAGGAGCACTAGATTTTGTTGGAAACATTGGCAACTCACTGTTCGGAGTGCTCGACTCTAACTATGCGAATAAAATGTCAGATACCATTAATCAATTAAAAAACAATGATGACTACCTGCGCGAACTCCTGCAAAACCAAACTTCAGTTATTGACTCTACCATCAACATTATTACAAAAAATCAAGTTATTACAATGCAAAAGTTTAAAGATATCGATAACCACATCGACAAAATGATGAAGTTACTTAAAGATCAAGAAGTAAGCAATAGTGATGCGACCCTCACAGCTCTATGTCTACAAATGTCAATAATAATATCAAATCTTCAACGCATACAATCTTCAATCATCGATGTTCTTACAGACACACATCATGGAAAAATAAATCCCCTCATACTTACACCTCATCAACTAACTGAAGAAGCAGGAAAACTTAAGACTCATCTACCTCCTCAGCTGCAACTACCAGTCAACCAAGACAACTTGTTGCTGCTCTATAGCCTGATGAAGGTGGAAGGCATGGTGACAACTGATCACATTGTTTTCAGCATTAAACTCCCTTTGGTTGATCAAAAATATTACGACTTATTCAACATTGTTCCAGTAACAACAGTAATAAATAACACGTTAATAGAAGTAAAAATATCAACAGAATTTATGGGAATCAATCCCCACAGAGATGAATTCTTTCCCATGAAAGGTGCAGACCTTCAATCATGTACAACTATAGAAACTGATTGCTATTTATGCGCAAAAATACAATCAATCCATAGAAGAGGATCCGATGAATTCAAATGCGAAATGGATCTTTTCAACAATGACACAAATCCAAGATGTGACACCATAAAACTTAATAAATCAATCACATGGCATCAGTTAAATAACAAAAACCAATGGACGTATGCCACGAAGGAACCCATTCGGCTGAGTGCTGTATGTGGACAAGAAACATTTCAACTAATGCTGAACGGATCTGGATTAGTTCAACTCCAACAAGACTGCGTGATTAGAGACAGTCAAATAATCATTCAAGGGCATCAGTATGTTACCACTTCCCGTAAATCAACTTATACAAGCACCGGTGTACCAATAGGAACCATTAAAATACAACCCATCGACGAACTTGTTAACAAACAATACACCACTCAGCTAGAAGAACTTGGAGCACTTCATCGAGAATTAACCAGAAATAAATTACTTAAATTACCATCAATAGTAGAATCAACACAGAAACAAACCTGGACAGCTGTATGCATTGCACTTGTATTGACAATTGGGATCAGTGCCTATGCAATCAAAATCTTTTGGAACAAATACCAGAAGAAAAAACAACCTAAGCCTCCAACGCCACTTCCAAGAACTCAATCTACATTCAATGTCACTACAACATGAAACTTTGCAGTCACAACGTTGAGTTAATCATTAATTATTGAATTATTAAATTAACCAATAATTCAACGCGGGGGAGAATGTTAACACACCTGTTAACAAAACATAAGCTATTAATATAACTAGGTTATTATAAGTAAAATAAACAAAGCAAAACCAAAATATAACTTTATGTGTCAACAAGAAGTAGCCCAATAATGCGGAAGCTACATTTTTGCCTTACATGACACTTTACATTAAGTAGATCACTAGAATAAGTTTGTTATAGCTTGTACTGCAATTAATATTTTGTTTAATAATTATGCTTACAACAGCATTTGTGTAGATATATAAGCCAGTTTAATTAATCAATAAAGCCAGAGTAATTTCAGCAACTAAATAAAGTGTGTACTTTTACTTTCACAGTTACAATAAGTTCAAGTGCTTATTGTAATTCTACACTGCAACAAGTTCAAGTGCTTGTTGCATGTGTTACAAAGGAAACAAGAAAAAACCTAAACTCAACAAATTTATGTGTTTGTTGAGCCTGACGGTTAAGTTTCAAGGGTAAATAAACTAATTTGTCCTCAAACAAGATGCTTTATGTTGAGTTACATTTATGGTGTTTTTAACTAAAAGAGCTATGCCAGATTTAGCATAAGTAAAGTCTTTGTTATGGGAAAAAATATTATAGCTAGGAAGATTTTTAGAGTGTTAGGTGAAATGAGAACATCAAGTTGTGGAAAACTTGAATATCTTTGGCTGCAAGGCGACATTACGGTATCCATATCTGCAGTCATACTTGTAGATGGAGAAGTTAAATTTAAAGCCATAGTTAAAGCCATAGTGGTGTTATTTGGTTTGTTTTAGTTTTTTCGTTATGTTTTGGAGATGTTGATTTTGGCTTAGTAGTAAGCGAGTTAGTTGAAATATTGTTTACTTTTTTTTGTACATTATTTGTTACGGTTGTTTTGTTTAAGGAGGTGTGAAGATCATCAGCTAGTTGAGTAGCTTTAGATATTGCGTCGCTATGTTTCATTTGCGCTGTTGTTGTTGTTTCTGTTATTGTTGAGGTGCTGGAACTAGCTACTATTTGTGCCATTGTTGGTATTGTTGTTTTTTTATTAAATGGTTCTATTTTATATGCAGCTGGATTACCGTTGTATATTCTCCAAGCTTCTCGGGCTGCGCATCGGTGATCGGCTTTTACCTTATTTACTGCTTTATGTTTAAGAAAGCTGGGGCAAGCAGAGTCGAATGATGTATGTGTTTCATTTTCGCAGTCTACGCAGAATTTTCTAACACATAAATCGTGTGGAGGTATAAGAGCACATGTCTTGCATAATTCAACATTACGACACCATTTTTTGGTGTGGCCAAGTTTTTGACAGTTCAGACATCGCATGGGGTTTGAAACATGTTCTTGAACTTTTACTCTCTCCCAACCTATTTTCAGGTGGTCGGGTCGGCGAATAAGATCAAACGTTACGATTGCAGCACCTGTAGGCACCAAAGTATCATCGACTTTTTTCATAATTTTCCGAACTCCAATTACTTTTTGGTTTGCTAAAGCCTCAACGAGTTCTTCTTCGGAAATGTCAACGATTTTTTTAGAAAATATTCTACCCTGTGTTGAGATTAAATTTACATGGGATGATTTTTTGACCGGGATCTTGTCAACATAAGAAGCTCTTAAAAATTTTTCTGCCGCCTTCAAATTTAAGGTTTTTAATAAAAGATCTCCAGATCTTAGTTCGGTTACCTCAGTGTATTCACGTGAGATGAAGTTTAAGCCTTTCTCAATCTGGAAAACGTTGTATGATGCAATAGGACGTGGATTTTGTTCTGAAGAGTTGGCAGAAATGACGAGAAAGCGTGGAATGTGGTCGTCATTTTGACGAATTTCAGGAAGAGGAACAAAATCTCCAGCTCTAAGACGTTTGTTTTTAATAACATTATTATTAAGGCTTTGGTCAGGATTTAAATCCTTGAACCGATTTTCGTATGGGGGATAGCCCCCTTTCATTTTAGAAAAATATGCCAGGTAAAGTGTTAAATATTTAAAGCAAAGTATAAATCGAGTTAAAACTTTAATGTAAATTGGAGAGTATGTAATCAAGTTAGTGAGTTGATTCACTCTCTTAAGCAATGAGAGATTTAAATAAATCAGAAAAACGCAGTCAAACAAGAAAAACACAACGAGAACGATGCTAACGCGGCGAATGTTAGTCGGAGACTGATATTTTACATATATTCACTACACCCTGGTATTCTATGCGAATGTAGCCGACTGCAGCAAAGGCGCTTTGGCTAGCATCAACAAACCCGAGAAACAATTTCATATTTTGTGTCAATAAAATAGCTGATATATGTCCGGTGCCGTGTCGGTGAATGTCCGACCTCTGCACCGAAAGAAGTGCTAGTTCTGGAACTACTTGGGCATGCACAATGTACGAACGAAGACCGAATCGGGCACTCGTCAGTTTATTGTGCCCGAATACAGTCGCTCTTTTTTGAGCAATCTATTGACATAATACAGACTTACTACGGTACTATTTTAGGTGACTTTCGAGGTACTTGTTGGATATGTTTCGGGTACATTATAGTTAAGACTCGGGACAGTTTCGATACATATCAGCTACTTTGACACGATGTATGATTCGATATATGTTCTCGGATCCTGTTCGCAAAATCTTCGCAGTTTTTCGTTACTACTCGTAGCTTTTAAAAATAAAATTGAGTCTGATACTCGCCACTTTTGTGTCTGAGTAGTTTTGTACGGACACAAATTGTTTCTCGGGAAAGATGTGCAATTGGACATTATTCGATTTTTTAAGCAATGGCGAATAGCATCGATTAATTTTAAACGGTTCTATAGTCGCAAGCTCACCCCACCATGCTCTCCACATTTCATCCGAGCCGATTTTTGTTTCCATTTTTCTTGTACAAGAATTTTTGAATATATGCATTAAAAAAATCTGCAAGGAGCCCAAACGGAACGTAAACAGCCATTATAATAACAATCAGCTCTCTCTTTGCTGCTGCTCGCTGACCACACAGAACTTCTGATGAAACTAGACGAGACTTACTGCATTAATCTGTATCACGAAGCAGCACACCAACGACAAGCAAGACACGAGAAGCAATACTTTTTTCTATACGAAATTCTATTGCTTCTTGTGTCTTGCTTGTCGTTGGTGTGCTGCTTCGTGATACAGATTAATGCAGTTAGTGTGAAACTAAAAAACGTCTTCTGTCGTGTCCCAAAACATTCCGAGGACTTTTTAGGTAGTTGCTTGCCTTTCCATGCTGAACTCATCCAATAACTCTAGCGACTTTCCATTCATCACATTTTGAATTGAGCGAATATGATATAAAATTTCTGAGTTCGAGCCCGGCATCAGAATGGATATGAACAACTTTCAAACATGTATCTTGTGTAAAATGTTTAACTCCAAAAGGTTTTTCTGTGTATCTCTTTATTGTGCAATGGTTGCTTTTAGACTATTCTTATTTGTTTTCATTGAAATCGGTTTTTACGGGTGGGCTTCAAACCCGACGCACAACCTATTTTAAGCCTAGGGAGGCCCGCCGCTCAGATTAGCCGCCAAACTAACGGTTGTCAGTTTTGACGTTGCCCAGGAAACACCACGTGGAGGTTTGAGTCGACTTGAGGCGATTTCACAAAGATTATGCTGGTCTCGCCAGGTTGAGACAGTCAGACATGTTACATTGTTCCATCGCCCCCAGTTTCCAGATGAGCTGTACGCTGACATCGACATAGTCAAGCGCATTAAAATCGAGCGGCTTCGCTGGCTTGGTCATGTTCAGCGCATGAAAGACGATGCTCCAGTGAAGAAAACATTCGATTCGGTACCCAGCGGCAGTCAACGCAGAAGAGGACGACCGCATCTTCGTTGGAAAGACCAAGTAGAGGACAACCTGACGAAGCTTGGAATTTCCAACTGGCGCCAGCAAGCGAAAGACAGAAATGGCTGGCGCAAATTTTTAGATCAGGCCAAGACCGACATACGGTTGTAGCGCCAACTAAGTAAGTAAGTAAGTAAGGTTGCTTTTAGACTAACTTAAAAAATAATTACATAAAGCTTCAATACCTCTCTTACGTTATATTAATTATTATATATAAACATAACACTCCTTCCACCTAAGATAAATACATCAAGTAAAAAGTAAAAGTATTAGTATTCATTTTATACAAAATCAGTTTTTCAACTTTAAGATGCAATATCAAAACTCTATAATTATTAAAACAAAATAAGAATATAATGAAGGTTTTTACAATTTCAAAAATAACTTCTTCCAAATAAAAAAAAAATATTGTGTAACTTCTTTAACATATATTATTATTAAATTTTTCTTTTTTTTCTCATGAGTTGAAGTATATCTTATTGGTTTTTTTATAAGCTTTTTTTGATTTTTTTTCTTTTTGGCTGGTTTGAAAATTTGTCATCGCTTGAATCATCTGACTCTCGTTTTCGTTTCTCCCCTCCTTGTAATTTTTTGTTTTTAGGGAGAAAATAAGTCTTTGCCTATGGTTATATTTGGCATTTTCATAGCATCGTAAGTTACTTCTCTTTTTACTCTGTTTCTTAATTGCTGGCCGTGAGCTTTACGAAAATCTTTTCTAATTTTTATTATATAAACGTATTATGATAATATTTTGAAAATCTTAGCAGATTTCCAACTTACTTCACTGCTGTTTGTGGTTCGATACCAAACATTATCATTTATTTTAAAGAACGTATTGTTTTGGTTTTTAGGTGCCTTAAAAGGCTGCCTGATCTTAGGTTTGAAATTAAATAAACTGGCCATTTCAGCCCTTGGAAGGACTTTGATCTAGCTTCTATTGATCATTTGTGTTGTGCGTGTTATTAAATGTTTGATCACAAATGATCAAACATGTGTTTTATGCCGACTCCGAACGTCTTATGTTCTCAAGAAGCTTTACATGGCAATTTTTACTCTCTGAGGTTTGCCATTGTCTGCAGAAAATGACGACCGAACAGAAAAATTAATTCAATTGAAATAACTTTCGGTCTGAGCTGGAATTGCACCCCAGGTACCTCGGTTCTTTAGCTTAGGGGCCACGCACTCTACTCACTAGGTTACGGCCGCCACTTAGGCTTAGCCGCCGTTATTTATTTATTTATTTATTTATTGAAGCATACTTTAAAAATTAATTTATAAAGTATGAAAGGGCGCAGGGCAGCTAGGCCATAATACACCGGCAGAATATACAAAAGTATTTACATTTGTTTGAACAGCTTAACATTGCAATCTTAAGTATTAATAATAATTTGAAATGTAAAATTATATTTCATGGGCTAGATTTTGTTTTCTGATAGCTTCGTTGACTGTGTTGATTGTTTCATTTAATTCGCAATTCAAGATGGATTGAAGAGGTTTGTTGATTTTTGATATAGGACAGTCCAGAAGTAGATGCGGAACTGTTAAAATAATGTTTTGTGCTGAATAAAGTTTTTCCTAGTCGTATTCAAGCCAAAATAATGCAATGTTCTCGCGTAAAATCAGAACACTTAGACTATCTGAACAAATTAATGTTTTCTTATTATGTATAGTTGCGTATGTAACCGCGAAATGTATTGCAGCCAGCTCAGCATGAAATACGCCGGAACTAAATGGTAGTAGACTTTGTTTAATGATATTGAAATTTGTTGAAGAATATTGTTGGACTATTGCATAAGACGTTGCACCTTCAACATACGATCCATCAGTAACAGCATAATTTCCGGAGAAAATGTAAGGATTTCTTCAGAAAGAAGCTTTCTGAAAATGTCAGGATTCGTTTCATTTTTGACATATCGACTTAAGTGATCGTCAATGACAATGTTGCGACCTTGATGACTGAAAGCCGAGGCCATCGGTTTTTGGGGAATTGGAATACAACATCGATGTAATAAGAAGATAGTATTCCTGATACCGCATATATTTTTATAAGAGCATAACGTACTGCTAGCATCGTAAAGCCTATCCCAGAAAGCAGTGTGTAGCCCGTAAGCCGGAATGGTTAATGATTTAGCTCCAAGTCTGACTGACCTATTTTCTAATAGCCATTTAAAATCTTGGAAGCGAGCTTCAACTTGTAGAGCAGCTATAGGTGTTGCTGTAAGTAAGCCTGATGCTGTTCTAAAACATTTCCTAAGGGCCACATTTAGTTTCCAAATGTTGGTTCCTGTAGTCCAGCCGTATATTGAGACACAATGATGAAGTGTTCCGTAGGTCAGTGCTTTACAAATGCCAATAGCTGTATCGATATGTGGCCCTTTCTTTTTCGAGCAAATAACTTTTAAAAGGTTGTTGATTTTGTTTAATTTGTTAACTCATTCCACTTTGTTTGCTCATTCCACAACAGAGTCTTAGTAAAAATTACTCCAAGAATACGCAATTGGTTTTTAATGGGAATATTTTCATCTCTAATATTTAGAAAAGTGGCGTAACAGTAATGCTTTCTGCAAACATGTAAAAGTTCGGTTTTGTTAACAGGAATGCATGCTCCTCTGCTAGTTGCCCATTGAATGTTATCGAAACTTTGTATGTTATTTGAAACATCCAGTGTGGAGCCACTGGAAACTGCAAAAATGTTGTCGGCATAAATTCCAAAATAATCTATCACATCGGAATTTTGAAGAGCTCTAACCAAGGAGTTTGCGTAAACATTGTAAAGGACAACAGATAAAGGCGAGCCCTGGGGAACACCATTGTCCAGTCGATACTTTAATGATAGATACCCGTCAACCCTTACAGAGATTTGCCTGTCGGTAAGAAAATAATTAATTAATTTGAGCAATTTTTTCGGTAAACCCCATTCGTAAAGTTCTTTTTAAGACAACGACTCTGTCGAAAGCTTTTTCTAAATCTGCGGATATAACAACACAGTGAGATCTTTTGGCAAGCTTGTCTTTTAAATTGGATTCTAGTTGGTGACATAAGGTGTGTACCCCGTGCCATGGTAAAAATGCATGTTGTTCAGGTAAACTGGGGGCGATGTAACAATGTAACATGTCTGACTGTCTCAACCTGGCGAGGCCAGCATAATCTTTGTGAAATCGCCTCAAGTCGACTCAAACCTCCACGTGGTGTTTCCTGGGAAACGTCAAAACTGACAACCGTTAGTTTGGCGGCTAATCTGAGCGGCGGGCCTCCCTAGGCTTAAAATAGGTTGTGCGTCGGGTTTGAAGCCCACCCGAAAAAAACCCATTTCAATGAAAATAACTAAGAAAAGAAGAAAACTGATCCCCAAATCTGATGACGACTACCGCAAACGAAAAACTGATAATGATTTACGGATATGCACCTGGAATTTTCGAACCCTTAATTGGGAAGGTGCCTCTATCCAACTGACTGATGTCTTGGAAAGATACAAAGCTGATATCACTACTATCCAAGAAATGCTATGGAAGGGACAGGGTTGCATTCGACATGCACACTGTGATATCTACTACAGCGGCCATGCGGAGAAGCACGAGTTTGGATCAGGATTTGTAGTTGGCAAGAGACTACGGCCCCACGTCCTGCGATTCACACCTGTGAACGAACGACTTGCCATAATCCGCATCAAGGTTAAATTTTTCAACATAAGCCTAATATGTGCGCACGCTCCGACAGAAGACAAGGACGATGAGATCAAGGAAATTTTCTACGAGCGCCTTGAAAATACTTACGAGCGCTGCCCTCGTCACGACGTAAAATCGTGCTTGGTGACTTCAACGCTAAGGTGGGCAAGGAAAATATTTTTGGTCCAACAGTCGGAAAGTTCAGCCTCCACGACAACACCTCCGATAACGGAATGAGGCTGATTGACTTCGCCGTAGCACGAAACATGGTCGTAAGTAGCACTAGATTTAAGCATCTCAATATTCATAAAGCCACCTGGATGTCCCCTGATCTAAAAACCAAGAATCAAATTGATCACGTTTTGATCGACGGAAGGCACCCTTCCAGTGTATTGGATGTACGCGCGATCCGTGGTGCAAACATTGACTCGGATCACTATCTTGTTGCAGCCAAGATCCGTACACGTCTATGCGCAGCTAAGAATGCACGCAACCCTACACAGAGAAAGCTAGACGTCGACAAGCTGCAATCGAAACAGACAGCCGATGCTTTCGCCACTCGACTCTCACTCCTGCTTCAAAGCACTCCTCCAATCGATGATATATGCGCGCAGTGGACACACATTTCCAACTCCAAGCGTGCGGCTGCTGAAGAGGTGATTGGCTACCAACGCCCTCGCCGAAACCAGTGGTACGACCAGGAGTGTCGCGACGCCACTGCAGAGAAAGACGCCGCCTACAAAGCCACCCTGCAGTCGGTTGCAATGCGAGTTACGTCAATTGCGCAACCAACCCCACCAAACACTTTATTTACATACAAAATATAAGAAACATTACACTTAACAAAATCTTAGCTGACATTTTTTTTAATTTCACAAAACTAACCCAAATCTTATAACACTTCCTTAAACACAATACTAACCCAAATCTCGTAACACCTTATAAATTTTACACAACATTTCCACATTGTAACATGATCCGATGAATTGTGACATATACCCAAAAACTGCATGCCGACAATCCATCGAACTCAAGTTACACAACATTTAAACACTTTCCAAATCTAGAGCGATAATTCATCGAACTCAGATTTCACAACATTTTAACGACCTAAAATTAATATGCCAAAGAACCTCACTGCATAGCAAGCAAAATGGGGAAAGCAAGAAATTGTAAACAAACATATACAAACTAAGTGCATATGCACATATAAATATATAAAAAGTGGAATGTATGAAAAATGAAATTGTAAAGTTACAAGCATTTTGGTAGATTTAAGAAAAGTCAGTCTTTAAGCGATATTCAATAAAAGCAGTTCTAAAAAACTCGAAAATAAAAGTTGTCGTTTTTTTATTTCCAAAGAAAGGACTCAAAATCATAACTGGCGCAGTCGGCACCTACCAAATCTTAAGATAGGTAGAAGATTTTGTAAACTGAAGTTTTCCAAAATAAAGACTAAAGTTCTTTTAAAAACATCAAAACTTAATTTAAACTGAAGTTTTCCAAAATAAAGACTAAAGTTCTTTTAAAAACATCAAAACTTAATTTAAACTGAAGTTTTCCAAAATAAAGACTAAAGTTCTTTTAAAAACATCAAAACTTAATTTAAACTGAAGTTTTCCAAAATAAAGACTAAAGTTCTTTTAAAACATCAAAACTTAATTTAAACCGAAGTTTTCCAAAATAAAGACTAAAGTGAAACCTTAATAAACAAAATAAATTAATTCAAGTCAGAATAATCTCAAACGCTAAGTGAAATAGAAAAGAAAGGAGCAGCAAAAATGTCGTTTACATTAACAATAAACGACGTTATCAAAGACGCCCAACGAATACACGAATACCGTGGAGAAAGGACGTATGCCTTGACATCATTCCTAAGAGAAGTGGACACTTTGCTACCAATCCTTGAAAGCCAACCTGAAGCGAAAGACTACATATTCAAGAGGGTCATCATCAACAAAATACAAGGACCAGCTCTAGACGTAGTAAGGACCTTTGGAACAGGAACATCGTGGAACCAAATAAGAGAAGCACTTATCCAGAACTTCGGCATCCAGCAGTCATACCATAGCCTATACCAAAAAGTATTTGCCGCTACAAACAAAAACGTAAGAGATTATTATATGTATTTAAAAAATATTTTATCAAAATTAAACGAGAAATTCGAGTACGATATAGCTAAACCTAACGAATTTAACCCAACTAATAACGAAGCCATAGTTCTTAAGACATTTTTAAATAACTTAGATGTAAATTTAGCTTCCGTTATAATAAATAAAGATATAAGTAGTCTAAGAGAAGCATTTAATTTACTGGAAACTAATGGCTTAATTAGAATCGAAAATAAGAATCCCAATATAGAAAGAGATAGACAATATCCTAAGAACTATTTCAATCGTTCACAAAATCAACCACAAGAAAAATACGGTACAGTAAATAACCAACCCCCAAACAACTTCTATAGAACCAGTAGACCTGTAAATAATTTAAGACCAGGATACAGCAACCAAAATACAAATTCACAAACATCATATAATAATACAAGACAATCAAACTTTAATAGATACAGTTATGAAAGACCACAAAACAATTTTAGAAACATAGGATCGGAACGAAATACATCTTACACCGGACAAACTAGAATGAACCAAAGTGCACAAAATAATCAATTTATGCAACTAGATCATTTACAATCCCAAGATGTAAATTTTCTCATGGACCCGACGGTACGAATTTACCGATAATACAAATAACAATTAATCAAGACAAAATTATGTGCTTAATCGATTCCGGATCAACCACTTCATTACTTAACGAAAATTCACTACCCCAATATCCACGAATCCCACTAAAAGCACCACTTACATGCAGATCAATAAACGGCATAATTGGACAGAATATATTAGGACCACTAGGTGCAATTATTAACATGGAAAATAATACACTGACAATTAACAATAATTTAATCAAATTTGTTGGGTCTTGCCCATACCAGACCGAAGAAATTCATCAATTAGAACCTATTACAGATGAAATATCCGAATATAAAGACTTATTTAAGGACCTTAACTCCGAAGAAAGAAGGGAATTAATACGTATAGTCACATCAAATAAAGATCTTTTCTATCACGAAGGTGATCAATTAACTAGTACTCCCGTCGTACAACACGAAATAATAACTACAGTTAATACTGCGATATATTCCAAAATATACAGATATCCACAAATACACGAACAAGAAATAAAAACACAAATCAATGAAATGCTCAACCAAGGCATTATTAGAGAAAGCAATTCACCTTATAACAGCCCACTATGGATTGTTCCGAAGAAAATTGATAATTCAGGCAAGAGAAAATGGAGAATAGTAATAGACTATAGGAGACTTAACGAAATAACAGTCGACGACAAATTTCCAATACCTCACATAGACGGAATTTTAGACAAACTCGGACGAGCACAGTATTTTACAACACTCGACCTAGCTAAAGGCTTTCACCAAATACTAGTAAAGGAAGAGGACAGAAGAAAAACCGCGTTTTCAACACCATTAGGGCATTATGAATATATTCGCATGCCATTCGGATTAAAGAATGCACCATCCACTTTCCAGCGAATGATGAACCATGTCCTAAAAGATTACATAAACACCATCTGCCTAGTATATATGGACGATATACTAATTTTTAGCACATCGATGCAAGAGCACACCGACAGTATAAACAAAATATTCAACAAACTTAAAGAACATAATCTAAAGATACAGTTCGACAAATGTAAATTCTTTACGAGAGAAACACCCTTTCTTGGTCATGTTTTAACACCTCAAGGAGTCAAACCCAACCCAAAAAAGATCGAAGACATCCTAAAATTAAAATTACCTTCCACACCTAAGCAAATAAAGTCATTTTTAGGCGCCACTGGTTATTATCGCAAATTTATAAGAGACTACGCAAAAGTAGCACAACCAATGACTAAATACTTAAAAAAGGGAACAAAATTAAACGTAAATGATCCAAATTACATTAACGCCTTTGAAAAACTTAAACACATCCTAACAGAAGACCCCATTTTAAAATATCCAGATCTTAACAAAACGTTCAAGTTAGTTACAGACGCTAGTAACTTTGCCATAGGTGCAGTATTACAGCAAGATAAACATCCAGTCTGCTATGCCAGCAGAACTCTAAATGACCACGAACGCAACTATTCAACAACAGAAAAAGAACTTTTAGCCATAGTCTGGGCTACCAACTACTTCAGACCATACTTATACGGCAACAAATTTGTTTTATTAACTGATCACCAACCACTTAAATGGCTGTATGCAAAATCAAACGGTAAAGACATTAATCCACGATTAAAAAGATGGCTCCTTAAATTAGGAGAGTACAATATGAATATAGATTACATTAAGGGTTCAGAAAATAAGATAGCTGATTTTTTAAGTAGAATCAATAATGAAACTGGTGAAATAAATGCTCTCGACAATATTACCGAGGAACCTTGTAACCAATCAATGCAAAATAACATAGATGATAACGAAGATATAGCTACAATCCACTCTCAAGAGGAGGAACTTAACAATCACATCCCAATATTGGAAACAATAGTGAACCGTTTCAAAACACAAATTATCTTAAAAGAAAACAAAACAAAAGAATTCGAGTTAATACATAAAAATAAAAAAATTTATATTTCCCGAGAAGATTTAGATAACAACACGTCCGACATTCTAAGAAGACACATAAAAAACGGTAAAATTTCACGGTAAAGTATTTTCAGTGAACTTGACGATCACGAATATAATAAACTTCAACAATTAATCATAGAACTTTTTGACGGCATACATTCTATTAAATTTGTAAAATGTTCGTATCACGCAAAAGATGTGAACGAGGAACAAGCTTTTAAACATATAAAACGATATCATAAATTCGAAACAGGACATACGGGAATAAACGAAAATTATGAAGGCCTAAAGAAATCAATATACTTTCCAAATTTAAAAATATTAATTCAGAAATTTATAAACAATTGCGATACATGTAATAGGGTAAAATACGATCGAAACCCGATCAAGAACAAATTTCATTTAACAGAGACTCCCAAAGATAGTAACGAAATAATTCATATGGACGTTTATACTAATACAAAATCAAACTTTCTAACTTTTGTCGACAAATTCTCTAAATTTGCTTCAGCTTTCTATCTCGAAGACAGAAATAATCAAACAATAATAGAAAAACTACGACAGTATAAATCACAGAAAGGACATTTCAAAAATTTAATAACTGACAATGAATTCAAAAGCATCAACATAAAAAATTTCTTAAGAAACGAAGACATAGAACTACACTTGACAAAACCAAACAATCACACAGGTAACGCAGACATAGAAAGACTCCATAGTACTATAAGCGAAAAAATTAGAATACTAGGAATCGAAAGACGAGATCTCAACATTAAGGACAAAATGAGCAAGGCTATCGAATACTACAATAATAGTTTCCACTCCGTTATCAAAGAAAAACCCAAAAACGTTCACGAAGGAAAATGTAATAAGATCACAATTTTCAATAATATCTGCAAAGAAAAAGAAAAATATATTAACAAACATAATATAAATCGAGAGGAATACACAGAAAATAGGGAAGAGGGCTATGTGAAAAACTACAAATCAGTCAGACACAAAGAAGAACCAAAATTCAAGAAATTAAACTTATCAAATACCCACACAACAAATATTAAAAGAAAAAATAAATTTGCAGGTACATTGGATCCCCAAACTATTCCTGATAACGATGACTTGGACTTTAGCGCTGGGACAAGTAACGGTAGAGCAAATACAAACCGATAAGGGGTATGTTGAAGTACAGACAGAAGATGTGGACATCGTAAAAAGCTACATTACAATTCTTCATATTATAAACCCAACAGAAATATCAAGTATGTCAGACGAATTCGAAGCTAATATTAAACAAGCAAACTTACAATCAAAACAAACAACACTAAACATGCAAATTAACTTCATTAGAAACAAAATAAAAACACTAAGTTCACACAGACAAAAGAGAGGCACAACATAGTAGGAACAGTGCAAAAATGGCTTTTTGGAACAATGAACGACGACGACCGACAAGACATAGAACAACACCTCAACACGATAGATACAAATAACCACAATGCCATAGAAAACCTTAACAAACAAGTCTTCGTAAATACAAATTTCAACAAAACATTCTATAAGCTAAAACAAATCATACAGCACGATCGCGACATAATAACATCCCGACTTAATTCAATAGAGAATTCATACACTAAAATACAGAACGAAATTTTATATATGGACTTTGCCTTAAAACTAAAAATATTTCAAGATAATGTAGAACACATCCAAGACAACATTGCAACAAGTGGACTAGGTGTTCTTCATAGCAACATGCTCACAGACGAAGAAATTACAAAATATAACATTGACGCTCAAAAATTACAAAATATTAAATCGGCATCACTCATCGACACTAATAATAACATTATTTTTGCCATCAAAATTCCCCAAGAAATAGTTAAATTACTGAAAATCCTATTAACGCCATTAGCTGGTGTCTGCCATAATAACACGACAATAACGACATAATAACATCCCGACTTAATTCAATAGAGAATTCATACACTAAAATACAGAACGAAATTTTATATATGGACTTTGCCTTAAAACTAAAAATATTTCAAGATAATGTAGAACACATCCAAGACAACATTGCAACAAGTGGACTAGGTGTTCTTCATAGCAACATGCTCACAGACGAAGAAATTACAAAATATAACATTGACGCTCAAAAATTACAAAATATTAAATCGGCATCACTCATCGACACTAATAATAACATTATTTTTGCCATCAAAATTCCCCAAGAAATAGTTAAATTACCGAAAATCCTATTAACGCCATTAGCAGACACCAGTAGCTTCGAATTAATGTTTAATCCAAAGTATGTTATAAAATATGGTAACGAAACCTTTGAGTACGAAAACCAAAGAGACTTACAACACTTAAAAAATTATAACGATTGTTTAGCAAGAAAGAATTGTATAAAAATATTTAATAACGCATCAGAAATAATATACATTAAACAAGGTATAATAATTGGAAAAAATTTGTATAACACTACCATAATAAATGATTATAACAACAAAAACACAGAACTTAATGGAAATTACTTAATTCACTTTAATAATTGTACAATTAAGATAAATAATAAAAATTTCACTAGCAAAGTAAAAACACTTAAATACAGCATTGTACTTCCAACCAATTTAGAAAATATGAAAAATATAAACAAAAAACTTATATTTGACGACATTGTGCTAAAACAAATAGAGAACATCGATTTTATAAAAGAAGTATATTACCAAAAGAAACAAAATTATATAAATCTGACAATTTATGCTATACTAGCCATTACTATTATTATTATAAGCAGCCTATTGGGAAAATTTATCTATAAAAATAGAAATATTAAACTTAATATCAATACAATATCGACTCGGGAGAGTCTTCAATCTAAGAGGGGAGGAGTTATGTCAATTGCGCAACCAACCCCACCAAACACTTTATTTACATACAAAATATAAGAAACATTACACTTAACAAAATCTTAGCTGACATTTTTTTTAATTTCACAAAACTAACCCAAATCTTATAACACTTCCTTAAACACAATACTACCCCAAATCTCGTAACACCTTATAAATTTTACACAACATTTCCACATTGTAACATGATCCGATGAATTGTGACATATACCCAAAAACTGCATGCCGACAATCCATCGAACTCAAGTTACACAACATTTAAACACTTTCCAAATCTAGAGCGATAATTCATCGAACTCAGATTTCACAACATTTTAACGACCTAAAATTAATATGCCAAAGAACCTCACTGCATAGCAAGCAGAATGGGGAAAGCAAGAAATTGTAAACAAACATATACAAACTAAGTGCATATGCACATATAAATATATAAAAAGTGGAATGTATGAAAAATGAAATTGTAAAGTTACAAGCATTTTTTTAGATTTAAGAAAAGTCAGTCTTTAAGCGATATTCAATAAAAGCAGTTCTAAAAAACTCGAAAATAAAAGTTGTCGTTTTTTTATTTCCAAAGAAAGGACTCAAAATCATAACTCGCGCGCTGCTAAGGAGCGATACAAAGAAAAGAGGAAGGAAGAGAGACATATTTCCAGGCGGAAAAAAAGAGAGGCAGAAAAGCGCGAGCAGAAGAAGATTGAGATGTATGGTGACAGGAATGAGGCCCGAAAATTTTTCGGAAAAATAAGATGCCTTGCCGATGGTTTTAAAACCGGGGCCTCTTCCTGCAAGGATGAAAACGGAAATCTAGTGACAGATGTCCAGAGTACACTGACGTTATGGAGGGAACACTTCTCTAAGCTTCTAAATGGCGACGCTGACAACAATCCCGCCAATAGAGATGTTATTCCGGAAACCCCAATTGTGGATGACAGCGTTGAGGTTCCGCTGCCCAACTATGATGAAGTTCTGACAGCTATAGCTCGGCTAAAAAATAACAAAGCCGCGGGAGCTGATGGCTTACATGCTGAGCTGTTTAAGAACGGAGGCGAAGCTCTACTTAAATGCATTCACGAGCTTCTATGCAGAATATGGTCGGAAGAATGCATTCCGAACGATTGGAATCTCAGTGTGCTCTGCCCAATCCACAAGAAAGGCGATCCCACTATCTGTGCCAATTACCATGGGATAAGCCTTCTTAATATCGCATATAAGTTCCTGTCGAGCGTTTTATGTGAAAGATTGAAGCCCATTGTAAACGAACTGATCGGACCTTATCAGTGTGACTTCAGACCTGGAAAGTCCACCATCGACCAGATTTTCACGCTACGACAAATCTTGGAGAAGACTCAAGAAAAACAAGTCGACACCCACCATCTTTTTGTCGACTACAAAACCGCCTTCGACAGCCCAATAAGGAAACACCTGTACTCCACCATGTCTGAATTTGGTATTCCTGCAAAACTAATACGACTTTGCAGGATGACACTGAGCAACAGCAGCAGCGCAGTTAAAATCGGGAAGCACCTCTCCCCACCATTTATTACCAAACGAGGTTTCAGACAAGGTGATTCCTTATCGTGCGACTTTTTCAACCTAATGATGGAAAAGAACATCCGAACTTTATGAGTTTCACAATATTCTACAAGAGTGTTATGCTGCTTGCGTATGCTGATGACATCGATATCATTGGCCATAATACGCGCGAAGTCAGTGCAGCATTTTCCAGATTAGAAAGACAGTCAAGTCGAATGGGTCTGGCAGTGAATGCAGATAAGACGAAATACTTAGTGTCAACAAACAAACAATCCCAGCGTCTTGGAACCCACGTTACCGTTGACAATACCTTCTTCGAGGTTGTGAAGGACTTCGTTTATCTGGGATCCAGCATTAACTCAACCAACGAAATCAGCATTGAGATCAAACGAAGAATAATTCTTGCCAAGAGGTGTTACTTTGGCCTCAGTAGGCAATTGAGAAGCAGAGCCCTCTCTCAACGAACGAAAATCACGCTCTATAAATCGCTCATCATGCCCGTCCTACTTTACGCATCACAAACCTGAGCAGTTCAGATGAAAAGACTCTAGGAGCATTCGAGAGAAAGATTCTTTGTAAGATCTACGGACCAATCTGCGTCAATGGCGAATACGGTGGAATGATGAACTGTATGAACTGTACGCTGACATCGACATAGTCAAGCGCATTAAAATCGAGCGGCTTCGCTGGCTTGGTCATGTTCAGCGCATGAAAGACGATGCACCAGTGAAGAAAACATTCGATTCGGTAGAAAAGGACGACCGCATCTTCGTTGGAAAGACCAAGTAGAGGACAACCTGAAGAAGCTTGGAATTTCCAACTGGCGCCAGCAAGCGAAAGACAGAAATGGCTGGCGCAAATTCTTAGATGAGGCCAAGACCGACATACGGTTGTAGCGCCAACTAAGTAAGTAAGTAAGTTCAGGTAAAAACCTGTCTTGAAAGGAATTTCATATTCGTTTGGAAATAATCTTTTCCAATAATTTAGAACTGGCCAAGAGTCAATGTCAATTTCTAGTTTGTCTGATATTATGTCTTGGCTGAATGATGCATCAGAGCCAATTAAACTCCAAAAGATCGCAAATTTATTTGCTGTCTTTTGGTTGTGTAATAATATTGTCTTCAGTAAAAATTTATGGAAAATTAGACAGTTTAGCTGTTCTTATATTTTTAACTTTGTTCCACAAATGCCTGCTGTCCATAGTTGGATCTATGGAATTTAAAAAGTTTGTCCAACTGTTTCTTTTTGCTATTATACATTCCCTCCTTACTTTGGCACTCGTTTTTCTGTAGTTAAGGCAGGCACATTGACTTCTATGTCTGCAAAATAATTTCCAAGCTTGATTTTTCAAGCGAATTAGTTTACCGATATCAGAATTAAACCAGGCTGGATTGTTTCGGTCATAAGGTTTTTTGCTTAAAGACATAGATTCATTGGCGGATTTTCGAATTATTTTTTTGATTTGTGCTGCTTCTTTATTTATATTAGTAGATTCCGTGAAATCATTGCACAAAGAAATAGTTTTACCGCTGTATAATTTCCAATTGGTAGTTTTGTCGTCTTGGAACGTCTTGGAATCTTGGAACGAAAATCTTTTTAATTGTTTTATGATTGTGTATTATAATTGTAATGTGGTCGCAAATTTCAGGTTGTGGAAAACATTTCCAAGATAGCGTTGGTGCTAGGTCAATTATTGGAAAGGACACGTCAACTGCAGTGAGACTATTTCTTGTGCTGACCAGTGTTGGTGATCCGTCGTTAAGAATTGCTAGATTACGTTCATCGGCAAAAGTTTCCCAAATAGCCCCACTACGTGAGGTTGTATGAGAGCCCCATATGGTATTTTGAGAGTTAAGGTCCTCGACTATAAGATGGTGTCCAGTATTAAAAACATGAAGATCGGCAACAAGTTCCGGCGTTAGGTAAACATCCGCTTCTTTATATATATTTGTTATGTGAAGATCTGTTTTTCCTTTTATTGTTATGGTTTGAAATAACAAATTATTATTAGATTCTTTGTGTTGAGTTACATTTATGTTGTTTTTAACTAAAAGAGCTAAGGGAAAAAATATTATAGCTAGAAAGGTGTAAGAATTGCTTATTTTTACTAACTATATGCGTTTCCTAAATTGCAATAATGTTAGGCTTGTGCATATAAACTAGTTTTTCGAGAGCATATTTGTTATTAATAAAACCCTGCATGTTCCATTGCAATAAAGTTAATTCCAATCCAATATCCATAACCTTACTTAATGTTTTTTATTACGGGAATCTTGGGAGTGTAACGTATTTTTTAGAGTGTTAGGTGAAATGAGAACTTCAAGTTGTGGAAAACTTGTAGTGTAGTGATAATACAATGCACAAATGATTCACGTTTACTAATCTTATCACTTGAAACTTGGATATTGCCAAAGTGGGAGCTCCTACTCCGAGTAACAATCTTGACGCGATGTAGGGGCTTAAGTTGCAATGACACAATGCTGCCGGTTGGAGTAGTTCCTTCCTATAGGGCATAACCCTACAGCTCAACAGAGCCTGCATCTTTTGTGAAGCGACAAACTAAAAGTTACTCCCCCCTAATCCAGAGTGTCATGCGCACCGTGCCCATTGGATGGTTTGCAGTCAGGGGTATACCGACTGTATTGGAACGGAGGCTTCATGATAACAGGCCGCCTCATGAAGTAACTGTGGCCTTACCATGGTATGCGGGCTCTGGCATGGTCGACCACCCTTTACCGAGTCACCGCAAGCAGAGCAGCAGACCTCATCGAACAGAGATTCCAAGAAGAAGGTCAACGGAAAGGCACCAAACCTAGGATAAATTCTCCTCCGCCAGTCAAAACACAAGTCAATAGGACTGTACGCAGCAATGATCAAGTGGAGCACAGAATCCATATTGACCATAGACACTGCAGCACACAGATTAGGAGGCACCCGTACGGCAAAGATCGAGTAGAGCATACCATCCACAGCGGTCAAAGGCCTAGTTCCAGCCACCTAAGAAAAACTGCGAGCCCAAGGAGATCACATCCTGTCAAAATGCCCCCGGAAGAACACCGGTATGATACGACGTCGGCTCGAAAAAGTATCCCAATTACGGAAACTGCGTCAACATCCAAGGATGCGGCACAGAAAAGGGAAACAGAAGAAGGGCAAAAACACAAGCCCTTCCACAAGAGACGTCGCCGTGTCCACCTCCCTCAGCGCGGGGAGCCAGGAGGGCTAGACGACCCACTAAGAGTCGGCCTTAGTGGAGCAGGCATAAGATGGTATCTGCGCTATATGGAACAGGGCATGGCACCCGAAGTAGCTCATTAAAAAGCGGTAGAGCATCGGGGTAAAGCTGGCGAAGCACCGGTACCAGAGGCAACGAAGAGGAGCTGCAGCGAGATAGCGCCTCCTCAACGTCCAGAGAGCAAGAAGGTCAGAATAGCTCCTGGAAGCAACAGTAGGTCAGTGCCAGGGGCTAAGGTACCCGAGCCAGAACCACAGAAAAATAGAATAAGCTATGCAAGCATAACCAAGGGCATCCAAATAGCGGTTCTACCCAAAGAATACCTCCGGCAAATGCTAAGTCCGGATGAGCTCTCGGAGCTAGAAGAAGCCATACTGAGCGAAGTAGTGAAGGGCTGGTCCACCAAGCTATAGTTTGAGGGAATTCACTTTCGTCCGGGCATGTTACTGGTCGACTGTTCGAATCCCTCAACAGCAGAATGGCTGCGAGCAGCAGCACCAAAGCTCGAGCACTGGAAAGGACTAGAACTTATGGTTTGCCTAGGGGAGGAGGTCCCAAAAGGGCATACTGTTAGGATGTTCTTGCCAAGAAGTTCAAGCACGGAGATCAATAGATCGATGGGACTAATTGCCGCCCAGAACGATGGTTTCAATACAAAGTATTGGAAGATATTGAGCTCCAAGGATGAGGGAAGTCTGCACATGCTCACGTTCTCAATAGATAGGGAGTCACTTGAGACTATCAAGTCAAGGGGTTCCACTATCAGCTTCCGCTTTGGAACCATTCCGGTGTTGGGCACAAAATCGCCACCAACGACCAAACCGGTCAAAGCAGCAACATCCACAGCTGCAGAGCCCACAGCTGTAACGTCAACAGTGGTAACGTCCACAGAAGCCACATCTGCGACTCCCAATGAAGGGAAAGACGCAACGCCACCAATACAACTAACTGGTGAAGTTGTTACGGAGAAGTTCGCCTCCGTCTCGGTCATCGCCGCAAAACCTTCAATCGGAGATCAGGCAGAGGGCATGAACCTCGCCGCTCTCTCGATTGATGGTAGTAAAAGCGAACCTTCAACTGAGGTAATAGCAACGCTGCCTGAAGAAGATCGGGGCAGCAGCCCGGTGCTATGACAACCGGCACAGTAGCCAGCAAGAAATTTGCCCAGGTAAACCTCCACCATGCAAAAGCTGCTTCGGCAGTTATTGCTCGGAGGTTTACCACAGAAAAACTGGGCTTCGTTCTGATCCAAGAACCCTGGTGCTACAGGGGAAAAGTCAGTGGCCACTACTGCAAAGAGGGTCAGGTAACTTGGGACCAGAGAACAATCAATCCCAGAGCATGTATTCTAAAGCAGAAAAATATTAATTATATTTGTCTTTCAGAATTTATGACCTTTCAGTTATCGAGACTCACATCGAAACTGATGGCAAGCAACGCGCCATAGTGATCGCATCCGCTTACTTTCCTGGGGACGATCTCAACATTCCCCCAGCGGAGATAAAAAGACTCGTGGAGCATTGCAGGAAAGAGCACCTTCCACTAATCATCGGCTGTGACGCCAACGCGCACCACACAATTTGGGGAAGCACCGACGTCAACACCAGAGGTGAGTACCTTTTAGAATTTCTTTTAAGTAGTAATCTAGACTTTTTCAATGTGGGGTAACACCTATCTTTGTAACTAGGGCTAGAGAAGAGGTCTTAGATCTCACCATAGGAAGCCCAGATGTGGGGATATGATTAGGGAATGGAGGGTATCAATGGAACCTTCAATGTCTGACCATAGAATAATAGAGTTTAGATTTGGGGCGAAATGTCAAGAGATAGAACCCAAAAGAAACCCAAGAAATACCAGTTGGGACACATACACCAACAACCTGAAAGAAAACCTACAGAACGTAAAAGCTAGGAGTAGAATTAGTAACATCCTAGAACTTGAATGCTATGTAGGGCAAGTAAACAATGCAGTATATAATGCCTACGAATCTAGCTGTCCAACAGGGCACAAGGCAAGAACAAAACATACTCCTTGGTGGAGCGCTGAGCTGACCAGACTCCGGAGAAAGGTGCGATGCAGCTTTAATCCCGCAAAGCGCAACGGAGAATGACACAACTACACGGCGACTCTGACGGAGTATAATAAAGAAATCAGGAAAGCCAAAAGACAGAGCTTTAGAACCTTCTGTGAAGACATTTCTTCCACGCCAGCAGCAGCCAGGATACACAAAGCAATGGCTAAAGGCAGAGTGGAGACAAGAATGTCACTTTTATTGCCGGACGGAAGCTATACGATTAGAGAAGATCAACGAGCCAGTCACCTTCTAGAGACTCACTTCCCGGGCAGCACACCAGTAACTGAGTGTGAGACGGTAGACAGGCAAATTGCTCCAAATCAAGAAGAATGGAAACTCGCAACGAGCATTTGTACCACGGCTCGTTTAGATTGGGCACTCAGAACCTTTCAACTATTCAAATCAGCAGGTGTAGACGGCATCTTTCCTGCACTTCTACAAAAGGGTGCAGAAACTATATTGCCCCACCTAGTCAAAATAACTAGAAGCAGCCTTGCGCTGGGCTATATCCCAAGGAAATGGAGAAGGGCCATAGTCACCTTCATACCAAAAGTAGGGAAAACAGACTACACGCTACCAAAGTCGTTTAGACCAATTAGCCTCACCTCATTTGTACTTAAAACAATGGAAAAGGTAATAGATAGCTATATAAGAACTGAGATTCTGGAGAAGGCGCCAATGCACCCATGCCAACATGCGTATAGGGCAGGTAGGTCTACAGCATCTGCCCTATACCAGCTGGCTAGTAACATCCAGTCGGCTCTCAAAAACAAAGAAATCGTACTATGTGCCTTTTTAGACATAGAAGGAGCCTTTGATAATACTTCTCACGAGGCTGTGAAGAAGTCTTTACATAAAAAAGGAGTAAATGATATGCTTAGCAGATGGATATGCCAAATGCTTAGCACTAGAACTGCAGAAACAAAAGTGGGTAACACCACTATAAGAATCAAAACAACAAAAGGCTGCCCACAAGGCGGAGTCCTCTCTCCACTGCTGTGGAGTCTTGTTGTGGACGAATTGTTAACGATGCTAACAGAGAATGGCATAAAATGTCAGGGTTACGCAGACGACATCACCTTAATAGCGAGAGGGAAGTTCGAGGATACACTCTGTAACCTGATACAGAGAGGACTGTCAGTAACAAAGGAGTGGTGCAACACAGTGGGATTAAGTATCAACCCAGCGAAAACCACCATAGTACCTTTTACTAACAAAAGAAGCCTGCCAAACCTCCGAACAATGAGAATGGATGGCACTGAAATTCCCTTCAAAGGAGAAGTAAAGTATCTGGGACTTACACTAGATTCAAAGCTTCTCTGGAGAAGACATGCAGAGGTAACTATAAACAAAGCAACGCGCGCACTCATGGTATGTAGGAGCCTGGCGGGGAAAAGCTGGGGTTGTAACCCAACAATTCTCCGCTGGATGTATACCATGATGGTGAGACCCATCCTCACCTATGGTGCAAAAGCATGGGCTGAGAGAACCAAGCTAACCACAATGAGAAATATGCTAACAAAGGTGCAGAGACTGGCCTGTGTATGCATCACAGGGGCCATGAGGACATGCCCTACAGCAGCACTAGAAGTAATTCTGGACCTAACACCCTTACACCTTGTCATAGAGGGAGTAGCCAAGCGAACTCTGTTGTGCATTGCAAAAGAGGGGACAGGTTTAGGTAAAACTATCAGCAGTAGAGAGAAGGAGGACATTGCAAAGCACACTCCCTACATCGATCTACCAAGAGACGATATAGTAAAAAGGTATAACTTCGAAAAACACTTCGGAATTAAGCTTAGTACCAAGATAGAGTGGGACAGCGAGATGATATCGCAAGTCAAGAAACCACACAGTATAGCATGGTATACAGATGGGTCCAAGACATTGGAAGGTATAGGCGCAGGGGTGTACGGGCCAAGAACCAAGCACTTTGAACCTATGGGGACAACACCCAGTATCTTCCAAGCGGAAATCCTAGCAATACAGCTGTGTGCACAATTCAATCTGGACCGCAAATACAAATGGTCAGGATATAGTTGTGATGTCAGACAGCCAAGCAGCAATCAAAGCATTAGTTTCCTGTGAGATATCATCGAGAATAACATGGGAATGCCTAACAAACCTCAACGAACTAGGCAAGAATAACACTGTTACTATACTTTGGGTCCCAGGACACAAAGGAATACAGGGTAACAAAGAAACCGATGGTCTAGCGCGACAGGGTGCAGCCACAAAATTTATAGGACCAGAACCATTCTGCGGATTGGGCAAACATTCTATAAAAGAAGAACCAAGAAGGGAGGAGAGGCATAAACGTGCAAACCTTTGGAAAAGCCTCCCAAAGCTAAGACAATCCAAATTGCACCTCAGAGATTTTAACACTCGAAGAGCAAAATTGTGCACAAGCTTAGGCAAACCGAATCTCAGGATTCTAACGGGGTTCCTTACAGGACACTGTAAACTAAAATACCACCTGATGAAATTGGGCATAGAGACCGATAGTAACTGCCGTTTCTGTGAAGAAGCAGAGGAGACTCCAATACATCTACTCACAAACTGCGACGCCGTGGCTCGCAGACGTAAACTAGCACTGGGGAACTATGAGCTGAGTCTAGAGCAGGTTTCATCCCTTGAACCTAAGAATATTCTCAAATTCATTAGAGAAATAGGGCTGGATGAAATTCTATAATCCGCAAACCCAGCGGAGCTTTGAGAAGGAGGTACAATAGATCTGATCTAGGTCGCAGTACGCATCTCCACCACACAACATTAACATTAACATTGCCAAAGTGTCATGCTGAGTAAGTATTTCTTTAAAATGAATCAATGCACTTAAGTAACCCTTACATGGTTGCTTAAGTGTCAAATAGCTATAGCTAATAGCTATGGTGTGAATCATTTGTGTCACTACTTATATTGCTTAGCTTTAAGTTTTAATTATAAGAAATAATTCAATCAATAAAAATACAGTCAGTAATTAACCAGCTAACTAAACGAACGTTTTATTTTAATTTACCATCGTAAATATTACATGGCGACCGTGAAGTTTTCGAACTTTTAAACGTGTAAAACTCTGTAGTGATCCAACTGGCGGTTATAGTAAAAACGGTTGACTACACATCGTGTGAAATTATAACTGTTTAATATAACATGAGTATATAACAATATAAGTTTAAAATTTTAAATCTAAAATGTCGTTGTGAAAAAGACAAAAAAGAGCTAGAAAAATCAATGAACAATAATGAACATATAATAAAAAAACAATGATAAAACAGAAAGAATGGACTATGTCGAAATTACACTAATAATATTAGTAATAATACTAGCTATAATGTATTTAATTAAAATGATACGCGTTGCCATAAATAAAGGCATAAATAAAGTAAGCGAACGGCAGCAACAGCAAAGAATATAGAAATAACAAAAACAACATCAACAAAAGTGATAACAAGAACAACAACTGGCTGGAACGACAACAACAACGATAACAGGCACAACAACAAAACCGCAATATCCACAACAACAAATTAGCATATGCCCTCCAACATCGAAACAACAAGATCAGCGTTTCACTGCAGTGAGCGAACTTTAAAACAAAATTTATACAGTTTGATTTAAGTATGTATGTATTAATTAAAGAATCATTATGTTTCTAAGAGTATGCAGTGGGAAAATGTATTACTTAGTTTAGAGCCTTTAGAAACTAAATTTAAAAAATCATATAAATGTGTAAATCAAGATATGTCAATAAAATTAGAAACATTAAAAAAACATATAAATATTTAAATTGAAACTTATAACGCTATTAGAGCGACATTGCATAGGCAATATGACAGATATACAACAGTTCATAGAGAAAAAGCAGACAAAATCTTCCTCAAGTTTAGAGATAAACTAATAAAAGTTTTTCACAAACATAATATTAACATTAAAGTTCCTCTAAATCTAAGCTGTGAAGTAAATAAACAAATCACAGAGACGGATGACAGTGATGAGAATGAATTAGAATCAGACGAAGATACAGAAACAAATATAATGACACGAACAGAGGACGACGTTATAGAAAAAACAACAAAAATTGTACCGGTGTTTGATGGTAGCATAAATGATCTGCAAAATTTTCTGGATGCTTTATCACTAATGGACAGAATAAAAGATGCGCATGAGTTGACCGCTATTGAAGTTATAAAAACTAAATTAAAGGGACAGGCCAGAAATTTAATTACGAACGAAACTAAGATATGTGACATTAACACCAAATTGCAATCTTCCATAAAAGGTGAATCATCTGAATTGCTATGTTCAAAATTAATGAGCATTAAACAGCAATCAAGATCAGCTACCACATATGCTGAAGAAATACAAGAACTTACTAAAAAACTAGACGGAGCTTACATACGGGAAAGTTACCCACAAAATATTGCTGAGAAATTAATAATCCAAAACGCAACTAAAGCAATTGCTAAAAACGCCGCAAGTGATGAAGTAAAACTCATCATTAAGACAGGAAATTTAACTTCCTTAAATGAAGTTGTTTCAAAATTTGTAGAAGCTAGCACCGAAGCTTCAACTTCAAATTCTTCGGTATTCTACTTTAAGCGACATGGCCCTTCTAATCCGAACTATAGAAATAACGGATTCCATAACTACCGCGGACGCGGCCAAGGCCATGGCCAGGGCTGGCGTCAGACTAACAATCAAAATAACAATAATAACAGTAATAATTGGCGACGTGGTAGTCACGGTAACAACTATAGAAATCAATCAAACCGTTCCCAAAACAGAGGAAGTGTAAGATTGATGCAGGAAATCTCGGAAAACAGGATTCCCCCAAAATTTGGAAGGGTCAGCATCAAAATTAGAAAAACCCAAAATAGATGCTAAATCAATTTTCCACCTAAATTTCAATTTAAGTAGTTTTATTGAAATTCATACTTCTTCTAATAAAAACTTTAACACATTTCTAGTGGACACCGGAGTGGATGTCTCTCTAATTTAAAGCAATTCACTCAATTCATTCACATTTAACGAGCAAAATATTATTCAAATAACTGGAATAAGAAAAGGTACTATTAAATCCTTAGGGACAATTAAAATTGATTTAAAATTTAAAAACTTTCTAATTTCGCATAAGTTTCATGTAGTTCCTGATAACTTTCCAATACCATTTCAAGGTATATTGGGTTTAGATTTTCTAAAAACATATAATGTTATTATTCAATATGGTCAAGATACAAACACGAATTTACCTTCATTAAGACCATTCAACTTAAATTATCCCATAAATATACCTCTACTTGAACGTTTAAACGATAGTGCCATCACACCACTCGCACGCGCTGAGGTTTTCAGAGCTATACAAATAAACAGCGAAGCTTCTAATCTTGTTATACCCAGTCAAACAGTACAAGATGGGGTGTATATAGCTGGCTGTATAGTATCTAAAAATTTTCCATATATAAGAATTATTAAAACAAATTCTGAAAATAAGTTTTTAAATAATGTATCAATTAAGCATGAGGAGTTATCTGATTATGAAGTACTTAACACAACCAATGTTGACAAAATTGATAAGCAAACCATATTGCAGAAATTAACAAAACATTTCCCCGAAATTGCTTAATCCGAATTAATACAATTATTTATTTATTACGAATAAACGACGAAGAATAGTCAAGCAGAGTCCAAGCTCTTATAGACTACTGAAGATTATGTACATATGAGTTAATTTACAATAATGCTTATTAAATAGAACATGTTAATATTTATATAATTATTTACATTGAGGAAATAGAAAAATAAACAAAAATAGTAAAAAATACAAAATTTGAATTCATAAATTGAAAAAGATTTTTAAAAAAAAAAAAAAAAAAAAGGAAAAGAAGATCAAGGCACACGAGCCATAATGCTTAGTACGAGATTATTTTTAAAAGTAGTTCTAGAAGTATTACAAAATAGGTCAGCTACATTAATCAATTCATTGGTTTCCTGAATACAGCGTGCCATAGGCATATTACGATAATAATTTGAACTATGGAACGACTCATGGAAGTGGAATTGACTACGAAGATACCGAGAAGGAGTATAGAAGTCCAGCTGAGAAAGCATTTCGGGGCATTGAATGTTATGATTTATAAGATCCCAAATAAGCATAACAGAGAAAATCTTGCGACGAACAGAAAGAGGGGTGAGGCCAACTAAGGCACACCGGGTACTATATTGAGGCACTGAGGGTAGGTTCCAATTTAATTTGTGCCACATGAATCTAGTGAAATTACGTTGGACCGATTCTAATCTGTTGGAGTGAAGTTGGTAACAAGGGTTCCAAATAGTTGAGCAATATTCAAGATGCGGACGCACTAATGAGGAATAAAGTGTCTTAAGAGTATAAGGATCAGAGAAATCTGTTGAATTTCTTTTTAGAAAGCCTAACATTGAGTTAGCTTTAGCAATAATTAGTTCGATATGATTTCTGAAAGATAGTTTCGGATCCAGTAGAACACCCAAGTCTTTTTTGCAGGACACTCTTTCAAGAGAAGTAGAATTAATGGAATAGTTCCAATTATGTTCTAAATATATAGATATCTTTGCATTAGAAAGTAATAAGATAAGCACAAACAACTTTTATACACAAAAATTAAGAGTGTCTGATAACAATCCCGTCTACATAAAAAATTATCATACACCACACTCAAAAAAGATGAAATACTAAGGCAAGTTGAAAAACTGCAACAAGATGAAATCGTCGAACCATCAGCGTCCAATTATAACAGCCCTATTTTGTTGGTAATAAAGAAATCATTACCCAATAATCCTGAAAAACGATGGCATCTAGTTGTCGATTACCGACAAATAAATAAAAAGCTAATAGCAGACAAATTTCCGTTACCCCGAATTGAAGATATTTTAGACCAACTGGGAAGAGCAAAATTTTTCTGCTGTTTAGATTTTACTTCTATTTCCATCAAATTGGATTACACGAAAAATCTCGAGATATAACTTCGTTTTCAATAGAAAACGGTTCATTTCGTTTTACTCGTTTACCCTATGGTTTAAAAGTAGCACCTAATTCTTTTCAAAGAATGATGAATCGAGCTTTTACTGGTTTATCACCTTCAAAAACTTTTATATACATGGATGATATCATAGTTACAGGATGCTCAATTAAACACATGATTAAAAACTTAGAAACAGTATTTCAAAGATGCAGAGAATGTAATTTAAAATTACACCCAGATAAATGCTCATTCTTCAGATCTGAAGTTACATATTTAGCTTTTCAACACCTAAAGACAGCACTGCTTTCTCCGCAAATTCTTTAATATCCAGATTTTGAGAAAACTTTTTATATAACTACAGACGCAAGCAAAAATGCTTGCGGCGCGATACTATCACAGGAGAAGGATGGTATACAACTTCCAATTGCATATGCGTCATGTGCATTTACCTCAGGTGAATCAAACAAAGCACCAATAGAACAAGAATAGCTGTTCAATGGGCAATTAATCACTTTCGACCCTACGTATATGGAAAAAAATTTATAGTACGTAGTGATCATAAACCATTAACATATTTGTACTCTTTAAAAAACCCTTCTAGTAGATTAACAAGAATTCGTTTGGAATTAGAAGAGTATGATTTTGTTATAGAACACATTAGAGGAAAAGACAATTCAGGAGCGGACGCGCTGTCTCGAATTGACTTCAACGATATTAAATCAATACCTTCGATTAACAATGTTCATATGGTAACTACACGTGCACAATCAAAAACCACGACCCAAGAAATTACTCAAAATACATCAAATCAAATAATTCAAGAAAAGCCTAAAGTTTTCGAATCAATTGGCTTCGATTGCGTAAGAAAGTGGGTCAAGCTTAAAGTAGATACTGATAGAAATATCCCTAAATTTTATTTTAAACGAGGTAAACAAGTGCTAGCACCAAAAATTAATATACAAAATACAATTGCCAATGGAATTATTGATCTAGATCAATTTTTTCCAATTCTTGAAAAAGAAGCAATTAGTAGAAATATAAATAAAATACAAATGAATTTAAATGATCATTTATTTAACCATTTATTTAGCAAAACGCAACTCGACTTATAAAAAACCTACAAATAGCGCTAACACCCAAAAATGCATAATAACAGATAAAGATGAACAAAAATCTTTTCGGAGGACATCCTGGAACAACCAGACTTCTTAAAAAGATTCGTCAATTTTACTATTGGAAAAACATCACTAAGGATGTGAATCAATATGTAAAGAAATGTGTTCAATGTCAAACAAATAAAACCACAAAACATATAAAGCCACCTATGATTATAACCCCAACACCTCAGAAACCTATCCGAACTGTAATAATAGATACAGTAGGACCCCTTCCTATATCCGAAAAAGGAAATCAATACATAATCGCCTTAATATGCGATCTTACCAAATACCTAGTAGCGATACCAGTAGCTGATAAAAATGCGAAAACAGTTGCAAAAGCGTTAGTTGAACATTTTATATTAATTTATGGACCTATGAGTAAAATTCTTAGTGACATGGGCACTGAATATAACAATCAAGTACTTTCAGAACTTCTAACACTTTTACGCATACAAAAAGCAACATCAGCTCCTTACCATCATCAAACATTAGGAACAGTTGAAAGATCGTTCATGCATCCAGAAACAATTGGGATGAATGGATAAGATATTTTACATATACTTTCAACACAACACCATCAACAGTACATGGATATTGTCCATTTGAATTAATATTCCCAACCGTTCCAAACCGTAATCCTTTAATACCATTCGAAACAATAGATACCGTATATAATTTCGATAACTATTCAAAAGAAGTCAAATTTCGTCTACAGACAGCATTAACTAGAGCACAACATTTAATTAACAAAACAAAAGAGAATCAAAAACGTTCACATAGTCAAAACATCAACAATACTGACATTACCATAGGTCAAGAAGTATTCATTAAAAATCACACTGCTCATAAATTAGAACCAATTTACAAGGGACCATTTAAAGTAACTGACATTGATGATAAAAATAATGTTATTATAAAAATAAAAAAGAAGAATCAAAAAATAAACAAACAAAATGTAAAAATTTTTAATAATACATCTTTATAGCTCATATACTCAAAGAGTAAATGTTTATATCATATTTTCAATATCTTATATAAATTATATCATTACACAAAATATTAAATTAATTAAAACTACTAATTTATGTTGATATAAATTTTTATATTTTCTAAGATGTCGTTGAATGAAACACAATTTGATTTTAACGGATCCAACGTTTGATCGTTTATTCAAAGTTAATTTTCTGTGCTTTCGATTCAACGAACGAGTTTTCTGCAATAAAAAATTTTAGGCAAATTTATGACAACATAAAACTAATAATTAAAAAATACTCAATTTAAAATATTTGCAAGTACAAAATTTACAGTTTCAATTTATAACATCCCTTCCCCCGTGAAACGATCAGTTTCACTCACATCAAGGCCAAGAACTGCCAATTTTGACACTGGCCGTCGAATAAGACCTTTCAGGGTGCGCACATCTGCTCGTCTTATCACTCCATCGGATCCAGGATACACCTTCTCGACCTTTCCACGGCACCATTGCCTTCTTGGAATATTTTATTTATTTATTTATTTATTTATTCATTTACCATCTACCGGGTTATTACCCTAACAGATTACATGTTTATCTTAACCTAAGTAGAATCTACACCATTAAAGTTATTTGTTTACTATATACAAACTTATAAACTAAGTAATTTACACATTTATATTTGAGCAAATTGAAGAATTTCTAAAAGTAGTCTCTTAAACAAGTCACGATTGGTACTAAAATCTAACTGGTTCGCTACCAAATTGCAGTTAGAAAGGCACCTAGATAAAGGTTCGTTAAGGCCATAATTTGTTCTATGATATTTAGTATGGAAAAGCTTTGAAACCCTAAGGGTGCGAGGTGGAATATTGAAAGGAATAAGCTGTAGCAATTCAGGAGAGTTTATTTTGCCATCAATTATGTATTTAATAAAAAGTATTTCTGCCTGAACTCTTCTGTTAGATAGGCTTTGAAAACCGAGCAATCGGCAACGTACCCAGTACGGCGGCATGTTTTCCCAAGAGTATAATCTACGTAGGGCAAATCTTGTAAAACGTTTTTGAACATTTTCGATTCGGTGTTTCGGTTTTCGAGAACGGATTCCACACCATACTTGAGCACTCCAAGATGGATCTGACTAAGCTGACAAAAACTGTCTTAGACGTAAAAGGGTCTAAAAATTCTTTACAATTTCTTTTTAAAAAGCCCAGCTGAGAATTGGCTTTTGAGACAACATAATCTATGTGATAATCAAACATAAACTTGGCATCAAAGTAAACCCCAAGATCTTTGCACTGATCAACTCTTGAAAAACTGATACGATAGTCATGAACGTAGTCATAACCCATTGTAAAGCTTCTGCGGGAGAACGACAATACTTTGCACTTTGAAAAGTTTAGAGCTAGCTGGTTTATGCCACACCAATGGAGAAGGGAGTTTATGTCCTCTTGAAAGTTAACACAATCATTAGAGCAACTTATTTTGTGAAAAAGCTTGAGGTCATCTGCATACAAAAGGCAATTGCAGAACTTGAGTTTTTGCACTACATCATTGATGAAAAGGATGAAAAGTAGGGGACCTAAATGACTCCCTTGCGGTACTCCTGATTTAGCCGCTATTGGCTTAGAGATGTGGTCACCTATCTTAACAAATAGCACTCTATCCACAAGATACGATTCCAACCATTTTAAAAACTGGGAGTGGATTCCATATTTTCCCAGCTTTATTAGTAATACTTTGTGTACAAGGCTATCAAATGCCTTAGAGAAGTCAGTATACAAAGTATCTACTTGAAAACCGTTCTCGATGGCGTTTATGCAGAAATTAGAAAAAATTGTTAGGTTTGTATTAGTGGATCTACCGGCAAAGAATCCGTGCTGCTGAGTTGATATGTGGTTTTTGACTTCAGCAAATAAAGTTTTATTGACAATTTGGTCAAACACTTTGGGGATAATCGAGAGCTTTACTATAGGTCGGTAGTTCTCAACCGATTGTTTCTGACCCGATTTGAATATTGGGGAGATGAATGCAGTTTTCCATTCCATTAAGAATACGCCAGATGAGAGAGACTTATTGAACAAGAGAGTCAATGCAACGTGCAATGTCGGTGCACAACTTTTTAAAAATATACCAGGGAGCAGATCAAAACCAGCTCCTTTGCTACAATCTAGGTTTCTTAGAGTTTGAAAGACTTCTTCTTCTCGTATTTTAATTGTGCCAATATTAAAAAGTTGAGGTAAATTGTTAAAGTTATCAGAATTAATGTTTAACTGTGCGATATTAGAGTTGTAAACCGATCCAAAGAAGTCTGCAAACATTTCGCTTATATCTTGCAAGTTTTCGGAATGTACCTCTTTGAATTCCATTGATTTAGGGAAACCAGACGATTTCCGTTTTGAATTTATGAACAACCAGAAAGATTTGGGATTTGACTTTATATCATTTTCAACAGAAAACATGTATTGTTTGTACAGAAAGTTTGATAGAAATTCAAATTCACGTCTGCGCAAAACAAATAATTCTTTGTCATCAGGCAAGCCGGTTCTTTTGAACTTTAAATGAGACTTGTTTCGCAGGTTTTTGAGTTGGACCAATCTGTGATTGTACCAGGGGAGCTTGAATTTGCATTTACGCTTAGTAACCGGCACATATAAATAAAGACTTTCATTAATGATCCTTTTGAATGCAGCATACATATCAAGGATATCTCTAGACCCTAATACCAACCTCCAATTAACCGAATCGAAAAAGTTATTAAGAGCAGTATAATTTGCTTTGCGAAAGTTATATGAAGGGATTCCATTATCAAGTGACTGATATTCGTAAACATAAAAATAGAAATTTAAAGCGATTGCTTTATGATGAACAGAATCAGCCGTAAGTGGCATTTCGCATTTATACAATTCATACTTGACATCATTATTAACAAATATGAGGTCAAGAATTCTATTTAAATCATTCTTTATATTGTTGATTTGAAAAAGGTTTTGAGAGTATATTGAGTCACACAGGGTTGATTCAGTTATACTCGTCACGTTAAAAGGCATTAAAATTTGTTCTTCCAGGCAGAATCTCCATTCAATATTCCCCACATTAAAATCTCCAAGCACACATGGAGTTTGGTTCTGGCTTAAGGACTTTAAAACATGATTTATATTGAAGATGTGATCATTAAATAAACTGAGGCTACTTACGGGTGGAATATAGCTTAAAATTAAAACAATTTCATTTACGCTGAAAGCCAAACTGTCGCCGAATGAGACTGCCACACACATTTGCTCAACATTGTCAGCATTCCGAGGAAGTTGCAATTCTCTACTGCGTAAAGAAGACGACAGTGCAATTAAGATACCGCCTCCTCTGGAAACATTTGGTCCCAGCACCCTATCTTTACGGTACACCACATAGTTATTGTCGAATAGCTCATTTGAAAAAAAGTGTGTTGTCATCCAAGTTTCAACAATAGCGATGATATCGAAGTCATGTGAACACGATGCATTAAACAGTTGACTTGTTTTAGTACGCAGTCCACCTGCATTATGAAAATACAGGGAGCAGTTTTTAGGAAGCTGAATAGATGATTGAATAATACCCTCCGTGCCTTTGTGTGAAGCAACGGCGGATAAAGATGATAAAGACGACGATGATAAACATGACGGTAAGGCTAAGGATGATGGTGATGAAATTGATGATGAAAATGATGACGATGATATTGATGATGATGATATTGATGACGATGATATTGATGATGATGCTATTGACAATGATGATATTGATGGGTAAGATATTGATGATGCTGATGAATTTGATGATGATGCTATTGATGATGAGGATATTGATGATGATGATATTGATGATGACGATATTGATGACGATGATATTGATGATGGTGATATTGGTGGAGATGCTATTGACAAAGATGATATTGATGGTGATGATACTGATGATGAAGATATTGATGACGATTTTGCTGAAGCTGATATTGACGATGATAATAACGGTGATGATATTGATTTATGAGGTGATAATAAAGATGACGATGATAAAAATGCTGAAGATGGTGATGACGATGATGAATATAAGAGTGATAACGGCACTGCTGTGGTTGAACTTGGCATTGCAGATGTAATTACTGATGAGACTGATGAAGAATAGGATGATAATGCAGGCGGTAGAGATATTGATAGAGAATGTAAGTGGTTGGCATGTGAAGGTTGGTATGTTAAACAAGAATGTGCTATAGACGATAGTGATGCCGGTGTTGTAGTAGTTGATGTTGATAATAATGCCTTAGTATATAGTTTTGATGTTGTTGAAGTTGATGAAGATGAGAATTCAGGTGTTGGAAGATATCCAGATAAACATGTGGGCCACGAGTTGCTTATAAGTTTTTTGAAAGAGTTGGCAAAACAGTAGGTTGCATATTTATTGAACGCAATCGACTTTTAACAACGTATTCATGTACAATAACTCCCCTAGGCCAGAACTCCTTAGATATAATAATTTGAAATTGATCCTCTGGGACAAACAATTTAAACGATGCGATTTCACGTGGGGAACTAAAGTTATACTTCATACATTTGAAAGATGTAGGTGATGGACATGGCAATCTCTGCTGAATGTAAGAAACAATAATTCCTCCGACGTGTTAGCAGCAAATCTCGACAGAAAAATTGTTTTTAGCTGCGGACGTTGAATAACAACTAAATTAACTGAAGACGCTATATCTTCTGGTGATATATCCTGAATAAGATGAGATGATGGCGTAGAAGATAGCAATTTCGCCACGGTGGCAGTTTGCACGCCATCAGTAGTCGCGGAGGCAGAATATTGCGTCGCAACAATAGTAGACGTGACAACAGTAGGTAAAGCAACAGCAGTAGATTGCGCTGCATCTAAAGATTTAGCATTTACAGACAGCTCGTTAGCAGCACTTGGTTGCACAGCCGTAGTGCCAGACATGTCAGCAGCAGGTTGCACGGTTGCAGAAGCGGTCAGCGTGGCAACCATAGGTCCCGAGGCGGTATATTGCGTCGCATCAATAGTGGATGCGCTAACAGCAGGTAGAGCAACAGCAGTAGATAGCGATGTAACTAAAGGTTGAGCATTTGCTGCCAGCTCCTTAGCAGCTATTTGTTGCATAGCAGCAGTATTTGACCTGTCAGCAGCAGGTTGCACGATAGAAATGGCATGCGCAGCAGCCAAAGACTGAGTATTGGCAGTATGTTTATCTGAGCCGATAGTTAGTGCAACATCAGCAGTATTTATAGACGGCAAAGACGAACCCGAGTTTGATACGGTTGTCACAGGCACAGTTACACAAACAGAAGGAGACGGTCCAGATTTCGATGAAGCGGAAGCCATATTTGAGATTTTAGATTTAGCACACTTTGGTCTCGATGAGCCAGTGCCAGTTAAAGCTAGATTAACATCAATTAATGCGGAAGCATCATTAGCAGTAGATAGTTCCAACATAGAGTTTATGTCCAGCACAAGATTATAGACAAGTGATTGCAGGCGAGTAACTTCTTCGTTAAGTCGCGCAGCTGATGATTTATTTTTTTCCATCAAACATAGCAACACAGTCATTGAAAACCTCCGACAAGATGTGCAAAACCACTGAAGGCCATTCTCGGAACACTGCAGAGCTTCCGCAACAGGCCCTTTAATCTTTACACATTTATCATGAAAAAATTTGGAACAACCCGAACAAACAATGAAGCCGCCCACTGTAGTCCATTGGGATCTGCAGATCTCACAGCAAGTCATCGTTCACTTTGAGGTTATGTCCAATAAGTAGACAAAAATTTATTTGCTTTAAAATGTTTGTCCAAGTTTAAGTGATTCTCAATCACGGAATACATTACAGTATTCAAACAACTATATGCAGAAATTAATAATCGCGGTAAATAATATAAAAATTAATAAACTTAACAAAATTTTCACGGAGCTAATAAAAGAAAGTTGACAGCTGTTACAATATTTGAATCACATACAAAAACTATATCACCCACATTCAAAAGTTTTGTCGACTGACACCATTTGACTCTTCTGGTTAATGTTGGCAAGTACTCCGATATCCAGCGTTTCCAAAAACGATCTCTAAGTTGACGTGCGATGCGCCATTGTTTCCGTACAGCAAATACGTTTTCATTTATGCTTTTGATGCTCGGAGATTTTGCAGTGTTCGCTGATCCAAGAAGGAAGTGGTTGGGAGTCAGCGGCTCATCTTGATCGGCTGTTATTGGTATGTGCGTCAGAGGGCGAGAGTTAACAATATTCTCGGCTTCGATAAGGAGACTTTGTAGCGTATGTTCTCGAGGTGAAATTTCCTTAAGCGTATGACGCAACACTCGTTTTATACACTGTATCACGCATCTCCTGCAGATGGATTTTGTGGATAGTTGAAAATCCATTCGACTGCTCTTGAAGACAACTCTTTCTGGACATGGTTGAATACTTCAGAGAACCTTTTTGTTTCTTGATTTGCTCCAATAAAATTTTTGCCGTTGTCCGTCCGAATTCTTACAGGTACACCACGGCGATTTATAAAATAGCGAATAGCCAGAATGCAGGCGTCAGTGCTGAGGTCATAAGACATCTCCAAATGCACAGCTCTCACGGTGAGACAAGTAAATAAAGCTACCCACCTTTTCTCTGTGCGACGGCCAATAGTGACTAATATTGGTCCAAAATAGTCCAGTCCAGTAAAGGTAAAGGGCCTTACATACGGTGTTAGCCTATCTATAGGTAATGGTCCCATTTGTGGAGTAATTGGAGAAATCTTCATTATCTTGCAGCAATAACAACTTTTGATGACTTTACGTAATAGTTGTCGTAGGCGTGGCACCCAATATTTTCGGCGAATTTCACAGATTGTCGCCTCAACGTTTTGATGCTTCATTATATGGTGTTGTTGCTTTACCATAAGCTTAGTGAATTCATGTTCAGGCGGTAGAATAATTGGTCGCTGAGTGTCATAAGCAAGCCAACACTGCATCTATGCGACCTCGCATTCTAAGCAATCCATCATCATCAATATAAGGTGATAACTTATAAATTGATCTTTCTCTTGATACCGCCTTACCATCGTTGAGTTGTATTATTTCTGTTGCAAACCCTTCAGCTTGTGCTTGACGACAAATGATTGCTTCGGCTGCTTGGAGCTCCTTTGATATAAGTCCAAATTCCTGATAAGGTTGACGTCGGCAGCGGCAGTTATTAGCAAAACGAACTACCCTAGCAGCAGCGCGAATCAACTTTGCAAGGTGTGAGTAGCGATTCAGTTGAATAATTCTATTCTGAACTGTGAGTAATGCAAATTTAGGTTTAAGTTTTTCCTCCTCCTCTTATGACTTATGTTCAACTTCTTGGAATGACGTATGGTTTGTTGAATCAGTTGATGATAAATTGAATGTATTTACAAATATTGTTAATACTCTTTTTGAAAAACATGTTCCTCTACGCTCAGTGATGGTAAAGAATTCAGCATGCCCATGGTTTACTGCTAATGTACAAAAAGCGATTAAAAAAGTAATAAGCTTCACAACTTATGGAAAAGGTGTCCGACTGCTTATAATTGGGAAAAATTTAGAACTGCTAGAAATGCGGCACTTTACCTTATTAGACAGTCCAAAGAAAAATTTTGCTTGTCGAAATTAAATGCTTCACTTCCCTCAAAGGTGCTGTGGAGGAACTTGAAAGCTATGGGGATTGGTGAGAAACGTACTGATGAATGTAATGTTGACCCAGATATTTTAAATAATTACTTTCTCTCTAACTCTGTACTTACTCCTAGCAACCGCATGGATTCCTCTGAATATGCTGTCTAGGCAAATTTTCAATTCTCCGCAGTAAGTGTGAATGATGTGAGAAAGTCGATAGTAAAAATTAAGTCAAATGCAATAGGTGAAGACCTTATATCGTTAAAATTCTTAAAGCTTATTCTCTTGCAAGTCCTTAGCCCCCTTACACACATTGTAAATCATTGTATTACCACGTCTTCGTTTCCGTCTTCATGGAAAGTTGCTCTTGTTATGCCGGTGAATCATTCTTTGTTGTGCTCGAAACTAAAGTTTATGTATGGTTTTAGTGGTAGTGCTATACGACTCTTGAATAGCTATTTGTCAAAACGTGTTCAAAGAGTCAAGGTTGGTAATAAATATTCTGAATACAAATTTCTATCTAGTGGTGTTCCCCAGGGTTCAGTTCTTGGTCCCCTGCTGTTTGTAATTTTTATCAATGATATATTTAGAGTCTGCAAACATTCAACAATGCATGCCTATGCAGATGACGTGCAAATATATCTTTCTAATAGAGTTGGTCTTCTAGATGACTTAGTATACAGACTAAATGAGGATCTAGTCTTTATAAATAAATGGGCAATTCGTAATTGTCTTAAGCTCAATCCTCTGAAATCAGTTGTGCTCCCTTTAGCGAAAGACAAAGTTTTTCATGAAGAATTCCTGATAAGCTAAAATTAACCAGCAGTGCAAAAAGTCTTGGATTGTATATAAATTCCTCTCTGACGTGCTCTGATCATATTAATAGTGTGGTCCGAAAAATTTATTATGTGTTACGCATTCTTAGAGTGGCAGCTGAATTCACACCCACCTGCACCAGAAGAAAACTAGTAGTTGAACTTATTGTTCCCATAATCTCCTATTCAGAGCTAGTATACAGTAAGCTGAATTCTAGCTCGCAACTAAAGCTACAGCTGGCATTCAATCATGCCATCCGATACGTATATGGACTTCGTAAGTTTGACCATATATCTGAATTCAACAAAAGCATCCTTGGTTGTGACCTAGTAAACTATATAAATTTCAGAAACTGCATTTTCTTACACAAGCTGATACATTCGCAAACACCATCCTATTTATATGAAAAGTTACACTTTAGTCAACTGCAAAGAAGTCGTATGCTTATTTTACCTATATTTGACTATTTGAATTCGTCAAGATTATTTTTTGTTAGTGCCATAAGATTGTGGAATAGTTTTCCAAGTAGTATTAAATCTATTCCTTAAGTAAGAATGTTTAGACAAGTCATTTTTTCCTATTTTTCAAATTAATATACTTCGTAACCATTTTCTCACCTTTTCTGGTTTTATTACTTAATATCTTCCTATGTCTCCTATATTTTCCCTCTATCCTTTTTCCTTACGCTTTTTTCCCCTGGTTTTTCTTTACTTTAAGTTGACTTTTTTTAGCTTATGTTTTTATTTTATAAGCATTAAACTTTGTTAGATTTTTAAGTTTAGATTTAAGTTTATACACTTCCTTTTTCAACTTGCAAACTATAATGTATTATAAAAGAACTTGTTCTTATTATACAAATAATGTTAAAATCAAATAAATAAAGTGTAAATAAAGAGTCAAAACATTTGTTAAAAAAAACTTTAAAACAAAAACTTTAGTATTGAAAACGTATATTTTAAAAAATAATTTTAAAATATTGTTCTTAAATTTAAAACAATAAAATTAAACCGCCATTTTTGTCGAGTTTTTGACGTCAAATTCGTAATTAGCGACTCCTGGAACCCATCGAATACCATATTTTATCTCCATTCGATGAAGTTTGCGTTTTATTGAGGCTTAAAATATTGAAATATTTTAAATATTAAATAAAAATTAGTTTTTATTTTATCTTATGTTCATTACTTGTAAAACCAATTTAAAAAATATTTTCACACAATCAAATGTAAATTCGGTGTTTTTCTAATCTTGGTCTCAATTGTCTGATAGCGGGATATTTTTTTTTATTGAAAGGAAATAATAAGAGAAAATTAAAAAAAAATAATAGAGTTTATGGTTGAAAATTTAATAGCCTTATTTTAAATTTTGTTTTGTAGAAACGAAAAAGCGTTAAATTTCTATTTACAATTTTTTTCTTTAATTTTAAAGTATGTCTTTTTGTCAGTGTAAAAAATATAAATAATATTCCAAAATAAATTTTTGTTTGATTTTAATTGCATTTTCTTCTCGATAGGGGGCATAAAAAAGCAGTCAAGATATTTTGGTCCCAATTTATCGGAAACAAAAAAATCAAAGTGCTTTTAATAAAGGTACTTGTAGCTACAACCTTTAAATTGGGACCAAATATCGTGCGACCGGCTGAAAGGGACTAATTTTTTTATGCCACCTAGAGAGGAAAAGATGCGTTTAAAAACAAACAAAATATGTAGTACTTTCAAAAAAAAAATTTTATTATTTACGTACAAAAATTCTTAAGTCCCTATGTATTGTAGTCTTTTCACAATAAATATCAATGCTATTTGTATTCGTTGAAAAAGTTTTTACGCCATAACTTCTGAATCCTTAAAGAACAAACTTTCATTTCATATCTTTGGAAAGGTAATGGAACGTAAAAAAATAAAAATGAAAATGAAAAAAAATTATAGCGCCTGTTGCTGGAATGGTATTAAACTTTGAAATTATTAATGGGTCATGTAACTGCATATTTTTCAAAAGTTTAATAATTTTCCTTCAAAATAAAATTTCCAATGATACCCTATTTGTGAAAATCGCATTTAATTGTCTCAAAATATACCCTATTTTGGCATGCGCATGGCTATGGGTACGCGAAAAAAATCTCAAAAACTCACACTCCGGATTTGGTTTTCTAAACAGTAAACTAATTTAAGACAAATATTTGAGGCAAATCGGAGATGGTCAGTGCAACTGATATTACACTTCAATGTGAAATGGGCGACATGATGAAAACAATTTGTTCCTACTTTGCCGAAATATGTTTAATGCAAATTTTTATAACATATTGTGGTTAAAAAATTGCTTCAAACATTTGGCTGGCTTGAATCAGACCTGTAACATTTATATATCCATACGTTATATATCCATCAATAAGCCGATTCCTGAAAATTGTTGCAACGTTGCGGTTTTAGTCGCTTCGGTGACTCAAAACATGAATGAGAAGTAAAACTGAAGAAGAAAGCCTAAATGGGTTAGCTATTCTAAATGTTCACAGGGATGTGGAAGTGACCACGGATAATAAATTTTAAATGCACTAGTCAGAAAAAAATATATATTATAATATATTATAACAAAAATTGGAATAAGTCTAAACAAAAAAGTTAAAAACCCCTCGAAATTTGTTTCTGAGTACGCGCCTGGTCAATCGCATCTGTCGTACATGTCAATGACCTGGACATACAAAAGCACAGATGAACTGAACAAGCTACGTCTACAGAATGGGGAGATTACGACTTCCGGGGCGCAGCGATTTGACAATGGATTCAGGAAGGTCTTTAACAAAAAATAAGAATGGCCGAAGGAAAAATTGAATAATAGATTTGTTTTCAAGTAATCGATTTTTTTAAGAAAATTTTTATTTTTTTAGATGTTTTAAGAAAACTATCTATATTTTTCTAAGTGTATAACCGATATTGCTGATTAAGGTGTTATTACATAAGGTGAAAGGTAATACGTAAGTCTTTTATATTAATTTTAAATGAATCACAACCGTTGAGTATTTAATATTTTATAGCTATTTGGGAATAATTGCACTTTACAGCCCACGCCCCTTTTTTTTCAAAATAAGTATTTGGAGCCCCTTAATTCAATTCTGCAAAAAAAAATGTCGGTCTCAAGTGGTTTAGGAGATAAAAATCGTGAGTTTGAAAAAAGTGTCTTTTTCCATATGCAAAAATCTTTACTTTTCAGGCATATGTAAGTGAAGTTCTAAGAATGCTTTAGACAGGTAAAATTGTATATTTAGAGCCCCTTAATAAAAATGTGCAAAAAAGTCGCATCTCAAGTGGTTTAAGAGATTTACGAAGTAAGTTAAATAGTTACATGAACGATTAAGTTTTGAGAAATTTTTAAGACATGTACAGAGTAAGTTATAAAAGCCATAAAAAAATATTTTAATAAGAATTTTTGAAATATTTAGGAACTGTTAAATAAACGGTGGATAAAGAAAGCGCCGCAGGGAAAAAATTGTTATTAAAAATCGCCGCGATTTTTAATAACAATTTTTCTTGTCTTTTAAATTATCTTAAAATGTACCAAAATAAAGAACTGCGAACTAAGAGGGTTAAAGTTTTTGTATTTTTCACGGTAATTTTAAGCAGTGGTTTTCGATTGAAGTATTATAATGTTACAGGTTAGATAAGCTTCCACACAAACTTAGCACTGAATTATAAAACTTTGGTGAATTTTATCTCCTAAACCATTCGAAACCGACATTTTATTTTGGCATTTTTGGACTTTTAATAAAAATAAAGAAAAAAGTATTTACGCGTGGGCTGTAAACTGCACTTATGCCGTAATTTTTCATAGTTTTCACGAATTTTATGTCCTAAACCATTAGTGACCGACATTTAGTTTTTAGATTTTTGGACTCAAGAGGCCCAAACACGTTTAATAAAAATAAGAAAAAAACTATTTACGCGTGGGCCGTAAACTGCAACTATTCCATCAATTGATTTTTCAAGTTTATAAAAATTTAACCAGCTAGAACACGACGCAACTATCAGCGAGCACACATACTACTAATACTAGGAACAGAGCTGATTTAGTTGTGGCGAGATGCAAATTTGAGATGACGAGGCAACGACACTCAAATGCAGGACCGTCGAATTACAACAGCTTGCCATCAGTAGAGCTTAATATATATCAAAGCTTAAATTATAATCTTGTTAATAAATATCTAATAAAAAAAAATTATAAAGTCTAAACTTAGACATCCAAATTCAAATCGTTAATGTTTTACCTTAGAACAAAGAGTATTATTAAATGGAACTGGAACAGATCCCTGCGACAAAACTGCTAAAGGAGCTGTCTGAACTTGATGTTGGCCAGGTAGATGTATGGCATGAATGGTATGTTGTTGGGATATTATTTCCTGTTGAGTTGGAGTTATGTGATGCCTTACATCTTGAGGATTTGAAAAAGGTTTGTCATTTTTCTCTTCTAAAGACTGTAACAGCACCTGCTTTTCAGAGGAATGTTGGTCATCATCAAAACCTATATTTGCTTTTATTTTTTCGAATATTTCTGAACACTTCATATGTTGTTCGAAAGAAAACACCGGATGATTTGCCGCCATTGTGTATACAAGCAGTAACTCTTGTAGCGTATCGAAATCGTTCATTTTGTAAAAATTACGCTTTCCCCATTCATCTAATGTCCGAAAAATCTCTGTTACACAAGAACGATTACAAGCCCGAATCAAAGCAAGGTACAACGCCATCTTTCTACGTATTTTCTTGTCAGTTGGTTCACCTTTCTGGCAGGCCAACATGTCAGAAGAAAGATCTTGGGGATTATTTACTCTCAACTCAATGCCTCGAAGTTCTTGTGAGTCTCTACGCCCCAACTCTTCCAAACAAGTCCCCAAAAATCTCAATTCAAACGGAAGACACATATTAAGCAAAGTGCACATCATATCGATTCTTTTGTAGCTCTCTAGATCCTTAAACCATGATATAACTTCTTTTTTAAAAATCATTTCCAGTAACACATTTATAAAGATTTCTAAAGACAAACTCGAACGTTTATTTATTTTAAAAAATTTGAAATACACAACTTTTTAATCGTTGATAAAAAACACAATATCTCATATCCTTAAAACATTTAGAAACGTGTTTCACGAAAGAAATAATAATTACGCAGAAACTACGTAAACACTGCGGAGTCAAAGTTATCAGATTGTGCTGTTTATATTTTGCATTATATATAACAATTATTCAGGAACCATGTCAGTCAGGGAATTTTAATGAGGTTACAGCAACGAAATGTATATTTTATTTCACTATTAACTAGATCTTATTGTCGTGATATAACAGAGTACTTTTTTATCTCGTCCTTCGAACATCCAGCATATCTTGAATTAAAAATAAAATATTAGTCTCGATATGCCGAATAAAAAAATTGTATAAACTAAACTTCCTAAAGCTGCTTCTAGACGATATGGCATTGTCTTAAGACATGCCAAAAAAGTCTTCTCATATGTAATGTCACATCGTGCGAAGCTCAAAAACAGAGTCTTGTGACAATGGGTCATGTGAATAAAAAATCAGCAAATGCTTTTACTGAATTTTTCTAGTAAAAAGTATGGATTTAGTGAATAAAAAAAGCTATATAGATATAGCTTAAAAAGCTTAAAGCTATATAGATATAGATATAAAAAAAGCTATATAGATATAGCTTTTTTATTCACTAAATCCATACTTTTTACTAGAAAAATTCAGTAAAAGCATTTGCTGATTTTTTATTCACATGACCCAATGTCTTGCGACCTTTAGACACACTAATTTTTAGAATTGTTTCTATTTTCTTATGACTTTCTATGCGACACAGGGTTGACTTAAAAAAAAAACAACATGTGCAGTTTGTTTTCATATGAATTAAAAGTTTCATTGCATAAAATATTGGCTTTAAATATGGCGAAAAACTACATAAAAGGAAGTTTTATAATAAAATGCTTATATAATATACATAAATGTAAAAACATACTTTGTTTTATTTCAGTTTGAATTTCATAAGGCAGGAGTTCTTAAGCTCATAGAGCTTTTTCTTGGCAAAAGTCATGCACGGCTCCACAATGCTCTGTATCTATTCTTTTTTTCCGTTAGTTTCTTCTTTTTAATAGTATTAATTAATATAATTAGGCTGTAAATTGCTAAGACGGTTATCTCTAAATCCATTTTTAAAATTTTAATTTTTCAAAAACAGCTGTTGTGTTGAATGTAAACAGATCTTAACAGGACGTTCACATCTTTCTGACTTGGCATCACTTATTATTTCTTTGATGTTATACACACTATTCAGATTCATATACATTGTCAATATCTCAATAGCTTGTTCTTTTGTTACTTCTTTTATTTTCTTGTTCTAAATGCTGATTTCATATCATTAAACCATACATATGTATTATTATATTAAAACAAAACTTCTGATGTTTTCTTTTAATTTCTCATGACTGCAATTTAAGGTTACTTGATCTAACGCAAGTAAATATCTTCCAGATATTCTACAGGTTTTTTTTTAATTTTTTACGCATTAAAGAAAAGTAATCACAATGGCGGACGTAGCGAAACCAAAATTTGTAAAGTTAAATGACAGCAATTATGCTAATTGGAAGTTCAGGATGGAATAACTACTACGAAAGCAAAATTTGTGGAAACGAGTGATTATTGGTGAAAAACCGTCAATTAAAAGGAGTTCCGCAGATGGTGTAACCAATCAAAAAGAAATCGATGACTGGGAAATACTTGATGATGAGGCGAGGGGCACAATCGGTTTGGCTGTTGAAGACAATCAATTGGCACACATTCGTGCAGCAGATACAGCAAAGAAATCTTGGGACGCGTTGAAAAATTACCATGAGAAAAGTACACTTTCAAACAAAGCATACCTGGTGCGGTCAATTTGTGCCTTGAAACTCGAAGAAGGTGGCGATGCGAAAGCTCACATAAATCGAATGCAAGATCTATTCACAAAATTAAGCGACCTGAGTGAAGGTACATTAGCAACTTTATTTGCGAAAATATTTTTACTTGGTAGTTTGCCTGAAAGTTATGATACAATGATTTCTGGACTTGGAGCACGTGATGAAACAGATATCACACTTGATGTTGTAAAACAACATGTGATTGCTGAATATGAGCGACGTTTGCACAGAGATGGAACTTCAAATGATTCGGTTATGAAAACTGTTGCAAGAGTTGGTGTCTGTTTTTCTGTAATAAACCGAATCACCAAAAGAAAAATTGCCCAAAGTACAAGGACTGGCTTGCAAAAAGAAACAACAACAGCAAAGGCACAAAGTGCACTAATGAAAAGGTGACCGATAAAGTGAATGCGGTTTTAGAATCAGAATTTTTGTTCTTGATTGGTAACAAACAAAAGAATGGATGGATTATTGACTCAGGTGCAACTTGACATGTGGTAAACAACAAAGTTTTTTTTTACAGATATTGATGAGTCATACAGAAGCTCAGTTGCACTGGCAAACGGTGAATCGGCAAATTTTCATGGAATTGGTTCTGGTAATTTGACATTTTTGGATGTGTTGAAATAAAACAACCGATTTTCGCCAACTCATTTGTAATTAAATTTATTTGAGTTTAAAAATTCCTATTGTAATAAGAATATGATAAAATTATTAAATTAATCATAAGATATACATACTTCGGTCTTTTTTTATCTTCCAAAGCCAAATTTTATTCAATTCTATGAAATTATTACCACGTTTTTAATGGCAAGGCAATCTGTCGGTATGCCCGACGAAGGGTTTACCGTCAATGTATCCACGGAAAGTACGGCTATCTTGACAGCAGGTCACTCGTACAGACCAGCTGCAGTCACTACTAGTGCACTTCTAACTCGGTCATCGGCTCCTTTCTTTACTGCGACAATTCTGCCCTTTGGCCAGCAATTTCGAGGATGATTTGAGTCGACTATGTAAACAAGGTCACCAACTTCTAATGGTTTTGTATCATCAAACCATTTCGTACGTCGCGTTATCACCGGCAAATATTCGCGAACCCAGCGATGCCAGAATGCATCCGCAAGCTGCTGAGACATTCGCCATCCCTTTCGAAGCACTATTCCTTCACTCGTTGGCTCTGCCAAAGGTTTCAATACGTTAGAGCTCCCAATCAAAAAATGGTTGGGAGTGAGCGCCTCTTTATTTTCGTTCTTAATTGGAATATATGTAAGTGGTCGGGAATTGACGACCGCTTCAACTTCCATGAGTGCACCTCGGAGCAGCTCCTCAGATGGATAACGAGAAGGCATTATGCGGTACAAAACATCTTTAACAGAGCGTACTAATCGCTCCCAAACTCCTCCCATATGAGGCGAGGCTGGTGGTATAAAATGCCAGCACATTGTTGGACTTGTAAGTGCTTTTATCATCTTATTTTGGTCCATTTCATTGAAAGCATCTTGCAGCTCACGTTGGGCACCCTTGAAGTTTGTACCTTTATCACTCCAGAGCTCAATAGGGACGCCCCGGCGGGCCATAAAATTGCGTATGGCAAGTATACATGAGTCCGTTGAGAGAGAATAGGTGACCTCTACATGAATGGCTCTCGTCGTAAGGCATGTACAGCGTTTTTCAGTACTTCAGTCGAGAATCTCGGTTTTTGCACTCTTGGCAATCTCAGCGCACTTTGTAGACTACTGAGCGCAGCTTTGGTATGCAGAAAATCTGCAGAATATTATTCACAACAGTTTCTGTGTTGCCGTGAAAGCATTTAGCATGAGCATTGGCAATAATTAGTTTTGTGATGTGGTGATTCTTTGGTAGTATTACGGGATGTTTGCGGCCGTCATGTATAACCCGTCCTTCGTTTCGTAGCACAGAGTCCTTGTCCAGATACGGAGACAGTATGTATAAAGCGCTGGACTTGTAGATAGTCTTACCCTTTTGAAGTGTTACGATTTCATCGCCATAATTGTCGAATTGGGCTTTTCTCCACAGCAATATTTCACCGACAATTAAGTCATCTTGCGTTAGAACTAGTTCATTTTTAGGAGCTATACGCTGACGTTTCTTCCACTTTTTCCCACAAATGCGAAGCATACAACACCGCGGACATAGCTCTTAGCATACGAGTCCATTTAGAAAAGCGTTCAGGTTCCACTGATAATGGTAAGCTGAATATTGTTTCACCTGAGTGGCTGCCAATGTAATGTGGTCGAAGCTCTTCGTCTGTTTGAACGTCAACTATATCTGCTCTTAACCAAGAAAGCACAGTACGGGAGTCTGACCAAAACGTTTGGTTAGAAATTTGTAGTGTGTGTGATGATAGGAGCGAGCTGCAAAATCTTGCTCCGAGCACGGCAGCCTGAAGTTCTAGGCGGGAAATTGGTAGCAATTTTAGCGGCGCTACCCGGGTTTTGGAACTCAGGAGCGCACAATCCACTACACCATCATCCTTACAAACCAGATAGCACACAGCAGCGTATCTATTTTCGCTCGCATCAACAAAGGTATGCAATTCCAAGATGGGAGCACGTTTAACTGAAGTGAAATAGCATCGCGGGATTCTAATTTGCGCCAACTCTGAAAATTTCGCACCCAGTTCGACCATTTTGTAAATTCTTTGTCGTGAATTTTGTCATCCCATCCAATTCCACTACGCCAGATGTCTTGAAAACTAATTTTTGCGTACATTACGTAGAAACTAATAAGACCTAAGGGGTCATAAATTCCCATAATAATGCTAAGAACTTCTCGTTTTGTTGGCCGCCAGTTGAATGCCAGTTCCTTATATGAAAACCTCCTTTGGAATGAATATAAGCAACATCCCGTGCTAGCTTCAAGACCTCATCTTCTGTATTCATGTTGTCGAGCATATCATCAACATAGTGATTATCGATTATGCTTTGTGCGGCTCTTGGAAAGCTTTCATGGTATTCTTTAGCGTTTAGATTCTTAACGTATTGTGCGCAACTAGGCTAGCAAGTGGCCCCGAAGGTCATCACCGTCATTGCGAAGTGTTGACACTGCATGCTAGCTGGATCAATCCATAAAAAGCGTTGGTAGTCCTGATCTTCTGTACGCACTTTTATTTGATGATACATCTCTTCGATGTCTCCACTTATTGCTACTAAACCCTGTCGAAACTTCCGCAGTACTGAAACGAGAGATGTGAGCTGATCTGGTCCTTTAAAAAGCATGCTGTTGAGGGAGATACCTTCAATTTTAGCAGCTGCGTCCCAAACTAGCCGAACTTTTCCTGGTTTGTTTGAGTTAAATACGGAAAAATGGGTAGGTACCAGCAATTCTTGATACCGATTTCGTCCGGTTGCATATTTCGTGCGTAACCCTTCAATACATATCTTTCTATTTTTGAGGTCAGAAGTGATGATAGAGCAGCGTCTTTCTGAATTTTGAGAAGAAGACATCGAGCTCTATTCTTAGCTACCGGTAAGCTATCTGGAGGCGAAAATTTTGGGCATTTCCAAAGAAGACCAGTTTCAAATCTGGCCGAAATTTTTTTAATGAATTTTTGCAGTTGTGCCAGGGCGATTTCATCATCGACGGATTGTGGTGTTTTTGCAATTGATTTTACATCTAAGTTATCACCACAGATGTAGTCTTTGACTGTTTGTAAAAGCCCTGCGTTGGCATCGATTTCACAAGTCGCACATATGGAATGCTTGGTAGCCTATTGCGTCAGGTGATGAATCCCGCTTTGATTATCCTAGCGGCTTAGTTGGCGCTACAACCGTATGTCGGTCTTGGCTTCATCTAAGAATTTGCGCCAGCCATTTCTGTCTTTCGCTTGCTGGCGCCAGTTGGAAATTCCAAACTTCGTCAGGTTGTCCTCTACTTGGTCTTTCCAACGAAGATGCGGTCGTCCTCTTCTGCGTTGACCGCCGCTGGGTACCGAATGGAATGTTTTCTTCACTGGAGCATCGTCTTTCATGCGCTGAACATGACCAAGCCAGCGAAGCCGCTCGATTTTAATGCGCTTGACTATGTCGATGTCAGCGTACAGCTCATACAGTTCATCATTCCATCGTATTCGGTACTCGCCATTGACGCAGATTGGTCCGTAGATCTTACGAAGAATCTTTCTCTCGAATGCTCCTAAAGTCTTTTCATCTAAACTGCTCAGCGTCCAGGTTTGTGATGCGTAAAGTAGGACGGGCATGATGAGCGATTTATAGAGCGTGATTTTCGTTCGTCAAGAGAGGGCTCTGCTTCTCAATTGCCTACTGAGCCCAAAGTAACACCTGTTGGCAAGAGTTATTCTTCGTTTGATCTCAATGCTGATGTCGTTGGTTGAATTAATGCTGGATCCCAGATAAACGAAGTTCTTCACAACCTCGAAGGAGGTATTGTCAACGGTAACGTGGGTTCCAAGACGCTGGGACTGTTTGTTTGTTGGCACTAAGTATTTTGTCTTATCTGCATTCACTGACAGACCCATTCGACTTGACTCTCTTTCTAATCTGGAAAATGCTGCTTGGAAAATCCCGCTTGACTAGTTTGCCTTTAATTGTCTATTCTAGGCGAGTTTTCTCGGCAACTGGCTCATTGGCGCAACCTTCTCGTGATTTTAAACAGAGGCCAAGAGAGCTATTGTTAAGCCCTATGAGCAATCACGGCTTAGCATTGGTATCAGTAGCAAAGGGTATTCCTTTTAGATGTTTGTATTGGGACTTAAGCATCGCGGCGTTCAAACTCTGAGGCGGGAGGTCAAGCCTTCTAACCGTGTGTACATCCTTCAATGGGAAACGCTTTGTTTTGCCAGCAGCAGATATTTCTATATCAAGAACAGTAGATTCGTCTTCATAGCGATGTGTGTTTGCTGTCCATCGGAGGCACAGTGGCTGTGGGGTTCCCTTTAGGTTCAATTTATCGCGTAGCTCTGCGTCAATCAGAGTAAGCGAAGAGCCATCGTCAAGGAAGGCATAGGTTGAAAGCTGCACACCACTTCCGAATAAGGTCACTAGAATCAAACGGAACAAGATGGTGTCATTGTCTAGCCTGTGAGCGTTGCAGTTTACCCTTAATGTTGTTGCAGAAGTAGCTGAAGGCACAGATGATTTGTTATGCAGCAACGGGTGATGAACGCATCTACATTCATGTTTTTTGCATGTCGAAGTTGATAAACAAGCATTTGGACTGTGCCTATGTAGGCAACGGCGGCACAACTTTTTCTCTTTAACTAGGGACCACTTCGCGGATTTGCCCCAACCCTTGAAGACTAAAACATTCGCTGACATTAGTGCAATCGCCACTACAGGCAGCGAAGCCAGATGCAGAAATTTCTTCAGCATGAGCGTTCAGCAAACCCTTTTTAGGAGCCTTAGATAAAGTGATGGGAACTATTACACTGTTGGCACCTTGAGCCAGCTGGAATACCCAGTTACTGAAATTTTCAATGGTCCAACTAGACAATGACAGCTTGTGCATTCCCCAAAATGTGCTAAGTAAACCCGGAAGTTTCCCAACTAGCTCTTGTTCCAATGCGAGATTGTTTAAGTGGTTTGATAATCCAGATGCTTTCATGGTGGCACATCTGTTTTGCACTTCAATCGCGAAATCCACAAGTGTTTCTAATTTATTTTCCTTGACAGATGGTAACTCACGTGTTCGAAACGTCAGAACGTTTAGTATTAATTCAGGATGTCCAAACTTCATACGTAAGGTACTTATTATCTGTGGAACGCAAGAAGCGCGCAGAATAAGATTTTTTACAGCGCTGTGAGCGTCACCTATAAGAGCACTTCGCAAGCGAATTAGATTCTCGCATTCTGAAAAGCCACAAATAGTTGTTGTCTGGTCGTAGGCAGATATAAACGATGGCCATTCATCTGGCTTGCCGTCATATTTTGGAAGCTCTTTGCCTATGTGACGTGCGGCTATTTGGTTACGTGTTAGGCGGCAAACATCAACTCGGCGTGTTTGCATATTAGTAGAGTGCTCTGGAGGATTATATGACGTGGGGTTTTGGCGTCCAGATGTAATGTCCGCAATTCCATTTGGCATCCACTGTGAAGATGTGGTGTTGTCTGCTTTGGCTTAGACGTGGCGCTCCAATACAGTTAGTTTTTCTATAACCATATTCATAAAGGGTTGCATTTGATCCATATGGGCCCAAGGAGTGTTAGCTGGAGTGGTTTTTATTGTTTTGGAGTGGTTTTGGAGTGGTTTTTATTCTCGAGAACGTTAGCTGTGGAAATCGTTTGGGTTGCGCCAGCGGCTGCTACAGTACATGCAAAATTATAGGGCGCAGTCGTCCAGTCATACGGTTCGCTTGAACCAACATTTTTGGCGTTTAACTGCTCTGTATGTGTAGCAGCAACATGTGATGAAAGTAAATTTGGTGCAGTAACAACAGATGCGCAGATAAAATTGGCGCAGCTGCAGTCACGAAATTTCCATTTGAAGCAAGAAATGATAGGGTGGTAGTTATAGTCAAATGCGCTGAAGTGCTGGTCACGGTGTTCGACATCTGATGAGACTCCCACACATATGAAGTGGTACCAGCCATCACAATTGTCGCAGCATACCATGTAATCGTCATTAAACTGCAGTTCAAGCAGCTATTCTTGTTTCCACTCTTTGAATTGCGGGGCTTAGACGACATGGTGATAGCGAAGAATTTTTAAAGATGTTGAAATAAAACAACCGATTTTCGCCAACTCATTTGTAATTATATTTATTTGAGTTCAAAAATTCCTACTGTAATAAGAGTATGATAAGATTATTAAATTAATCATAAGATATACATACATATGCATACATTCGGTCTTTTTATATCTTTCAAAATCAAATTTTTTCAATTCTATCAAATTATTACCACGTTTTTAATGGCAAGGCAATCTGTAAAATTTCTGAAAATACAGTGTTGCTGAGTTGTTTTAGGTATGTGAGAGTACAGATGGTGCTGCCGTATTTTTCGCAACAGGATGTATTCGTAAAGCAAAAGCAACCAAAGTTTTATATGCACCAAATTTGGTTGGGACTGTACTATCTGTCCGGCAGTTGGCGAAAAATGGTCTAAAAGTTGAATTCGATAATAGAATTTGCCAAATCAAACATAGGGGTCAAACCTGGTACAATAATTGGATTGGAAATTATTGAATGCGGTATCAAAGAGGTATGTGATGTGTGTATAAAGGGAAAAATGACGCGAGTAGCATTTCCAAAGAAATCAGCGAGTGAGTCATCGGCGGTATTAGACTTAATACATACGGACGTTTGCGGACGTATGCGTACAGCAACTCCTAGCGGGAAACGTTATTTAGTTACCTTCATTGATGATTACTCATGTTTTACGATTACTCAACGCCATAACTCTCTTCTTTTTCAGCGATCATTCATTATTAATCCATTTCCGGCTGGGATGCCAAGCAGCGGAGACCGGGGGTCTTCATTAGGCGGAGCCAGCCATAGAAGAATAGAATCACCCATTAGAGCAAACAGCAACAAGCAGTTATTCCCATAGAGGCTCTAGGGAAAGCCAAGGAGTAGCTTTGCACTCCAAGAAGGTTGTCGGCACTGCAGACGTGGTTACGACACCGGAGTAGGGAGAGTAGGTGAGGCGTAAGGGCCGGTGGGCAGGGCAATGCGAGGCCACCCCACCCAACGATGATAATCATTGTCATTCGGCCTACACACCCGAAAATCTATAATTATATTGCTCAAAAGTAATATAATTGTTTATAAACAAATATATATATTATATATTTGAGTTAATTATATAATAGTATTTAAGTATGTACGTAGGCTAAGTATAATAAGTTAAAATAATAAAGTTATTAAAATATAACTAGAATATAATAATAGTTTTATTTAATGATGGTACATGGTAATAGGTAGTTTTCCCTACTGGGTAATCTTTTAGTTATTGCATTAATAACATATTGTCTTATTTTATTTTCATGGTCACGAGCCGATAGCGGCTATAGGACAACGGGACTCTGGCACGAGCTAGTTATTGCAAGCAGCAGGTGTCTTCACAAAGACTAGCCAGAACGGGAGAATGGCGTGATGTCAACAACAATGCTCATACCTCGAGTCACACCATATGAAAATATATAAGAGCTATATAACGCACACACAGAAAGAACATCAAGAGACAAAGAAGCTACCTCAGAGGGAAAAACCTTACATCATGATCAGTCTCGTGTGAGCCATCGCGGAGTGAAGTTCTATTCTAAAATCATCTCTAAACAGAAGTAGCGCGACTTTTATTCGGTAACGTGAACAGCCAAGTTGGGCAGAAAATCCATAGTGTTTTACGTAGACACCTGCCGTTTAGGCTTAATTCTACGTTGCTCCATAGCATGGGACCGAAATATTGCGTCCGCCAACGCCCCTTTGAGAGTTCAAAGGTACCAAATTAGCTAAATGTTATGATGACATGTCGCAACCCTTGGTAGGGGTGGAGGCCTATCTAAAACCTCTTCCGTACTCTGGGGTACGGCACCCGGTTTGAGAATGCAAACCTACACCGAGCTGAGTAGCTCTACCCGCGATATAGGTGATAAACACACAGCCACCACGAATCTCCCCGAAGGGCCGACCCAATCAGTCAACCTGGCGTATGCCAAGGGGCTACTGACTGCCCGTGGTACCATCTTTTAAGTCTTTGGTCGGACCTCGAAGCATACTTAAAGCATACTCCTACCAGTTTTAGCTCATCACAGCTCCGGACTGGTAACCAATAAAACAAAACGGACAGATCAACAAAAAATCGAACAGCCTCATTCACACACCATTCAATTTGGACCAACACATTCACACAAAGCAGAACGAAAAAACGAATACATCAAACTCAAAAACGCCTGGCACGCCGCCTCTCAAACACCTGACATGCATACTGATCCAACCTAGAAAGGTGTTCGCTAGAAGCTAGCACATTTTCTAGGTCGAAATCCCCATTCACACTCAACACACCCATTGCACGCAAATCACGAATGTCATCATAAAGAGGACACTCACGAAGCACGTGCAACCAGTCCTCATAGACTGCCCCACAATCACACTCCGCAGTCACACTCAAGTTTCTCTCATGCAAGAAAGCATTGAGAGAACCATGCCCAGTCAAAAGGAAACCCAGACTCAAGCTAAAGCAAAAGTCAGGGCGACCATTCACAAACATAACATCACGTATAAATTTGTACGTGACCCTTCCATTCAAAGATTCATCCCATCTAGATTGCCATCTAGACCTCACACACTCATTCAGCAAAGCCTTCCACTCACCCTCATTCATACACCTTACATCAGAGTGCGAAACCCATTCAAACAATAAGGAGGGCACATCTTTCCCGATCCCATAAGTAACACAGAGTTGCATTACTACAAGATCAAGAGGAGGTACCCCCAACAACACTTGTAAAGCATCCGTAGATACTGTACGACACACAGGCATACACCCAATCATAATGGCTCTCTGACAAGAGAGTATCTTTCGATATCCCACAGCAGACCTGACCACGTGACCCCATACAGGAGCACCAAAAGTCGCGCAAGCAACAAATAGGCCCCCATACATAAGCCGCACAGCCCGCCTACTGAGGCCCCATTCACTCCTAAGCAGACGACGCACACACCCCACGACCGACAATAATCGGCCCTTCAATGTCACCAGATGGGCAACAAAGTTCATACGTTCAGACATAGTTATCCCCAAATACTTGACTTCAGTCGCATATCTGAGGCTAACCCCATTCGCTCTTACACATGGATTTCGACGCAACGATAACCTGCCTTTCAGCAGCATCGTCACAGTCTTGTCCATGGCCACACTCACACCAACACCCCTCCCCCAATCGCACACCATGCCCATGGCCGCACTTGCCCTAGCCTCCAGCTCAGCACGAGACTGGCCTTCAACCAAGACAAGGAGGTCATCAGCATACGCACAACATTCATACAGTTGACGAAGCCGCCTTAGCAATGGATCCATCATGAGGTTCCAAATGAATGGACCACAGATAGACCCCTGCGGACAGCCCCGAACAACATCCATCCACACACATTGGTTTACACCAACAACACATGCACGCCTGCCAGAAAAATAACTCCTCCAGAGCTTAATTTCCCGGCACCCAATCACACTCAACCTATCTAAAACCTTCTCCCAGCATAGATAGTCGAAAGCCCCCTTGAAGTCAACAAATAACCCCAAGACATACTTGGAGCTACTTACCGCAACAACACTCTTTACAAACATCCACGCATCAATCACACTTTTGCCCTTACGAAAACCAAATTGATTTTCGCAAAGGCTCGCATTCACACAATCAAGAAGTCGTTCCACCATAACCCTTTCCAGCACTTTTCCAAGCACTGGAAGTAAGCTAATACCCCGATAGGAGCGAGGATTGCTCCTCAACCTATCAGGCGACTTCAAGAGCACAATCACTCTTGCCTCCTTCCACACAGTGGGGAAGTAAGCCTCAGACACACACTTTGCATACATAGCCTCGAGATACTCAGGAATAACCTTCCAGATGGCTTTACCCATCTCTCCAGTCATACCATCCATACCAGGAGACTTCCGACTTCGCAAAAGACTGATACCATACTCAATCTCGCCCCCCCCCCAAAGACGGAGGATCCAACTCTTCTCTGGATTGAGAAGAGATTTCACCTTCCGATCTCGGAAAGAATGAGCTCAACAAAGCATGGACACAATCACTCCATTCAGACAGAATGGTATCGCCAAGACGAATACAATTCACATCTGTAGATCTGCCCCGCCCACGACATATTTTATATGCCATGCACCATGGGTCATCTCTACAGCGGTACACAAAGTCTCTCCATTCTTTCTCTTTCACACTTACAAGCATATGCTTGTACTCACTCAAACATTCCCTATATCGCTGTCTATGCTGGAGCACTTCAGGATCCCCAACCACTCTAGCCCTTTGGAATCTCTTCCTCAGACGTCTGAGTAGCCTCCTTTTTACCCCCAACTCCCTAGTCCACCACTTCACTCTGCTACGATTTGCCACTTGACACCTCGTAAGCAAAGCGTCGTTGGCACCCTCAACCCAATCACACAACAGAGCAATTTGCTCATCCACATTCATACATCTAAAGTGTTCAATTGGAACGCTCATGGCCTCTTCATAAAGAAATACACCATAAACATCCCAATTGACACCACGTGTGCGCCATCGCTTCAAATTCACCCGATCACGCAACACTCGCTCGTAAGTAAGCACAACCTCAATAAGGTTATGATCACTCACACCACATCCACCTCGCACTCTCCATTCAAACTCAAACATACCGAAGGCTAAGCTGTTACCGATTGTAACATCGATATCACTCACCCCTCTTGGCCCATCGAACGTATACCACTGGCTTGGCTCATTCAACACACACAAGCACCTACTCAAACACCATTCACTCAGCATCTCACCCCTAATGTGGTTCTGGTAACCAGACGCATGTCTGGGTGCCTTACTGAACCACATAGGAGATGATGCATTCGCATCCAAACCCAGGACCAGTGGCTTGCTACTCGCAAGTAATAGCAAGGAGTCCATATACGCAAGATATGGCTCAAGAGGATCACCGAACTTGCAATACAAGCTCGCCAGATACACACTTCCAAACACACCATCCACACACACACACACACCCCACTCACTGACACTCACAACCATGCATTCAACATCAATGTCATTAACAATCACAGCAGAATTGCACCTCGTATCAGGAAATACCCTCAAAGTAGAAGGTAAGCCCCGTAAACAACCATTGGCTGAGTACGGCTCCTGAACAAGAGCAAAGCTGATGCGACCATCAAGCATCAATGCACCCAAATCACACATAGCAGCATATGCACCCTGACAGTTGAGCTGAAGTATTTTCACACTCATTCTAGTGTCTTGCTCTCGCCCTAGCCAGTACCGCACAATGCAGAGGGCACGCCTCCGTTAGCATGCGATGCGCAGAAGGTAAACCCTTAAACGCACAATTGCGGCAATTCAACGGATTGCCGCACACCCTAGCAATGTGGCCAGACTGACCACAACAAGAGCAAACCACTTCCTTCACTCTACACTCACTCACCCTATGGTCCAAACTCATACAACGATAACATCCCAGGTGCTGCGTGTAAGCCCTCACAAAAAATGAGAACCACTTAATATAGCAACGGCCGACGTCGAGAAGGGATTCCATGGCAGTGCCACAACCCTCCAGTATGACTGCCGAAACTCCATTATCTCCCACTTTCCATGGAGGACTGACCAGCTTAACACCCTTACGGAACTCATCCTCAGTCATCTTGTCCTTGAGATTCATCTCATATAAATCACCCATGAACTCGTCAAGGGTAATTCGTGAGTGAACCCCCTGGACCACAACACGCTTATTCAGTCTTTTGTTGACCATTACGTCCAGACCGACTTCCGCGAACTTAACGTTCTTAGAAATACGGTCACGCTCAGCAATTGAAGGGGTACGAATAAGTGCCCCACCACCACGAATCGGCTTGACTTCATGGACCCGCACACCAAGTGTAGGACCAACCTTGTCAACAACGTCCTTGACCACCTCCTGAGGCGTAGCCTTGCCCTTGCTCTTCACAACCAGCGACCATGTTTCCACAACAGGCTTAGCCGGTGCAATCGGCACAGAGACAGGCACAGCAACTACAGCAGGAGCCGCAGACGCCTTAACCCCCTTAACCCCCAATGCAGGAAAGCCTGCCAAAGGCAAATCACTTACTCTCGTTTGGGTTACATCCAAACGCCCCTTCAACCACTCGTTCTCAGCAATCAGGGACATCAGTATGATTTCATACTCCCCGGCAGTATCAATAATACTCCGGGCCAGATTGCCCTCCATGTTTGCCTCAAACACCGTCTTTACCAATTCGCTGGTAACACCCTTCAACAAGACAAGAGGTGAATCCTCCCGCCCTGCAGTTACCCCAGGAGCAGACCTCCCAGACACCGCACCGCCAGTCAAGGGCACCTCGGTCAGCCGTCCTTTGGAGTCACCTGACAAGCGACCACCAGTCAACGACGCGCTCGATGCGACCACCCCTTTACCGGGGCGGACCACCTCAACCACACCGCCAGACAATGGCACCCCGGTTGACCTCCCTCCAGACCCAACTGCGCCAGCCAAATTAAAACCAGACGCTGGTTTTCCCAACAGGGCATCACCTGTCACCGACACACCCCCCGGCAAGAACTCGTCAGACAAACCGTCCGACGAGGACCCGTCAGCCAGTGCCCCGCCAGACAAAAGCGAGCCTGCGGTCAACCCTCCGGAATTCCACCCCCTAGGCTTAGCCCCCTCCGATTTACCCCCAGACAACGGCACACTGCCCAGTAAGATCCCCTCCGTCATTCCGGTCGTATCGTCCGAGTTAGACTCCCCCAAAGGCCCCACCGGCAAGGTAGCCCCCTTCAATCCCCCAATTGGCTTCAACCCTTTCGGGTTTCCACCATCCGGACGATCTTTAGGGACGTCCCCAACTCCAGAAGAGCTCTTCGGCAAAGCCTCACCCTTCCCCTTACCAACGATAGCCGCTGCCTTCTTTTTCTTGCGAACGGACGGATTCCCCCCACACTTATCAACAACCGGACAATTCGCGCCCGATTCACCTCCAGCCTTCAACTCGGCAGAAGAAATGGATTTTATAATCCCATACTTCCCCTCACACCTAATCCTATCCATCGAAGTCTCCGACTTCGCCTCCCTCGAGACCTCACCCAATCCCTTCTTCCTCGACCTCTTCAATCTCTTCAGCCTACCGTCAGGAGGCGACGCATCGCACCCTGACGCATCACTCGATGTCATAATCAAGCCCTGTAGCCTCACCCCAACTATAAATTTATAGTTTAAAACGCTCACAGGCAAAAAATTGGGAATTTCCTAAAAATCCCGAAAATCCCACGAAAAATCGGATAAACTGGGATTTCCGAAAAAATCCCCAACCAAAAATCAAACAGTTGTGATATCCCGTGGGATTACACAAACGTTTCCACAACCTATCAGTCAAAAAGTTTGACAGTCAAAAGTTCGACAGTCAAACAGGGCCCCCTCAACAGTTTGAGAGTCACCTCAAATTAACTCAACAGTTTGACAGTCACTGTAGTAACAGTTTGAAAGTCACTGGAGTAACAGTTTGAGAGGCACTGGAATAAATCGAACCCGAAAAAGTTTGAGAAGCACTGGAATAATTAAGTTTAGGAAGCACTGGAGTACTAACCCAAACCAGATACAACAACCGCCCGTGGGATGTAGTAGGTACACCCACCTCTCAGACAGACAGCCAACAGGTGGCCAAAAAGTCAAGTTTCAGGCAAGTTCAAGTAAGTACTGGAACAAGCTTCAGGCAAGTTCAAGCAAGTACCGGAACAAGAATCACGTGACAACAACTAAAGTGACGCCGATAACGGCACACTCAAAGAATGTGCTGTACTCAATAACCTTGCTACTATAAAAGCAACAAAAAATCATAGAATACAGCAACAAAATACAAGCAATTAGCTTCAAATCAATTAAAATACAATATATTTAGTAAAATGGCAAGGAAAACTCACCTGAAACCAATATATTATATTAACAGCACTATATAATTTCACCCGGATGAAATACTTCCACTTTAAGCGCACACAATTTAAAGTAAAACTTTAATAAAGCACACACTTGAAAAAACACGTCTAACCAGCTCAAGAGCACAATCAGAAGTGAGCCAAGTTGGGCAGTAATCAAACGTTTCGCAAGTCCGTTCGACGGGAGCAGTCATCGTGGGACCTACGTCAACGTAGACAGCAAACTATCACCGTGCGCCAGCGGTACTCGACAGCGACATCAGTAACGTCGTCCAGCGTCGCGCGTTGTTCTACAGGTCAAACAGTCACCAGGGAGTACGGCGACGTCGACAGCGTTGACCCATCGCGCAGCCAGCGTCCACAGAGAAGCCATACGGCTGCGTAGTCGCAGCAGCACAGCCACCGCCAAAAGAGACGTAGACAGGGGTGTCGACAGAGAAGTCGGCAGAGACGTTGGCACAGAAGTCGGTAGAGAGGCCGACAGCGACGTAGGCAGAGACGTCGGCAGGGAGGCCAGCTGCATCACCTTAGCAGCGCGGTCCACACAGCGACCGCAGCAGAGGAGCTACTACATACGTAATCATAAAGAGGAGATCGGTATCACGTATCATTAGAGTTATTTAGTATTTTATTTTATTTAAAATAAATATAATTTCAATCAATACTTAGGGTATAATATCGTTTACACATAATCAGTATACTAGAGTGGTTCAGCTGCGTGAACAGGAATTGGTCCTAAGAACACGCGCTAAAAGTATAAAATCGGTGCTAAAAAACATCGGAGCACAAATAATCGCTAAAAGCATTAACCCTTCTGTTACGCAGGATCTGGCAACGCCTAATCTACGTCATCGTCACTGAGCGTTTATGTCAAATTATCTACTTCGCTAAACGGAAATGACTGTCAGATTAAATAGAATTTACCACGTTTTCTTGATCTCTAAAATTGTTAGCAACTAGATTGGCAAGTGCAGCGAGGTTACTAAAGTAAAGTTTCTTAATATTCTATAAATTGTAACACTTTATTTGAATTGAAATATTTGTTTACAAACAGGAATTTTTTAATAAAACTATCATTGAATACATTCAAAGAATTCGAGAATTTCCTCAACATCTTAAAAAATTCTTTATGGTGATAGCATCGTGCCACTGAAGCGTTGCTTAACTACGGATCCTAAAACATTTAGCTGTTTGTCATGTTCCAAGGCAGATAATATGAAGATGGTACGCTGCGATGATTGCGATGGCTGGTATCACTACACCTGCGCCGGAGTGACAGCTGCCATTGCGTTCCACGATTGGAGCTGTTCGACTTGCTGCTCCCTAAAAGCAAGTGATCTCATCAGGTCTCAACATTCACAAAAACAACTTTCACCGCTTCCACAACCCTCTGGCGTTTCTAGCAAAGAAATTGTTGGTAAGTCTTGTATTGACACTGCAGCAGTATCCCTACAAGTGGGCGACACTACTGATGCAGTTGTAAAAACAAATGAAACCAATCTTACTCAGCACACAACCCAAGCCTCGTCAAAGACTGCAGCAACTGAACAAAATGGGGAGAGTGCGGAGCCACCACTTTCTAGTCAAAGTGTGAATTTACCCACCACATATGCTGCTCCTGTATGCGCAGCTATTTCAGTGCTTTCACAAGGGTCTAGGGCGTCCTCTTCAGGTGCTCGTCGCCTGCACGCTGAAATAAATTTTTTGCGTGAGGAAGAGGAAATCTTAAGAAAAAAGGAAGTCTTACTAAGACAGCGCAGAGAGCTGTATGCTCAGCTTGAAGACGAAGAAGAAAAGTCATCTTGTAACTCCGAAAAGTTTCAAAGCGTGGCAAAGATCGAGGAATGGATTAAAGACACAGAGAAGGAACCCAACGAGACACTGGGAGCGAGGTGCCAAAACAATGAGTTGACTTCAACAAATGAGCTCGTGCAACACCTTATGGAAAAGATTACCGCCCTGGAAATACAGGTAAAGACAAAATCCACTCCGAAGCCATCTGCACAATGGCTCCCCAATATTCACCCTGGCGTTATTTATGAGTTGGATAAAATTCAGGCGCAGCCTCCAGTAGATGCTAGTGCAAACAAGCATCGTCTCACGTACGAGCAGCTGGCTGTGCGTAAAGGCGTCAATAGAGATCTTCCAAAGTTCGCGGGCCACCCGGAGGAATGGCCCATTTTTATCACTAGTTATGAGCAAACCACAACTCTCTGTGGTTTTTCTGATGGGGAGAATTTGATCCGGCTTCGACAGGCACTAGAAGGCGCTGCGCGCAATGCTGTAAAAAACCTTTTGCTTCACGACACTTGCGTGTCCCAGATACTGTCTACGTTAAGGATGAAGTTCGGAAGACCAGAGCTAATTATTGATGTGTTGCTATCTCAAATAAGAGACATGCCTACACCAAAGGAGAACAGACTAGATACAATTGTGGACTTTGCGATTGAAGTACAAAATGTCTGCGCTACCATGAAAGCTTCTGGACTTCTGAATCACTTAAATAATCCAGAACTTGAGAAAGAACTTGTAGGAAAACTGCCAAGCCTTTTAGCTGCCTTTTGGGGGATGCATAAAACAACATTGCCTTCATGTACACTCGAAAATTTTAGCGACTGGCTCTTTCAATTTGCACAGGGTGCAAATAGCGTTATTTTGCCAAGTACTTTTAAAAAGTCCAATAGACGTGGGGTACTGAATGCTCACAGAGACGCGGAGCAAGTTGACGACGCTATTCAATGCATTGTCTGTAATGGCAGTTCTCATTCTATAAAATCTTGTAAACTCTTCAATGACCTCAGTAGAGAAGGAAAATGGAACGCAGTGCGTAAGCACCGCCTATGTCGAAAGTGTTTGAACCCACACTTTCCTGAGCCATGTAATTTTGCTTCTAGGTGCAATATTAACGGGTGCCGCTCATTTCATCACCCGCTTCTGCACAATAAGAAAACTGATTCTCAGTTAAGAAACAACCATAAAAAAGGTATTTCCACAATTATTGTTAAACCGCCGACTACGGAAGATGAATCTAAGACAGAAATTGTCAACGTTACTCCTTCGCTTAACTTTAATTTTAATGCTAATAGTGATCGCATACTTTTCAGAGTACTCCCTGTTATTTTATATGGAAATGGCGTTCAGTTAACAGCTTTTGCATTTTTTGATGATGGCTCGTCATTAACGTTGATCGATGAGGACTTGATGCGTGTCCTTAACTTGAATGGCGAGTCTCAGCCACTATGTCTGCGCTGGACTGCAAACACCCATCGATATGAGGATAAATCCAAACTTGTAAATATGGAGATTTCGGCGCTTGGAAGTGCCAAACGATTTCCTCTGAATAATGTTCGTACAGTGAAAAATCTTGATCTTCCTTTTCAGACCCTGGATGCGGAGACACTTCAAGCTGAATATAAGCACCTTCGAGGGCTACCAATTAAATCATATTCGGATGCTGCACCAAGGTTGCTCATTGGTCTTAACAACAGCAAGCTTGGCCAACCTATGAAATGTCGAGAAGGTGCAAACTTTGAGCCGATTGCAGAAAAGACAAGACTTGGATGGACAATAAAGGGACCTGCGTTCAGATCGTCTTCAGCATCCAATCAGAGCCACCTGTTCCACGCCTGTGACTGCGATACCGCTGCAAACTCAGATCTTATTGAAATTGTTAAAAATTACATATGTTTAGATAACTTAGGCGTTGCGGCGAAGAAGGAAGCACTATCGGTTGATGACCAGCGTGCCCTTGAGCAACTAGAACGGCTAACATGGAGAGTTGGTGATCGTTTCCAAACTGGACTGCTTTGGGCGAGCTCAATTATTTCGCTTCCCAACAACATTTCTATGGCAAAACGTCGAGCAGACTGCCTATTTAAAAGGATGCAACGAGATCAGACCATGTACCAAGCGTTACAAGAAAAAATGAGTGACTACTTACGAAAAGGCTATGCAAGAAAGCTAAGTAAAGAGGAGACCTACATGGATGACTGTTGGTACTTGCCGGTTTTTCCAGTAATCAACCCAAATAAGCCTGGAAAGCTTCGCCTTGTCTGGGATGCTGCAGCCAAGGTAGATGGAGTTTCGCTGAACACAATGCTCTTAAAAGGCCCAGACCAACTTACATCTTTGGTCTCCGTGTTAAGAAAGTTTCGGCAACGAAGGGTAGCGATTGGGGGTGATATAGAAGAAATGTACCACCAAGTACAGATACGACCTGAGGATCAAAAATATCAACGTTTTTTGTGGTATGAGCCAGGCGCTACTGAACCAACAGCTTTCGTAATGACGGTCATGACCTTTGGAGCTACATGTTCTCCTAGCTGCGCGCAATTTGTAAAGAACAAAAATGCAACTGAATTTAGCGACAACTATCCAAGAGCATTTCAAAGCATTCTCGAAATTCACTACGTTGATGATATGTTAGATAGCGTAGACACAGAGATAGAGGCCATAAAACTGGCATGTGACGTTCGCTTTATTCATGCTAAAGGCGGATTTAAGATTCGCAACTGGGTCTCTAATTCGATATCTGTTTTAAGAGCTTTAGATGCTGAAACAACGGGACCTGTGAGTCTAGATGCTGACAGCACTATGGCTGCGGAGAAAGTGCTTGGCATATGGTGGTGCCCTACGGAAGACTGCTTCACCTTTAAAGTTTCTAAGCGCTACAAAAATCAAGAAGTGCTGCTGGGTAAGAGGCGACCTACTAAAAGAGAGGTCTTAAGCCTGGTGATGACGATCTTTGATCCGCTGGGTCTACTGGGTTTTTATGTCATTTATGCAAAAATTATTTTTCAAGAGACGTGGCGGTCCGGGTGCGCATGGGACGATATTATTCATGAAGAGCAGTACTCGAAATGGTGTCGATGGCTGTCTTATTTACCTGATGTCGAAAGTCTTAAAATTCCACGATGCTATTTAAAAGTCGACAGCAGCAATGCTTGTGTAGTAGAAGTACACACGTTTATAGATGCTAGTGAAAATGGATATGCTGCTGCAAGCTACATTCGATGGTCTGATGTAAATATCGTGGAATGCACTCTAATTGGAAGCAAGACGAGAGTTGCTCCGGTAAAGGTTATGTCAATACCGCGCCTCGAACTTCAGGCTGCTCTTCTCGGTGCCCGTTTCGCGCAGAGCATAAAATCTTCACATTCGTTGCGCATCACTAAACAAGTATTTTGGACAGACTCTCGCACTGTGCTGGCGTGGCTGCGGTCTGACCATCGGCGCTACCAGCAGTTTGTTGCTTTTCGGGTTGGCGAGATATTGGAACTAACAGAAATTTCTGATTGGCGTTGGATTCCAACCGAGGAAAATGTGGCTGATGAAGCAACAAAGTGGAAAAGAGCACCCGACTTTTCCAGCAGTAGTCGATGGTTAAATGGACCGGCCTTCTTAAAATTGAATGCTGCGGAGTGGCCCCAAGAAAATAACCCAAATGAAGTGTTAAGTACTGTAGAACTGCGAACGAACGTTGCAGTTCACGTTGTTGATACAGAAAAAGAAAATAGCACTCTGATCAAGGGACCTGAACGATTTTCTACCTGGAGACGATTATTTCGAGTGACAACTGCCTTAGTTTATATGGCCTTGCGGTGGCTAAACAAGTCGCGTAAAATACCGACTGATAGACGCCCTTCCAAAAGTGAAATGGAGCGAGCTGAGCAGATATTATGGAAAGATGCACAGGTAAGCGCGTTTAGTGAAGAAATAAATTTATTGTTAGCTAAGAAAACTATACCAAAATCGAGCCCTATCTACAAGCTGTCACCATATCTAGATAAAAACTGTGTATTACGACTCGGAAGTAGATTGCAGCTCAAAATAAGATCTGATGCAGTTATTTTACCCAGGAAAAGCCATATTACACAATTGATTGTTGACAAATACCATCGAAGATATGAACACGGTAACCATGAGACTGTTGTGAATGAGATTCGACAGTACTTTTAGATCCCAAGACTAAGAGCAGTTGTCAGCGCCGTGCGCCGAAGGTGTCAAATTTGTAGCAACGAATCTGTCAAGCCGATGCCACCCAAAATGGCTTCGCTGCACCCGACGAGGCTCGCTTACTTCTGTCGACCCTTCTCATACGTTGGTGTTGATTATTTTGGTCCACTTTTCGTAAATATAAAAAGAAGTACCGAAAAACGATATGGCGTTCTTCTTACTTGCCTTACAACCAGAGCAGTGCACCTGGAGGTAGCCCATTCTTTGTCAGCTGATTCTTGCATAATCGCCATTAGAAACTTCATTGCGCGGCGTGGTAGTCCAATTGAAATGTGGAGCGATAATGGCACTAACTTCAAGGGAGCTGAGCGCGAATTAACTGAGGCGTTTAGTGAAATGGATAAGGACAAAATAGTGAATGCATTCACGAGCCCGTCAACGCAATGGTACTTCATACCACCGTCTTCACCACACATGGGCGGCGCGTGGGAACGCCTGGTCCGATCTGTTAAGAGCGTGTTGAGTAAGGTTTTACCATCTCAAAGGCCAAGTGATGAACTTCTACGGGGTGCCCTTATGGAAGTAGAGTTGATTGTCAATTCTCGCCCGCTCACCTATATTCCTGTTAGCAACGAAAACGAGGAAGCTTTGACACCAAATCATTTTTTGCTAGGAAGCTCCAACGGCTCAAAGCCGCTGGCACATGCTGTAAATGACGGAGTTGTTCTACGAAAATGTTGGCAGACGTCCCAGCAAATAGCAAATGCCTTTTGGAAAAGGTGGGTGGTTGAATACCTGCCAGTTATAACGCGTCGCACCAAGTGGTTTGAAGAAACGAAGCCGATTGAAGTTAACGACATCGTCGTCATTGTCGATCCTGCTAATCCTAGAAACTGCTGGCCAAAAGGTAGGGTTGTGGAAGTGAAAAAAGGAGCTGACGGAAGAGTGAGGAGTGCGATGATCAAAACAGCGGCTGGACTTTATGTGAAACCTGCAGCTAAGATTGCTATATTAGACGTTGGACCTTTACAGAATGAGGTAGGTCCTCCAGAGGACATACCGGGGGGGAGTGTTACGAAGGATCTGGCAACGCCTAATCTACGTCATCGTCACTGAGCGTTTATGTCAAATTATCTACTTCGCTAAACGGAAATGACTGTCAGAATAAATAGAATTTACCACGTTTTCTTGATCTCTAAAATTGTTAGCAACTAGATTGGCAAGTGCAGCGAGGTTACTAAAGTAAAGTTTCTTAATATTCTATAAATTGTAACACTTTATTTGAATTGTAATATTTGTTTACAAACAGGAATTTTTTAATAAAACTATCATTGAATACATTCAAAGAATTCGAGAATTTCCTCAACACCTTCCTTCCCGTGAAACTGGTGGTGAGCGTAGTCGAATCTCGTTCATCATCAGCCTCCTCCTATCCCCCATGGTGTAGTCGAATCTCATCTCGGTTCCTATTTCCATCATTCCTTTGTGTATTGATGGTGAGTGTAGTCGAATCTCACGCATCATCAACAACTTCCAATTCCCCGGGGCGTGGTCGAATCCCACCCCGTATCCGATCCTACAAACTTATCTCGTGCCTTGGTGGTGAGTGTAGTCGAATCTCATTCATCATCAACCACCTCTAAATCCTTTCGTCCTACCCCAAATATAGCGTAATAAGCGAAGTAGAATAACAACTCTTTGGCGGGAGTCTGCCTGAATTCAACCCCTTACCTGGCTATGAGTGTAGTCGAATCTCACTCATCAGTCAAATACCTTATCCTACCCCTGGGTGTAGTTGAATCTCATCCAGCTCCTAAATAACGAATTCAACGAATTTCGCCAGAGCCGAATCGCTAAAGCAAACTATATTAGCGACCAATTCCATAATCACAAAGCATGTTAAAATTAATATAATTTGCTAAGTAGATTTTGCAATGGTTTCTTTTAATTAATATTTCATTCTTTAATCAAATCATTCGTAAGTTTGAACCACCAGTACAATCTTTAGATAATAAAGTTAATCATAGCCTTCTGCATCAAGACTAGGGTTAATTTAAGATAGAATTAAGAGCTTTTGCGAATAAAAGATTGTTTTTGTTTGGAACATATCTTGTGTTTTGCTTTGGTGTCTGACAAATTAAATTATATTTTTGTCACGAACCTTGGTTCCGGCGAGCGTAACCTCGGCCTGAGAAATACATCGTGACATTACATACGTCATCTTGTTAACACACAAATCAGAAGTTCAAGACACAATGAAGCAGTTTATTGCACTGTGTGAAAATAAGTTTGGTCGAAAGCCAAAAATAATGCGATCAGATCGAGGTGGGGAGTACACGTCTAAGGAAAGCGTCAATTATTTAAAGTTGAAAGGTATTCAGATTCAGTTAACAGCAGCTGACTGTCCACAACGAAACGGTAACGCTGAACGGAAGAATCGAACTTTAATTGATATGGCTCGTTGCAAGCTTATTGACGCAAAATTGCCGAACAGTTTTTGGGGTGAGGCAATCGCAACCGGGAATTTCATTCAAATCGTGTCATAACAAGAACAACAAACATGACACCATATGAACGATGGAATGGCATAAAACCAGACATAAACGTTTTTCACGTATTTGGTTCTAAATGTTATGTTCATATATCATCAGCCAAGAGAGGAAAGTTGGACAGTGTGGCAGCGGAAATGATTTTTCTTGGATATGACGAGCACTTAAAAGCCTATCGTTGCTATAACCCTTTATCGAAGAAAGTAGTAATCAGTCGAGATGTTCGTTTTGGTACAACAGTTTCGAATGACAGCGAAATTTCAATTAGGTTAAGCAGCACAAAACAACGTATTGATGTTGATCAAGTCGATGACATATCGGTTCAGGAGGAGCAATCAAATGCTCGTACTGAGATATGCAGTGATGATAGTGACGGTGATTACGTGGACGCTGAGGAGGAGGCGATAGTACAAATGGAAGCACAAGAACAACAGAATAATCAAATTCAAACGTGTTTCACAAAGAGCAACAAAAGGTATATCACCAAAACGTTTGATCGAAGAAATGCATATGGTCCGAGAGATTATTGAACCGAAAAGCTACGGTGAAGCTATTCAAAGCGACGAAAAAATGCAGTGGCTTATTGCGATGCAGGAGGAAATGGAATCTCACAAACGCAATGGCACATGGGAACTCATAAATCTGCCAAAAGGTAAGACAGCAATTGGTGGCAAATGGGTGTTTAAATTAAAAACCAATGCAGACGGTGAATTGAAGAGATATAAAGCCAGATATGTTGCACAGGGTTTTTCACAAAAATATAGTGAAGACTATGAAGAGGTCTTTGCACCGGTTGTATTGCATACAACGTTCAGAACGCTTTTGTCGGTGGCTTCAAAAAGAAAAATGATTGTTCATCATTTCGACGCAAAGACAGCATTTCTTAATGAAAAGTTTAATTAAACTATTTTTATGAAGCAACCAAAGGGGTTTGATGATGACAGTTCAAAGGTGTGTTTGCTCAAGAAAAGCATCTATGGTTTGAAGCCGGCTACCAGATCTTGGAATGCGGCGCTTCACGAAGTACTTACTAGGGCGGGATTTAATTAAAGCTACAATGATCCATAGCTTATATGCGAATAAAATTCGTAAAATATTTTGCTACATAATAGTTTATGAAGACGATTTGGTTGTGGCACGTTCAACGAACAAACAGATGAAGGAAATTGAAAGCATTTTTTAACCACATTTTGAAATGCAAGATTTGGGACCCATTAGTCACTATTTAGGCATTGAGATCACAAAAGACGATCATGGTAACTTCGAATTAAATCAATCGAAATACATAATGAAAATTGCATCGGATTTTGGATTGAAAGAAGCAAAGGCAGCGAAGACGCCAATGGAGATAAAATATGGGAAATCAGATTCGTCACAACCATTGGTATGCAATACAAAATACAGACAACTAATTGGCCGATTACTATACCTGTCAATAAACACAAGACCTGATATTTCTGCCAGTATTAGTATTTTAGCGCAAAAGGTATCACAACCATTTAGTGAAAATTGGAATCAGCTCAAGCGTAATGTCAAGTACAAAAAAGCAACACACACTTTGAAGCTAAGAGTGAGCAATATCCAATCGAAAGAATTGCCACTTATTGGATATGCGGACGCAACATGGGCTGATAATAAAACTGATCATAAATCAAAGAGTGGTCACATAATTTACTTCAACGGTGGTACAATAAGTTGGTCTTGTAACAAACAAAATATGGTTGCATCTTCATCATGTGAGGCTGAGTTCGTTTCGATATCTGAATCATCAAAGGAGGTGAAGTGGTTGAGGCAACTGTTGGAAGAAATGCACGAAACAGGAAATTCTCCTACAATCATATTCGAAGATAATCAAGGATGTATCGAATTAGTACGGGATCTCAAATTTTCATATAAAACAAAGCACATTGATACGCGATACAAAATGATTCGAGACCTGGTGAAAAAGAAGATCATCGAAGTCGCATATTGTCCTACTGAAGAAATGACTGCCGACTTACTGACAAAGCCGTTATCTGCAATCAAACATGAATATTTACGCGGAAAATGTCATCTGTTGTGAACGAGGAGGAGTGTTGAATGTTAACAGATCTTAACAGGACGTTCACATCTTTCTGACTTGGCATCACTTATTATTTCTTTGATGTTTTCTATTCAGTTGACTATTCAGATTCATATACATTGTCAAAATCTCAATAGCTTGTTCTTTTGTTACTTCTTTTATTTTCTTGTTCTTAATGCTGATTTCATATCATTAAACCATACAATTGAATTACACAGTGCAACACGAAAAAAATAACCATATACGGACACCACTACGTAATAAGAGAAAAAAAAAGACTCCTGTCTCCCAGTTTTGCCCAAAGTCCTCCAGGTTTTCTTTTATGGGCCCCCAAAGATGTGGGGCCTCGGTATCATTTTTGCAAAAAAAATATAATTTTCTCAAGCTCATATCTTGCAAACCGTTCGGAATTTTGATTTACTCTTTGAGGCAAAGTTGTAGCTCTCCTCATAAAAAACACAAATTGTGAACATATAAAATCAAAAACTTCATCTTCAAGGTCAAAATCGCAGAAAACTTGAAAAATGAGCGAAAATGGCCCAAAAAGCGTTTTTTATTTTACGAAACAAATTTACTTTATGAAAAATGCGCCAATTTTCTTTGGCCTGGTAGGGCTTGCAGCGCTGATTAAAACCCCAAAGTTTATTTAAGGAGGCTGATCCAACTTCTTGAGATATAGGCCTTTATAGCTTGAGTATATAATCGCTTATATCTCACCCATTTCTTATCCGTTCTGGTTGAGATGGGTATCGTTGAGAAGACCTTTGAAAACGCTATAAATCTGTATATAAATATGTTAATTTGTATTAACTCATTGGTGCAAATTAAATAAAAAGGTTTTTTAACCTCATTTTTTAATAAAAATCTGGTTTTCTCAAAAAACAGCCCTAGTAAAAAAAACAATTGAAGTGTAAGAAAATAAGCGATTTCTTAAAAAAAAGTTGATTTCAAAACTTTGAACGTAAATAATTGTCAGTCAGGAGTCCGAGTGTGTGAGTGCACTGTACCTTCACTGATAGTAAGTGCATTCTAATAAAAATTCTCAAGCTGGTTGGTGAGTTCCCGTGCCCAAACTGCCAAACAACTACCTGGAAGCAAACATATGCATTGAATTCACATAAAAACAACCCAAAATATAAAAAAAAATACCTGGAAACTCATTTTAGCTCTTGTCATAAAGATGAAATTGTGAACATATAAAATCAAAAAACTTCTGTCAAAAAAATACCTGGAAGCAATCTGCATTGAATTGAAATTGTAACTCTTGTCGTGTTTAATGTCTTGTATGTTTAATTAACGCTCAAAAATTAAATATGCCTGGTCAGAACCATGTGTTTGTATAAGAGTTAACACCGTTTACGTAGCGCTTAGGTATCACGCGATCACGCACCGACCGCAGCAGCACAGGCAATGCAGTAAGCTCAGCACACGCAACAAGGGACGCAGCACACAATATAAAAGCGACACGACGCTCACATCGAGGCATTACACAGCGCGACGTCAACGAGATCTCAGCGGTGAAAGTTATAAAGTGAAAGTAAAAAAAGTGAAAGTGCTACAGCATAATTCGCACACAACATTGGCAACTGACAATTTCAACATGCAGTGTGAAAATATTGATTTATTTTGCTACGTTTTGCGGTCATCAAATCAGAAAAAAAGTTCTAAAACATTGCAAAAGAAAAAGAATCTTTTAACTAGTCAATTCAAGAAAGCCTATAAGCTGTTTTTCGACGAAGTAGACTTGACCGGTGAAAATTACACACCTAATACAGTGTGTCGCCAATGTTATAACAATCTCATGGCATGGTTGAGTGGAGGCAAACATAGTATGAAGTATTGTAAGCCGATAAACTGGATTAATCTCCCAGGTGATCATGATAAAACCAGTTGCTATGCATGCGTAAATTACAAATGTGGTCTAAATCGATATGCTGAGAGGAACAAAAGTTATAAAGCAACTGTAACAGCCACACTACCAGTGCCTTCACCTGAAAATTTTGTATCACCAAGGCCGCCAACTCCAGATCGTAGTACAGAATGTACAGGAATGACTAGAGCAAGTGGTGTTACTTATGAAGATCCATTTGATACCGATTATGAGCCCCACAACAGGGAAGAGATGGACCACAACTAATAACACAAATGGAAATGGATTCCATTGTGGCCATATTGGGACTATCGCAGCGACTTGCCATATTTTTGACAGCGTTTTTAAAGCAAAGAAAACTCACACATGGTAATGTGAACTCTACGACGTACCGCAAACGGCAAGCTGAATTTCAGAGCCTCTACACTCTAAATGATGACAATTCGTTCGTCTGCTGCAATGATGTAAAAGCTTTGGTGGTAAAAATGGGAATGAACTACATCGCTAGTGAGTGGAGATTATTTATTGATGGTTCTGTTTCAAGCTTGAAAGCAGTGTTGTTGCATGTGTCGAACCGAAAACCTTCCATTCCGCTAGCAATGGGTATTAACATGAAATAAAGCTATGAAACATTGAAAGATATAATGGAAAAAATCAAATACTACGAAAATAAATGGAAGATTTGCTGTGATTTGAAGGTCAACATTTTGCAAGGGATCATCGATAAGGGCGGCTTTCCAAAATTCTTTTGTTTTCTTTGTAATTGGGATTCGCGCTCACCTCTGAATCAATACCAATGTAATTCGTGGAGACCAAGAGGAAGTGTGGAGGAACAAATGAAACAAAATAAACTGAGGAATGCACCTTTAATAGACAATACTCAAGACATCTTGCTGCCACCGCACCACATAAAATTAGGAATTGTTAAAAAATTCATCGAAGTGGCCGTTGTAAATTGTCCAAACGTATTCGACTATTTAAAAAGCGTTTTCCCAAAGCGTAGCGATGACAAAATTAAAAAAGGTATTGTAGTAAATTTAAAACGCATTTTTGTTCACATTGTACTATTTTCACTTTGTTAATGTTTTCTTTTCTGTCTTTATTTTTTGTCTTCATTTAACAGGCGTACTTAATGGCCCTGACATTAGAAAACTATTCAAGAGCACCTTTGAATCATCGCTTCATGATGATAATCATTCAATGGCATGGATTTACCTTCAGCGTGTATGCACCAGAGTGTTGGGAGGGGTTCGAGATGCGGAACCGGAAGCAAGAGAATGGGTGAAAGAAATGCTGTATTATTTTGAGAAAATCGGCACATCGATGACATTAAAGCTGCATTTTCTTCATTTTCATTTTGACGATTTTATCAAACAACTCCCTACCGAATCCAATGAGCAAGGAGAACGGTTTCACCAAACCACAATGCCCATGGAAAAACGGTACAAAGGCAAAAAACTCGACGCATTGCTTGCAGAGGTAATATCAATTTTATTGAGGCATTGTTTTGCATACCTTTTTTTTATTTCTTTTCTAATTCATTTCAGGTATGTTGGTGGAGTCACAAGATCACCCTGTATGATGTTAATGAAGTATCTGAAGAAGAAAAAGCTGATAAGACACCATAAGTTCTGAATCATCGTCAGATTCGGACGATTCGGACTACGATTTGGATCCACAACTTAAGAGAGTGCGATTTGCAAGTCCAGGGCCATCAACATTATAAACATAATACGAATATTTTTTTTTATAATTTTTGTAACATATAGCATAGTATTGTAGTGCCATCCCTGCTGAGACTACTAATCCCTACAACACTGAGTCATTATTACTCTACTCTTTGTTACAACCCTAACTCTCAAATGTCAACCCATACCACCTAAGAACTAAGATAAATAAAATCAGTAATAGTATAACAATGAAACCTGCAACATGCCTTTTCACTTACGGGAGAAGACTTTATAGTATCTCAATGTTGAAGTAAAGAAAAAACAAATGAAATTAAAAAATTTTCGGGAAATTTTTCACTTTTGCGGCTACCTAAGCGCTACCTAAACGGTGTTAAGAATCATTCCTATGAAGTTCACATGTTCTAAAAAGTTGTTTATTGAAATCTTAGATTCATTTTTGTAGTTGATTATTTGCTTGAATTTTGAACGGTTTGCTACCTATGGAACTGAAAAGGGGAAAAAAGTAAAAAAAAATTGATTTTTTTAAAGTTTTTTGCGATTTTGACCTTGAAGATGAAATTTTTTATTTTATATGTTCACAATTTTTGTTCTTTATGACAAGAGCTACAACTTTGCTTCAGAGAGTAAATCAAAATTCCGAACGGTTTGCAAGATATGAGCTTGAGAAAATGATCATTTTTTTGCAAAAATTACACCGAGGCCCTACATCTTTGGGGGCCCATAAAAAAAAACCTGGAGGACTTGGGCAAAACTGGAAGACAGGGGTCTTTTTTTTTGGTCTTTTATCACGTAGTGATGTCCGTATATGGATATTTTGCCATGACGTACACACTGTGTTATTATACTATAAGGCTGTGTGCGAATTGATTTAAATGCGACCTAAACTAAATAGTGTCGACAAGGCAGTGCTTCCTAATTTAGGAAGTATTTAGGTAGCTCGATAATTTCCTAAATTATTTAGGAAGCACTGCCTTATCGACCCAATTTAGTTTAGGTAGCATTTAGATCAATTCGCACACAGCCTAAAACAAAACTTCTGATGTTTTCTTTTAATTTCGCATGACTGCAATTTAAGGTTACTTGATCTAACGCAAGTAAATATCTTCCAGATATTCTACATGTTGTTGTTTATATTTTTGTCACACAGAAAATACGTTCGTGTGGAAGCAAATAGGAAAATACTGTTCACATCGGACAAAATTTGACAGTCACATGAAAATTTGTCTTAAGACATTGTAGCGTCGTCTAGAAGCAGCTTAATCTAAACTAAATAACGCTGAACGGAAGGTAACGCTGAACGGAAGAATCTTTGCAAGCTTATTGACGCAAAATTGCCGAACAGTTTTTGGGGTGAGGCAATCGCAACCGGGAATTTCATTCAAAATCGTGTCATAACAAGAACAACAAACATGACACCATATGAACGATGGAATGGCATAAAACCAGACATAAACGTTTTTCACGTATTTGGTTCTAAATGTTATGCTCATATATCATCAGCCAAGAGAGGAAAGTTGGACAGTGTGGCAGCGGAAATGATTTTTCTTGGATATGACGAGCCCTTAAAAGCATATCGTTGCTATAACCCTTTATCGAAGAAAGTAGTAATCAGTCGAGATGTTCGTTTTGGTACATCAGTTTCGAATGACAGCGAAATTTCAATTAAGTTAAGCAGCACAAAACAACGTATTGATGTTGATCAAGTCGATGACATATCGGTTCAGGAGGAGCAATCAAATGCTCGTACTGAGATATGCAGTGATGATAGTGACGGTGATTACGTGGACGCTGAGGAGGAGGCGATAGTACAAATGGAAGCACAAGAACAACAGAATAATCAAATTCAAACGTGTTTCACAAAGAGCAACAAAAGGTATATCACCAAAACGTTTGATCGAAGAAATGCATATGGTCCGAGAGATTATTGAACCGAAAGCTACGGTGAAGCTATTCAAAGCGACGAAAAAATGCAGTGGCTTATTGCGATGCAGGAGGAAATGGAATCTCACAAACGCAATGACACATGGGAACTCATAAATCTGCCAAAAGGTAAGACAGCAATTGGTGGCAAATGGGTGTTTAAATTAAAAACCAATGCAGACGGTGAATTGAAGAGATATAAAGCCAGATATGTTGCACAGGGTTTTTCACAAAAATATAGTGAAGACTATGAAGAGGTCTTTGCACCGGTTGTATTGCATACAACGTTCAGAACGCTTTTGTCGGTGGCTTCAAAAAGAAAAATGATTGTTCATCATTTCGACGCAAAGACAGCATTTATATATTTATATTTATATTTATATTTATATTTATATTTATATTTATATTTATATTTATATTTATATTTATATTTATATTTATATTTATATTTATATTTATATTTATATTTATATTTATATTTATATTTATATTTATATTTATATTTATATTTATATTTATATTTATATTTATATTTATATTTATATTTATATTTATATTTATATTTATATTTATATTTATATTTATATTTATATTTATATTTATATTTATATTTATATTTATATTTATATTTATATTTATATTTATATTTATATTTATATTTATATTTATATTTATATTTATATTTATATTTACATTTATATTTACATTTATATTTATATTTATATTTACATTTATATTTACATTTATATTTATATTTATATTTATATTTATATTTATATTTATATTTATATTTATATTTATATTTATATTTATATTTATATTTATATTTATATTTATATTTATATTTATATTTATATTTATATTTATATTTATATTTATATTTATATTTATATTTATATTTATATTTATATTTATATTTATATTTATATTTATATTTATATTTATATTTATATTTATATTTATATTTATATTTATATTTATATTTATATTTATATTTATATTTATATTTATATTTATATTTATATTTATATTTATATTTATATTTATATTTATATTTATATTTATATTTATATTTATATTTATATTTATATTTATATTTATATTTATATTTATATTTATATTTATATTTATATTTATATTTATATTTATATTTATATTTATATTTATATTTATATTTATATTTATATTTATATTTATATTTATATTTATATTTATATTTATATTTATATTTATATTTATATTTATATTTATATTTATATTTATATTTATATTTATATTTATATTTATATTTATATTTATATTTATATTTATATTTATATTTATATTTATATTTATATTTATATTTATATTTATATTTATATTTATATTTATATTTATATTTATATTTATATTTATATTTATATTTATATTTATATTTATATTTATATTTATATTTATATTTATATTTATATTTATATTTATATTTATATTTATATTTATATTTATATTTATATTTATATTTATATTTATATTTATATTTATATTTATATTTATATTTATATTTATATTTATATTTATATTTATATTTATATTTATATTTATATTTATATTTATATTTATATTTATATTTATATTTATATTTATATTTATATTTATATTTATATTTATATTTATATTTATATTTATATTTATATTTATATTTATATTTATATTTATATTTATATTTATATTTATATTTATATTTATATTTATATTTATATTTATATTTATATTTATATTTATATTTATATTTATATTTATATTTATATTTATATTTATATTTATATTTATATTTATATTTATATTTATATTTATATTTATATTTATATTTATATTTATATTTATATTTATATTTATATTTATATTTATATTTATATTTATATTTATATTTATATTTATATTTATATTTATATTTATATTTATATTTATATTTATATTTATATTTATATTTATATTTATATTTATATTTATATTTATATTTATATTTATATTTATATTTATATTTATATTTATATTTATATTTATATTTATATTTATATTTATATTTATATTTATATTTATATTTATATTTATATTTATATTTATATTTATATTTATATTTATATTTATATTTATATTTATATTTATATTTATATTTATATTTATATTTATATTTATATTTATATTTATATTTATATTTATATTTATATTTATATTTATATTTATATTTATATTTATATTTATATTTATATTTATATTTATATTTATATTTATATTTATATTTATATTTATATTTATATTTATATTTATATTTATATTTATATTTATATTTATATTTATATTTATATTTATATTTATATTTATATTTATATTTATATTTATATTTATATTTATATTTATATTTATATTTATATTTATATTTATATTTATATTTATATTTATATTTATATTTATATTTATATTTATATTTATATTTATATTTATATTTATATTTATATTTATATTTATATTTATATTTATATTTATATTTATATTTATATTTATATTTATATTTATATTTATATTTATATTTATATTTATATTTATATTTATATTTATATTTATATTTATATTTATATTTATATTTATATTTATATTTATATTTATATTTATATTTATATTTATATTTATATTTATATTTATATTTATATTTATATTTATATTTATATTTATATTTATATTTATATTTATATTTATATTTATATTTATATTTATATTTATATTTATATTTATATTTATATTTATATTTATATTTATATTTATATTTATATTTATATTTATATTTATATTTATATTTATATTTATATTTATATTTATATTTATATTTATATTTATATTTATATTTATATTTATATTTATATTTATATTTATATTTATATTTATATTTATATTTATATTTATATTTATATTTATATTTATATTTATATTTATATTTATATTTATATTTATATTTATATTTATATTTATATTTATATTTATATTTATATTTATATTTATATTTATATTTATATTTATATTTATATTTATATTTATATTTATATTTATATTTATATTTATATTTATATTTATATTTATATTTATATTTATATTTATATTTATATTTATATTTATATTTATATTTATATTTATATTTATATTTATATTTATATTTATATTTATATTTATATTTATATTTATATTTATATTTATATTTATATTTATATTTATATTTATATTTATATTTATATTTATATTTATATTTATATTTATATTTATATTTATATTTATATTTATATTTATATTTATATTTATATTTATATTTATATTTATATTTATATTTATATTTATATTTATATTTATATTTATATTTATATTTATATTTATATTTATATTTATATTTATATTTATATTTATATTTATATTTATATTTATATTTATATTTATATTTATATTTATATTTATATTTATATTTATATTTATATTTATATTTATATTTATATTTATATTTATATTTATATTTATATTTATATTTATATTTATATTTATATTTATATTTATATTTATATTTATATTTATATTTATATTTATATTTATATTTATATTTATATTTATATTTATATTTATATTTATATTTATATTTATATTTATATTTATATTTATATTTATATTTATATTTATATTTATATTTATATTTATATTTATATTTATATTTATATTTATATTTATATTTATATTTATATTTATATTTATATTTATATTTATATTTATATTTATATTTATATTTATATTTATATTTATATTTATATTTATATTTATATTTATATTTATATTTATATTTATATTTATATTTATATTTATATTTATATTTATATTTATATTTATATTTATATTTATATTTATATTTATATTTATATTTATATTTATATTTATATTTATATTTATATTTATATTTATATTTATATTTATATTTATATTTATATTTATATTTATATTTATATTTATATTTATATTTATATTTATATTTATATTTATATTTATATTTATATTTATATTTATATTTATATTTATATTTATATTTATATTTATATTTATATTTATATTTATATTTATATTTATATTTATATTTATATTTATATTTATATTTATATTTATATTTATATTTATATTTATATTTATATTTATATTTATATTTATATTTATATTTATATTTATATTTATATTTATATTTATATTTATATTTATATTTATATTTATATTTATATTTATATTTATATTTATATTTATATTTATATTTATATTTATATTTATATTTATATTTATATTTATATTTATATTTATATTTATATTTATATTTATATTTATATTTATATTTATATTTATATTTATATTTATATTTATATTTATATTTATATTTATATTTATATTTATATTTATATTTATATTTATATTTATATTTATATTTATATTTATATTTATATTTATATTTATATTTATATTTATATTTATATTTATATTTATATTTATATTTATATTTATATTTATATTTATATTTATATTTATATTTATATTTATATTTATATTTATATTTATATTTATATTTATATTTATATTTATATTTATATTTATATTTATATTTATATTTATATTTATATTTATATTTATATTTATATTTATATTTATATTTATATTTATATTTATATTTATATTTATATTTATATTTATATTTATATTTATATTTATATTTATATTTATATTTATATTTATATTTATATTTATATTTATATTTATATTTATATTTATATTTATATTTATATTTATATTTATATTTATATTTATATTTATATTTATATTTATATTTATATTTATATTTATATTTATATTTATATTTATATTTATATTTATATTTATATTTATATTTATATTTATATTTATATTTATATTTATATTTATATTTATATTTATATTTATATTTATATTTATATTTATATTTATATTTATATTTATATTTATATTTATATTTATATTTATATTTATATTTATATTTATATTTATATTTATATTTATATTTATATTTATATTTATATTTATATTTATATTTATATTTATATTTATATTTATATTTATATTTATATTTATATTTATATTTATATTTATATTTATATTTATATTTATATTTATATTTATATTTATATTTATATTTATATTTATATTTATATTTATATTTATATTTATATTTATATTTATATTTATATTTATATTTATATTTATATTTATATTTATATTTATATTTATATTTATATTTATATTTATATTTATATTTATATTTATATTTATATTTATATTTATATTTATATTTATATTTATATTTATATTTATATTTATATTTATATTTATATTTATATTTATATTTATATTTATATTTATATTTATATTTTATATTTATATTTATATTTATATTTATATTTATATTTATATTTATATTTATATTTATATTTATATTTATATTTATATTTATATTTATATTTATATTTATATTTATATTTATATTTATATTTATATTTATATTTATATTTATATTTATATTTATCATTTATATTTATATTTATATTTATATTTATATTTATATTTATATTTATATTTATATTTATATTTATATTTATATTTATATTTATATTTATATTTATATTTATATTTATATTTATATTTATATTTATATTTATATTTATATTTATATTTATATTTATATTTATATTTATATTTATATTTATATTTATATTTATATTTATATTTATATTTATATTTATATTTATATTTATATTTATATTTATATTTATATTTATATTTATATTTATATTTATATTTATATTTATATTTATATTTATATTTATATTTATATTTATATTTATATTTATATTTATATTTATATTTATATTTATATTTATATTTATATTTATATTTATATTTATATTTATATTTATATTTATATTTATATTTATATTTATATTTATATTATATTTATATTTATATTTATATTTATATTTATATTTATATTTATATTTATATTTATATTTATATTTATATTTATATTTATATTTATATTTATATTATATTTATATTTATATTTATATTTATATTTATATTTATATTTATTATATTTATATTTATATTTATATTTATATTTATATTTATATTTATATTTATATTTATATTTATATTTATATTTATATTTATATTTATATTTATATTTATATTTATATTTATATTTATATTTATATTTATATTTATATTTATATTTTATATTTATATTTATATTTATATTTATATTTATATTTATATTTATATTTATATTTATATTTATATTTTATATTTATATTTATATTTATATTATATTTATATTTATATTTATATTTATATTTATATTTATATTTATATTTATATTTATATTTATATTTATATTTATATTTATATTTATATTTATATTTATATTTATATTTATATTTATATTTATATTTATATTTATATTTATATTTATATTTATATTTATATTTATATTTATATTTATATTTATATTTATATTTATATTTATATTTATATTTATATTTATATTTATATTTATATTTATATTTATATTTATATTTATATTTATATTTATATTTATATTTATATTTATATTTATATTTATATTTATATTTAATATTTATATTTATATTTATATTTATATTTATATTTATATTTATATTTATATTTATATTTATATTTATATTTATATTTATATTTATATTTATATTATATTTATATTTATATTTATATTTATATTTATATTTATATTTATATTTATATTTATATTTATATTTATATTTATATTTATATTTATATTTATATTTATATTTATATTTATATTTATATTTATATTTATATTTATATTTATATTTATATTTATATTATATTTATATTTATATTTATATTTATATTTATATTTATATTTATATTTATATTTATATTTATATTTATATTTATATTTATATTTATATTTATATTTATATTTATATTTATTATTTATATTTATATTTATATTTATATTTATATTTATATTATATTTATATTTATATTTATATTTATATTTATATTTATATTTATATTTATATTTATATTTATATTTATATTTATATTTATATTTATATTTATATTTATATTTATATTTATATTTATATTTATATTTATATTTATATTTATATTTATATTTATATTTATATTTATATTTATATTTATATTTATATTTATATTTATATTTATATTTATATTTATATTTATATTTATATTTATATTTATATTTATATTTATATTTATATTTATATTTATATTTATATTTATATTTATATTTATATTTATATTTATATTTATATTTATATTTATATTTATATTTATATTTATATTTATATTTATATTTATATTTATATTTATATTTATATTTATATTTATATTTATATTTATATTTATATTTATATTTATATTTATATTTATATTTATATTTATATTTATATTTATATTTATATTTATATTTATATTTATATTTATATTTATATTTATAATTTATATTTATATTATATTTATATTTATATTTATATTTATATTTATATTTATATTTATATTTATATTTATATTTATATTTATATTTATATTTATATTTATAATTATATTTATATTTATATTTATATTTATATTTATATTTATATTTATATTTATATTTATATTTATATTTATATTTATATTTATATTTATATTTATATTTATATTTATATTTATATTTATATTATATTTATATTTATATTTATATTTATATTTATATTTATATTTATATTTATATTTATATTTATATTTATATTTATATTTATATTTATATTTATATTTATATTTATATTTATATTTATATTTATATTTATATTTATATTTATATTTATATTTATATTTATATTTATATTTATATTTATATTTATATTATATATTATATTTATATTTATATTTAATTTATATTA